>JABWTJ010000329.1:963687-1689541 GCA_016801875.1 Solanum sitiens
AGCTCTAACTCATAACCTACATTGCCAATTCTCTTGGACATTCTATAAGGTCCATTATACCCGGGGCTAAGTTTTCCCTTCATACCGAACTTCATAACTCCCTTCATGGGTGAAACTTTAAGATATACACAATCATCCACCTCAAACTCCAACGCCTCTTCCTAACATCTGTGTAGGACTTTGGACGACTCTGTGCCATTTTCAATCTCTCTTGAATAACTTTCACCTTCTCCATGACTTGGTTAACTATATCTGGTCCTATCAATCCTTCTTCACCAACTTCGAACCACCCAATAGGAGATCTGCATGTTCTCCCATTAAGAGCTTCATATGAAGTCAAATGGATGCTCGAATGTTAACTTTTGTTCTAAGAAAATTCAATAAAAGGTAGGTGATCATCCTAATTCCCCTTGAAATATATCACACAAGATCTAAACATGTCTTATAAATCGTGGATTGTACACTCTTCTTGTCCATCCGCCTAAGGATGAAAAGCAGTTCTTAAGTTCACCTTTGAATCTAAATCTTTCTGGATGGACTTCCAGAACTGAGAAGTAAATTTTGCACCTCTATCTAAATTAATTGAGTTCGGAACTCCATAAAAAGTTACTACTTCTTCAATGTACATCTTAGCATAATCCTAGGCCGAATAGGTAGTGTTTACGTGTAAAAAGCGGGCTGGTTTTGTCATTTCATTGACAATTACCCAAGCAGAATCATGTTGCCTCCGAGATCTTGGCAAGCCTGTGCTAAAGTCCATATAAATCATCTCTCACTTCTATTCTGGAATTTTATATTCTGAGCCAACCATCTAGGTTTTTAGTGCTCTACTTTATTTTGGTAGCAATTCGGTAACTTGGCAGCAAACTCAAAAATTTCTTTCTTCATACCTTCCCACAAATATACCTCACACAAATCGCGGTACATCTTGGTGGAACTCGATGAATGGAATATATAGAGCTATGAGCCTCCTCTATGATCCTCTCTTGGAGTCCATCCAACACATAATCAACCTTGGTACTTCAGCGCTTTAACTCCCCCTTGTTCAAAAGCCAATACTTTTTGTTTATGAACATTCACCTTCAAATAATGAAAAATGTGGTTTTGGTCCTACTTTTGTTTCACCTAAGACACTAGTGATGATTCATCCCCATTAGTCACCACTATCCCTGTTTCTGTGGAATCCATAAGTCTGATTCCCAAGTGTGCAAGTTTGTACACATTTTTAGCTAACACCCTCTTTTCATCCTCAACATGGGCGGTACTCCCCATGGATAACCAGTTTAAGGGATCAGCAAAAAACATTAGCCTTACCTGAGTGGTAAGAATACTCATGTCATAATCCTTGAGTAGTTCTAACCACTTTCTTTGTCTTAGATTGATATCCTTCTAGGTGAAGACATATTGTAGGCTCTTGTGGTAAGTCAATATATCCACATGAACGCTCTAAAAATAGTAACGCCATATCTTTAGGGCAAAAACCACATCAGCCAATTCTATGCCATGGGTTGGGTATTTCTACTCATGAACTTTTAACTATTTGGAGGCGTAGGCTATGGCCTTGCCTTTTTGCAGTAACACACAACACAAACCAACTCTTGATACATCATTTTACATCACAAAATCATGAGTACCCTCCGCTAAAGTCAAAATCGAAGCAGTAGTGAACCTCTTTATCAATTCCTGAAAGATTTTCTTACAAGCTTCAAACTATTGAAACTTTACAGTCTTCTGAGTCAACTTCGTCAAAGGAGACGAGATAGACGAAAATAATTCGACTTCTACAGTCTGTTGATCCATAAAAGACATGAAGTCAGTCCTTACCTAGAATGACATCAAAATCTACCATGTCTAACTCTACTAGATCATCTAAGATGTTCTTGTGATTGATGGAAATAGGAATGATGATAGACTCTTTCCACTAGAATAGACTCTACAACATGGGTAGAAATACATAAAGGTTCACAAAGTTTCATAGGAAGAATCTAAAACTTATTTGCAACATAAGGAATTATAAAAGATAAACTTGCTCATGGGTCTAGCAAAGCATAAAACTCAAAAGTAAATGCATTTATCCCAGTCATGGCATTCTTGTTCCTTTACTCTTCTCTGTCCTTCATCTTCTCCTCTTAAACTTTTTGCACATAAAAAATCAATCAAAATATTCCATGTCCCCTATTAGCATTGCCTCTCTGTTGTCTTTACTAGATGCACAACACAAAATAGCGACAAACAAACTTAGTCTGCTCCTTATATCTTTAACCATCACAGGAGCATGGTGAGACAGTTGGGTTAATTTCAGCCCATACTCATGAACACTCAAGGAGTCCTGTTTAAGAGTAAGGAACTCCCGTACCTTTGCCTCCTTCATTTCTCTGGGGAAGTACCGCCCCAAGAAAGCCTCTTCAAAATAAGCCAATCTTAGATGTGGTGCATCCTCATCTATGTCCTTATTCCAATTGTCGAACAAAGTCCTAGGCACATTCTTTAGTTTATATGCAACTAGTTGAACCCTTTATGTATCGATCACATGCATCACCTCAAACACCTTCTTAAGCTTTTCTACAAAGTTTTCCGGATCCTTAGTAGTGATTGAACTAGAAAAGATTGGGGGTTTCATCCTCAAGAATTCCCTAATCCTTGAAGTGCCCGCCCCTTCTTGTCGAGCTCCACTTTTGTAACAACCCTAAAAATGGATAATATAAATAATGCTTAATGTGTCAAGAATGCCTACGATTAGACCAGGGTTCACACGGATTGATGCGCGTAGAACCAGACCTCGGAACCCTTGCTACAACCAAGACAACTAACTTGGGGAGTTACTTGAGCTTGTAAAGGTTGGGTCTAACCATGTAGGGCTCTCGAATACGAAGATTTACTCGAAGGAGTCTTTACCGGACTTAAAAAAAAGAAATCTTAGGTTTGAAGGGTCTAGGGGTAAAATGGTATTTTTCCTGTCTAAGGGTAGTATCGTAATTACCCTAAATATCTAATTAATTATTTAATTAATAAGGTGGTGGGGTAATTTGGGGAGAGAGGGACGAAATTGGGCTCTTTAAGTGAAGTCTTGCTCCACCCGGGTTCGAACCTAGGTGGAAACAATGAATTAATGTGATTTTTATTTAAGCTATTGAATTAATGTAATTAATTAATAATTATAATTCATTATCTGATTTAAAATAAAAGAAAAATCAGATTTTTATTAAATAAACAAAACCCTATTGACTAAGTCCTAAGACTAGACTCCTAAGCCTCCTACAACTCCCACTCTCTCACGTTTATCTCTCCATCTCACGCTCAATCTCTCTTCTTCTTTCTCACGAAATTTCTCTGCCAAAATAAGACACAAAAGCAGAAAAATAAACCAAGTTCTTCACACTTGAAGAACTCACACGAACTCACAAGAAAACAAACGTTAATCGCACACTAGGCTAAGGGAGGTTGTCATTCGAGTGGAGTTGACATTGAGAAGGCTTAGACGTGATCTTGGGTGAAGTTTTTGGGCAGCAAGTCAAGGGTTTAACGTAAAAAAGGTATGGGCTTTCTTCTCTCTTGGTCCCTTTCCCAAGAGACCCCTTAAGGTTCAGATTATTCAGTCCGAAAACTAGGATTGTTCCCCTTTGCATGCCCGTGTCACTAGCTCCCAATGAATCGTAGGTTGGATATGATTGCTGGTAGATATAGGTGTATGTTATGATTTCGTGATGATTATGATTATGTTTGTGTACTTGAAATCGTATGAAAGACAACCATGTATTCGAAATTATGTGCAAGTGTGTGCGTGTGCAAGTATGTTACTGTGAATGAGGTTCTCGGGTTGAGGCTTCAAATTTGATAATGTTGTTAAATGATATATGAATTTCCCTAAGATTTCAAGTGAAAATGTTGGTGAAAATAAGCTAAAAAAATGACTAAATTTCCAGCAAACTTACAAGTTTAGTTTAGGCTAAAAGTAGAGGAATAAATGTGGAAATTTATTTGAGTATAAAGGGATGAGGCCACCAGGATTCGAACCTGTGACCTCACCCGTATAATGCCTTAAAATCGCGAAAAGCGAAATGGGGTCAAGGGGGATCGATCTTGGGTGTGCTGGGTGAAAAGTAAGGTACAAGAAAATTAATAAAATAAAATGAGAGGCGTGGGAATCGAACCCATGACCTCCAGGCAGCGAGTGAAGTAAAGGAAAAATAAAAGAAAAGAAATGTGAGGCGTGGGAATCGAACCCACGATCTCAAGGCTGTGAAGGAGAGTAAAGGAGAAAGGGAAAATAAAAAGAAAAGAAAGGTGAGGCGTGGGAATCGAACCCACGACCTCAAGGCAGTGAAGGGAGTTAAGGAAAAAAATGAAAATAACAGAATTGTGAGGCGTGGGAATTGAACCCACGACCTCTAGGCAGGCTGCAAAATTAAAGAAAAATAAAAAGAGGTTGTGGGGTTTTGATCCCACAACCTCATGGTCTATGCGAATGAAACAAGAAAATTAAATGAAAAAATATAAAAGGGGCTGTGGGGGTTCGATCCCACAACCCTTCGGCCAAATAAGAGAAGATTCCAAGGAGAAAAATAAAGAAGGAATGTTGATGTTGGGGCTCGATCTAGTGTCCCAATGTCATGAGGACTAAAAATAAAATCAAGGAAAAATGTAAGTGTTGTCCAAGGGATTCGAACTTGGGTTCCCTTGCCCAAATTTCCGTATTGATACGTAAGTTATACGTGAAATAAATTTTCAAGAATAATTCCACCTACTTAGATCTAAATCGTGATCTTGGCATACATACAAGATACATAAGTCTTGTACTACATAATCTTAGGAAGATATGAGTCACTTAACGAACTATGAATGAAGCCTCATGGCATGTATGTATAGACTCATAAGTCTAGCATACGTTTAAAAATAAGTGAACCTAAGATGTATGTAATGAAATGAAGTAACCCTAAAAGGGTTAAGTACAAGTGTAAAACACACTAAATGTCCAAGTGCATTGGCATACGATGAAATGATTACTATGTAATGAAATGATGAAACCCTAGAAGGGTTAAGTAAGACTGTGAAACACACAAATGGCCAAGTGCATTGGAATACGATAAAATGAACATTCACGTAAAATAGAGTGAGTAATTATGAAGAGCAATTGTGCTAATGTTAATGAATGTGGTGACAACATGATATGAGGCTAATGTAAAAGATGAGAACAATCTCAAATGAGCCTAAGTAAATGTTACCAAAACGTACTCACCTATGAGAGAGTAAAGTTAATGAAGAGACCAGTCACTATGAACACTCTAATGAAAGTATTGAGAATAACACACTTAATACTAATGATGAGATGATAAATTATCTATTGAGCTATGATGTCCTCATACTAGAAGCCAACATCCATGACGTATGAGTTGAATGTAATGGAACTTTATACTGAGCACCGATAGACTATCTATGAGCGGTGATGCCTTCATTCGGGAAGGGCGGCGGTTCACGTAACTCTCATGAGATTAGACTGTCCGGCGTGCCGGGTATGGGTTTTCTTATATCTCCTAGTCTCCGAACCTATACTGCCAATATAGGGATCTGGCGTGGTTAAATTCCCATGTACGCTAGCATGTTTTGGGTCACTTTGGCCGGTGATTCCACCTCTTTTCGGTGTGGGGTAGATACTGGAGTTCATGATGCTCACATGATCTATGTTGGTTAAAGTTAAAGTTCCCAATGAATGAATGAGGCCAGCGTCAAATGATGCACACAATGAAATGAACGATACCAAATGTGTTAGGATAGGATAATCAAGAGGTGAGCTAGACTCAAGTAATGACACTAGGTTATTATTGATCATTGCATAGCAAACCCGATGAAAGTCTTAAACTACATCCTAGGTATAGCTGGTGTTCACACTAGCCTATGAAAGAAATGAAATAAAGTAAGTATGAATGAATGAAGCAGACTCTGTGTTTGCTAATGAAGACTCCCTAGTTGAGGTACCATATGTTTACCCCTCATTTTGGAAAGTCTTAATGTCAAGTCCATGATTCCAAGGTCTCATGGCATATGAATGAATGTTATAAAAGATGTTATGTGTTATATGCAATATGATATGTGCTATGTGTAAGATGTTATGTGCTGTGTGCATTATTATAAGTATGATGATGCATGTTACTCTCATGGCATGACTTTCCTAATCAAAATTTGGAAAGCTCGCTGACTTTCCTAATCCAAATTTGGAAAGCTCGCTGACTTTCTAATCCAAATTTGGTAAGTTCCCTAACTTTCCTAATCCCAAATTTGACAGGTCCACTAACTTGACTTTCGATAATCATGTTGTTAGGAAAGAGCTATTCTTACTCATGCATGTCCTTGGTGTGTGCTTGCATATACCCATTCTTAGTACAAGTGTGTACTAATCCCATACAACTCTATATTTTAGGTGCAGGGACAGGTGGACACTAGAGCTTACAGGTTGACGTTACAGCTATCCGGACGTGGAGCTTTCATCCGGACTTGGTAGGCCCTCATGCTTTCGAGGATGTTTACTGTTATTATCTAGCTTAGATGTAGGCTTTCTCTAGTGGAGCATGTTCCACTAGTGTTTCTTTCCACTTTCATTTCAGAGTTTGTATTGGTGCCGTTTTGGCAAAAATACGTTTAATGCAATTATGAACTGTTTCTTTCATTTGATTATCTTTATATTAGATGGTTGATTTGTGAACGCCCATGATGTTAAGTTTAAAATGTTTAGCATGAAATAAGAAAACAAAATTTTTAAATTTTCAGATAAAATTAACCTAGATGAAGTAAGAACGACGTATGTAGGCTTGTTTGCGACCTCTGAGAGGTCAACGACCCCGGTCTCGTCTGGGGTCTAGATTTCGGTCGTGACAAAGTTGGTATCAGAGTACTAGGTTAAATTCCGAGAATAATAAGTTTACATCAACCACATTGAGTAGTTTCTATGTCATGGTAGTGAAGTGCACCACTATCGTGAGTTAGAGAGTGCATGATGCGTAGGAAAATTTCCCTTCTTCTGATCTTATCGTGCTTTTCCTAATGTCTACTTTCTTGGTGTTATGAGCGTGTCAAACATCAATCTTTGTTGTTTTCAGAGAATGAATACTAGGAGAACCATTGGTCAGAGGAGAGGAGGTGCAGATGCTGGGGACAATCAGGTTCCACCGCAGGCTCCAACTGAAGGAGTGGTTATTCCGGTTAACCCAGCTGGGTTGACTGATGCGGAGTTGTGGGAATCTCTGGCCCAGATGGCACATGCCATCACTATGCAGGCCCAGGCTATGACTGCCCAGGTCAACCGGCAGGATGTTCAGAGGGAGAACCCACTGGTTCGTAGCATGGCTGACAGGTTGAGAGACTTCACGAGAATGAATCCTCCTATTTTCACAGGGTCTAAGACTTCAGAGGACCCCCAGGAGATTGTGGATGAGGTACATAAGATTTTGGTGGCTATGGGGGCCACAAATATTAAGAAGGCTGAGCTGACTTCCTATCATCTCAAGGATGTTGCACATACTTGGTGCAAGATGTGGAAGGATAGCCGAGCTTTGGGCGGAGTTCCGGTCACTTGGGAGCTATTTAAGACAGCCTTCTTGGAGAGATTCTTTCCCAGGGAGATAGAGGAGGCACAGGTTGAGGATTTTATCAACCTTAAGGAGGGATCAATGACAGTCTGGGAGTATTCCCTGAAGTTTGTTAAACTATCCAGGTATGCTACTTTCCTTAGTATCTAACAGCAAGGATGAGATGAGTACTGAAGTTTGTTAAATTATCCAGGTATGCTACTTCCCTTGTATCTAACAGCAGGGATGAGATGAGCAGGTTCCTCACAAAAATCAACAAAGATCTGGAGGAGGAGTGTCGGTCTGCGATGCTCCATGATAACATGGACCTCTCCAGGTTGATGGTGCATGTCCAGCACGTAAAGGACAGCCGCAAAAAGAGGGGTGTTTGTGATACTAGGAGGCCTAAGCCTCAAGACCAGGCAGGTCCCAGCCATGAAGGCCACAGGAACAATTTTGGTGTCCGTGATCAGCCTAGGTTCAAGAAGGGGCAGCAGAGTTCTGGGAACTCTAATTCTCAGAGGAGTACAACACCTAGAGGAGGTAGACCTGAGCCCAAGAAGGGAAATGGAGGTGACATGCAGTGTTCCAAAAAGAACTGTGCTAAGTGTGGCCGTGCTCACAGTGGAGAGTGCAGATAGGGCACTAATGCCTGCTTCTGTTGTGGTAAGAGTGGGCACATGGTTAGAGACTGCCCACAGAGCAGAGGTCAGGCTGGAGGTAATGCTCAGCCTAGGCCTAATACTCAGGGTGCAGCAGTAGCCGATCCTCCTAAGAGGAACAGGTTCTATGCCTTGAAGGGCAGGGAGGAGCAGGAGAAGTCCGCTGATGTGGTCACAGGTATGCTGCAAGTATTCTCAACTTCTGTTTATGCTTTACTTGATCCAAGGTCTACGCTTTCCTTTGTAACTCCTTTTCTTGCTCTCACTTTTGAGATATTTCCTAAAGTTCTGCATAATCATATAGTGGTTAGTACACCTTTAGGAGAAAATGTAAGAACTGATAGAGTATACAAGGATTGCCCAATAGTTGTAAGTGGTAAGACTATGTGTGCAGACTTGGTTGAGTTACCCATGCATGATTTTGATGTTATTCTTGGTATGGACTGGCTTCACAGTTGTTATGCTTGTTTGGATTGTCGTAGTAGAGTGGTGAGATTTTGTTTCCCTAATGAAGAAGAGCTAGTCTGGGAGGGGTACAACTCGAGTCGTCCTAATCCCTTGATTTTGAACCTTAAGGCCAATAAAATGATGTCCAAGGGGTTATTGTGTCATCTTGTGAGTGTTAATGATTTAGACCATGACATTCCTTCCACAGGCTCAGTGCCTGTAGTGAATGAGTTCTTAGATGTATTTCTTGATGATTTGCCTGGAGTCCCTCCCCCTCGAGAGATTGACTTTGTTATCGACTTAGAACCCGATACTAAACCAATTTCAATTCCTCCCTACAGGATGGCTCCAGCTGAACTCAAGGAGTTGAAGCTGCAGTTAAAAGATCTCACTGATAAGTGTTTCATTCAGCCGAGCATATCCCCTTGGGGCGCTCCAGTGTTGTTTGTGAAAAAGAACGACGGAACCCTTAGAATGTGTATCGATTATCGACAGCTCAACAAAGTCACTATAAAGAATAAGTATCCACTTCCCAAGATAGATGATTTGTTCGATCAACTCCAAGGGTCTAGTTGTTTCTCTAAGATTAATCTTCGTTCATGGTATCATCGGCTTAGGGTTAGGGATGGAGATATCCCAAAGACAGCCTTTCGTACCCGTTATGGTCATTATGAGTTCTTAGTCATGTCATTTGGCCTCACTAATGAACCAGCTGCATTTATGGACCTCATGAACCGAGTCTTCCGTGAATACCTTGATTCTTTTGTCATAGTATTTATTGATGACATCCTCATCTACTCTAGGACGACGGAAGAGCATGCGCAGCATTTGAGACTAACCTTGCAGGTACTTAGACAACATCAGCTGTATGGAAAATTTAGCAAGTGTGAATTCTGGCTTAGATCAGTGACCTTCCTGTGTCATGTTGTGTCCGATCAGGGTGTGTAGGTGGATTCCAGGAAGATTGAGGGTGTGAATAACTGGTCAAAACCTCTTACTCCCAGTGACATCCGTAGCTTTCTGCGATTGGCTGGTTACTACTGTAGGTTCGTGAAGGGCTTTTCTTCCATTGCTGCCCCACTGACATCTTTGACTAAGAAAAAGGCCAAGTTTGAATGGTCGGACTTGTAAGAAGAGTTTCCAGGAGCTCAAGGACAGACTCACTTCAACCCATGTGCTTACTTTGCCTAAGTGCAGTGAGAATTACACTGTATACTGTGACGCATCTAGGGTTGGTTTGGGTTGTGTTCTTATGCAGGTTCGTAAGGTGATAGCCTATGCGTCCAGACAACTCAAGGTTCATGAGAAGAATTGTCCCACTCATGACCTGGAGTTGGCAGCTGTGGTATTTGCGCTGAAGCTGTGGAGGCACTACTTGTATGGAGTGCGTGTGGATGTGTTCACAGACAACAAGAGTCTCCAGTATGTGTTCACACATAGGGAGTTGAATGTACGTCAGCGGAGATGGTTGGAGCTGTTGAAGGACTATGACATGAATATTCACTACCATCCAGGTAAGGCTAATGTTGTAGCTGATGCTTTGAGCAGGATGAGCATGGGAAGTACAACCCATGTTGAGGATGAGAAGAAGGAGTTGGTGAAAGATGTACACAGACTGGCCAGACTGGGTGTGCGATAGGTTGACTCTACTAGTGGGGGTGTTTCAGTTAATCCTAGTTATGAATCATCCTTGGTAATTGAAGTCAAGCAGGGTCAGCATCTCGATCATGTGTTGATGGAGATGAAGGACTTAGTTTTTATAAAGATGAATGAGTCTTTCTCTTTGTGAGGTGACGGCATACTTAGGTATCAGGACAGGCTGTGTGTACCAGATGTGGATGATTTGCGGATTAGGATTGTTGCAGAGGCCCATGGTTCCAGATATTCCATACATCCAGGTTCCACCAAGATGTATCATGATCTTAAGCAGATTTATTGGTGGGATGGCATGAAGAAGGACATTGCAGAATATGTGGCCAAGTTCCTAATTGTCAGCAGGTTAAGGCAGAACATCTTAAGCTTGGCGGTCTTTCTCAGATTATTGAGGTTCCGACTTGGAAGTGGCAGGCCATTAATATGGACTTTGTGGTTGGTCTTCCGAGGACTAGGAGACAACATGACTCCATATGGGTTATTGTGGACAGGATGACTAAGTCTGCCCAGTTTATCCCTGTCAAGTCTACTTACAGAGCCTAGGATTATGCGAGACTCTACATTGATGAGATTGTGAGATGGCATGGGATTCCTTTGTCTATCATTTCAGATAGAGGAGCTCAGTTTACTTCACATTTCTGGATATCTTTCTAGAAGAGCTTGGGCACGCAGGTAAAGCTTAGTACTGCCTTTCATCCTCAGACTGATGGCAGGCAGAGTGCACCATTCAGACATTGGAGGACATGTTGAGAGAGTGTGTGATTGAATTCAGGGGTAGCTGGGATGACCATCTGCCTTTGATAGAGTTCTCGTATAATAATAGCTATCACTCCAGCATTGGGATGGCACCGTTTGAGGCACTGTATGGTACGAGGTGTAGATCTCCAGTTGGGTGGTTCGAGGTTGGAGAGTCATATATTTTGGGTCTAGAGATCATTCATGAGGCCTTAGCGAAGGTCAGAGTGATTAGGGACAGGTTGGCTACTGCTTACAGTCGGCAGAAGTCATATGCAAATAATAGAAAATGGCCCTTAGAGTTTGATGTTGGTGACTAGGTCTATCTGAAGATATCACCTATGAAGGGGGTGATGAGGTTTGGCAGGAAGGGGAAGTTGAGTTCGAGGTATGTTTCCCATACGAGATCCTACAGCGTGTGGGTGGGGTGGCCTATTAGTTGGCATTGCCTGCGGAGCTAGCTTCTGTCCATACAGTCTTTCATGTATCCATGTTAAAGAAGTTCCTAGGTGATCCAGCATTGATTCTACCTGTTGAAGCTTTGGGGGTCGATGAGACTTGTCCTATGAGGAGGTACCTGTTGAGATCTTAGACAGACATATCAAGCAGCTGAGGAACAACGAGATTGCCACAGCGAAAGTATTGTGGAGAAATCATGTTGTTGAGGGTGCTACGTGGGAGGCTGAGGCCTACATGAGATCCCGCTACCCTCATCTTTTCAGCTCTTGAGGTTAGACTTCCTACTCTTAAGTCTAAGTTTCCTTATCTCTCCATTTTTGTTGCTATTGCTTGACTGCGCATAGTGATTATGTTATGATCTGACTGGCATTACGCAAGATAGTAGTAGTGTCATTCGGGGACGAATTTTCCTAAGGGGGGGGGGGATAATGTAACAACCCTAAAAATGGATAAGATAAGTAATGCTTAATGTGTCAAGAATGCCTATGATTAGACCAGGGTTCGCACAGATTGATGCGCGTAGAACCAGACCTCGGAACCCTTTCTACAGCCAAGCCAACTAACTTGGGGAGTTATTTGAGCTTGGAAAGGTTGGGTCCAACCATGTAGGGCTCTCGAATACGAAGATTTACTCGAATGAGTCTTTTACCGGACTTAAAAAAAGGAAATCTTAGGTTTGAAGGGTCTTGGGGTAAAATGGACTTTTTCCTGTCTAGGGGTAGTATCGTAATTACCCTAAATATATAATTTATTATTTAACTAATAAGACGGAGGGGCAATTTGGGGAGAGAGGGCCGAAATTGGGCTCTTGAAGTGAAGTCTTGCTCCACCCAAGTTCGAACCTAGGTGGAGGCAATGAATTAATGTGATTTTTAATTAAGCTACTGAATTAATGTAATTAATTAATAATTATTATTCATTAGCTGATTTAAAATAAAATAAAAATCAGATTTTTATTAAATAAACAAAACCCTATTGACTAAGTCCTAAAACTAGACTCCTAAACCTCCTACAACTCCCACTCTCTCACGTTTATCTCTCCACTCTCGCGCTCAATCTCTCTTCTTCTTTCTCACGAAATTTCTCTGCCAAAATAAGATACAAAATAAACCAAGTTCTTCACACTTGAATAACTCACACGAACTCACAAGAAAACAAACGTTAATTGCACACTAGGCTAAGGGAGGTTGTCATTCGAGTGGAGTTGACATTGAGGAGGCTTAGACGTGATCTTGGGTGAAACTTTTGGGTAGCAAGTCAAGGGTTTAACGTCAAAAAGGTATGTCTTTTCTTCTCTCTTGGTCCCTTTCCCAAGAGACCCCTTAAGGTTCAGATTATTCTGTCAGAAAACAAGGGTTGTTCCCTTTGCATGCCCCTGTCACTAGCTCCCAATGAATCGTAGGTTGGGTATGATTGCTGGTATATTTAGGTGTATGTTATGTTTTTGTGATGAATATGATTATGTTTGTGTACTTGAAATCGTATGAAAGACAACCATGTATTCGAAATTATGTGCAAGTGTGTGCGTGTACAAGTATGTTACTGTGAATGAGATTCTCGGGTTAAGGCTTCAAATTTGATAATGTTTTGGTTGTCATTTTACGTGCATAAACCTATGTAAATTGTGATGTTCATTTAAATGGAAGTGTGGCTGATTTGAGAATCAATCTTTTGGCTAAACAAATCTATGAAAAATGCACCCCAAAAAGTGTTAAATGATCTATGAATTTCCCTAAGATTTCAAGTGAAAATGTTGGTGAAAATAA
This sequence comes from Solanum sitiens, assembly GCA_016801875.1. NCBI lineage: Eukaryota > Viridiplantae > Streptophyta > Magnoliopsida > Solanales > Solanaceae > Solanum > Solanum sitiens. The sequence goes on from JABWTJ010000329.1 coordinate 976,969, forward strand.
GCTACAAAAATGACTAAATTTCCAGAAAACTTACAAGTTTAGTTTAGGCTAAATTTAGAGGAATAAATGTGGAAATTTATTTGAGTATAAAGGGATGAGGTCACCAGGATTCGAACCTGTGACCTCACCCGTATAATGCATTAAAATCGCGAAAAGGGAAATGGGGTCAAGGGGGATCGATCTTAGGTGTGCTGGATGAAAAGTAAGGTACAAGAAAATTAATAAAATAAAATGGGAGGCGTGAGAATCGAACCCACAACCTCCAGGCAGCGAGTGAAGTAAAGGAAAAATAAAAGAAAAGAAATGTGAGGCGTGGGAATCGAACCCACGACCTCAAGGCTGTGAAGGAGAGAAAAGGAGAAAGGGAAAATAAAAAGAAAAGAAAGGTGAGGCGTGGGAATCGAACCCACGACCTCAAGGCAGTGAAGGGAGTTAAGGAGAAAAATGAAAATAAAAGTATTGTGAGGCGTGGGAATTGAACCCACGACCTCTACGCAGGCTGTGAAATTAAAGAAAAATAAAGAGTGGTTGTGGGGGTTTGATCCCACAACCTCATGGTCTATGCGAATGAGACAAGAGAATTAAATAAAAAAAATATAAAAGGGGCTGTGGGGGTTCGATCCCACAACCCTTCGGCCAAATAAGAGAAGATTCCAAGGAGAAAAATAAAGAGGGAATGTTTATGTTGGAGCTCGATATAGAGTCCCAATGTCATGAGGACTAAAAATAAAATCAAGGAAAAATGTAAGTGTTGTCCAAGGAATTCGAACTTGGGTTCCCTTGCCCAAATTTCCATATTGATACATAAGTCATACAAGAATTAAATGTTCAAGAATAATGCCACTTACTTAGATCGAAATCAAGATCTTGGCATACATACAAGATACATAAGTCTTATACTACATAATCTTAGGAATATATGAGTCAATTAACGAACTATGAATAAAGCCTCATTGCTTGCATGTATAGACCCATAAGTCTAGTATACGTTTAAAGATAAGTGAACCTGAGATGTATGTAATGAAATGAAGTAACCCTAAAAGGGTTAAGTACGAGTGTAAAACACACTAAATGGACAAGTGAATTGGCATACGATGAAATGATTATTATGTAATGAAATGATGAAACCCTAGAAGGGTTAAGTAAGAGTGAGAAACACACAAATGGCCAAGTGCATTGGCATATGATGAAATGAACATTCACGTAAAATGGGGTGAGTCATTATGAAGAGCAATTGTGCTAATGTTAATGAATGTGGTGACAACATGATATGAGGCTAATGTAAAAGATGAGAACAATCTCAAATGAGCCTAAGTAAATGTTACCAAAATGTACTCACCTATGAGAGTGTAAAGTTAATGAAGAGACCAGTCTCTATGAACACTCTAATGAAAGTATTGAGATTAACACACTTAATACTAATGATGAGATGAGAAATCATCTATTGAGCTATGATGTCCTCATACTAAAAGCCAGCTTCCATGACGTTTTAGTTGAATGTAATGGAACTTTATACTGAGCACCGATACACTAGCTATGAGCGGTCATGCCTCTTTCGGGAAGGGCGGAGGTTCACGTTACTCTCATGAGATGAGACTGTCCGGCATGCCGGGTATGCGTCTCTTTATATCTCCTAGTCTTCGAACCTATACTAATGAATATAGGGATCTGGCGGGGTTAAATTCCCATGTACGCTAGCATGTTTTGGGTCACTTTGGCCGGTGATTGCACCTCTTTTCGGTGTGGGGGAGACACTGGATTTCATGATGCTCACATGATATATGTTGGTTAAAGTTAAAGATCCCAATGATTGAATGAGGCCAGCCTCAAATGATGCACACAATGAAATGAACGATACCAAAGGTGTTAGGATATGATAATCAAGAGGTGAGCTAGACTCAAGTAATGACACTAGGTTATTCTTGATCATTGCACTGCAAACCCGATAAAAGTCTTCAACTACATCCTAGGTATAGCTGGTGTTCACACTAGCCTATGAACGAAATGAAATGAAGTATGTATGAATGAATGAAGACTCTGTGTTTACTAATAAAGACTCCCTAGTTGAGGTCCCATATGTTGAGCCCTCATTTTGGAAAGTCTTAATGTCAAGTCCATGATTCCAAGGTCTCATTGCATATGAATGAATGTTATAAAAGATGTTATGTGCTATATGCAATATGATACGTGCTATGTGTAAGATGTTATGTGCTATGTGCAATATGATAAGTATGATGATGCATGTTACTCTCATGGCATGACTTTCCTAATCCAAATTTGGAAAGCTCACTGACTTTCCTAATCCAAATTTGGAAAGCTCACTGACTTTCCTAATCCGAATTTGGAAAGTTCACTAACTTTTGTAATCCCAAATTTGGCAAGTCCACTAACTTGACTTTCCGTAATCATGTTTTTAGAAAAGAGTTATTCTTACTCATGCATGTCCTTGGTGTGTACTTGCATATACCCATACTTAGTACAAGTGTGTACTAATCCCATACAACTCTATATTTTTAGGTGCAGGTACAGGTGGACGCTAGAGCTTACAGGTTGACGTTACAGCTATCCGAACGTGGAGCTTTCATCTGGAATTGTTAGGCCCTCATGCTTTCGAGGATATCTACTGTTATTATCTACCTTAGATGTAGGCTTTAGCTAGTGGAGCATGTTCCACTAGTGTTTCTTTCCACTTTTATTTCAGACTTTGTATTGGTGCCGTTTTGGCAAAAATACGTTTAATGCAATTATGAACTGTTTCTTTTATTTGATTATCTCTATATTAAATGGTTGATTTGTGAACGTCAATGATGTTAAGTTTAAAATGTTTAGCATGAAATAAGAAAACAAAAAGTTCAAATTTTCTGCTAAAATTAACCTAGATGAAGTAAGAATGACGTATGTAGGCTTGTCTGCGACCTCTGAGAGGTCAACGACGCCGGTCTCATTTGGGGTCTAGATTCTGGTCGTGACACCTTTGTTTCCTAACATAGTTAGTCACCGCTTGGCTTAACATCCGGATAGCCTCGTGGAACTTAGCATTTGTAATTTTCCTTTGAGGTTGCACTTCCTGTGCATTAGGTACCTCTGGTTCTTCTAAATTTATTATGGCAGGACAACCTTTAGATGCTCTTCATGGAGGAATGATAATCTGAAACACGCGCAAGCACTAATTAGAGGGAAAAGTTTTAGAGATAAACTGCAATGCACGAAAAAAGGAAAATGAAGGAAGTGATGAAATTCCTTAATGTTGCAGCTTCCTACTCAAAGATGTGGCGCGCTTCACACATATGACTAGGACTGGAAACGACTTCATAGATTCTTTAAGACTTTTGAACACTGTGCTCTGATGCCAGGCTTGTCACGCCCTGAGCCTAAGCCCTAGACATGGTTGGCACCCAATGACCATTGCTAGACTTAAGCAAACCCTTGGCCTAGATTACTTAACTTAGGTGAAGACTTACTCAATGATAAAGCAACAACATTCTCATAAATAACATAAATTAAATTTCTTTGCCAAAATGGCATTAAGCCTCAAAATAAGATATCTAGAAATAAAAAGACCTAACTAAATTAAATGACTGAGTATCCGTCTATGAAGCCCCTAAAAATACTATGATGAATTTCATAACAAACCCCACAACATTCTATGATAAAGAGGATGGAAAACAATAACAAGGAACCTCTGGATTGCAAGGAGGATCACCACTGACTTTAAGTGCTCAAACTGGATCAACGATGTGCTGGATGCTGATCCTAGTTACATGTGTTTGCATCATAACACGATGCAGGCCAACTGGAATTAGTACATTGAATATACGAGTATACGAGTTAGATTGCTAAAAACCACTTAAGCTTGATAATAATGAAATGAATTTACCTTGGCTCTACTTAACTCATAAATACTCAACTCACTACATATATAAGGATATTAAAACATATGTGATACATATTAAGTTTTGCAAAATAGTAAAACAACTTAGTTCATTAAAGGAAATACAATAACAAACTCAACACTACATGTATATGAAAATAATATAGCTCCGTGGGATATTCTGTAACCGACAACCACCACGTCTTACCCACGTTGCCAGAACTGTCCTTTACTTTGTCCTCCCATAGAACTCCTTAACTTAGGGGATCCACTAGCTTAACTTACGTGATCATCTAAAAAGTATGATGTAACAACCCTAAAAATGAATAAGGTAAGAAATGCTTAATGTGTCAAGAATGCCTACCATTAGACCAGGTTTCACACGGATTGATGCGCGTAGAACCATACCTCGGAACACTTGCTACAGCCAAGCCAACTAACTTGGGGAGTTAGTTGAGCTTGTAAAGGTTGGGTCCAACCATGTAGGGCTCTCGAATATGAAGATTTACTCGAAGGAGTCTTTACCGGACTTAAAAAGAAGAAATCTTAGGTTTGAAGTGTCTAGGGGTAAAATGGTCTTTTTCTTTGCTAAGGGTAGTATCGTATTTACCCTTAATATGTAATTAATTACTTAATTAATAAAGTGGAGGGGCAATTTGGGGAGAGAGGGCCGAAATTGAGCCCTTGAAATGAAGTCTTGCTCCACCTGGGTTCGAACCTAGGTGGGAGCAATGATTTAATGTAATTTTTTTAATTGGTGAATTAATTAAATAAATTAATAATAATGGCTGATTTACAAAGGAAAATCAGATTTTATTATTAATTATTATTTATTTATTAATTAATGTGTTTTTATGACTAAGTCTCCTAGTTGACTAAGTCTAAACTACTTCACATCTTTTAACTCTCTCTCACGCTCATCATTGTCACGTTTTCTCCACTCTTTCACGTTCTCTCTGCTAGAAACATACAAGAATTGATCAGCAACTAAACGTTCTTAACACTTGAAGAACTTTCACGTTAAAAAACTTATTCAAACATAGCCAAAAATGTTGGACAAAGAGAGGAGTTTTTCCGTCGAGTTAGTGTTGAAGCTTTTGGACTTAGACGTGTTCTTGGGAGGAGTTGTTGGGCAGCAAGTCAAGGGTTTAACGTCAAAAAGGTATGGGTTTTCTCTCTTGAAATCCTTTCTCCAAGAGAAATTTCTTTCTACAAAATTCAACGTATGAAACTAGGGTTGTCCCCTCTATTGTTGAATTCCTTGTCACTAGTCTCCTTACGATTTCAATCTAAATTAGGTTAGAAATCATGTTGTTGGTATGGTTGCTGGTAGATAAGTGTGAAATATGATGTTCTTTGTGATTTTATGTTTATGTACTTGAAATCGTAGAAAAGACAACCATGTATTTGGAAGTTTGTGCATGTGTGTGCATGTGCAAAAATGTTACTGTGAATGTACTCTGAATGAGGTCTCGAGTTAAGGATTCAAGTTTGATATTGTTTTGGTTGTCATTTTATGTACATAAACCTATGTAAATCGTGATGTTCATTAAAATGGAAGTGGGGCTGATTTGAGTATGAATATGTTGGTTAAACGAATCCATGAAATACACCCCAAAAAGTGTTAAACAATCCATGAAATTTCCTAAGTTTCAAGTGGAAATATTGATAAAAATAAGTTAAGAAAATGATTAAGTTTCCAGTAAAAATTATAAGTTTAGTTTAGGCTAAAATTTAGTGAAGAAATCTGGAAAATTTAATTGATTTTAAAGGAATGAGGCCATCAGGATTCAAATCTGTGACCTCACCCGTGTGACACCTTAAATTCGCTATAAAAGAAAAGGGGTTGGGGGGATTCGAAATGGGGTGTACTGGCTGAGAAAGGAGAATGCAAAATTTAAATAAATAAAATTGGAGGCGTGGGAATCGAACCCACGATCTCCAGGCAACGAATTAATTGAAAGAAAATTAAAAGAAAGGAAATGTGAGGCGTGGGAATCGAACCCACGACCTCAAGGCTGGAAAGGAGAAGGGGCGAAATAAAAAGGAAATAAAGTGAGGCTGTGGGGGCTCGATCCACAACCTCACTGCCAATCCATATCTAAGTTAAAGTTTAAATAAAAATAAAATAAGGAGGCTGTGGGGGTTCGAACCCACAACCTCTCAATTCCCAGCGAAATAAAGAATAAATAAAGAGAGGTTGTGGGGGTTTGATCCCACAACCTCTTGGTCTATGCGAATTGGACAAGGAAATTTTAAATGAAAAATAAAAAGGGGTTGTGGGGGTTCGATCCCACAACCCTTCGGCCAATTAATAGTAGATTCCAAGGAGTAAAATAAAGAGAGAATGTTGATGTTGGGGCTCGATCTAGGGTTATAACGCCCCAAAATGAACTAAGGTGAACTAGAGCCTCATGGTTGTTTCTTGAGTTAATTTTAAGTTAAACGGAGTTAGTTTGGTGTCCTTAGGGAGTGTGCAAGGTTTGGTTAAGTTTGGAGTTCAATCGACCAAAAACGTCCATGACGTTCGGATGATATGCCTTAGAATGTACTTGTATGTCTTGGCGAGTTTGGATGAGTATTATGTGTTCGTTTTACTTGAAACATGCGTCGGATGTTCCTTAGACCTAGATGAATTAGTTTAGGGGGTTGACGTCTGGGCACGACCTCACCTAGGACCCCAAGGACTCTAGATGAAGGGCCCAGGACTTGGACAAGTCTGCCCATCAGTAGCTCATGACGGCCATGGCGACGGTCCGTCGTACTCAGGACGGTCCGTCATACTCAGGACGGTCCATCGTACTCAGGACGGTCCGTCGTACTCAGGACGGTCCGTCGTACTCAGGACGGTCCGTCGTACTCAGGACGGTCCGTCATACTCAGGACGGTCCGTCGAACCAGGGCGTTGTGGGTGACAGAGAGTGAAATTGGGACAGGCTCCATTTAGAAGCCAAGTGTTCCTCGACGGAACCCAGTGACGGTCCGTGGTGGACGTGACGGTCCATCGAGGAGGTCTCATCGACGAAGCCTGCCAGTGCATGATTTAAAGGCTGCCAGCTTAGAGTGTTTTATGTAAATACACCCCAAGCCTTATAAGACTCTCTTACACCCTAAACCTAGAGAAGAGCCCCCTTTTCTCTTCAAGATCCAACTCTCTCTTTCTCTCAAGAAAACTTTCTCAACTCTCTTGGAAGCTAGAAGTCAAGGAAGGATAGGAGGACGGATTGAGACTTGTTTCTTCATCAAATTCGTGGGTTTCCTTCTCATAAAGGTATGGTATCCATTCTTGAATACCTTTCCATTCAAGAAGCCAACTTCCAAAATGGTTTTCAAAAGGGGTTTTAAACTCAACTTCTTCTAAACTTTGATTTCTATTATGGGTCTTCTTTTAACTAAGTTTTAATGGTTTAAATGTATTTATCTTGGTTTGAATAGATGGTTTTGATGTTAAAACTCCATGAAACTCTTGTATATGCATACTTCAACTTTTGGCATGAAAATGGGTTATGTGAGCATGATTTGAGTAAGGTATGAATTTGGGTCTTCTTGTGTATGTCATGTTGGTGTAGCTACTGCCCTAAGGGCCTTCATATGGTGAAATATTGATAAATTGCTTATGGGTAATGATGGTTTGATTTGTTGATGAGTTGCTCTTATTGTATAGTTCTTATTATGAATTGCTATTTGAGTGGTATGGTCCACCTTATGGGTGGCGGTGCTAATTGATGAACTTGATGTTACTTAGTATGGTTTGAGTATGTGACCTTGAAGGTCTAATATGTGAAATGAAGTATATGATTATGAGAAGTATGTAGAGTGTGTAGCTTGATGAATCAAGGTTAAAGTATGAGTTGAACTTGATGAAGATGAAATGATGCTTATATGCAAGGTGTGCACATGTACACACACACTCTTCTAAGATTTGTATTATGTCAAGTGGAGCAAAAAGGGGAAATCTTGAGGTGGACACACTTTGTGAGTTGAGATGTAGTGTCTAGTAACAACCTCTCCATTTCCTAGTGAGCTTTCTAAGATAGACTTTTATGTTGAGAAATCCGTGTGGAGTTATGCCTAGCACCGAGAGGATATGAAGGGGAGGTGGATTGCACTTCGTTAGTTGAGATGTTATAATCCAAAGTACCTCTTGAGATGAGTACTCCTCGTTAGTAGAGAGTGAGTTACTTAGTAGCAATCTCCTTATCCCTTAACTATGTGCCCGCATAGGTGTAGCTATTGGAAAAGCCATGTAAACGCTAAGAAGCATGACCTTACTCTAGGCAAGTAAGGATCCCTCATCCGATAGGGGTTAATATCGGGATTCCATGTCTAGCTCTCATGGTCTTTGTCGGTTAAGCTAACTCCCACAAAAGAATTGATTTGAAACTAATTATCTTGTGTATTGTTGAAATTGTGTATGTATGTCGTGAAGTGCTCAATCCACATTAGTTACCAAGTAGGAGCATTGAGTGGGAGTACTAGTATGGGATGCTGTTCTCACATTGCACTCGGTGTGACCTATACCTACTATGGGAGAAGAGTACCTTCATGAAATCCGTGTGAATGAGTACTATGGTGTAGTGTTATGGAGGATTATTGTGGAGTACTTGAGTAAATGGAATCCATTAGGAGTACTAAGTGGGAGTGGTAGTATGGGATGCTACTCTCACATTGCACTTGGTATGACCTATATTTCCATGAGTGTTTCGCATATGTTAGCCAAGGGCGTGGATTTGATTTCTAACGAAGTAAGCCTAAGATTAGGTAGTTTTAAGGGTCGCTTTGGTGTGTTTTGGAGGGAGGTGTAATGAGAGCCCCTTCTTGGCTCACCTTAGGGAGTCTTAGAATAACCTTGGGTTAGGGCAACTTCAAAGAAAAAGGGTTCATATGACTTGGACCGTGCCTTTCACTGTAAGGTCTTCATGGTAAGAATTCAAAATGTTCACTATGATGCTTTATTCAATTTTATTGCAAGTTTAGCAAAGTTAATTGAAATGTTCCTTTTGCTTACTTTAAGTTTGGTAAGATAGCCATAAAGTATTAATTGTTGATTCTTATGTGGGTTTGCTTCTAGATTCATGAAGGTTATATTTGAATTTGCATAAAAGCTATCTTTACTAAAATGTCCCTTTTTGCATGTTTTTGCATATGCCATACTTAGTACATTGTTGTACTAACCCCATACTTTTTATACCTTATGAGTATAGGTCGGAAGCCTTTGGAGGATCGAAGTTGAAGCTTGGGAATTCTATCTCTCAAGACTTGGGTATGTCCTCATATATTCGAGGACATAGTTTTTATGTTTCTTAGTTTCCTTATTAAGACTTAAAAATGTATTTATTCTATTGTAAAGGGGCTTGTCCCTAAGATTTTAAGTTGTGTCTTTAAGTTGGCTTGTGACGATAAGGTTCCTAGTATTTATGAAAAAGACTCCTTTATTTATTATTATTGTGAAAAGTTTTAATTCCGCACTACTTTTCATGCTTTATGTTATGAATACGAGTTAGAGGGCTTGTACGAGACCCCAAAGGGGTCAAGTACGCCGGTCACGATTCGAAGGTTTTCCCTAACTTCTAGGGGGTGCTTTCGGGTCGTGACAACCAAAACGTGGTATCCGATCCCAAGGTTATTTCAGAATGTGGCAATACGATCCCATTTTTATTTTGGAACGTGGTAATCGATCCCACTTAGTTATGCGGGAACAAGGCAATCTGATCCATCAACACACCATAAAATCACAAACACAAGTATACTTTTAAGTCATACAATAAAGAGTGATTCATGGCATATAATCATTCGTCTATCTCATTTACAACAAGTTTGAATAAAAAATTCAACATTCGCGTACATACATGCATCATAATGAATCAATAACAAGAATACATCACAAATTCATAGAATCACAACCATCACTTACCTCAAAATAAGCTTTAACCCCTAAGAAACTTGATCTTTACCTTTCTGAATTTGTTCCGCTTGTTCTTGGTCTACAAATAATCATAGTAACACGGGAATCAACAAACAATCGCTAATTACCCAAAACCAGAACAATTCTATTAACCCTAGATCAAACCCATGATCCCAATTATCCAATTTAGGGTTGCTTCCACCGTAGAATCTATATCAAAACCCTTTTCCATCATTATTTAACCCATCATATTACGTTCTACGGATCAAAAAATGGATTGGGGGAGTGAAAAACTTATCTTTAGCCTCAAGAATGGTGCAAAACGAGTAACAGTCGCTTGTTGATTGTTACTTATCTCAAAAAGTCAAAAAGTCATTAATGAGGTCGTTTCGGGGTTTATTAACAACTTTTATACACATCATGCCCTCCATAACGACCATCACCCCGCCAAAACGGTGACTCCAGAGCGATAAAAACCTCCACCAAGACGGGATTTCCAAACCAACGAGCAATTTCAAGAATTTCTAAAACCCCATTTCACAACACACCTCTAACCCACGCGCTGAATATACCTTTTACGCTAAATTTGGTTACGGGAGTTCTACTCACCCAAATTCAATTCTATAAAATCGTACGGATTCCTTAATGATCTATCTAACTACTCATGAAATCAAAATCTTAAATTGTTCACCCGATTGTTACAAGATTTTTCCACACCTCAAAGACTATAATTTCGTCCAAATCTGGACTAGGTTGAGAAAAATTCAAATACTACCAAAAAGTTTTCCGATCCAAAAATTTTCCTCTGTTGCTTTTCTATAACGACGGAACCCTGTCATTACAGTTATCTAGGTTAATTAGACTTATTATTAAAAAGTTCATGTTCGAGAATATTTTTTATCATGAGTCTAGAATTCAACATTTTCATCTATTTGTACTTTCATAATGCAACAAGTATACATACACATTTTTGAAATGGTTGTAAAGTGGCACATATGAAGCATATAGAAGGGCGTTGAGAGCAACGATTTAATGAATAATGAATTTCTAAAAGGGTTCAAAAATATTATTTTTTGTTGTTTCAAATTTATTTTTCTCCTTCTATAAATTTTGTTTGAGTAACAAAGTAACAATATAATAACGAAAATTGGTGAACGTTTAGCTTTGGACATTTGTTTATGTTGTGGTGCAAATTTTAACAGTCTTAACTTATTTCTATTTTATATTGATTTTCAAAAACTTTTGCACAATTCTTTTTCACAAGGAGTATATTCTAACAATAAAATTATCAGATTCTATAAAAACATCACTCAATAATAACAAGACAATATAATTATATGGTATAAGTCACAAGTACTCCCTTAGAATATGACAGAAATCTCAGAGACACACCTAACCTTAACTAGGGTCCTATTACCCCCTAAACTAATTTAAAATATAATAAATACACCACGAACGTTGACATGACATAGAGAGTGTGCACATTTTCGTGAAGGCAAGTGATGAGTGCACAAATTGGACACATGTTATTCTTTTATTGGTAACTTTATAATTAGTTAGTACACATATTTATTGATATTAAAACATATATATATATATATATATTGTTTTTATTTCTTTCTTTGTAAAATATTTATTTTAATGCATTTTCACTTTAAACTTTTTTAATTAACTGACGAAATAAGGGCCTAACATATCCTCAAAGTATTGAAAAGGATAAACAACTACCCCTCATCTACCTATTTGGCTCCAAAATACCCTCTACATCCACCTATTGGATCAGAAATACTCTCCTCATCCACCTTTGGGTCCAGTTTTAGCGACTTCATCAATGGAGCACCATTTAAAATAATTGAAAATTCTTTTAATTATGTGGCGATCAACCATTGGTTGTAATTAAATTATTTAATATAATTTTAAATCTACCCATTTTTAACTAAACCCGCCTCAATACTTATTAAACCCGCCTGACTCAATACAAAAAGAACCCAATATTTTCATATGGCGTATCTGTCTTATCACATACGAGTTCAACTAAATAGAATATGTAATGATTGGCAGAACCTATTCTACCTAATTAATGTAACAATACCAAACATTGGTAGAACCTATTCTATCTAATTGAGTGAATTATTAGGTAAATGCAAAAGATGAGAACTCATGTTTGTCTCTTAGTGTGAAGGATACAAAAACTTTTTTTTTTGAATAAGAAGGACTTTAATGTCTCAATAGCATATCAAAGGGTATATGTCACACGGGCAGATTACTTCTCCTAATTTTTTTGCAAGAGGTTAGCCTAATGTGAGGCAATCCAGTCCCACTTAACTCAACCATTTTCGCAACCTATTCTGCCTAACTTCCTAAGATGTTTTTCTGTTTTTTTCTTAGATTATATTTCAGACATTCAACAAGGAAATCAACACATAAACATACGGGCAAACATAATCTTTATATTAACAATAAAAAACTAATACAAAGGACTCCCTCGTTGGAACAACAATTCTATCCAACTTCGACTTAAGGCATGATCACAAGTCGGTTGCTGCCTTAGACACTTTTTAAAACCCTCATATTTTTCTAAGTGTCTTGGTGAAATTCAATACTTAATCTTCCCTCTTTTAACCTTAGGATAACTAGTCTATCCTCATTTTCTCCCTTAAAATGTTCTACACACAAGGTTGTCCATTTATAGAACATGTGGCAGCCTGGTGTTTTATATTGCATAGTGTTGTGACACATGTCTAACACTTGTCAAGCAATAAGCCCACTAAATTATATTTCAAAATCCCCAACTGATTAGAAGAATTCAAATTTTGAATTCAAAAAGCATACAAAATATACAATGAATATGGACACAAGCGGTTACAAAAAGGAAACCGCCGCATGTGCTTGGCATGTGATTTGGTTGACTGGATTTTGGCCCTTTGCTGCATTTTCCCTCCACAATTTTGGCTCCAATACAATGTCTAAATATTGTATATTCACTATCTCATAAAAGTCAAGCCGAATCCATCCGCCCATTTTTTCATGCCTACGCACCACCGACGTCCTGTTGTTGCCTTGCCTTGGCCATGTTATCTTTTTATTCACTCGTGTATTTCATTGTTTTCTTGCAGCGTTTATTTCATGTTTTAGTATGCTTTAATTTATCTCAAGTTGATTTTCCCGCACTTGACCATACCATGTGTTTTTCGCATGCAAACTTTGCCCACAACCAATACCGGACACCGGCCATGACATCTCATGGCAAGTTGTCTTGCCAACGTCCATTTCATGTCATGACACTTTCTTTCCAGCATTGTTTGATGCCACTAAGTCATGCCAACACTTTTCTCACACAACACATGATTGATTCCACCCGCACTTTGGCCCTTGACAAAGTCATATGTCAACCCTTTGCTGCCACCGTGCCTATGTCAAGTAACTTCGTCAGGACCCTTACAAACATCCCCCACCCAATGAAACTTGACGTCCTCGTCAAGAACATCCCTCATATCATGTCCATCATCTTCATCTTCAACCAACGCCAAAGAGTTCACATTTGACGATCCTGCCTCATTGTTCTTTCCCTTTCCAATTCGACAGCAAGTATGTCATTAACTTTCACTTGCACCAGACAGTCCCTTTTGAAATCTGGACCACCACAAGTAAAGCATCCGCTAAACTTTCCCTTCTGTTTTGGAAAAGAAGACTCTCCTTGTCTAGTTTTTCCACCTTCGTCTTCCTTTTCGATAGCTTGGTCCTTCCCATTTTTCTGCCACTCCTTCACCTTGTCTTTTTGTTTGAAGTGCAAAGAATCCCTTGGGTTGTCACCCTCATAAAAGTCAGCCAACTTATCTGCTGCCACTATGGCAGAATTATGAGTTTGGACATTTTGTCTTCTTAACTATCTTTGTGCCCATCCCTTCAACCCACTTATGAAATAGTGTAACTTGTCTTCCTCAACCATGTTGCCTATGTTCAACATCAAGGATTAAAACTCCTTGATATAAGCCCTCATCGTGCTGTTTTGTTTCAAACGCCGCATCTCGTCCCTTGCCAACCAAGACAAATTATTTGGAAGGAATTGAGTTTTCAATTCTTTCTTCAACATTTCCCACGTTTTAATTTGTGGTAGATTCGAACCTTCTACTTCAGCAACCCTTGTTCTCCACCAAACCTTGGCATCATCATTTAATACATTGTTTTGACTGATACCTTTTCACCATCCGGAATAGTTGCTGCCTTGAAGTAGTTTTCGACATCCCAAAGAAAGTTCTCCAATTACTTGGCACTCCTTATACCATTTTAAGACTTAGGTTCTGGAACCTTCATCCTTACGGGGTTAATTGTCCCTTGTAACTCCAGACGTAAAAGAAGAACTTCACCATGCTATTATTCCTTCTCTCTGCGCACCAGTTGTATCTCTTGTTGGTCAGTTTCATGTTTGGATGTATATTCTGCCTCCAACAACAAAAAAATTTCATTCAAGACCTCTTTGATCAAGTTTAATTTTGCATTCGCTCTTTGAATTTGAGTGACCAGATCAACCAAGTCATCCCCATCATTTGTCCCACCAATTAGCGCTTCCAATCGTGACACCTTCTCCTTTAGTTCAGCATTTCCACCAGCCATCAAATAATCTAAGAAATGCTCTGATACCAAATTGTCACACTCGGAGATTACTTCATCTAAATTTCACGCAAGAGGTTAGCCCAATGTGAGACAATCAAGTCCCATTAACTAAGCCATTTTCGCAGCCTATTCTGCCTAACTTCCTAAGATACTTTTCTGTTTTTACATTAGATTATTTTCGAGACATTCAACAAAGAAATCAACACATAAACATACGGTCAAACACAACATTTATATTAACAATCAAAAACTAATACAAAGGACTCCCTCGTTGGAACAATAATTCTGTCCAACTTCGACTTCGACATCGACTTAAGGCACAATCACAAGCCGATTGCAGCCTTAGACACTTTTTAAAACCCTCACGTTTTTACTAAGTGTCTTTGTGAAATTCCAGAGTTAATCTTCTATAAGGACCCTTAAAATGAATTAAGGTGTTTAGAGCCTTACATGTGTCTAAAAAGGATTAAAATATGTTAAATAAGTGTTTTACAGTATGCATGCATGATTTGAAGTCCTTTGGAGGTCAAATGTCCAAGAACTTCCGATGGCGTTCGAAAGTTAGCCTTGAGACGTGCATGTGTGTCTTGGTGTGTCTTGGCATGTTTTACTTGTTTGTTTTGGTTGAAACTTATGTGGAAGGTCCCTAACATGTTAATTAGTGTATTTACGTTGGAAACGTTCGTGTACGACTCCCCAAGAGCCCCGCAAAAGGCCCTCAAGGAGGACCCAAAGACGGCCTAGACACTGTCTTGGCAACGTCTACCTACGCCCATGAACGACGGCATGTAGGTGTGGTGACACCCCGTCGATGGGTGGGCGTCATTCCATACAGTATAGGAGCCAAATCAACCAATGTCAAGCCACAAACCCAAACGACGTCCACCAGAACGGCCCGTTGATAGGCCTACATGACGTAGGTTGCTCCGTCGATGCAACTTGCAATCCAACTGCCAGGCGCATTGTTTTATTAAGGGGTGAATGGGAAATTCACCCCACATCCTAAACTGACCCTAGGTGGTTAATTTAGGTATTTTTGGGTATATTAAGTTGATTCACAACATGAAAACCCATTCCCAAATCCATAATTCGAAATTAGACTTCCCTATGCAAAAATAAACCTCTCTAGAAACCTCCATTGGAAATGAAGCTCAAAAACAACTTGGAGCTTGGATTCCCATGGGATCTTCATGCAAATTTCGTGGTTCTCTCCTAAAATGAGGTATGATGATCCTTCATATTTAGATAATCTTCCATCTAAATAGCTTTTTTCAATGTTTTCAATGAAAGTTCATGATCAAACATCCTATTTTTCAATTTAGCCATGGGTTCTTTCTCAATTTCGAAAGCATGCTTACGATGAATTGATGTTTATGTACTGATTTCAAAGTGAATTTCAAACCAATTCATGATGAACCCATGTTCCCTCCAATTCTCAAATTAGCTTATATTATGGGCATTGTAATCTTGACTTTATGTTGATTGAATTATGATTCTAGCATGTTGAATTGCTTATATATACTGCCTATTATATATATTGATGGTGATTTATGTGTAATTAATCAATGTGTATCAAGATGTGAAGAATTGATAAGGATTGATCTATATTCCTCTATTTGTTTTATAGATTGGTGATGTAGTGTATATAATGTGATCTTGATCTTATGATAATTGAATTGTGGATTTCGATTATGTTGGTGTACTTTTAGCTACTGCCATATACTTGAATTATCGATGAATTATGACGATTGATAAATGGTGATCAAAGCTTAGAGAATTAGTGAGTTTGTCCTATTTACTCTACTTTTCTATCGAATTGGCCTTGTATGGCATTGTGTGGTATGGTCCACTTATGGTGGTGGTGTTTTCTTCTTGACAATTTATATATGTGTTGATACTGGCCTTGAAGGAAACTTGATGTTATATGAGTGTGTGGTTATGATGATCACATTATGTGAAGCATATGCCTAGTCTTCCATTTTAGTTATGATTGAGGTTGTGTTGCTAGTGTTATAAGCATGTGAATTACTATGTTAGGGTTAGTTTTAGGTGATGCCATTGATGAGTTATAATGGTTAATGACCACTTATCTATATACCCTACATGAAGGTGTGATTAGCTAATGTTAGGAGTCTTGGATATAATCTGAAGTTGTCTTATCTCCTATGCAATTAAATGTTGTGTGGTCTATGATTGAATGTGCATTGTGGTCTTAAGAGGGTGGATGCCTCAATATGTTGTTGATAGCCATTATGTGATCATGTTAACAAATGTACACACACTTACACCTCATGCATACTTACAAGTAGTTTAGGTTCATTGTGTCTAATGAAAGGATATTCTCATATGCACTTGTATATACTACTATGCATGTAATGTATATGTCCATAAAGTATGCTATGTATTCCTTAACTAGGATGACTTGATAGGTGTACTAGTATGGACAAGGGTATGGGACCTTGTATATGCATTGGACATGTGTGCCTTGATAAGATAGTTCCTAGGTTTGTGATCTATGTACATGAATATGAATGCATGAGTATGTTATGAACATGTCTTATATGCTATGATGTCAAGTATATGATGTGATGAAGTATGAATATGCATAGTGTCTAAAGTGTTTATATGAAATGATTGTTCAGATAGTTACACCTATACTTATGCATGATTAAAGTAAAGTATGAACATGTGTGGTCTAAGGGTGTTTATGTGAAAGGGTTGCTCACGTATATGTAGTACACACTAACATGAAAATATGTCCATTATGCATGTATGATGATCTATTCAATAAAGGGGCTCTTGAAAGGTGTTCTCAAGGGTATCCTAAACTAGATGGTGCTTGAATATTCCATGTCCATGTGAAAAGCCTTCTCACATAATTTAGGTTGATGAATTCTCATCTATGACCTAGGAGCTAAGCATCTGGGGAGTCAATCTCCTAAAGCCTAATTTTATAAAGTAATGTTAATAAAGGCTTTTCAATAAAGGGAACTTAGCTTAGCAGCGAGTGAACTTAGATGAAGGGTGCCCCTTCCCAATGCGGGAAGGCTTGTTCACCATAGTCCTCACGACGTGGATAACTACAATGCCCCATTTGGCATAAAGAGTTTTTCCATATATTCCTCCAAGTTCATAGACTATGCTTGTCCCATAGGATCTAGCAAGTGATATCACCTAACATGCTAGCATGATGTTAATGTTCTACTTTGGCAAGGTAGAGCACCTTCCCTTGGTGTAAGGCTCTACAACACCAAATTCTATGTTTAGCACCCATGGTCTTAGTGTCGGTTAAGGCTATAGTTTCCCTAAAGTAAAATTGACATTGAAAATAAAGTAAGGACCCTAACTAGGATAACCTAAGGGAAGTTGCTTAGTGTAGGTGAGGGTATGAGACTTTACCTATGCATTGCACAAGTAGCTCTTGAAGGGAGTTCTAGGAAGGTGTTCTAATTTATATGACTATGTTTATGTTCCTTATGCATGACATTGTAGTGTGGTGTACTTGTTGTGATGAAATGCATGGTATGAATCCTAATGAGTCTATATGATGTGGTCACCTTATATGGATAACGTTTGTTTTATTGACTATATGATCAAGGTCTTGCTTGTCATGTATAAAGTTGTCTATACTTGTCTTGTTGATGTTTGAAGAAAATGTTATGCTTGTAGTCTCTTGATGAGTTACTAAGTATGTGTGAAGTGATGAGACTTCAAATGTACATTGCACTAGTAAGCTTAGATTGGGATTATGAGTAAGGTCTTAAGATGTCTTATAAAGTGAAATCCAAGTATGTATTGTTGACTAATGTCTCTTATGATGTTGCTGGAAGTCTTAACTTGTATGTGGTCTTGTAATAAGTTCTTCTATGGGGTTCATAAAGTAGGTTGGGTCAAATGTGAAGTATGTGTCTTATGATATGTTATGTATCTATGTATATATGTTTGGTGATTAATGTAGGTTGTAAGTATGATTACCTTGTGGCCTTAAGGTGATGCTTCAGTGTGGATAGTGTAATGGGACATTATCTATACATTGCACCAAGTACCACTAGAGGGTTACTTGGGAATTTAAGGGATTAAGAAGAAAAAGAGTTTACTGTAAAGGGAGAAGAAGCTTACTGTAAAGTGAAATGGGTTTATTGTGATTATGACTTAAATGCAATGTGTGGTTTTATGTGATGATATGACTATTCTATATGCCTAAATTAAGTATGTGAATTATATGATGCTTATGGTATCAAAGTTTTAGGAAATTTTCACAAAAAAAGCATGATGCATGGTTTTAAAGTAAAACGTCCCTTTTAAATGCATGATTTTGTATGGTTGCCATACTTAGTGCATTATTATACTAACACCATTCTTCTTTACCTTTTTACACAAAGTGTAGGTTATGGATGATTAAAGCATGTATCTAAGGTGAAGGGCTTGATATGTGATTCTCAAGCTCAATGAAACGGATCCTTAAGTTCAAGTATTTCATATGTCAAGTTTTTATATCATGTAATAGTTTAGTTTATATGTAAGGGTCGTGTCCCCAATGCACTCTAATGATGTTAGGTCTAAGATGGAAAAGAGACTTAGTCCTTAACTATGTATTATGATATTTTTATATATACAATGAAAGTGATGTTATAGCATATGATGTGCTATGAAAGTTCTAAATTTTCCGCTAAATTTACCTATAAAAATGCAATAAATGATAACTATGGGCTTGTATAAAACCTCCGAGAGGTCAAGTACGTCATGTTACTTCTAGGGGGTGTTCCCCAGTCACGACAAATGTGGTGTCAGAGCATGAGGTTTATAAAAGTGGTTTTAGGATCCAAAGTCTCATATTGCCACGTCTAGTAGAGTCTCATTCATCGGTGGTGAGTCGCGACACATTTATGAGCGAGCGGCTAACAGGACGATAAAGTTTCCCTTCTTCACTATTCTCATTCTATGCCATAGAACTTAATTCTATAAGATCTCTCTCTAATGTTTTCTTTTTCGGTGGTATTTTAGATGTGATTGCTTGGATGAGATGGTATCTATATGCTTGAGGGAGAAAAGGTGAGTTTGATGCTTATATTGGTTTTATGGTTTGATGAGTATGTGTGAAGGTGAACTTTTATATATGTTGATGTGATCTCATTTATTTCTATGCATGAGATCTATGTGAAATGACATGTTATGTGAAAATTTATGTTATGATATGGTTATAACTTGTTAAAGAAGTTGCTGTAGTTGAATTGAGATTCCTTTTGTAATAATGAGTTGCTTTATGAGTATGCATGATGGTAGTATAACGTTATGGTTTGAGTTTGAAATGCGTTGGAAGAAATATGTTAAATGGTGAGGATGCATATTGACATTGTATATGTTTAATGGTTCAATGTTGCACTTTGTTTATATGTGTGAACTTTCATGGTTGCCTTGCATGGATTGGAGTCTTGTGTATAGGCTTAATCCTAGAAGTGAAGGTAGTGTGCTTACATTGTAGGGTGATGATATGGGTTTGAATGACCTAGAAGTTACCTTACCTTAGAATTGAAGGAAAAGAAACATACCTTATGGCTAAGTCTCCTCTATTGTTTTCCCCCAAGTGTTTTGACCCTTGGTGTTTATGGTATAGTAGAGACCTTATGTGGTTGGGAAGTAAGACCTAACTTGATTGTGATGGATTTATTTTGGGTGTTAGGCCTAGAGAAATGATGATGGTTGAGTTAAGTTGCTGATAAAATGGGTTTACCCTAAGTGGGGGATGATGATGTGAGTAGTAAGGTTGTAGATATTTCTATCTTGTCCTTTTATTCTTACTTGAGCTTGAAACTAAAGAGTTCCTAAGAGCTTGTTCATGATAGAAGTCTTTCACAAAAGTATGAGTTGCATGTTATCCCTATGTTAAGTATGTCTTAAATGACACTATGTTATTCATGTTTGGAAGGTTCTAAATTGCATGAAAAGGGAACTTTTGACCCAATTCATATTTCTCATGTTGATTATGCATCTTGGTGTGTAGATTGTGAATTAGACTTCATGAGGCAAGGTAAGGAGCATGTTTGATGTCACTTTTATGTGTGGTGTTTTAGGCCATCAATGAGAAATTGAGTCTCCTTAAAAATAAAAAAATGATGAGTCTTTTGAAAATTATGTGTCTTTTATGATTTGGGAAGTATGAATGTAGGCTTATACTTGAGAAGTGAAAGTATGTTTAGATGATATCCTTGTGTGTGCCTATAAATTATACAATTTTCCCTTAATGATGCATTTTTATGAAAGCTAGTGTTATACTAGAAATTTAAATTATATGAAATGACTTCCTATTGTTGTAATGTGTGTGGTATTATTTACCATTTTGACTTCACTTGGAAGGAAGTATGAGCATGCTTGGGTTAAAAGTTGGGAATTTCTCATTTAAAATGAATTGACCTTTATGCATTGCTCGTGTATGAACTAACGAGACATGTAAGTGTGTTGATAAGAAGGACATTCCTACTTAAAACATAACTAAGCATGGTATGGTTGAGTATGACCTTCATGGCATTGTGTCTAAATGGTAAGGATCTTTGTTGATCTATTTGACTCAAGTCTATGTGCATTGAAGTAGGAGTGCCTATTTGTTTCTTGAGTGATGTTGAACCTGCATATGTGTGACTAAAAGGTTGTTGAATAATGAGCTCTTAATGAATTACAATGGAAAGACCATGTTATGATTAGGATAAGGATGTTCCTCCTATGAACATGACAAGAGACTATGTGTTTGATGCATTAAAAGGTGAGTGAATAAAGGTTTTCTTGTTTGTGTTGCATTGAGTGCTAAATGGTTTGAAGTTTGTGTTCCTTGTAAGTTTGGTGCATTGACTTCTATGTGATGATGTTATGAATGTTGTGAGCTGCTCTATGGTTCATTGAAGTCCTTGTTGTGTTCAAAGTGTTCCAAGTGTAATTCGAGGACGAATGTTCCCAATTGGGGGATATTCTAAGGACCCTCAAAATGAATTAAGGTTCTTAGAGCCTCACATGTGTCTAAGAAGAATTAAAATATGTTAATAAGTGTTTTACAGTATGTATGCATAATTTGAAGTCATTTGGAGGTCAGACGTCCAAAAATGTCCGATGACACTAGAAAGTTAGCCTCGAGATGTGCATGTGTTTCTTGGAGGCCACAAATGACGGATCACAGTCTACTGGGTGTTGGTCAATCGACTGGCCAAGACAGTGATTGCAAGCCACAAATGACGGATCACATTCATATTCATGCACATAGAAACCAAACCTAGGAACTAAACTATCAAGGTACACATGTGCAATGTTTAGGCAAGGTCCCATACCCTTGCCCACACTAGTACACCTATCAAGTCATCCTAGTTAAGGAAAACATACCATAACTCACATACATATACTTTACATCCATAGTAGTAGACACTAGTGAATATGAGAACAGCCTTTCATTAGACACTATAAACATTTACTACATTGTAAGCATGCATAATGTGTGAGTGTGTGTATACATTGGTCAACATGATCACATAATGGCTATCAACAACATATTGAGGCAGCCACCCTCTTAAGACCACAACACTCTTTTCAAGCATAGATCACACAACACACAATAGCATAGGAGGCAAGACAATCTTCACATTATAATCAAAACTCCTAACTTTAGCTATTTACTCATTCACATACGGGTACATGGGTAGAGGTCATCAACCATTAGAACCTATACCAAGTTTTGTCACGCCCCGAGCTACCCCCGAGACGCGGACACGGAACCTAGGACCACAAGTGATCCCAAGCTAACCCTGCTGGCATGATCATGAGCATACTAAAGAATAATAAACTGATGCGGAAGCTAAATCATAATTTAATCTGAAAAGATGGGAAATACCCATATGCTAAAACTGAGATATATGAAAAACTGATGAGTTTAATACAAAGAAATATTAACTCACTACTAAGCTGAAACTAACTATGTCTGAAAATAGCCTCTAAACTGGACTAGAAATACTGGGACAGGCCCCAGCTAAATCTAGCAAAAACTGAAACTAAATGACTAAAGACTGAAAAGAAACTCATGACTCTTGTCCTCGGAGAATGAGGACTCACCACTGAATCTGCTGAACTGGAGATCGGGAAATCGATCTATGTGTGATCTGGATGCTGAGAACCTGAACCTACATCACGAGAAGATGTAGCTTACGTATGCGTCAGTATTTGAAAGGTACTGAGCATGTAGGATAGAGTAAAGCTGAAATAAAACATAACTGAACAAGCACAAAAGCAAGTATAATAATCTGAACATGATATACTGAATTTCTGAGCTAACTGAATGCAATGACCAATTTATAACATGCTAAAACTGAATACTGAATATTGATAAATGGTCATGCAGAGAGTCTGACTGAACTGTGGGAGGTACTAATAACCGATAATAAAACCACATGAGCTAAATGTGGAGTCCGATGTATATGCCCCATCGAGAGGACCCAATATACCCTGCCAAAGGTATAAAGGCATGCTGGCGTGATCACTAAACTGATTGCCCACAGAGGGGACTTACAACCTACTTGGCTAGTAGTTCTGGGACTATTGGGTACGCTAAACCCTAGTCCAACTCGGTATTCTGCTACTCCCAATGAATTCTGTAAATTAACTGATTATGTCTGAGTTTCTGTAAATACTGGATAGCTCAAAACTGAACATGCAAACTGAGAATGCAACAATTAATCTGGTAATTATGCATTTATAACTGAGGCATGTATATCTGAAGTGTCTGAAATATCTGACCTAGCATGTGTAATTCAAGGACTAAAGAAATACAAAGCTACGGTTCTGAAATTCATTCGATAATCTGAGTAATAACATGATAATCTGATTTGGAACATATATTTAATAAAATTCATGAAGTTCTATCAAAGTTCTAGAAACCCTACATTTAATCATGATAAGAGAATCAAGAATCTGACTGAAAACTAGGGACCCAATGGGTGAAAGGAACCCACTAGTGAAATCCCGCATACCTGGTGATGAAATCCACGGAAAAATAATTAAGTTTCTGGGCTGGAACTGCTGGAGCTTGTGGCGTTCTTGAACTAGGGTTCTTGAGCTTTTTTTCTCCTCTCTTGCTTCTAATTTTCTAGGTTTTGATTTAATGATTTGACTTGGATATGTTTTAATTATGTTTCTAGGATTAAACTGACTAAAATCTGATGATTTAGGGTCAAAACGACGTAACTTATGGTTTAAACGGAGTGGGAAAGGTCAAAAAGACCCCTGGGAAGGTTGCTGTCGGGCCACACGACGGCCAGGACTGACGGTCCGTCGTGTTACCGACGCCCCGTCGTTGGATCCGTCGTGAGGGCCTGTTCGACAGGCCTTTACTAAAATGGGCATAACGTTTTACTCGGAGGTCTGATTTTAGCAAGGTCGGTGGCTATGGAAAGATAATTCAATTATCTATCTGTGGGTAGGTCATTAGATACATAATACATTTTGTGATAAGAGTTATGATCATTTTAAGTTGACCCAACTGCATTTCCCCTTAACTGTCTGCAAAAAAAAAAAAAATTCTGAAAAACTAATTTTTTGGTCTGTTTTGGCTACGGGGTGTTACATTATCTCCCCCTTGGGAACATTAATCCTCGAATGAAGACTAAACTATCTGAAATTGAGGGAGAGAGCTGCAAACCCCACTACTAAACACTGAGAACTGAGTTTCTGACTTAATTGAGTTCCGAGTACATGCAATTACGCTGAAAATGCAAGTACAAACTGAGGGAACATGATTCTAAAACTGTGTTTACGCATGAATGACTGTAAAACTGAAGAGGAACTATTACCTCAAGCTGGAGTGGAATCGGAAGGAAAAAGGTAAGGATACTTGGCTTTCATGGCTGCTTCTGCTTCCCAAGTAGCTCCCTCTACGGACTGACTCCTCCACAAAACCTTGACTGAAGCGACTTCTTTGTTTCTCAACCTTCTAACCTGACGGTCAAGAATCTCAACTGGTACATCCTCATAAGAAAGACTATCTTTCACCGCCACACTCTCTAATGGCACTATAGAGGCTGGATCACCCACACACTTCTTCAAGAGTGAGATGTGGAAGACCGGATGCACTGCTACTAATTCTGCTGGCAACTCTAACTCATATGCCACCTTGCCAACCCTTTTCAATATCTTGTAAGGTCCTACATATCTAGGACGGAGCTTCCCTTTCTTTCCAAATCTCATCACCCCTTTCATAGGTGAGACTTTTAGAAAAACCCAATCATCAACTTGGAACTCTAGCTCCCTTCTCCTTACATCTGCATAAGATTTCTGACGACTTTGGGCTGTCTTAAGTCTATCTCTAATGAGTTGAACTTTCTCCATAGCATAAAGGACTGAATCTGGCCCTATCAAAGCTGCTTCACCTACTTCAAACCAACCAACAGGAGATCTACATCTACGCCCATATAAAGCCTCATAAGGGGCCATCTGAATGCTGGAATGGTAGCTATTATTGTAGCCAAACTCAATAAGAGGAAGGTGATCATCCCAACTACCTTTGAAATCGATCACACAAGATCTCAACATATCCTCTAAGGTCTGAATGGTACGCTCTGCCTGCCCATCCGTCTGTGGATGAAATGTTGTACTAAGGTTAACTTGAGTACCAAGACCTTTTTGAAATGACTTCCAGAAATGAGAGGTAAACTAAGGACCTCTATCTGAGATGATAGACAAAGGAACCCCATGCAACCTCACAATTTCATTAAGGTAAAGCTTAGCATAGTCCTCTGCCGAATATGTAGTCTTGACCGCCAAAAAGCGAGAAGACTTAGTCATCCTATCGACTATCACCCAAATTGAGTCATGCTGTCTGCGAGTACGAGGTAACCCTCTGATGAAATCCATATTGATCACATCCCACTTCCAAGTAGGAATATCGATCTCTTGAGTCATACCTCCTGGTTTCTGATGTTCTACCTTGACTTGCTGGCAATTGGGGCACTTACTCACAAAGTCTGCTATATCCCTCTTCATGCTATTCCACCAATAGACTTCCCGCAGATCGCGGTACATCTTAGTGGCACCTGGATGAATAGAATACCTGGAGTTATGAGCTTCTGCAAGAATATGCTTCCTCAACTCTCCCACATCAGGAACACACAATCTACCTTGGTAGCGAAGTACACCATCTCCCCCTTGGGAGAAAACCTCCACTCTCTGATTGTTGACTGCACCCTTTAGTTCAAGCAAGATCGGATCACTCTCTTGCTTTTCCTTAACCTCCACTACCAAAGACGATTCTGCCCCATTCTGAACTGTTACACCGCTGTCTGATATGCTCATAAGGCGAACTCCCAAGCGAGCAAGCCTGTGAACATCCTTCACTAGCTCCTTTCTTTTTTCCTCAATATGGGCTACACTACCCATAGATAATCTACTAAGAGCATCGGCCACTACATTCGCCTTTCCAGGATTATAATGCACACTCATATCATAATCCTTAAGGAACTCAAGCCATCTCCTCTGGCGAAGATTTAACTCTTTCTGGGTGAACACATACTGAAGGCTCTTATGATCGGTGAACACATCTACATGAACACCATACAAGTAGTGTCTCCATATCTTGAGTGAAAACACCACTGCTGCAAGCTCGAGGTCATGAGTTGGATAGTTCTTCTCATGCACCTTAAGTTGTCTAGAGGCATAAGATATAACCTTATCTCTTTGCATCAACACACAACCAAGGCCAACTCTAGATGCATCGCAATAGATCACATAACCATCTGATCCCTCTGGTAGAGTCAAGACAGGAGCTGTAGTCAATCTAGTTTTCAATTCTGCGAAGCTTTTCTCACAATCATCTGACCATTGGAACTTGACCATCATCTGAGTCAACCAAGTCAATGGTGAGGCTATGGATTAAAATCCTTCCACGAACCTCCTGTTATAACCCGCTAGACCTAAGAAACTTCTGATAACTGTAGCAGAGGTAGGTCTGGGCCATTGTTTCACTGCTTCTATCTTCTATGAATCTACGCGGATCCCTTCGCTAGATACAATGTGACCAAGAAAAGCAACGGATTGCAACCAAAACTCACATTTGCTAAAGTTAGCGAATAACTGGCGATCCTTGAGAGTCTGTAGAACAATTCTCAAATGACTTGCATGTTCTTCCTCGCTCCTAGAGTAAATGAGGATATCATCAATAAAGACGATAACGAACAAGTCCAAGTACTGTTTGAACACTCTGTTCATCAAATCCATGAAAGCTGCAGGAGCATTGGTTAGTCCAAACGACATAACTACAAATTCATAATGACCATACCGAGTTCTGAAGGTTGTTTTCGGAATGTCACTATCTCTGACTCTGAGCTGATGATAACCCGATCTGAGGTCTATCTTTGAGAAATGACTAGCACCCTGAAGTTGGTCAAACAAGTCATCAATCCTGGGGATGGGATACTTATTCTTGATTGTGACCTTGTTCAACTGTCTATAGTCAATGCACATTCTGAGAGAACCATCTTTCTTCCTTACGAACAATACTGGTGCACCCCATGGTGAAATACTAGGTCTGATGAAACCCTTATCTAGAAGGTCTTTCAACTGGTCTTTCAATTCCTTAAGCTCTGCTGGAGCCATTCTGTAAGGAGGAATAGAAATAGGCTGGGTATCTGGATGGAGATCAATTCCAAAGTCGATTTCCCTTTCGGGAGGGATCCCGGGAAGATCTTTTGGAAATACTTCTGGAAATTCACAGACTACTGGAACTGACTCAAGAGTTGGGATTTCAAGGCTAGAATCCTTAACCCGAACTAGATGATAGAGATAATCCTTAGATATCATCTTTCTGGCCTTAAGGTAAGAAATAAATCGACCCATAGACGCTAGGCTACTACCCTTCCATTCTAAGATTGGTTCGTCTGGAAACTAAAAACGAACAATCCAGTTCTGCAATCAACTTAGGCATAACATGAGTGTAACTAATCTATGCCTAGAATAACATCGAAGTCTACCATTTCTAACTCTACTAGATCTACTGAAGTGACTTTCTGAGAGACTGTGATAGGGCAATTTCTGTATATCCATCTAGCTATAATTGGGTCACCAACTGAGTAGATACTGAGAAAGGTTCTGAGAGAGTTTCTGAACTAACACTGAATCGGACTGCTATACTGAGTTACAAAAGACAAAGTCATGTTCGTTGTCTGAGTGAACCATATGTGAGTCACATCATTGAGTTGGTAGGATGCCAATCTCACCTATCACTACCATTTACTGACATCACACCAAATATTTTCTTGACCTTGTCAATGAACTTCTATGGGTCCTTACCAACTTGCGACCCTGAAAACTTAGGTGGATTCATCCTAACGAAATCACAAACTCTGGCTGCCACTAATCGATCATTTCTATTAGTAAGAACTCGAACCTACTGATTGTTCTTGTTGTTCATACACTGAGCCAAAAACTGAATTGGCATTCTGAAACTCTGCATTTGAACTTCCTTATCTGGTACTAGAGGAACTGCGTTAGCATTGCGTGCATTAGCATTCCATGCCTAAGCTCTACGAGAATGCATGATCTTAAGCGCATAACAATGGATTAGAAAGAAGATCATACCAACGCACGATAAGAATATCAAGAAAATGAAGTTTTCCTAAAACACTTCATAGCCTCCCTCTCATTAGATGTGGTGCACTTCACACCCATGAAAAAGACTCTACTTAGTGCAGCTTTTCAGACATCCTAGGACTCTTGAACCTTCTCATTAGATGTGGTGCACTTCACACCCATGAAAAAGACTCTACTTAGTGCAGCTTTTCAGACATCCTAGGACTCTTGAACCTAGTGCTCTGATACCAAGTTTTGTCACGCCCCGAGCTACCCCCGAGACGCGGACACGGAACCTAGGACCACAAGTGATCCCAAGCTAACCCTGCTGGCATGATCATGAGCATACTAAAGAATAATAAACTGATGCGGAAGCTAAATCATAATTTAATCTGAAAAGATGGGAAATACCCATATGCTAAAACTGAGATATATGAAAAACTGATGAGTTTAATACAAAGAAATATTAACTCACTACTAAGCTGAAACTAACTATGTCTGAAAATAGCCTCTAAACTGGACTAGAAATACTGGGACAGGCCCCAGCTAAATCTAGCAAAAACTGAAACTAAATGACTAAAGACTGAAATGAAACTCATGACTCTTGTCCTCGGAGAACGAGGACTCACCACTGAATCTGCTGAACTGGAGATTGGGAAATCGATCTATGTGTGATCTGGATGCTGAGAACCTGAACCTACATCACGAGAAGATGTAGCTTACGTATGCGTCAGTACTTGAAAGGTACTGAGCATGTAGGATAGAGTAAAGCTGAAATAAAACATAACTGAACAAGCACAAAAGCAAGTATAATAATCTAAACATGATATACTGAATTTCTGAGCTAACTGAATGCAATGACCAATTTATAACATGCTAAAACTGAATACTGAATATTGATAAATGGTCATGCAGAGAGTCTGACTGAACTGTGGGAGGTACTAATAACCGATAATAAAACCACATGAGCTAAATGTGGAGTCCGATGTATATGCCCCATCGAGAGGACCCAATATACCCTGCCAAAGGTATAAAGGCATGCTGGCGTGATCACTAAACTGATTGCCCACAGAGGGGACTTACAACCTACTTGGCTAGTAGTTCTGGGACTATTGGGTACGCTAAACCCTAGTCCAACTCGGTATTCTGCTACTCCCAATGAATTCTGTAAATTAACTGATTATGTCTGAGTTTCTGTAAATACTGGATAGCTCAAAACTGAACATGCAAACTGAGAATGCAACAATTAATCTGGTAATTATGCATTTATAACTGAGGCATGTATATCTGAAGTGTCTGAAATATCTGACCTAGCATGTGTAATTCAAGGACTAAAGAAATACAAAGCTACGGTTCTGAAATTCATTCGATAATCTGAGTAATAACATGATAATCTGATTTGGAACATATATTTAATAAAATTCATGAAGTTCTATCAAAGTTCTAGAAACCCTACATTTAATCATGATAAGAGAATCAAGAATCTGACTGAAAACTAGGGACCCAATGGGTGAAAGGAACCCACTAGTGAAATCCCGCATACCTGGTGATGAAATCCACGGAAAAATAATTAAGTTTCTGGGCTGGAACTGCTGGAGCTTGTGGCGTTCTTGAACTAGGGTTCTTGAGCTTTTTTTCTCCTCTCTTGCTTCTAATTTTCTAGGTTTTGATTTAATGATTTGACTTGGATATGTTTTAATTATGTTTCTAGGATTAAACTGACTAAAATCTGATGATTTAGGGTCAAAACGACGTAACTTATGGTTTAAACGGAGTGGGAAAGGTCAAAAAGACCCCTGGGAAGGTTGCTGTTGGGCCACACGACGGCCAGGACTAACGGTCCGTCGTGTTCCCGACGTCCCGTCGTTGGATCCGTCGTGAGGGCCTGTTCGACAGGCCTTTACTAAAATGGGCATAACTTTTTACTCGGAGGTCTGATTTTAGCAAGGTCGGTGGATATGGAAAGATAATTCAAGTATCTATCTGTGGGTAGGTCATTAGAGACATAATGCATTTTGTGATAAGAGTTATGATCATGTTAAGTTGACCCAACTGCATTTCCCCTTAACTGTCTGCAAAAAAAAAAATTCTGAAAAACTAATTTTTTGGTCTGTTTTGGCTACGGGGTGTTACAATGGCAGCACCTACACATGATATTACATGACCCTTTACATGCTCATAACAATAGTAACATAACCTAGATTCACAACTCAAATAGAAGACTAGGCACAAGTTACACATAAAGTGATCATCATAACCACTCATTCATATAATCAT
This sequence comes from Solanum sitiens, assembly GCA_016801875.1. Taxonomy (NCBI): domain Eukaryota; kingdom Viridiplantae; phylum Streptophyta; class Magnoliopsida; order Solanales; family Solanaceae; genus Solanum; species Solanum sitiens. Next base: position 1,007,226 of record JABWTJ010000329.1, read on the forward strand.
CAATTTGCCTTCAAGGCCATGGTCAACACATATATAATGACATAAAGTAAACACCGTCACCATAAGTGGACCATACCACACAATACCCTACAAGGATTTATCAACTATATTAATATAGAAAAGTAGAGGGTTGAGTCATTCTTACCAATTCATCAATCTTTGATCATCATTGATCAATAATCCTTTCTCATCATTTATACATTATATAGTAGTAGCTATAAGTTCTTAAATCATAAACGAAACCATGTACAAGTCGTCACAAGATCATGATTCAACTAGTGCATTATATCACATATATGGTAGAAAGTAGAGAGTTATAGATCATCAAATAACTTCCCTAGTTTTGATCATAAATCATCATGTATCAATAATATACATTTAGGGTAGTAGCTAAATAGATATAAATTAAATCTAAATCATGCTTCATCTACCCTAGAATTAAGATCACATAATGTTCATTACAACATTCAAATTGTAGGCTAGAAGAACCTAGATCAATTCATGCAAGACCCCTTTTCTTTGATCATCAATATTTCATACTAACAATTAATTAATATCATCAATATAAAGCAGTAGTTAAGGACAACATAACCTAAACGAAATCCTACTACAATTCCCATAACGTCTAGATCAAAGTGAACATGTTATTTTAGACATCACTGAAAAATAGAAGAATAATAGGTTAATCAACATTTATCAACATGAATCACTTCTTTACAACTTATAAATAGTATCAAATGAAGCCAGTAGATACAACAAGCCCAACACAATCGAATTCCACATTAAATCATTAAGAGGCCAATGTTACAGTGAATTATGGAAACTAAGCTAAGCATGTTCAAATTTTCATACATTGATCCACATGGATTATTCATCATCAATTCACGTAAATAACAGTAGATATAACCACTTCAACGTAATAGAATCACAATTCAATCGATAACAAGTCAAGATCACAAAGCCCATGCAAGGACTAAATCGATTTAGGAAGGGACATTGGTTCATCATGCAATTGGATTTAAAATAACGTTTAAACAACTATATTAACTTCAATTAATCATGATTTAATCGTTCAAAATGTTTTTAGAAAGAACCCATGGATAGATTGAAGAAGAAGAACTTTGATCATATTTTTCTCTTTGAAATTTTTGAGATTAACTCTCTAGATGGAAAGATAACTAGTGACGAAGGATCACAACCTCTAAAACTTGGTGAAGAAATCATCCAAATCCAATCTCCAAGTTGTTCTTGAGCTTCAACAACAATGGAGGTTTCTAGGGAGAAGATTTTTGGAGGGAAAGGTTCAATTTCGTGAGAGGGGATTGGGAATGGGTTCTTCACGTGTTTGATCCTTTATATACACCCAAATATAGGTAAATTAATCAATTATAGTCAGTTTAGGATGTGGGGTGAATTTCCCATTCACCCCTTAATTAAAACAATCGCAAGACAGTGATTGCAGACCACAAATGACGGATGACAGTCTACTGGGCGTTGGTCAATCGATTGGCCGTCGTTTGGTTCAGTCGATTGGACCTTGACCTGATTTTGGGTTGAGAATTGCCCAGGCTAAGTATGAATCGACGAGATCTCACCTACAGGCCGTTGGTTGACCAACAGGTCGTCGTTTGGTCCATCTATTGACACTGCCAAGGCAGTGTCTTGACCAGCCTTGGGTCCTTCTTGTGAGCCCTTTTGCGGGGCCCTTTTGAAGTCTTACCCGGAAGTGTCCCACGTAAATACAACCCTTAACAAGTTGTAGACATACCACATGAGTTTCACCCAAAACAAATACTCACAACACGTCCAAATATGCAAGGCCCCATCAATACACATATATGCATGTCTCGAGGCTATCTTTCAAACGTCTTGGGCGTTCTTGGACGTTTGACCTCCAAACTTCTCAAAACTTTGTATAATACCATTAAACATCATTATAACTCATTTTAAGACTTCATAAGCTCATTTTATAAAAATATAATCATGCATAGACATATGAGGCACATAGGTGACTAATCGTCGAACATCTCGGTCGTCCCTTGACGTTTGACTTCCAAATCACCTTAAACTTTATACACTGCCTCTACACCATATTTTAAGACATTTTAGGACATTAGAACCTTAAGAAAAACATGTTAGTCTCTAGAAACCCGAACTCATTTTGGGGGTCTTACAATATCCTCCACTTGGGAACATTCGTCCTCGAATGACACTTAGAACACTTTAATCACAACAAGGACTTCAATGCATCATAGAGAGGCTCATCATATTCATAACATCATCACATAGAAGTTAATGCACCAAACTTACAAGGAACACAACTTCACATCATTTAACACTCAATGCACACAAGCAAGCAAAACTTTTATTTACTCACTTTTTAATGCATCAAACACAAAGGCTATAATCATGTTCATAGGAGGAACATCCTTCTCCTAATCATAACATGTTCATTACACTTCCTTTTATTAGGATCTCATCATGTAAGGCCATACATAGGAAGAATACAACAATACTCAAAATCCATTTAAGCACTCATACTTCCATGCACATAGACTTGAGTTAATTGAATCAACAAAGATCTTTATTAGTTAGACCTAGTGCCATCAAGGTCATACTCAACCATACCATGCTTAGTTGTGTCCATGGAGGAATGTTCATCTCCACAACACACTTACATGTATCATGTGCTCACACCCAAACAAATGCACAAAGGCCTTCTTTACTGTAATGTGAGAAATTCTCAACTTTTTAAACCAAGACATGCTCATGTTCCCTTCCTAGTGAAGTCTTGGTAATTCACACCAAGTGCATCACAATAATTAGGAAGCCATTTAACACAATGTCAATTTATATCATAATACTCACCTTCACAGTAAGAATCATTTGGGAAAATTAATACAAATCATAGGCACATACATGAATACTAAGCTAAACATGCTTTCAATTTTCAAGAGTGAGCCTACAATCATGCTTTCTCAACCATACAAGTCACATAGTTTTCAAGAGATTCCACATATTTCATTTTAAAGAAACTCAACTTTACATTATAAGTCTAAACCTTACATATCAGAATTGACTAAAACCATGTTTCTTATCTTATCTCATGGAATCAAAATCACAATTTGCATGTTAAGATGCACAATACACATGAGAAAACATGGATTTTATCAAAATTTCCATTCATGCACTTTGGGATCTTTACAATATCTTTAAGGTGATATCAATCAATACATACCAACCGTATAAAGTTCATACATTATGCAAGACTATATTGATGGACAAGTTCATCAAGACTTCATTAGATTCAAGTTCAAGCAAAATAGACGGACAAAGTAGAAATATCTACAACCTTACCATTCCATAACCATCCCCCACTTAGGGTAAACCCAATTAAGAGAAACTTAACCCAACGTAAAGAGGATCGTAACATAACAACATTCATATTTCAACAATTACAAGTGATGACTATTTAGAAGGAATTTACAGTAAGTCAACACAGTAACACCAAGGTATTCTAAACCTTATCATTTTAGGCAAATCATCCTCAATCATCAAGTTAGATCATACCATTCAACCACATAAGATTTTTATACAATTCAATAGACACCAAGGTCACACAATATTAGGGGAAAACAACAAAGAGACTTAGCCATAAAAATTCTTCTTTTTCTTTAGACATTACAGTAAGGTGATCTCTATGTCACTGAAATCCATATCACACCCTACCAACACAGGCATATCACCTTCACACCTACGATTCAGTCTACACCAAGGACTCCAACCCATACTAGGCAACTTAGAAGGGACCACATTTATACAAAGGGAAACATTGAACACTTTTAGGCACATATTCTTAGGGTAGCATGCTTCCATAGGTAGTCACTACATATTTCAAGCTCAAATAATAATATTAAGCTACCAACATATAATACCATATAGTAACACATCATTCCAAAAGAAAATCATGTCAACTACATTGACTTCTAACATGCTTTAATCATATATTGACATACATTTTCAACATAACATGCTATTTCACATAAGTCTCATACATAGCCATAAATGGCATCATAACCTCAAAACATGTCAAAATTCACCTTTAAACATACTCATTCAACCATAAAATCAAGTTAAGCATTAACTCACCTTTTCTCCCTCAAGCATAGAGATACAATCTCATCCAAGCAATCACATCTAAAGGACCACCGGACAACAAGTTAAGTTTTATTGCACGATATGATAATGATGAAGAAGGGAAACTCTATCGTCCTGTAGCCTCCCGTACCATTTGATGTGTCGCGACTCACCACCAATGCTATGAGACTCTACTAGACGTGGAAATATGAGACTTTTAGAACCTAAAACCACTTTATAAACCTCATGCGCTGATACCACGTTTGTCACATCCGGGGAGCACCCCGTAGAAGTAACATGGCATACTTGACCTCTCTAAGGTCTTATACAAGCCCATAGTTATCATTCATCGTATTGACATAGTAAATTTAGCGGAAAATTTAAATCATTCTTAGTACATCATATGCTAGAACATTTCTTCATATATAGAAAACATAAGTCATAATACATATATAGACCTTAAGTCTCTTTGCCATCTTAGACTCAACAACATTAGAGTAATTTAGGGACACTGCCTTTAAGACACCTTACATAACTATACAATATTTCAACACTTTACAGTAAAGACATAAGTAGGAGATCCTTGAACTTGAGAATTCCTTTCATTGAGCTTGGGAATCATCTATCAAGCTCTTCACCATTCAAAACATCCTTTAAGCATCCATAACCTACACTTTGCATAAATTAGAGAAGAATGGAGTTAGCACAAGAATGTACTAAGTATGGCAACCATGCAAAAACATACATTTAAAAGGGACATTTTCTTGAAATCATACTTCATGCCTTTTGAGTAAATCATCATAAAACCTTTATCCAATAGCATTTATATCATTCACACACTTCATATAAACATATTCAAAGTCCAAACATCACATAAGATCACATATAGAATTTATGATATTTTTGAAGCCACTTTACAGTAAGCTACTTTTATGTTACAATAAGCATTCTTTCCTATTATTCATTAACTTCCCAAGTAACCCCTAGTGATACTTGGTGCAATGTATCACCTTAAGTTCACAAGTGAACATACATATAACCTACATGAAGCAACACATACCATCATAGGAGTATAGTACAACATATATATATTTAAGCCAAGACTAAAAGGGCATTACAGTGAACTCCTAGCCATTATGCACATATACTTATTTTACTTCACATAAAACCTTATAAGACCTAACTCATGCCCCCAATATAAGTCTATTAGTGCAATGTACATATAAGGCCCCATAATCTCACACATACTTAATAAACCTATCATGAGACCACAAGCCTTTACATCCAAGTCATTCATCAACATAGTGAGAGAAAAAACTTCATTTATGTCAAGCAAGACCTTCATCATATGGTAAATAAGATCAACATCATGCATATAGACTTATACCATGCAGAAGTCATGCATAAAGAACATATACATAGTGACATTTATTAGAACACCTTCCTAAGACTTCCTAAGGAGCTACTTGTGCAATGTCTAGATGGGTTCATTACTTCCACCTATCCTAAGTAAATTACCTTAAGTCATCCTAGTTAGGGTCCTAGTCATTTACTTCCATTGTCCATTTTACTTTAGGGATAATATAGCCTTAACCGACACTAAGACCATGTGTGCTAAACATGGAATTTGGTGTTGTAGAGCCTTACACCAAGGGAAGGTGTTCCTACCTAACCAAGGTAGAACATTAACACATGCTATCATATTAGGTGATATCACTTGATAGATCCTATGTGGCAAGCATAATTATGGAACTTGGGGGTAATCATCGAAATATCACTCTACACCTTTTTTTTGGGTTATGAGGTTATCCACCCCGTGAGGACCATAGTTAACCCTACCTTCCCTATTTGGGAAAGTGTCACCCCCTCACATGAGGACCGTAGTGAACCCTACCTTCCCTATGTTGGAAAGTGTCACCCCCTCATCTACAAGTTCACTCGGTGCTAATCTAAGTTCCCTTTATTGGAAAGGCCTTTATTATCATTTCTTTATAAAACATAGGTTTAGGAGAGTCATCCCCTCATATGGTTAACTTATAGGTCATAGATAAGAGTTCATCAACCTAATTCATGTGAGAAACCCTTTCACATGGACATAGCATATGCATTAGCACTATCTAGTTAAGGATACACTTGAGCACATCTTTCAAGGTTCCATTATTGACTAGACCATCATTCATGTGTGTGTGTATACATATATGTGAGCAACCTTTCACATAACACATTAAGACCACACATGACCATACATTCATATTCATGCACATAGAAACCAAACCTAGGAACTATACTATCAAGGTACACATGTGCAATGCTTAGGCAAGGTCCCATACCCTTGCCCATACTAGTACACCTATCAAGCGATCCTAGTTAAGGAAAACATGCCATACTTCACATACATATACTTTAGATGCATAGTAGTAGACACTAGTGAATATGAGAACAACCTTTCATTAGACACTATAAACATTTACTACATTGTAAGCATGCATAATGTGTGAGTGTGTGTATACATTGGTCAACATGATCACATAATGGCTATCAACAACATATTGAGGCAGCCACCCTCTTAAGACCACAATACTCTTTTCAAGCATAGACCACACAACACACAATAGCATAGGAGGCAAGACAATCTTCACATTATAATCAAAACTCCTAACTTTAGATATTTACTCGTTCACATAGGGTACATGGGTATAGGTCATCAACCATTAGCACCTAAACCATGGCAGCACCTACACATGATATTACATAACCCTTTACATGCTCATAACAATAGTAACATAACCTAGATACACAACTCAAATAGAAGACTAGGCACAAGTTACACATAAAGTGATCATCATAACCACTCATTCATATAATCATCAATTTGCCTTCAAGGCCATGATCAACACATATATAATGACATAAAGTAAACACCTCCACCATAAGTGGACCATACCACACAATACCCTACAAGGCTTTATCAACTATATTAATATAGAAAAGTAGAGAGATGAGCCATTCTTACCAATTCATCAATCTTTGATCATTATTGATCAATAATCCTTTCTCATCATTTATACATTATAGAGCAGTAGCTATAAGTTCTTAAATCATAAATGAAACCATGTACAAGTCATCACAAGAGCATGATTCAACTTGTGCATTATATCACATATATGGTAGAAAGTAGAGAGTTATAGATCATCAAATAACTTCCCTAGTTTTGATCATAAATCATCATGTATCAATAATATACATTTAGGGAAGTAGCTAAATAGATATAAATCAAATCTAAATCATGCTTCATCTACCCTAGAATTAAGATAAAAAAATGTTCATTACAACATTCAAATTGTAGGCTAGAAGAACCTAGATCAATTCATGCAAGACCCTTTTATTTGATCATCAATACTTCATACCAAAAATTCATTAATATCATCAATATAAAGTAGTAGTTAAGGACAACATAACCTAAATGAAATCCTACTACAATTCCCATAACGTCTAGATCAAAGTGAACATGTTATTTTAGACATCACTGGAAAATAGAAGAATCATAGGTTAATCAACATTTATCAACATGAATCACTTCTTTACAACTTATCAATAATATCAAATTAAGACAGTAGATACAACCATCCCTACACAATCGAATTCCACATTAAATCATTAAGAGGCCAATGTTACAGTGAATTATGGAATCTAAGCTAAGCATGTTCAAATCTTCATACATTGATCCACATGGATTTTTCATCATCAATTCACGTAAATAATAGTAGATATAACAACTTAAATGCAATAGAATCACAATTCAATCGATAACAAGTCAAGATCACAAAGCCCATGCAAGGACTAAATCGATTTAGGAAGGAACATGGGTTCATCATGCAATTGGATTTAAAATCATGTTTAAACAACTATATTAACTTCAATTAATCATGATTTAATCGTTCAAAATGTTTTTAGAAAGAACCCATGGATAGATTGAAGAAGAAGAACTTTGATCATATTTTTCTCTTTGAAATTTTTGAGATTAACTCTCTAGATGGAAAGATAACTAGTGACGAAGGATCACAACCTCTAAAACTTGGTGAAGAAATCATCCAAATCCAATCTCCAAGTTGTTCTTGAGCTTCAACAACAATGGAGGTTTCTAGGGAGAAGATTTTTGGAGGGAAAGGTTCAATTTCGTGAGAGGGGATTGGGAATGGGTTCTTCACGTGTTTGATCCTTTATATACACCCAAATATAGGTAAATTAATCAATTATAGTCAGATTAGGATGTGGGGTGAATTTCCGATTCACCCCTTAAATAAAACAATCGCAAGACAGTGATTGCAGACCACAAATGACGGATGACAGTCTACTGGGCGTTGGTCAATCAACTGGCCGTCGTTTGGTTCAGTCGATTCAACCTTGGCCTGATTTTGGTTTGAGACTTGACTAGGCTAAGCATAAATCGACGAGACCTCACCTACGAGCCGTTGGTTGACCAACAGGCCATCGTTTGGTCCGTCGATTGACAATGCCAAGGCAGTGTCTCGACCAGCCTTGGGTCTTTCTTGTGGGCCCTTTTGCGGGGCCCTTTTGAAGTCGTAGCCGGAAGTTTCACACGTAAATACAACCCTTAACAAGTTGTAGACATCCCAAATGAGTTTCACCCAAAACAAATACTCGCAACACGTCCAAATATGCAAGGCCCCATCAATACACACACATGCATGTCTCGAGGCTATCTTTCGAACGTCTTGGGCGTTCTTGGACGTTTGACCTCCAAACTTCTCGAAACTTCGTATAATACCATTAAACATCATTATAACTCATTTTAAGAATTCATAAGCTAATTTGATAAACATATAATCATGCATAGACATATGAGGCACATAGGTGACTAATGGTCGAACGTCTCGGTCGTCCCTTGACGTTTGACTTCCAAATCACCTCAAACTTTATACACTGTCTCTACACCATATTATAAGACATTTTAGGACATTAGAACCTTAATACAAACATTTTAGGCTCTAGACACCCAAACTCATTTTGGGGGTCTTACAATATCCCCCACTTGGGAACATTCGTCCTCGAATGACACTTAGAACACTTTACTCACAACAAGGACTTCAATGCATCATAGAGCAGTTCATCATATTCATAACATCATCACATAGAAGTTAATGCACCAAACTTACAAGGAACACAACTTCACATCATTTAACACTCAATGCACACAAGCAAGCAAAACGTTTATTTACTCACTTTTTAATGCATCAAACACAAAGGCTATAATCATGTTCATAGAAGGAAAATCCTTCTCCTAATCATAACATGTTCATTACACTTCCTTTTATTAAGATCTCATCATGTAAGGCCATACATAGGTAGACTACAACAATACTTAAAAGCCATTTAAGCACTCATACTTCCATGCACATAGACTGAGTTAATTGAATCAACAAAGATCTTTATTAGTTAGACCTAGTGCCGTGAAGGAAATACTCAACCATACCATGCTTAGTTGTGTCCATGGAGGAATGTCCATCTCCTCAACGCACTTACATGTATCATGAGCTCACACCCAAACAAATGGACAAAGGCCATGTTTACTGTAATATGAGAAATTCTCAACTTTTAAACCAAGACATGCTCATGTTCCCTTCCTAGTGAAGTCTAAATGGGAATTCACAACAAGTGCATCCCAACAATTAGGAAGTCATTTCACACAATATCAATTTATATCATAATACTCACCTTCACAGTAAGCATCATTTTGGAAAATTAATACAAATCATAGTCACATACATGAATACTATGCTAACATGCTTTCACTTTTCAAGAGTGAGCCTACAATCATGCTTTCTCAACCATACAAGTCACATAGTTTTCAAGAGACTCAACATATTTTATTTTAAAGAAACTCAACTTTTCATTATAAGGCTAAACCTTACATATCAAAATTGACTAAAACCATGTTTCTTATCTTATCTCATGGAATCAAATTCACAATTTGCATGTTAAGATGCACAATAAACATGAGAAAACATGGATTTTATCAAAATTTCCATTCATGCACTTTGGAATCTTCACAATATCTTTAAGGTGATGTCAATCAATACATACAAACCGTATAAAGTTCATACTTTATGCAAGACTACATTCATGGACAAGTTCATCAAGACTTCATTAGATCCAAGTTCAAGAAAAATAGACGGACAAAGTAGAAATATCTACAACCTTACCATTCCATAACCATCCCCCACTTAGGGTAAACCCAATTAAAAGAAACTTAACCCAACCTAAAGAGGATCTTAACATAAAAACATTCATATTTCAACAATTACAAGTGATGACTATTTAGAAGGAATTTACAGTAAGTCAACATAGTAACACCAAGGTATTCTAAACCTTATTATTTTAGGCAAATCATCCTCAATCATCAAGTTACATCATACCATTCAACCACATAAGATTTTCATACAATACAATAGACACCAAGGTCACACAATATTAGGGGAAAACAACAAAGAGACTTAGCCATAAAAATTCTTCTTTTTCTTTAGACATTACAGTAAGGTGACTTCTATGTCACTAAAATCCACATCATCACCCTACCAACACAAGCATATCACCTTCACACCTAGGATTAAGTCTACACCAAGGACTCCAACCCATACTAGGCAAGAAGGGACCACATTTATACAAAGGGAAACATTGAACACCTTTAGGCACATATTCTTAGGGTAGCATGCTTCCATAGGTAGTCACTACACATTTCAAGCTCAAATCATAATATTAAGCTACCAACATATAAAACCATATAGTAACACATCATTCCAAAAGAAACTCATGTCAACTACATTGACTTCTAACATGCTTTAATCATATATTGACATACATTTTCAATATAACATGCTATTTCACATAAGTCTCATACATATCCATAAATGGCATCATAACCTCAAAACATGTCAACATTCACCTTCAAACATACTCATTCAACCATAAAACCAAGTGACGCATTAACTCACCTTTTCTTCCTCAAGTATAGAGATACAATCTCATCCAAGCAATCACATCTAAAGGACCACCGGACAAGTAAACATAAGAGAGAGATCTTATAGAGTTAAGTTTTATGGCACGGTATGAGAATGATGAAGAAGGGAAACTCTATCGTCCTATAGCCTCCCGTACCATTTGATGTGTCGCGACTCACCACCAATGCTATGAGACTCTACTAGACGTGGCAATATGAGACTTTTAGAACCTAAAACCACTTTATAAACCTCATGCTCTAATACCATGTTTGTCATATCCGGGGAGCACCCCCTAGAAGTAACATGGCGTACTTGACCTCTCGGAGGTCTTATACAAGCCCATAGTTATCATTCATCGCATTGACATAGTAAATTTAGCGGAAAATTTAAAACATTCTTAGCACATCATATGCTAGAACATTACGTCATATATATAAAACATAAGTCATAATACATATATAGACCTTCACTCTCTTTGCCATCTTAGACTCAACAACATTAGAGTAATTTAGGGACACGTCCCTTAAGACACATTGCATAACTATACAATATTTCAACACTTTACAATAAAGACATAAGTAGGAGATCTTTGAACTTAAGGATTCCTTTCATTGAGCTTGGGAATCATCTATCAAGCCCTTCACCATTCAAAACATCCTTTAAGCATCCATAACCTGCACATTAAATTAGAGAAGAATGGAGTAAGCACAATAATGTACTAAGTATGGCAACCATCAAAAACATGCATTTAAAAGGGACATTTTCTTGAAATCATACTTCATGCCTTTTGAGTAAATCATCATAAAACCTTTATCCAATAGCATTTATATCATTCACATACTTCATATAAACATATTCAAAGGCCAAACATCACATAAGATCACATATAGAATTTATGACATTTTTGAAGCCACTTTACAGTAAGGTACTTTTATGTTACAGTAAGCATTCTTTCCTATTGTTCATTAACTTCCCAAGTAACTCCCTAGTGATACTTGGTGCAATGTATCACCTTAAGTTCACAAGTGAACATACATATAACCTACATGAAGCAACAGATACCATCATAGGAGTATAGTACAACATATATAGATTTAAGCCAAGACTAAAAGGGCATTACAGTGAACTCCTAGCCATTATGCACATATACTTATTTTACTTCACATAGAACCTTATAAGACCTAACTCATGCCCCCAATCTAAGTCTATTAGTGCAATGTACATATAAGGCCCCATAATCACACACATACTTAATAGACCTATCATGAGACCACAAGCCTTTACATCCAAGTCATTCATCAACATAGTGAGAAAACACACTTCATTTATGTCAAGCAAGACCTTCATCATATGGTAAATAAGATCAACATCATGCATATAGACTTATACCATGCACATCATCATAACAAGCAGACCAATACTACAAAGTCATGCATAAAGAACATATACATAGTCACATGCATTACAACACCTTCTTAAGACTTCCTAAGGAGCTACTTGTGCAATGTCTAGATGGGTTCATTACTTCCACCTATCCTAAGTAAATTACCGTAAGTCATCTTAGTTAGGGTCCTAGTCATTTACTTCTATTGTCTATTTTACTTTAGGGAAACTATAGCCTTAACCGACACTAAGACCATGGGTGCTAAACATGGAATTTGGTGTTGTAGAGCCTTACACCAAGGGAAGATGTTCCTACCTAGCCAAGGTAGAACATTAACACATGCTATCATATTAGGTGATATCACTTGCTAGATCCTATGTGGCAAGCATAGTTTATCGAACTTGGGGGCAATCATGGAAATATCACTCTACACCTTTTTTTTGGGTTATGAGGCTATCCACCCCGTGAGGACCGTAGTTAACCCTACCTTCCCTATTTGGGAAAGTGTCACCCCCTCACATGAGGACCGTAGTGAACCCTACCTTCCCTATGTTGGAAAGTGTCACCCCCTCATCTACAAGTTCACTCGGTGCTAAGCTAAGTTGCCTTTATTATCGTTTCTTTATAAAACATAATAGGTTTAGGAGAGTCATCCCCTCATATGCTTAACTTATAGGTCATAGATGAGAGTTCATCAACCTAATTCATGTGAGAAACCCTTTCACATGGACATAGCATATGCATTAGCACTATCTAGTTAAGGATACACTTGAGCACATCTTTCAAGGTTCCATTATTGACTAGACCATCATTCATGTGTGTGTGTATACATATATGTGAGCAACCTTTCACATAACACATTAAGACCACACATGACCATACATTCATATTCATGCACATAGAAACCAAACCTAGGAACTATACTATCAAGGTACACATGTGCAATGCTTAGGCAAGGTCCCATACCCTTTCCCATACTAGTACACCTATCAAGTCATCCAAGTTAAGGAAAACATACCATACTTCACATACATATACTTTACATGCATAGTAGTAGATACTAGTCAATATGAGAACAACCTTTCATTAGACACTATAAACATTTACTACATTGTAAGCATGCATAATGTGTGAGTGTGTGTATACATTGGTCAACATGATCACATAATGGCTATCAACAACATATTGAGGCAGCCACCCTCTTAAGACCACAATACTCTTTTCAAGCATAGACCACACAACACACAATAGCATAGGAGGCAAGAAAATCTTCACATTATAATCAAAACTCCTAACTTTAGCTATTTACTCATTCACATATGGGTACATGGGTAGAGGTCATCAACCATTAGCACCTAAACCATGGCAGCACCTACACATGATATTACATAACCCTTTACAAGCTCATAACAATAGTAACATAACCTAGATTCACAACTCAAATAGAAGACTAGGCACAAGTTACACATAAAGTGATCATCATAACCACTCATTTATGTAATCATCAATTTGCCTTCAAGGCCATGGTCAACACATATATAATGAAATAAAGTAAACACCGCCACCATAAGTGGACCATGCCACACAATACCCTACAAGGCTTTATCAACTATATTAATATAGAAAAGTAGAGGGATGAGCCATTCTTACCAATTCATCAATCTTTCATCATCATTGATCAATAATCCTTTCTCATCATTTATACATTATAGAGCATTAGCTATAAGTTCTTAAATCATAAACGAAACCATGTACAAGTCGTCACAAGAGCATGATTCAACCAGTGCATTATATCACATATATGGTTGAAAGTAGAGAGTTATAGACCATCAAATAACTTCCCTAGTTTTGCTCATAAATCATCATGTATCAATAATATACATTTAGGAAAGTAGCTAAATAGATATAAATCAAATCTAAATCATGCTTCATCTACCCTAGAATTAAGATCACATAATGTTCATTAAAACATTTTAATTGTAGGCTAGAAGAACCTAGATCAATTCATGCAAGACCCTTTTCTTTGATCATCAATACTTCATACCAAAAATTCATTGATATCATCAATATAAAGCAGTAGTTAAGGACAACATAACCTAAACGAAATCCTACTACAATTCCCATAACGTCTAGATCAAAGTGAACATGCTATTTTAGACATCACTGGAAAGTAGAAGAATCATAGGTTAATCAACATTTATAAACATGAATCACTTCTTTACAACTTATCAATAATATCAAATTAAGACAGTAGATACAACCAGCCCTACACAATCGAATTCCACATTAAATCATTAAGAGGACAATGTTACAGCGAATTATGGAATCTAAGCTAAGCATGTTCAAATCTTCATACATTGATCCACATGGATTTTTCATCATCAATTCACGTAAATAATAGTAGATATAACAACTTCAACGCAATAGAATCACAATTCAATCGATAACAAGTCAAGATCATAAAGCCCATGCAAGGACTAAATCGATTTAGGAAGGAACATGGGTTCATCATGAAATTGGATTCAAAATCACGTTTAAACAACTATATTAACTTCAATTTATCATGATTTAATCGTTCAAAATGTTTTTAGAAAGAACCCATGGATAGATTGAAGAAGAAGAACTTTGATCATATTTTTCTCTTTGAAATCTTTGAGATTAACTCTCTAGATGGAAAGATAACTAGAGACGAAGGATCACCATACCTTTATCTACAGGAAGACCTCTAATACTTGGAGAAGAAAACATGCAAATCCAACATCCAAGCTATTCTTGAGCTTCAACAACAATGGAGCTTTGTAGGGAGAAGATTTTTGGAGGGAAACGTTCAATTTTGTGAGAGGGGATTGGGAATGGGTTCTTCTCGTGTTTGATCCTTTATATACACCCAAATATAAGTTAATTAATCAATTATAGTCAGTTTAGGACGTGGGATTAATTTCCCATTCACCCCTTAATTAAAATAATCGCAGCACAAATGATGGATCACAGTCTACTGGGCGTTGGTCAATCGACTGGCCGTCGTTTGGTTCAGTTGATTGGACCTTGGCCTGATTTTGGGTTGAGACTTGACTAGGATAAGTATCAATCGACGAGACCTCACCTACGGGCCGTTGGTTGACCAACAAGCCGTCGTTTGGTCCATCGATTGACACTGCCAAGGCAGTGTCTCGACCAGCCTTGGGTCCTTCTTGTGGGCCCTTTTGCGGGGCCTTTTTGAAGTCATACCCGGAAGTTTCACACGTAAATACAACCCTTAACAAGTTTTAGACATCCCACATGAGTTTCACCCAAAACAAATACTCGAAACACGTCCAAAAATGCAAGGCCCCATCAATACACACACATGCATGTCTCAAGGCTATCTTTCGAACGTCTTGGGCGTTCTTGGACGTTTGACCTCCAAACTTCTCGAAACTTCGTATAATACCATTAAACATCATTATAACTCATTTTAAGACTTCATAAGTTCATTTTATAAACATATAATCACGCATAGACATATGAGGCACATAAGTGACTAATGGTCGAACGTCTCGGTCATCCCTTGACGTTTGACTTCCAAATCACCTCAAACTTTATACACTACCTCTACACCATATTATAAGACATTTTAGGACATTAGAACCTTAAGACAAACATGTTAGGCTCTAGACACCCTAACTCATTTTGGGGGTCTTACAATATCCCCCACTTGAGAACATTCATCCTCGAATGACACTGAGAACACTTTAATCACAACAACAACTTCAATGCATCATAGAGCAGTTCATCATATTCATAACATCATCACATAGAAGTTAATGCACCAAACTTACAAGGAACACAACTTCACATCATTTAACACTCAATGCACACAAGCAAGCAAAACTTTTATTTCCTCACTTTTTAATGCATCAAACACAAAGGCTATAATCATGTTCATAGGAGGAAAATCCTTCTCCTAATCATAACATGTTCATTACACTTCCTTTTATTAAGATCTCATCATGTAAGGCCATACATAGGCAGACTACAATAATATTCAAAAGCCATTTAAGCACTCATACTTTCATGCACATAGACTGAGTTAATTAAATCAACAAAGATCTTTATTAGTTAGACCTAGTGCCATGAAGGTCATACTCAATCATACCATGCTTAGTTGTGTCAATGGAGGTATGTCCATCTCCTCAACACACTTACATGTATCATGAGCTCACACCCAAACAAATGCACAAAGGCCATCTTTACTGTAATATGAGAAATTCTCAACTTTTTAAACCAAGACATGCTCATGTTCCCTTCCTAGTGAAGTATAAATGGTAATTCACACCAAGTGCATCACAACTATTAGGAAGTCATTTCACACAATGTCAATTTATATCATATTACTCACCTTCACAGTAAGCATCGTTTGGGAAAATTAATACAAATCATAGGCACATACATGAATACTATGCTAAACATGCTTTCACTTTTCAAGAGTGAGCCTACAATCATGCTTTCTCAACCATGCAAGTCACATAGTTTTCAAGAGACTCCACATATTTTATTTTAAAGAAACTCAACTTTTCATTATAAGGCTAAACCTTACATATCAAAATTGACTAAAACCATGTTTCTTATCTTATATCATGGAATCAAATTCACAATTTGCATGTTAAGACGCACAATACACATGAGAAAACATGGATTTTATCAAAATTTCCATTCATGCACTTTGGAATCTTCACAATATCTTTAAGGTGATGTCAATCAACACATACCAACCGTATAAAGTTCATACTTTATGCAAGACTATATTCATGGACAAGTTCATCAAGACTTCATTATATTCAAGTTCAAGCAAAATAGACGGACAAAGTAGAAATATCTACAACCTTACCATTCCATAACCATCCCCCACTTAAGGTAAACCCAATTAAGAGAAACTTAACCCAACCTAAAGAGGATCTTAACATAACAACATTCATATTTCAACAATTACAAGTGATGACTATTTAGAAGGAATTTACAGTAAGTCAACATAGTAACACCAAGGTATTCTAAACCTTATCATTTTAGGCAAATCATCCTCAATCATCAAGTTAGATCATACCATTCAACCACATAAGATTTTTATACAATACAATAGACACCAAGGTCACACAATATTAGAGGAAAACAACAAAGAGACTTAGCCATAAAAATGCTTCTTTTTCTTTAGACATTACAGTAAGGTGACTTCTATGTCACTAAAATCCACATCATCATCCTACCAACACAAGCATATCACCTTCACACCTAGGATTAAGTCTACACCAAGGACTCCAACCCATACTAGGCAAGAAGGGACCACATTTATACAAAGGGAAACATTGAACACCTTTAGGCACATATTCTTAGGGTAGCATGCTTCCATAGGTAATCACTACACATTTCAAGCTCAAATCATAATATTAAGCTACCAACATATAAAATCATATAGTAACACATCATTCCAAAAGAAACTCATGTCAACTACATTGACTTCTAACATGCTTTAATCATATATTGACATACATTTTCAACATAACATGCTATTTCACATAAGTCTCATACATAGCCATAAATGACATCATAACCTCAAAACATGTCAACATTCACCTTCAAACATACTCATTCAACCATAAAACCAAGTTAAGCATTAACTCACCTTTTCTCCCTCAAGCATAGAGATACAATCTCATCCAACCAATCACATCTATAGGACCACCGGACAAGAAAACATAAGAGAGAGATCTTATAGAGTTAAGTTTTATGGCACGGTATGAGAATGATGAAGAAGGGAAACTCTATCGTCCTATAGCTTCCCGTACCATTTGATGTGTCGTGACTCACCACCAATGCTATGAGACTCTACTAGACGTGGCAATATGAGACTTTTAGAACCTAAAACCACTTAATAAACCTCATGCTCTGATACCACATTTGTTATATCCGGGGAGCACCCCCTAGAAGAAACATGTCGTACTTGACCTCTCGGAGGTCTTATACAAGCCCATAATTATCATTCATCGCATTGACATAGTAAATTTAGCGGAAAATTTAAAATATTCTTAGCACATCATATGCTAGAACATTACTTCATATATATAAAACATAAGTCATATTACATATATAGACCTTAAATATCTTTGCCATCTTAGAATCAAAAACATTAGAGTAATTTAGGGACATGTCCCTTAAGACACATTGCATAACTATACAATATTTCAACACTTTACAGTAAAGACATAAGTAGGAGATTCTTGAACTTAAGGATTCCTTTCATTGAGCTTGGGAATCATCTATCAAGCTCTTCACCATTCAAAACATCCTTTAAGCATCCATAACCTACACTTTGTGTAAATTAGAGAAGAATGGAGTTAGCACAAGAATGTACTAAGTATGGCAACCATGCAAAAACATGCATTTAAAAGGGACATTTTCTTGAAATCATACTTCATGTCTTTTGAGTAAATCATCATAAAACCTTTATCCAATAGCATTTATATCATTCACATACTTCATATAAACATATTCAAAGGCCAAACATCACATAAGATCACATATAGAATTTATGACATTTTTGAAGCCACTTTACAGTAAGGTACTTTTATGTTACAGTAAGCATTCTTTCCTATTGTTCATTAACTTCCCAAGTAACTCCCTAGTGATACTTGGTGCAATGTATCACCTTAAGTTCACAAGTGAACATACATATAACCTACATGAAGCAACAGATACCATCATAGGAGTATAGTACAACATATATATATTTAAGCCAAGACTAAAAGGGCATTACAGTGAACTCCTAGCCATTATGCACATATACTTATTTTACTTCACATAGAACCTTATAAGACCTAACTCATGCCCCCAATCTAAGTCTATTAGTGCAATGTACATACAAGGCCCCATAATCACACACATACTTAATAGACCTATCATGAGACCACAAGCCTTTACATCCAAGTCATTCATCAACATAGTGAGAAAAGACACTTCATTTATGTCAAGCAAGACCTTCATGATATGGTAAATAAGATCAACATCATGCATATAGACTTATACCATGCACATCATCATAACAAGTAGACCAATACTACAAAGTCATGCATAAAGAACATATACATAGTGACATCCATTACAACACCTTTCTAAGACTTCCAAAGGAGCTACTTGTGCAATGTCTAGATGGGTTCATTACTTCCACCTATCCTAAGTAAATTACCTTAAGTCATCCTAGTAAGGGTCCTAGTCATTTACTTCCATTGTCCATTTTACTTTAGGGAAACTATAGCCTTAACCGACACTAAGACCATGGGTGCTAAACATGAAATTTGGTGTTGTAGAGCCTTACACCAAGGGAAGATATTCCTACCTAGCCAAGGTAGAACATTAACACATGCTATCATATTAGGTGATATCACTTGCTAGATCCTATGTGGCAAGCATAGTTTATCGAACTTGGGGGCAATCATGGAAATATCACTCTACACCTTTTTTTGGGTTATGAGGCTATCCACCCCGTGAGGACCGTAGTTAACCCTACCTTCCCTATTTGGGAAAGTGTCACCCCTTCACATGAGGACCGTAGTGAACCCTACCTTCCCTATGTTGGAATGTGTCACCCCCTCATCTACAAGTTCACTCGGTGCTAAGCTAAGTTACCTTTATTGAAAAGGACTTTATTATCATTTCTTTATAAAACATAGGTTTAGGAGAGTCATCCCCTCATATGCTTAACTTATAGGCTGTCACGACTGGAATCTAGACCCCAAACGAGACCGGCGTCGTTGACCTCTCAGAGGTTGTAGACAAGCCTACTTACGTCATTCATACTTCATCTACGTTAATTTTAGCGGAAAATTTGAAACTTTTGTTTCCTTAACATACTTGTTAAACATCCTTGTCATTTTATAATTGTTCACCATCAACCATCTAACATTAAGAAATAAGCAACTGAAGAAATAGTCCAATAAGTATTAAGTGTATAATTGCCAAAATGGCACCAATACAAAGTCTGAATAAAAACAGGAAAGAAAAGCTAGTGGAACATGCTCCACTAACTCAACTCTAAAACTAAGCTAGAATGTAAAACAGTAGTATCCTCGAAAGCATGAGGACCTACCAACTCCGGATGAATGCTGGACGTCCGGATAACTGCAACAATGATTCTGTAGCTCTATCGCCCACCTGTGCCTGCACCTAAAATAGTATAGTTGTGTATGGTTAGTACACACTTGTACTAAGTATGGGTATATGCAAGCACACACCACGGACATGCATGAGAAAGAATAGCTCTTTCCTAACAACATGATTTTGGGGGGTCAAGTCAGTGGACTTGCCAAATTGAGATTAGGAAAGTCATGCCATGAGAGTAACATGCATCATCATAAACATCATATTGCACACAGCACATAACATCTTTATATAGCACATATCATAACATATAACACATAGCTTCTTTCATATCGTTCATTCATATACCATGAGACCTTGGAATCATGGACTTGACATTAAGACTTTCCAAAATGAGGGCTCAACATATAGGACCTCAACTAGGGAGTCTTCATTAGCAAACACAGAGTTTGCTTCATTCATTCATACGTACTTCATTTCATTTCGTTCATATGCCAGTGTGAACACCAGCTATACCTAGGGTGTAGTTTAAGACTTACTTCGGGTTTGCTGTGCAATGATCAAGAATAACCTAATGTCATTACCTGAGTCTAGCTCACCTCTTGATTATCCAATCCTAACACCTTTGGCATCATTCATTTCATTATGTGCTTCATTTGAGGCTGGCCTCGTTCATTCATTGGGAACTTTAACTTTAACCGACATAGATCATGTGAGCATCATGAAATCCAGTGTCTCCCCCACACCAAAAAGAGGTGGAATCACCGACCAAGGTGACCCAAAAACATGCTAGCATACATGGGAATTTAACCCCGCCAGATCCCTATATTGGCAGTATAGGTTCAAAGACTAGGAGAGGTATGGAGACCCATACCTGGCAAGCCGGACAGTCTCATCTCATGAGAGTTACGTGAACCTTTGCCCTTCCCGAAAGAAGGCATCACATCTCATAGCTAGCCTATCGGTGCTCAGTATAAAGTTCCATTACATTCATCTCATACGTCATGGAAGCTGGCTTCTAGTATGAGGACATCATAGGTCATTAGATGATTTCTCATCTCATCATTAGTATTAAGTGTGTTAAGCTCAATACTTTTGTTAGAGTGTTCATAGAGACTGGTCTCTTCATTATCTTACACTCTCATTGGTGAGTACATATTGGTAACATTTACTTAGGCTCATTTGAGATTGCTCTCATCATTTACATTAGCCTCATATCATGTTGTCACCACATTCTTCATCATTAGCATCTTTGCTTTTCATAGTTACTCACCCCTTATTATGTGAATGTTCATTTCATCATTTCATAGTACATTTCATCATATGCCAACGCACTTGGTCACTTAGTGTATCTTAAACCCTCCTAGGGTTCATCATTTCATTACATACATCTTAGGTTCACTTATTTTTGAACGTATGTTAGACTTATGTGTCTATACATACAAGCCATGTGGCTTCATTCATAGTTCGCTAAGTGATTCTTACTTTCCTAAGATTATGTAGTACAAGACTTATGTATCTTGTATATAAGCCAAGATCTTGATTTTGATCTAAGTAGATGGAATTATTATTGGATATTTTACTCACGTATGACTTATGTATCAATACGGAAGTTTGGGCAAGGGAACCCAAATCTTGAATCAATTGGATATCATTTATATTTTTCATTGATTTTATTTCTAATATTCATAACATTAGAAACTCTAAATTAAATCTCAACATTAACATCGAAGGATTAATTTTCTATTTAATTTTACTCTCAAGTTGGCGAAGGGTTGGGGGTTCGAACCCCCACAACCCCTTTTTAATTTTTATTAGTCTCTTATTGCCCCTACTCGCCTAAAACAAGAGGTTGTGGGTTCAAACCCCCACAGCTTCTTTGATTTTTAGTATTAAATTCGCTGGAAATGGGGAGGTTGTGGGTTCGAACCCCCACAGCCCCCCCTTATTTTTGTTTTAATTTCGCTGAGGAGGCTGTGAGGTGGTGGGTTCGATTCTCATGCCTCGCGTTTTCTTTTTCCTTATTTTCTCTTCTTTCGCGCATACCTGGAGGTCGTGGGTTCGAATCCCACGCCTCTCATTTATTTATTTAATTAAACTTCTCCTCCTTCTCCCCACAGATGTTCGATTCCCCCCAGCCCCAATTTCTTTTTCTTTGTAGCGAATATCAGTGGCCAGGTTCGAATCCCCGCGTCCCCATTTCCTTCTTTCCCTTGTCACGCGAAACCAGTAGCTAAGGGGTTCGATTCCCCTTAGTTCCTTCATGTTTTTCCTTTCTTTTTTAGCCTTCTCAACATGTGAGGTCTTGGGTTCAATTCCCATTGACCTCACTTATTTTATTTTCCTTTTTAAAACCCAGAATTTGACATTATTATTTAGTGCACAAATCTGGAAAATTTTAGTCCCTCTTCAACTCATTTTTAGGCGCATTTTTTTCATAAGTTTATTTAGCCAAAAGATGGTCATTCAATCCACTATATTTCATTACAAGGAACATCACATTGCACACACATTACACACATAAAATACACAAGAAATACGCGACTTGTACACCCCAAAACCGTGGCCAAAACACTGCCCATATGCACGCAAACACACCAACTTTTCCGATCACATTTTGATGGTCATCATCGTGATTTCCCGCACATAAACATGTTCACATTGAATATAAACACATCATTCATGCCTAAATCTAGCAGCACAACATACCCATTCTACGAATTCGTTTGGGAGCTAAAGACAAGGACATACAAAGGGAACACCTTAGTTTTCAAGACCTTGAGAATCGTTCGAAGGAAAATACTCTTGGAGAAAGAATTCCAGGAGAGAAACCCATACCTTTTGACGTTGTTTAAGTGCGAAGCTTCTGCCCAAACGTTCCTCCAAACCACGCCCAATTCACTTCAATGCACACACCACTCGACGAACCTCTCTTTGCCTTGACGTTTTGATTACTTTGTCTTTTCCTTAAAAATTCTTATGAGTTCTTCAAGTGTGAAGAACTTTTAATATTTCATCAGTTTTTTTTTTTTTTCGGCAGAACTAACGTGAGAGAGAGAGAGTGATGAAACGTGAGAGAGAGATAGTTGTTTAGGATTAGGGGATGACTTAGTCAATTAAGGACTCTCCTTAATATTTAAAAATCTGATTTTCCTTTTTATTAAATCAGCTAATAAACATTAATTAATTAAATTAATTTATCAATCTTAAATAAAAGCAATTTAAATCATTGCTTCCACCTAGGTTCGAACCCGGGTGGAGCAAGACTCTACTCCAAGAGCTCAATTTCGGCTCTCTCTCCCAAAATTGCCCCTCCATCTTATTAAATAATTGATTAAATATATATTTAGGGTAATTACAATTTTACCCTCAGCCTGGTAAAAGACCATTTTACCCCTAGACCCTCAAAACTTAAGATTTCTTCTTTTTAAGTCCGGTAAAGACTCTTTCGATTAAATCTTCGTTTTTGAGAGCCTCACATGGTTGGTTCCAACCTTTCCAAGCTCAACTAACTCCCCAAGTTAGTTGACTTGGTCGTAGTAAGGGTTCTGAGGTCTGGTTCTACGCGTATCAATCCGTGTGAACCTTGGTTTAATCGCAAGCATTCTTGACACCTTAAGTATTTATCCTATTCATTTTTAGGGTTGTTACATTACCCCCCCCCTTAGGAACATTCGTCCCCGAATGACACTACCACTTCATATCGTAATGCCAGTCAGATCATAATAAAACCACTATGCACAGTCAAGCAATAGCAACAAAATACGGAGAGATAAGGAAACATAGGCTTAAGAGTAGGAAGTCTAACCTCAAGAGCTTAAAAGATGAGGGTAGCGGGATTTCATGTCGGCCTCAGCCTCCCACGTAGCACTCCCAACAAGATGATTTCTCCACAATACCTTCACTGTGGCAATATTCTTGTTCCTCAGCCGCTTGACCTGTCTGTCTAAGATCTCAACAGGTACCTCCTCATAAGACAAGTCTTCACCAACCCCCAAACCTTTAACAGGTAGGATTGATGCTGGATCACCTAGGCACTTCTTCAACATAGAGACATGAAAGACTGGATGAACAGAAGCTAGCTCCGCAGGCAATGCTAACTCATAGGCCACCTCACTCACACGCTGTCGGATCTCATATGGCCCTACATACCTCAGACTCAGCTTTCCTTTTCTACCAAATCTCATCACCCCTTTCATAGGTTATATCTTCAAGTAAACCTGGTCACCAACATCAAACTCTAGGGGCCGCTTTCTGTTATCTGCATATGACTTCTGCCAACTGTATGTAGTAGCCAACATGTCCCTAATCACTCTAACCTTCTCTAAGGCCTCATGAATGATCTCTGGACCCAAAATGGATGACTCTCCAACCTCGAACCACCCAACTGGAGATCTACACCTCCTACCATACAGTGCCTCAAACGGTGCCATCCCAATGCTAGAGTGATAGCTATTATTATACGAGAACTCTATCAAAGGCAGATGGTCATCCCAGTTACCTCTGAAATCAATCACACACGCTCTCAACATGTCCTCCAATGTATGAATGGTGCACTCCGCCTGCCCATCTGTCTGAGGATGAAAGGCAGTGCTAAGCTTTACCTGCGTGCCCAAGCTCTTCTGGAAAGATCTCCAGAAATGTGAAGTAAACTGAGCTCCTCTATCTGAAATGATAGACAAAGGAATCCCATGCCATCTCACAATCTCATCAATGTAGATCCTCGCATAATCCTCGGCTCTGTATGTAGACTTCATAGGGATAAAGTTGGCAAACTTAGTCAATCTGTCCACAATAACCCATATGGAGTCATGCTGCCTCCTAGTCCTCGGAAGACCAACCACGAAGTCCATATTAATGGCCTCCCACTTCCAAGTCGGAACCTCAATAATCTGAGTCAGACCACCAGGCTTAAGATGCTCTGCCTTAACCTGTTGACAATTAGGACATTTGACCACATATTCTGCAATGTCTTTCTTCGTGCCATCCCACCAATAAATCTGCTTAAGATCATGATACATCTTGGTGGAACTTGGATGTATGGAATATCTAGAACCATGGGCCTCTGCAACAATCCTAGTCCGCAAATCATCCACATCTGGTACACAAAGCCTGTCCTGATACCTAAGTATGCCATCACCTCCCAAAGCAAAAGACTCATTCATCTTCATCAGCACTGAGTCCCTCAGCTCCATCAACACATGATCTAGATGCTGACCCTGCTTGACTTCAACTACCAAGGATGATTCAGAACTAGGATGAACTGAAATGTCCCCACTAGTAGAGTCAACCAATCGTACACCCAGTCTGGCCAGTCTGTGTACATCTTTCACCAGCTCCTTCTTCTCATCCTCAACGTGGGTTGTACTTCCCATGCTCATCCTGCTCAAAGTATCATCTACAACATTAGCCTTACCTGGATGGTAGTGCACATTCATATCATAATTCTTCAACAGCTCCAACCATCTCAGCTCACGTAGATTCAACTCCCTCTGAGTGAACACATACTGGAGACTCTTGTGGTCTGTGAATACATCCACATGCACTCCATACAAGTAGTGCCTCCACAGCTTCAGTGCAAACACCACAGCTGCCAACTCCAGGTCATGAGTGGGATAATTCTTCTCATGAACCTTGAGCTGTCTGGACGCATAGGCTATCACTTTACCAACCTGCATAAGAACACAACCCAAACCAACCCTAGATGCATTACAGTAAACAGTGTAATTCTCACCACACTTAAGCAAAGTAAGCACCGGGGACGAAGTGAGTCTGTCCTTGAGCTCCTGGAAACTCTTCTCACAAGTCTCCGTCCACTCAAACTTGGCTTTCTTCTTAGTCAAAGCTGTCAATGGGGCAGCAATGGAAGAAAAGCCCTCCACAAACCTGCGGTAGTAACCATCCAATCCCAAAAAGCTACGGATGTCAGTGGGAGTAAGAGGCTTTGGCCAGTTCTTCACAGCCTCAGTCTTCCTGGGATCCACCTCCACGCCCTGATCGGACATAACATGACCCAGGAAAGTAACTGATCTCAGTCTAAATTCAAATTTGCTGAATTTGGCATACAACTGATGTTGTCTAAGTACCTGCAAGGTTAGTCTCAAATGTTGTTCATGCTCTTTCTTGGTCTTAGAGTAGATGAGAATGTCATCAATGAATACTATGATGAAAGAGTCAAGGTATTCACGGAAGACCATGTTCATGAGATCCATAAATGCAGCAGGTGCATTCATGAGACCAAATGACATGACTAGAAACTCATAGTGACCATAACGGGTACGAAAGGCTGTCTTTGGGATATCTCCATCCCTAACCCTAAGCTGATGGCACCCTGAACGAAGATCAATTTTTGAAAAGAAACTAGACCCTTGGAGCTGATCGAACAAATCATCTATTCTGGGAAGTGGATACTTATTCTTTATAGTTACTTTGTTGAGCTGCCGATAATCGATACACATTCTAAGGGTTCCATCTTTCTTTTTCACAAACAACACTGGAGCGCCCCAAGGGGATATGCTCGGCTGAATGAAACCCTTGTCAGTGAGATCTTTTAA
Organism: Solanum sitiens; assembly: GCA_016801875.1. Lineage (NCBI taxonomy): Eukaryota > Viridiplantae > Streptophyta > Magnoliopsida > Solanales > Solanaceae > Solanum > Solanum sitiens. The sequence continues at coordinate 1,034,447 of JABWTJ010000329.1, forward strand.
CTGCAGCTTCAACTCTTTGAGTTCAGCTGGAGCCATTTTGTAAGGAGGAATTGAAATTGGCTTAGTATCGGGTTCTAAGTCAATACCAAAATCAATCTCTCGAGGGGGAGGGACTCCAGGCAAATCATCAGGAAATACATTTAGGAACTCACTCACTACAGGCACTGAGTCTATAGAAGGAATGTCATGATCTAGATCATTAACACTCACAAGATGACATAATAACCCCTTGGACATCATTTTATTGGCCTTTAGGTTCGAAATCAAGAGGTTAGGACGACTCGAGTTGTACCCCTCCCAGACTAGCTCCTCTTCATTAGGGAAACGAAATCTCACCACTCTCCTACGACAGTCCAAGCAAGCATTACAACTGTGAAGCCAGTCCATACCTAGAATAACATCAAAATCATGCATGGGTAACTCAACCAAGTCTGCACACATAATCTTACCACTTATCACTATTGGGCAACCCTTGTATACTCTATCATTTCTTACATTTTCTCCTAAAGGTGTACTAACCACTATAGGATCATGCAGAACTTCAGGCAATATCTCAAAAGTAAGAGTAAGCAGAGGAGTCACAAAGGAAAGCGTAGACCCTGGATCAAGTAAAGCATAAACAGAAGTTGAGAATACTTGCAGCATACCTGTGACCACATCAGCGGACTTCTCCTGCTCCTCCCTGCCCTTCAGGGCATAAAACCTGTTCTTCTTAGGAGGCTCGGCTGCTACTGCACCCTGTGGATTAGGCCTAGGCTGAGCATTACCTCCAGCCTGACCTCTATTCTGTGGAAAGTCTCTAACCATGTGTCCACTCTTACCACAACCGAAACAGGCATTAGTGCCCTGTCTGCACTCTCCACTGTGAGCTCGGCCACACTTAGCACAATTCTTTTTAGGACGCTGCATCTCACCTCCATTGCCCTTCGTGGGCTCAGGTCTGCCTCCTCTAGGTGTTATACTCCTCTGAAAGTTTGAGTTCCCAGAACTCTGTTGCCCCTTCTTGAACCTGGGCTGCTCACGGACGCCAAAATTGTTTCTGTGGCCTCCATGGCTGGGACCTGCCTGATCTTGAGGCTTAGGCCTCCTAGCATCACGAACACACCTCTTTTAACGTCTGTCCTCTACCTGCTGGACATGCACCATCAACCTGGAGAGGTCTATATTATCATGAAGCATCGCAGACCGACAATCCTCCTCTAGATCTCCATTGATTCCTGTAAGGAACCTGCTCATCTCATCCCTGCTGTTAGACACAAGGGAAGTAGCATACCTGGATAATTTCAACAAAGCTCAGTATTCTCCTCATTCTTGCTATTAAATACTAGAGAAAGTAACATACCTTGATAGATTAACAAACTTTAGGGAATACTCCCTAACTGTCATAGAGCCTTGTTTAAGGTTGATGAACTCCTCAACCTTGGCTTCCCTCATCTCTCAGGGGAAGTATCTCTCTAGAAATGCTGTCTTGAACAGCTCCCAAGTGACAGGCACTCCACCCAACACTCGGCTATCTTGCAACATCTTGCACCAAGTCTGTGCAACATCCTTGAGCTGATAGGAAGTTAGCTCAGCCTTCTCAGTATTTGGCCCCCATAGCCACCAGAATCTTATGCAACTCATCCACAAACTCCTGGGGATCCTCTGCAGTCCTAAACCCTGTGAAAATAGGAGGATTCATCCTCGTGAAATCCCTCATCCTGTCAGTCATACTACGAACCGGTGGGTTCTGCCTCTGAATATCCTGCCGGTTGACCTGGGCAGTCATAGCCTAGGCCTGCATAGTACTGGCCTGTGCCATCTGGGCCAGAGATGCCCTCACCTCAGCATCAGTCAACCCAGCTGAGTTAACTGGCATAGCCACTCCTTCAGCTGGAGCCTGGGGTGGATCCTGATTGCCTCCAGCAGCTGCACCTCCTATCCTCTAACCAATAGCCCTCCTAGTATTCATTCTCTGAAAACAACAAAGATTGATATTAGACACGCTCATAACACCAAGAAATTAAACTTTAGGAAAAGCACGATAAGATCAGAAAAAGGGATGTTTTCCTACGCATCATGCAGTCTCTAATCCAGGATAGTGGTGCACTTCACTACCATGACTTAGAAACTACTCAATATGGTTGATGTGAACTCATTAGTATCGGAATTTAACCTAATGCTCTGATACCAACTTTGTCACGACTGGAATCTAGACCCCAGATGAGACCAGTGTCGTTGACCTCTCAGAGGTCGCAGACAAGCCTACTTACGTCATTCATACTTCATCTAGGTTATTTTTAGCGGAAAATTTGAAACTTTTGTTTCCTTAACATACTTGTTGAACATCCTTATCATTTTATAATTGTTCACCATCAACCATCTAACATTAAGAAATAAGCAACTGAAAGAAATATTTCAATAAGTATTAAGTGTATAATTGCCAAACTGGCACCAATACAAAGTCTGAATAAAAACAAGAAAGAAACGCTAGTGGAACATGCTCTACTAACTCAACTCTAAAACTAAGCTAGAATGTAAAATAGTAGTATCCTCGAAAGCATGAGGACCTACCAACTCCACATGAATGCTGGACGTCCGGATAACTGCAACAATGATCCTGTAGCTCTATCGCCCACCTGTGCCTGCACCTAAAATAGTATAGTTGTATAGGGTTAGTACACACTTGTACTAAGTATGGGTATATGCAAGCACACACCACGGACATGCATGAGAAAGAATAGCTCTTTCCTAACAACATGATTTTGGGGGGTCAGGTCAGTGGACTTGCCAAATTGAGATTAGGAAAGTCATGCCATGAGAGTAACATGCATCATCAAAAACATCATATTGCACACAGCACATAACATCTTCATATAGCACATATCATAACATATAACACATAGCTTCTTTCATATCGTTCATTCATATACCATGAGACCTTGGAATCATGGACTTGACATTAAGACTTTCCAAAATGAGGGCTCAACATATGGGACCTCAACTAGGGAGTCTTCATTAGCAAACACAGAGTCTGCTTCATTCATTCATACGTACATCATTTCATCTCGTTCATATGCCAGTGTGAATTCTAGTATACCTAGGGTGTAGTTTAAGACTTTCATCGGGTTTGCTGTGCAATGATCAAGAATAACCTAATGTCATTACCTGAGTCTAGCTCATTGATTATCCAATCCTAACACCTTTGGCATCATTCATTTTATTATATGCTTCATTTGAGGCTGGCCTCGTTCATTCATTGGGAACTTTAACTTTAACCGACATAGATCATGTGAGCATCATGAAATCCAATGTCTCCCCCACACCGAAAAAAGGTGGAATCACCGGCCAAGGTGACCCAAAAACATGCTAGCGTACATGGGAAATTAACCCTGCCAGATCCCTATATTGGCAGTATAGGTTCAAAGACTAGGAGATGTATGGAGACCCATACCCGGCAAGCCGGACAGTCTAATCTATGAGAGTTACGTGAACCTTTACCCTTCCCGAAAGAAGGCATCACCGCTCATAGCTAGCCTATCGGTGCACAGTATAAAGTTCCATTACATTCATCTCATACGTCATGGAAGCTGGCTTCTAGTATGAGGACATCATAGGTCATTAGATGATTTCTCATCTCATCATTAGTATTAAGTGTGTTAAGCTCAATACTTTTGTTAGAGTGTTCATAGAGACTGGTCTCTTCATTATCTTACACTCTCATTGGTGAGTACGTATTGGTAACATTTACTTAGGCTCATTTGAGATTGCTCTCATCATTTACATTAGCCTCATATCATGTTGTCACCACATTCTTCATCATTAGCATCTTTGGTTTTCATACTTACTCACCCCTTATTATGTGAATGTTCATTTCATCATTTCATAGTACATCTCATCATATGCCAACGCACTTGGTCACTTAGTATATCTTACACTCATACTTAACCCTACTAGGGTTCATCATTTCATTACATACATCTTAGGTTCACTTATTTTTGAACGTATGTTAGACTTATGTGTCTATACATACAAGCCATGGGGCTTCATTCATAGTTCGCTAAGTGATTCTTACTTTCCTAAGATTATGTAGTACAAGACTTATGTATCTTGTATATAAGCCAAGATCTTGATTTTGATCTAAGTATATGGCATTATTCTTGGATATTTTACTCACGTATGACTGATGTATCAATACGGAAGTTTGGGCAAGGGAACCCAAATCTTGAATCAATTGGATATCATTTATATTTTTCATTGATTTTATTTCTAATATTCATAACATTAGAAACTCTAAATTAAATCTCAACATTAACATCGAAGGATTAATTTTCTATTTGATTTTACTCTCAAGTTGGCCGAAGGGTTGGGGGTTCGAACCCCCACAACCCTTTTTTAATTTTTGTTAGTCTCTTATTGCCCCTACTCGCCTAAACCTAGAGGTTGTGGGTTCAAACCCCCACAGCTTCTTTGATTTTTAGGGTGTGTTTGGTACGGAGGAAAATGTTTTCCTGGAAAACAAGTAGATTTTGGACTTATTTTCTCCTGTTTGCTTGGTGAGTAGAAAATATTTTCCGAGAATGATTTTTAGTGTTTGATTTATGAATGAAAAATATTTTTGAGAGACATCTTATATTTTTACTAGAGTAAAAAATGATTTATGAAATTGAATTTTTCTTTTAAAACAAAATTATTATTTTTTGGGGGTGGTGGAGGGGGTGCGGTGGGGTGGAGGCAGGGGATAGGGGGTAGGAGTGAAAAAATAAAATTTGAAGTTGATAGTATTTTTAAAAAACAAAATTAATTTTTTTGGGGGTTGGGGGTGGGTGGGGGGATGGCCGGGGGGAGGGGAGGGGTACGAGTTTTAAAAAATAAAAATTTGAAGTTGAAAATATTTTTAAAAAGCAAAATTAATTTTTTGGGGAGGGGGGGGGGTGTCAGGGATCGGGTGAAAAAATAAAATTTTTAAATTGAAAATATGTTTTTAAAATTGATGTTTTTCCTAAAAAAAATGTAATTTGAAATTGGAGGAGAGTTTTGGAAAATGTTTTCCTTAATTTTTGAAAGGAAGTCATTTTCCTTAATTTTGAGAAAAATGAGTTGATTTAGAAAACATTTTCCTAAACTTTTGTCCCAACCAAACATGAGAAAATTGGAAAATGTTTTCCTTCATACCAAACACACTCTTAGTATTAAATTCGCTGGAAATGGGGAGGTTGTGGGTTCGAACCCCCACAGCCCCCCCTTATTTTTGTTTTAATTTCGCTGAGGAGGCTGTGAGGTGTTGGGTTCGAACCCCCACAGCCTCTCTATCTTTATTTTAATTAATTGGGTGAGTGGCAGTGAGGTTGTGGGATCGAACCCCCACAGCCTCACTTCATTTCTTAATTAATTTCGCCTCTATCTTCAGCCTTGAGGTCGTGGGTTCGATTCCCACGCCTCGCATTTTATTTTTCCTTATTTTCTCTTCTTTCGCGCGTACCTGGAGGTCGTGGGTTCGAATCCCACGCCTCTCATTTATTTATTTAATTAAGCTTCTCCTCCTTCTCCCCACAGATCGCGAGTTCGATTCCCCCCAGCCCCAATTTCTTTTTCTTTGTAGCGAATATCAGTGGCCAGGTTCGAATCCCCGTGTCCCCATTTCCTTCTTTCCCTTGTCACGCGAAACCAGTAGCTAAGGGGTTCGATTCCCCTTAGCTCCTTCACGTTTTTCCTTTCTTTTTCAGCCTTCTCAACATGTGAGGTCTTGGGTTCAATTCCCATTGACCTCACTTATTTTATTTTCCTTTTTAAAACCCAGAATTTGACATTATTATTTAGTGCACAAATCTGGAAAACTTTAGTCCCTCTTCAACTCATTTTTAGGCGCATTTTTTTCATAAGTCTATTTAGCCAAAAGATGGTCATTCAATCCACTATATTTCATTACAAGGAACATAACATTGCACATACATTACCCACATAAAATACACAAGAAATACGCGACTTGTACACCCCAAAACCGTGGCCAAAACACTGCCCATATGCACGCACACACACCAACTTTTCCGATCACATTTTGATGGTCATCATCGTGATTTGCCGCACATAAACATGTTCACATTGAATATAAACACATCATTCATGCCTAAATCTAGCAGCACAACATACCCATCCTACGAATTCATTTGGGAGCTAAGGACAAGGACATAGAAAGGGAACAACCTTATTTTCAAGACCTTGAGAATCGTTCGAAGGAAAATACTCTTGGAGAAAGAATTCCAGGAGAGAAACCCATATCTTTTGACGTTGTTTAAGTGCGAAGCTGCTGCCCAAACGTTCCTCCAAACCACGCCCAATTCACTTCAACGCACACACCACTCGGCGAACCTCCCTTTGCCTTGACGTTTTGATTACTTTGTCTTTCCCTTAAAAATTCTTGTGTGTTCTTCAAGTGTGAAGAACTTTTAATATTTCATCAGTTTTTTTTTTGTTTTTTGGCAGAATTAACGTGAGAGAGAGAGAGTGATGAAACGTGAGAGAGAGATTGAGAGAGAGTGAAACGTGTGTGTAGTTGTTTAGGATTAGGGGATGACTTAGTCAATTAAGGACTCTCCTTAATATTTAAAAATCTGATTTTCCTTTTTATTAAATCAGCTAATAAACATTAATTAATTAAATTAATTTATCAATCTTAAATAAAAGCAATTTAAATCATTGCTTCCACCTAGGTTCGAACCCGGGTGGAGCAAGACTCTACTCCAAGAGCTCAATTTCGGCTCTCTCTCCCAAAATTGCCCCTCCATCTTATTAAATAATTAATTTAATATATATTTAGGGTAATTACAATTTTATTCTCAGCCTGGTAAAAGACCATTTTACCCCTAGACCCTCAAAACTTAAGATTTCTTCTTTTTAATTCCGGTAAAGACTCTTTCGATTAAATCTTCATTTTCGAGAGCCTCAAATGGTTGGTTCCAACCTTTCCAAGCTCAACTAACTCCCCAAGTTAGTTGACTTGGTCGTAGTAAGGGTTTTGAGGTCTGGTTCTACGCGTATCAATCCGTGTGAACCTTGGTTTAATCGCAAGCATTCTTGACACCTTAAGTATTTATCCTATTCATTTTTAGGGTTGTTACATAGGCCATAGATGAGAGTTCATCAACCTAATTCATGTGAGGAACCCTTTCACATGGACATAGCATACGCATTAGCACAATCTAGTTAAGGATACACTTGAGCACATCTTTCAAGGTTCCATTATTGACTAGACGAACATTCATGTGTGTGTGTGTATACATATATCTGAGCAACCTTTCACATAACTTATTAAGACCACACATGACCATACATTCATATTCATGCACATAGAAACCAAACCTAGGAACTATACTATCAAGGTACACATGTGCAATGCTTAGGCAAGGTCCCATACCCTTGCCCATACTAGTACACCTATCAAGCGATCCTAGTTAAGGAAAACATACCATACTTCACATACATATACTTACATGCATAGTAGTAGACACTAGTGAATATGAGAACAACCTTTCATTAGACACTATAAACATTTACTACATTGTAAGCATGCATAATGTGTGAGTGTGTGTATACATTGGTCAACATGATCACATAATGGCTATCAACAACATATTGAGGCAGCCACCCTCTTAAGAGCACAATACTCTTTTCAAGCATAGATATTACATAACCCTTTACATGCTCATAACAATAGTAACATAACCTAGATTCACAACTCAAATAGAAGACTAGGCACAAGTTACACATAAAGTGATCATCATAACCACTCATTCATATAATCATCAATTTGCCTTCAAGGCCATGGTCAACACATATATAATGACATAAAGTAAACACCGCCACCATAAGTGGACCATACCACACAATACCCTATAAGGCTTTATCAACTATATTAATATAGAAAAGTAGAGGGATGAGCCATTCTTACCAATTCATCAATCTTTGATCGTCATTGATCAATAATCCTTTCTCATCATTTATACATTATAGAGAAGTATCTATAAGTTCTTAAATCATAAACGAAACCATGTACAAATCGTCACAAGAGCATGATTCAACTAGTGCATTATATCACATATATGATAGAAAGTAGAGAGTTATAGATCATCAAATAACTTCCCTAGTTTTGCTCATAAATCATCATGTATCAATAATATACATTTAGGGTAGTAGCTAAATAGATATAAATTCAAATTTAAATCATGCTTCATCTACCCTAGAATTAAGATCACATAATGTTTGTTACAATATTCAAACTGTAGGCTAGAAGAACCTAGATCAATTCATGCAAGACCCCTTTTCTTTGATAATCAATACTTCATACCAACAATTCATTAATATCATCAATATAAAGCAGTAGTTAAGGACAACATAACCTAAATGAAATCCTACTACAATTGCCATAACGTCTAGATCACAGTGAACATGCTATTTTAGACATCACTAGAAAATAGAAGAATCATAGGTTAATCAACATCTATCAACATGAATCACTTCTTTACAACTTATCAATAATATCAAATTAAGATAGTAGATACAACCAGCCCCACACAATCAAATTCCACATTAAATCATTAAGAGGTCAATGTTACAACGAATTATGGAAACTAAGCTAAGCATGTTCAAATCTTCATACATTGATACACATGGATTCTTCATCATCAATTCACATAAATTACAGTAGATATAACCACTTCAATGTAATAGAATCACAATTCAATCGATAACAAGTCAAGATCACAAAGCCCATGCAAGGACTAAATCGATTTAGGAAGGGACATGGGTTCATCGTGCAATTAGATTCAACATCATGTTAAAACAAATATATAACTTCAATTCATCATGATTTAATCGTTCAAAATGTTTTTAGAAAGAACCCATGGATAGATTGAAGAAGAAGAAGAAATTTGATCATATTTTTCTCTTTCAAATCTTTGAGATTAACTCTCTAGATGGAAGGATAACTAGAGATGAAGGATCACCATACCTTTATCTACATGAAGACCTCTATAACTTAGTGAAGAAATCATGCAAATCCAAGATCCAAGCTGTTCTTGAGCTTCAACAACAATGGAGCTTTCTAGGGAGAAGATTTTTGGAGGGAAAGGTTCAATTTCGTGAGAGGGGATTGGGAATGGGTTCTTCACATGTTTGATCCTTTATATAAACCTAAATATAGGTCAATTAATCAATTATAGTAAGTTTATGACGTGGGGTGAATTTCCCATTCACCCCTTAATTAAAACAGTCGCAAGACAGTGATTGCAGGCCACAAACGATGGATCACAGTCTACTGGGCGTTTGTCAATCAACTGGCCGTCGTTTTGTTCAGTCGATTGTACCTTGGCCTGATTTTGGGTTTAGACTTGCCTAGGATAAGTATCAATTGACGAGACATCACCTATGGGCCGTTGGTTGACCAACAGGTCGTCGTTTGGTCGTTCGATTGACACTGCCAAGGCAGTGTCTCGATCAGCCTTAAGTCCTTTTTGTGGGCCCTTTTGCGGGGCCCTTTTAAAGTCATACCCGGACATTTCCCATGTAAATACAACCCTTAACAATTCGTAGACATCCCACATGAGTTTCACCCAAAACAAATACTCGCAACACGTCCAAACATGCAAGGCCCTATCAAGACACACATATGCATGTTTCGAGGCTATCTTTCGAACGTCTTGGGCGTTCTTGGACGTTTGACCTCCAAACTTCTCAAAACTTCATATAATACCATTAAACATCATTATAACTCATTTTAAGACTTCATAAGCTCATTTGATACACATATAATCATGCATAGACATATGAGGCACATAGGTGACTAGTCGTCGAACGTCTCGGTCGTCCCTTGACGTTTGACTTCCAAACCACCTCATTATACACTGCCTCTACACCATATTATAAGACATTTTAGGACATTATAACCTTAAGACAAACATGTTAGGCTCTAGACACCCTAACTCATTTTGGGGTCTTACAATATCCCCTACTTGGGAACTTTCGTCCTCGAATGACACTTAGAACACTTTAATTACAACAAGAACTTCAATGCATCATAGAGCAGTTCTTCATATTCATAACATCATCACATAGAATTTAATGCACCAAACTTACAAGGAACACAACTTCACATCATTTAACACTCAATGCACACAAGCAAGCAAAACTTTTATTTACTCACTTTTTAATACATCAAACAAAAAGGCTATAATCATGTTAATAGGAGGAAAATACTTATACTAATCATAACATGTTCATTACACTTCTTTTTATTAAGAGCTCATCATGTAAGGCCATACATAGGCAGACTACAACAATACTCAAAAGCCCTTTATAAAGTAAGCATATGAGGAGTCAATCTCCTAAAGCCTAATTTTATAAAGTTATGTTAATAAAGACTTTTAAATAAAGGGAACTTAGCTTAGCACCGAGTGAACTTAGATGAGAGGTGCCCCTTCCCAATGCGGGAAGTCTTGTTCACCATAGTCCTCACGAGGTGCATAACTACAATGCCCCATTTGGCATAAAGAGGTTTTCCATATATGCCTCCAAGTTACATAAACTATGCTTGCCCCATAGGATCTAGCAAGTGATATCACCTAATATGCTAGCATGATGTTAATGTTCTACTTTGGCAAGGTAGAGCATCTTCCCTTAATGTAAGGCTCTACAACACCAAATTCCATGTTTAGCACCCATGGTATTAGTTTCGGTTAAGGCTATAGTTTCCCTAAAGTAAAATTGACAATGGAAGTAAAGTAAGCACCCTAACTAGAATAAACTATAGGAAGTTGCTTAGTGTAGGTGAGGGTATGAGACTTTACCAATGCATTGCACAAGTAGCTCTTGAAGGGGGTTATAGGAAGGTGTTCTAATGTATATGACTATGTTTATGTTCCTTATGCATGACATTGTAGTGTGGTCTACTTATTGTGATGAAATGCATGGTATGAGTCCTAAAGAGTCTATATGATGTGGTCTTACCTTATATGCATAACGTTGGTTTTATTGACTATATGATCAAGGTCATGCTTGTCATGTATGAAGTTGTCTATACTTGTCCTTTTGATGTATGTAGAAAATGGTATGCTTTTAGTCTCTTGATGAGTTACTAAGTATGTGTGAGATTATGGGTTTTCACATGTGCATTGCACTAGTAAGCTTATATTAAGATTATGAGTAAGGTCTTAAGATGTCTTATAAACTGAAGTCCAAGTATGTATTGTTGACTAATGTCTCCTATGATGTTGTTGGAAGTCTTAACTTGTATGTGATCTTGTAATGAGTTCTTTTATGGATTTCATAAAGTAGGTTGCGTCAAATGTGAAGTATGTGTCTTATGATATGTTATGCTTCTATGTATATATGTTTGGTGATTAATGAAGGTTGTAAGTATGATTACCTTGTGGCCTTAAGGTGTTACTTCAGTGTGGATAGTGTAATGGGACATTATCTAAACATTGCACCAACTATCACTAAAGGGTTACTTGGGAAGTTAAGGGATTAAGAAGAAAAAGAGTTTACTGTAAAGGGAGAAGAAGCTTACTGTAAAGTGAAATGGGTTTACTGTGATTATGACTCAAATGCAATGTGTGGTTTTATGTGACGATATGACTATTGTATATGCCTAAATTAAGTATGTGACTTGTATGATGCTTATGGTATCAAAGTTTAATGAAGTTTTCACAAAAAAAAAGCATGATGCATGGTTTTAAAGTAAAACGTCCCTTTTAAATGCATGATTCTGCATGGTTTCCATACTTAGTGAATTCTTGTACTAACACCGTTCTTCTTTACCTTTTTTCACAAAGTGTAGGTTATGGATGATTAAAGCATGTCTCTAAGGTTAAGGGCTTGATATGTGATTCAAAAGCTCAATGAAACGGATCCTTAAGTTCAAGGATTTCCTATATCAAGTTTTTATATCATGTAAGAGTTTAGTTTATGTGTAAGGGTCGTGTCCCAAATGCACTCTAATGATGTTGAGTCTAAGATGGAAAAGAGACTTAGTCTTTAACTATGTATTATGATATTTTTATATATTTAAGAAAGTGATGTTATAGCATATGATGTGCTATGAAAGTTTTAATTTTCCGCTAAATTTACCTATGAAATGCAATAAATGATAACTATGGGCTTTTATAAGACCTCCGAGAGGTCAAGTACGCCATGTTACTTCTAGGGGGTGTTCCCAGTAGCGATAAACGTGGTATCAGAGCATGAGGTTTATAAAAGTGGTTTTAGGTGGTGTTTGAGGGAGAAAAGGTGAGTTTGATGCTTATCTTGGTTTTATGGTTTGATAAGTATGTGTGAAGGTGAACTTTGATATACGTTGATGTGATGTCATTTATGGCTATACATGAGATCTATGTGAAATGACATGTTATGTGAAAAATTATGTTATGATATGGTTATAACTTGTTAAAGAAGTTGTTGTAGTTGAATTGAGCTTCCTTTTTTAATAATGAGTTGCTTTATGAGTATGCATTATGGTAGTATAATGTTATGGATTAACTTTGAAATTCTTTGAAAGAAATGTGTTAAATGGTGAGGATGCATGTTGTCTTTTTATATGTTTAATGGTTCAACGTTTCCCTTTGTTTATATATGTGAACCTTCATGGTTGCCTTGCATGGATTGGAGTCTTGTGTATAGCCTTGGTCCTAGAAGTGAAGGTAGTGCACTTACCTTGTAGGGTGATGATACGGGTTTGAATGACCTAGAAGTTACCTTACCTTAGTATTGAAAGAAAAGAAAGAGGCCTTATGGCTAAGTCTACTCTGTTGTTTTCTCCTAAGTGTTATGACCCTTGGTGTTTATGGTATAGTAGAGACCTTATGTGGTTGGGAAGTATGACCTAACTTGATTGTGATGGATTTATTTTGGTTGTTAGGCCTAGAGAAATGATGATGGTTGAGTTAAGTTGCTCTTAAATGGGTTTACCTAAGTGGGGTATGATGATGTGAGTGGTAAGGTTGTAGATATTTCTATCTTGTCCTTTAATTCTTACTTGAGCTTGAAACTAAAGAGTTCCTAATAGCTTGTTCATGATAGGAGTCTTTCACAAAAGTATGAGTTGCATGTACTCCAGATGTTAAGTATGTCTTAAATGACACTATGTTATTCATGTTTGGAAGGTTCTAAATTGCATGAAAAGGGAACTTTTGACCCAATTCATATTTCTCATGTTGATTATGCATCTTGGTGTGTAGATTGTGAATTAGACTTCATGAGGCAAGGTAAGGAGCATGTTTAATGTCACTTTTATGTGTGGTGTTTTAGGCCATCAATGAGAAATTGAGTCTCCTTAAAAATGAAAAAATGATGAGTCTTTTGAAAATTATGTGACTTTTATGATTTGGGAAGTATGAATGTAGGCTTATACTTGAGAAGTGAAAGTATGTTTAGATGATATCCTTGTGTGGGCCTATAAATTGTAAAATTTTCCCTTAATGATGCATTTTTATGAAAGCTAGTGTTATACTAGAAATTTAAATTATATGAAATGACTTCCTATTGTTGTAATGTGTGTGGTATTATTTACCATTTTGACTTCACTTGGAAGGAAGTATGAGCATGCTTGGGTTAAAAGTTGGGAATTTCTCATTTAAAATGAATTGACCTTTGTGCATTGCTCGTGTATGAACTAACGAGACATGTATGTGTGTTGATAAGAAGGACATTCCTCCTTAAAACATAACTAAGCATGGTATGGTTGAGTATGACCTTCATGGGATTGTGTCTAAATGGTAAGGATCTTTGTTGATCTATTTGACTCAAGTCTATGTGCATTGAAGTAGGAGTGCCTATTTGTTTCTTGAGTGATGTTAAACCTGCATATGTGTGACTTAAAGGTTGTTGAATAATGAGCTCTTAATGAATTAAAATGGAAAGACCATGTTATGATTAGGAGAAGGATGTTCCATCCTATGAACATGACAAGAGCCTACGTGTTTGATGCATTAAAAGGTGAGTGAATAAAGGTTTTTCTTGCTTGTGTTACATTGAGTGATAAATGGTTTGAAGTTTGTGTTCCACTGTAAGTTTGGTGCATTGACTTCTATTTGATGATGTTATGAATGTTGTGATCTGCTCTATGGTTCATTGAAGTCCTTGTTGTGTTCAAAGTGTTCCAAGTGTCATTCGAGGACGAATGTTCCCAAGTGGGGGATATTGTAAGGACCCTCAAAATGAATTAAGGTTCTTAGAGCCTCACATGTGTCTACGAAGGATTAAAATATGTTAAATAAGTTTTTTACAGTATGCATGCATAATTTGAAGTCATTTGGAGGTCAAACGTCCAAGAACGTCCGATGAAGTTTGAAAGTTAGCCTTGAGACACGCATGTGTGTCTTGGTGTGTCTTGGCATGTTTAACGTGTTCTTTTTGGTTGAAAATTATGTGGAAGGTCCCTAACATGTTAATAAGTGTATTTACATTGGAAACTTCCGGGTACAACTCCCCAAGGGCCCCGCAAAAGGCCCTCAAAGAGGACTCACAGACTGTCTTGGCAGTGTCTACCTACGCCTATGAACGATGGCCTGTAGGTGTGGTGACGCCCAGTCGATGGGTGGTCGTCCTTCCATACTTAGTCTAGGAGAGAAAGAAACCAATGTCAAGCCTCAGACCCAAACAACGGCCACCAGAATGGCCCGTCGATGGGCCTATGTGGAATAGGTTGCTCCGTCGATGCAGACTACTATCCAACTGCCAGGCGCACTGTTTTATTAAGGGGTGAATGGGAAATTCACCCCATGTACTAACCTGACCCTAGGCGGTTAATTTAGGTATTTTGGGTATATTAAGTTTATTCACATCATGAAAACCCATTCCCAAATCCATAATTAAAAATTAGACTTCCCTATGCAAAAAGAAACCTCTCTAGAAATCTTCATTGTAGATGAAGCTCAATAACAGCTTGGAACTTGGATTCCCATGGGTTCTTCATGAAAATTTCGTGGTTCTCTCCTACAATGAGGTATGGTGATCCTTCATCTTTATCCATCTAAAGAGTTCTTTCCAATGTTTTCAAAGAAAGTTCATGATCAAACTTCCTATCTTTCATCTAGCCATGGGTTCTTTCACAATTTATTTCAAAAGCATGCTTATGATGAATTGATGTTTATGTACTGATTAAAGTGAATTTCAATCCAATTAATGATGAACCCACATTCCCTCCAATTCTGAAATTAGCCTATATTATGGGCATTGTGATTTTGACTTTATGTTGATTGAATTATGATTCCAGCATGTTGAATTGCTTATATCTACTGCCTATTATGTATATTGATGGTGAATTATGTGTAATTGATCAATGTGGATCAAGATGTGAAGAATTCATAAGGATTGATTTATATTCCTCTTCTTTGTATATATTGGTGATGTAGTGTATATAATGTGATCTTGATCTTATGATAATTGAATTGTGGATTTCGATTATGTTAGTGTACTTTTAGATACTGCCCTATACTTGAATTATCGATGAATTATGAGGATTCATCAATGGTGATCAAAGCTTGGAGAATTGGTGAGTTTGTCCTATTTACTTTATTTCTCTATCTAATTGGCCTTGTATGGCATTGTGTGGTATGGTCCACTTATGGTGGCGGTTTTTACTTCTTGTGAATCTATATATGTGTTGATACTGGCCCCTAAGGCAACTTGATGTTATATAAGTTTGTGGTTATGATGATCACACTATGTGAAGCATATGCCTAGTCTTCCATTTTAGTTATGATATAGGTTGTGTTGCTACTGTTATAAGCATGTTAATGACTATGTTAGGATTAGGTTTAGGTGCTGCCATTGATGAGTTATAATGGTTAATGACCCCTTACCTATGTACCCCTACATGAAGGTGTTATAAGCTAATGTTAGGAGTTTTGGATATAATGTGAAGTTGTCTTATCTCCTATGCTATTATATATTGTGTGGTCTATGCTTGAATGTTCATTGTGATCTTAAGAGGGTGGCTGCCTCAATATTTGTTGATAGCCATTATGTGATCATGTTGACCAATGTACACACACTTATACCTCATGCATGCTTACAGGTAGTATAGGTTCATGGTGTCTAATGAAAGGGTATTCTCATATGCATTTCTGTCTACTACTATGCATATAATGTATATGTCCATGAAGTATGTTATGTATTCCTTAACTAGGATGACTTGATAGGTGTACTAGTATGGACAAGGGTATGGACCTTGTCTATGCATTGCACATGTGTGCCTTGATTGGATAGTTCCTAGGTTTGTGATCTATGTACATGAATATGAATGCATAAGTATGTTATTAACATGTCTTATATGCTATGATGTCAAGTATATGATGTGATGAAGTATGAATATGAATAGTGTCTAAATGTGTTTATATTGTAACAACCCTAAAAATAGATATGCTAAGTAATGCTTAATGTGCCAAGAATGCCTACGATTAGACCAGGGTTCACACGGATTATTGCGCGTAGAACCAGACCTTGGAACCCTTGGTACAGCCAATCCAACTAACTTTGGGAGTTAGTTGAGCTAGGAAAGGTTGGGTCCAACCATGTAGGGCTCTCGAATACGAAGATTTACTCGAAAGTGTCTTTACCGGACTTTAAAAGAAGAAATCTTAGGTTTGAAGGGTCTAGGGATAAAATGGTCTTTTTTCCAGGCTACGGGTAGTATCATAATTACCCTAAATATATAATTAATTAATTATTTATTAAGGTGGAGGGGCAAATTGGGGAGAGAGAAACGAAATGGAACTCTTGAAGTTAAGTCTTGCTCCACTCGGGTTCGAACCTAGGTGGAAGCAATGAATTAAATTGTTTTTAATTTAAGTTGGTAAATTAATGTAATTAATTTATATTTATTATTTATTAGCTGATTTAAAATAAAAGGAAATCAGATTTTTAATAATTAAATAAAATCTTGTTTGACTAAGTCTTAAACTAGACTCCTAAGCCTAAGAAAACTCTCCTCTCCCACACTTACCTCTCTCTCTCACGTCTCTATCACCCTCATTCACGTTTTTTCTGCCAAAATAACTTCAAAAAACAGTAGGTAAACCAAAGTTCTTCACACTTGAAGAACTCACAACAAAAATTACAAAACTAATCAAAAACGTTACGCAAGAGGGAGGATTATTCCGTCGAATTGGTGTTGAAGTTGAGGGGATTTGAACGTAATTTTTGGAGAAAGTTTTGGGCAGCAAGTCAAGGTTTGAACTACATAAAAGGTATGGGTTTTCTTACTCTTGGTCCCTTTCCCAAGAGACCCCTAGGATTCAGTCGATTCTAATCCGAAAACTAGGATTGTTTCCCCGTTTCATGTCCCTGTCACTAGCTCCTATTGATGGTTGTAGGTTGGTATGTCTGCTGGTAGATATTAGGCATGTAAGGTGTTTTTTTGTGATGAATATGTTCATGAATGTGTATTTGGAATCGTACGAATGATAACCTATGCTTTCCGAAAATATGTGTTTATGTGTGTGCAATGTGTAGTCGTGACTTTGAACACGGATTGAAGTATGAAAATGACTTGTTTTATGGTTGTATTTCACGTGCACAAACTTGTATTAATCGTGATGTTCATATGAAGTATAATGTGGCTGATTTGAGTGAAAAACTATTAGCTAAATGATTCACGAAATGCCCTAAGAATTAACTCTAAATGTTGATGAAAAGAAGCTGAAAAATGTATCTCAAATTTCTAGAACATTGTTGGTTAATTTCAGCCAAGTAAAGTTCTTTAATAAGCTATGAAAAATAAAGAAAAATAAGTGAGGTCACTGAGGATCGAACCCGTGACCTCACCATGTTAAAAATCAGTGAAATAAGGTGAGAAAAAGGAAATGTGGAGAGTGGGGATTGAACCCCCAACCTCTTGAATGGATGAGAGAGTTAATAAAGGAGAAAAATAAATGTGGAGAGTGGGGATTGAACCCCCAACCTCTTGAATGGATGAGAGAGTTAGGAGAAAAATAAAGGAGAAAAATAAATGTGGAGAGTGGGGATTGAACCCCCAACCTCTTGAATGGATGAGAAAGTTAGGAGAAAAATAAAGGAGAAAAATAAATGTGGAGAGTGGGGATTAAACCCCCAACCTCTTGAATGAATGGGAGAGTTAAGAGAAAAATAAAGGAGAAAATAAATGTGGAGAGTGGGGATTGAACCCACAACCTCTTGGATAGGTGAGAAAGTTAAGAGATAAATTAAAATAAAAATAATGAGCTTGTGGGGGATTGAACCCACAACCTCCTTGACTTAAACGAAAAAAAGAGAGGAGAAAAAGAAAGGAAATATTATGGGGTTGATGGGAATCGAACTAGGGTCTCCCAAATCTGAAAAATGCAATTATCAAGTTTAAAATAAGATTAAGTGTTGTCCAAGGGATTCGAACTTGGGTTCCCTTGCCCAAATTCCGTATTGATACATAAGTCATACGTGAATTAAATGTTCAAGAATAATGCCACCTACTTAGACCGAAATTGAGATCTTGGCAAACATGCAAGATACATAAGTCTTGTACTACATAATCTTAGGAAGATATGAGTCACTTAACGAACTATGAATGAAGCCTCATGGCTTGTATGTATGTCTAGCATACGTTTAAAAATAAGTGAACCTAAGATGTATGAAATGAAATGATGAAACCCTAGAAGGGTTAAGTAAGAGTGTGAAACACACTAAATGGCCAAGTGTATTGACATATGATGAAATGAACAATAAAATGATGAAATGAACAATGATATGATGAAATGAACAATGAAATGACGAAATGAACAATGAAATGATGAAATGAACAATAAAATGATGAAATGAGAAATGAAATGATGAAACCCTAGAAGGGTTAAGTAAGAGTGTGAAACACACTAAATGGCCAAGTGCATTGACATATGATAAAATGAACAGTGAAATGATGAAATGAACAATGAAATGATGAAATGAACAGTGATATGATGGAATGAACAATGAAATGATGAAATGAAAAATGATATGATGAAATGAACAATGAAATGATGAATGAACAATGAAATGACGAAATGAACAATGAAATGATGAAATGAACAATGAAATGATGAAATGAGAAATGAAATGATGAAACCCTAGAAGGCTTAAGTAAAAGTGAGAAACACATTAAATGACCAAGTGCATTGGCATATGATGAAGTGAACATTCACGTAATAAGGGGTGAGTAATTATGAAGAGCACATGTGCTAATGTTAATGAATGTGGTGACAACATGATACGTGGCTAATGTAAAAGATGAGAACAATCTCAAATAAGCCTAAGTATATGTTACCAAAACGTACTCACCTATGAGAGTGTAAAGTTAATGAAGAGACCACTCTATATGAACACTCTAATGAAAGTATTGAGTTTAACACACTTAATACTAATGATGAGATGAGAAATCATCTATTGAGCTATGATGTCCTCATACTAGAAGTCAACTTCCATGATGTATGAGATGAATGTAATGGAACTTTATACTGAGCACCGATAGACTAGCTATGAGCGGTGATGCCTTCTTTCGGGAAGGGCGGAGGTTCACGTAACTCTCATGAGATGAGACTGTCCGGCATGCCGGGTATGGGTCTCCTTATATCTCCTAGTCTTCGAACCTATACTGCCAATATAGGGATCTGGCGGGGTTCAAATCCCATGTACGCTAGCATGTTTTGGGTCACTTTGGCCGGTGATTCCACCTCTTTTCGGTGTGGGGGAGACACTGGATTTCATGATGCTCACATGATCTATGTCGGTTAAAGTTAAAGTTCCCAATGAATGAATGAGGCTAGCCTCAAATGAAGCACATAATAAATTGAATGATACCAAAGGTCTTAGGATAGGATAATCAAAAGGTGAGTTAGATTCAAGTAATGACATTAGGTCATTCTTGGTCATTGCACTACGAACCTAGTGAAAGTCTTAAACTACATCCTAGGTATAACTAGTGTTTACACTGGTCTATGAATGAAATGAAATAAAGTACGTATGAATGAACGAAGCAGACTCTGTGTTTGCTAATGAAGACTCCCTAGTTGAGGTCTCATCTGTTGAGCCCTCATTTCTGGGAGGTCTTAATGTTAAGTCCATGATTCCAAGGTCTCATGGCATATGAATGAACGACAATAAAGAAGTTATGTGCTACATGTAAAAGGTATTGTATGTTATATGATATGTGTTATGTGTAAATGTTATGTGATGTGTGCAAATGTGAAAAGTATGATGATGTATGTTATTCTCATGGCATAACTTTCCTATTCCAAATCTGGAAAGCCCACTACTTTCCTAATCCAAATTTGGAAAGCTCATTGACTTTCCTAATCCAAATTTGGAAACTTTTCCTAATCTCAATTTGGCAAGTCCACTGACTTGACTTCCAAAAATCATGTTGTTAGGAAAGAGCTATTCTTTCTCATGCATGTCCTTGGTGTGTGCTTGCATATACCCATACTTAGTACAAGTGTGTACTAATACTATACAAATTCTACTATTTTAGGTGCTGGCACAGGTGGACGATAGAGCTACAGGATCATCGCTGCAGTTATCCGGACGTCCAGCATTCATCCGGTTTTGGTAGGTCCTCATGCTTTCGAGGATGCTACTGTTTTATATTCTAGCTTAGTTTTAGAGTTGAGCTAGTGGAGCATGTTCCACTAGCGTTTCTTTCCTATTTTTATTCAGACTATGTATTGGTGCCATCTTGGCAGTTATACACTTAATAAGAATTGAACTATTTCTTTCTGTTGCTTATCTCTTAATGTTAGATGGTTGATGGTGAACAATTACGTATTAATGAGAATGTTTTTATAAGTATGTTAAGAAACAAAAAGTTTCTAATTTTTCCCTCTAAAATTAACCTAGATGAAGTAAGAATGACGTAAGTAGGCTTGTCTGCGACCTCTGAGAGGTCAACGACGCCGGTCTCGTCTGGGGTCTAAATTCCGGTCGTGACAAAGTTGGTATCAGAGCCATAGGTTAAATTTCGAGAATAATGAGTTCACATCAACCATATTAAGTAGTTTCTAAGTCATGGTAGTGAAGTGCACCACTATCCTGGATTAGAGACTGCATGATGCGTAGGAAAATTTCCCTTCTTCTACTCTTTATCGTGCTATCTAGAGCCTTGACACTTTGTGTCATTCTAAATATCTAACTTCGTTCTTGTGTGCGCGCTTAGAAGAATACACACAAGAATTAGGATGACCAAGTGGTCTAAGGTGCTAGACTCAAGATCTGGCCTTCCCAAGAAGAGGCAGTGATAGAAATACCCAGCGTGAACGAAAGACGTTTGATAAGAGTGGTTGTTCGCATGAAGGTGAGTGCATGGTAGGTTCTAAAGCCTGCTATGAGTATTGATAAAGAGGAGAAGGCTAAGTTGGCTGCTTACTAGCTCAAGGAGATGGCTTAGGTATGGATTACTTCATAAATGCTAGACTACCATAGACTATCGAAACAGGGTAGTAAGGTCAAGTTTCCGAATAAGTTAGAGTTAAAATGAATTCATGTTTGCATTTCATGTTGCTGTTTTTGTATAGCGTGGACATGATTTTTGAGTTACATGAGTTGTGAGGTGCATCAAGTTAAGTTCGATTGAGAAAGAAGTTCCTCAATCTCAAATAGTAAGCTTCAGATAAGCTTGAGTAATATGCCTTATCCTGAGTAAGTGTGAAACAGAAATTCACAAAGAGTAAAGTCTCAAGTATGTTAAAATATTTTCAAAAGTCACCCTCTTTATCTTAAAATGATGTGTAGTGTCATTCGGGGACGAATGTTCCTAAGGGGGGGATAATGTAACAACCCTAAAAATAGATATGCTAAGTAATGCTTAATGTGCCAAGAATGCCTACGATTAGACCAGGGTTCACACGGATTGATGCGCGTAGAACCAGACCTTGGAACCCTTGGTACAGCCAATCTAACTAACTTTGGGAGTTAGTTGAGCTACGAAAGGTTGGGTCCAACCATGTAGGGCTCTCGAATACGAAGATTTACTCGAAAGTGTCTTTACCGGACTTTAAAAGAAGAAATCTTAGGTTTGAAGGGTCTAGCGGTAAAATGGTCTTTTTTCCAGGCTAAGGGTAGTATCGTAATTACCCTAAATATATAATTAATTATTATTTATTAAGGTGGAGGGGCAAATTGGGGAGAGAGAAACGAAATGGAACTCTTGAAGTTAAGTCTTGCTCCACCCGGGTTCGAACCTAGGTGGAAGCAATGAATTAAATTGTTTTTAATTTAAGTTGGTAAATTAATGTAATTAATTCATATTTATTATTTATTAGCTGATTTAAAATAAAAGGAAATCAGATTTTTAATAATTAAATAAAATCTTATTTGACTAAGTCCTAAACTAGACTGCTAAGCCTAAGAAAACTTTCCTCTCCCACACTTACCTCTCTCTCTCACGTCTCTATCACCCTCATTCACGTTTTTTCTGCCAAAATAACTTCAAAAAACAGTAGGTAAACCAAAGTTCTTCACACTTGAAGAACTCACAACAAAAATTACAAACAAATAACTAATCAAAAACGTTACGCAAGAGGGAGGATTATTCCGTCGAATTGGTGTTGAAGTTGAGGGGATTTGAACGTAATTTTTGGAGAAAGTTTTGGGCAGCAAGTCAAGGTTTGAACTATATAAAAGGTATGGGTTTTCTTACTCTTGGTCCCTTTCCCAAGAGACCCCTAGGATTCAGTCGATTCTAATCCGAAAACTAGGATTGTTTCCCCGTTTCATGTCCCTGTCACTAGCTCCTATTGATGGTTGTAGGTTGGTATGTCTGCTGGTAGATATTAGGCATGTAAGGTGTTTTTTTGTGATGAATATATTCATGAATGTGTATTTGGAATCGTACGAATGATAACCTATGCTTTCCGAAAATATGTGCTTATGTGTGTGCAATGTGTAGTCGTGACTTTGAACACGGATTGAAGTATGAAAATGACTTGTTTTATGGTTGTATTTCACGTGCACAAACTTGTATCAATCGTGATGCTCATATGAGTATAATGTGGCTGATTTGAGTGAAAAACTATTAGCTAAATGATTCACGAAATGCCCTAAGAATTAACTCTAAATGTTGATGAAAAGAATCTGAAAAATGTATCTCAAATTTCCAGCACATTGTTGGTTAATTTCAGCCAAGTAAAGTTCATTAATAAGCTATGAAAAATAAAGAAAAATAAGTGAGGTCACTGAGGATCGAACCTGTGACCTCACCATGTTAAAAATCAGTGAAATAAGGTGAGAAAAAGGAAATGTGGAGATTGGGGATTGAACCCCCAACCTCTTGAATGGATGAGAGAGTTAGAAGAAAAATAAAGGAGAAAAATAAATGTGGAGAGTGGGTATTGAACCCCCAACCTCTTGAATGGATGAGAGAGTTAGGAGAAAAATAAAGAAGAAAAATAAATGTGGAGAGTGGGGATTGAACCCCCAACCTCTTGAATGGATGAGAAAATTAGGAGAAAAATAAAGGAGAAAAATAAATGTGGAGAGTGGGGATTAAACCCCCAACCTCTTGAATGAATGAGAGAGTTAAGAGAAATATAAAGGAGAAAATAAATGTGGGGAGTGGGGATTGAACCCACAACCTCTTGGATAGGTGAGAAAGTTAAGAGATAAATTAAAATAAAAATAATGAGCTTGTGGGGGATTGAACCCACAACCTCCTTGACTTAAACGAAAGAAAAAGAGAGGAGAAAAAGAAAAGAAATATTATGGGGTTGATGGGAATCGAACTAGGGTCTCCCAAATCTGAAAAATGCAGTTATCAAGTTTAAAATAAGATTAAGTGTTGTCCAAGGGATTCGAACTTGGGTTCCCTTGCCCAAATTCCGTATTGATACATAAGTCATACGTGAATTAAATGTTCAAGAATAATGCCACCTACTTAGATCGAAATCGAGATCTTGGCAAACATACAAGATACATAAGTCTTGTACTACATAATCTTAGGAAGATATGAGTCACTTAACGAACTATGAATGAAGCCTCATGGCTTGTATGTATAGACCCATAAGTCTAGCATACGTTTAAAAATAAGTGAACCTCAGATGTATGAAATGAAATGATGAAACCTTAGAAGGGTTAAGTAAGAGTGTGAAACACACTAAATGGCCAAGTGCATTGACATATGATGAAATGAACAATAAAATGATGAAATGAACAATGATATGATGAAATGAAAAATGAAATGACGAAATGAACAATGAAATGATGAAATGATGAAACCCTAGAAGGGTTAAGTAAGAGTGTGAAACACACTAAATGGCCAAGTGCATTGGCATATGATAAAATGAACAGTGAAATGATGAAATGAACAATGAAATGATGAAATGAACAATGATATGATGAAATGAACAATGAAATGATGAAATGAAAAATGATATGATGAAATGAACAATGAAATGATGAAATGAACAATGAAATGACGAAATGAACAATGAAATGATGAAATGAACAATGAAATGATGAAATGAGAAATGAAATGATGAAACCCTAGAAGGGTTAAGTAAAAGTGAGAAACACACTAAATGACCAAGTGCATTGGCATATGATGAAGTGAACATTCACGTAATAAGGGGTGAGTAATTATGAAGAGCACATGTGCTAATGTTAATGAATGTGGTGACAACATGATACGAGGCTAATGTAAAAGATGAGAACAATCTCAAATGAGCCTAAGTATATGTTACCAAAACGTACTCACCTATGAGAGTGTAAAGTTAATGAAGAGACCACTCTATATGAACACTCTAATGAAAGTATTAAGTTTAACACACTTAATACTAATGATGAGATGAGAAATCATCTATTGAGCTATGATGTCCTCATACTAGAAGTCAACTTCCATGATGTATGAGATGAATGTAATGGAACTTTATACTGAGCACCGATAGACTAGCTATGAGCGGTGATGCCTTCTTTCGGGAAGGGCGGAGGTTCACGTAACTCTCATGAGATGAGACTGTCCGGCAGGCCGGGTATGGGTCTCCTTATATCTCCTAGTCTTCGAACCTATACTGCCAATATAGGGATCTGGCGGGGTCCAAATCCCATGTACGCTAGCATGTTTTGGGTCACTTTGGCCGGTGATTCCACCTCTTTTCGGTGTGGGGGAGACACTGGATTTCATGATGCTCACATGATCTATGTCGGTTAAAGTTAAAGTTCCCAATGAATGAATAAGGCTAGCCTCAAATGAAGCACATAATAAATTGAATGATTTAGATTCAAGTAATGACATTAGGTCATTCTTGGTCATTGCACTACGAACCTAGTGAAAGTCTTAAACTACATCCTAGGTATAACTAGTGTTTACACTGGTCTATGAATGAAATGAATAGAGTACGTATGAATGAACGAAGCAGACTCTGTGTTTGCTAATGAAGACTCCCTAGTTGAGGTCTCATCTGTTGAGCCCTCATTTCTGGGAGGTCTTAATGTTAAGTCCATGATTCCAAGGTCTCATGGCATATGAATGAACGACAATAAAGAAGTTATGTGCTACATGTAAAAGGTATTGTATGTTATATGATATGTGTTATGTGTAAATATTATGTGATGTGTGCAAATGTGAAAAGTATGATGATGTATGTTATTCTCATGGCATAACTTTCCTATTCCAAATCCGGAAAGCCCACTACTTTCCTAATCCAAATTTGGAAAGCTCATTGACTTTCCTAATCCAAATTTGGAAACTTTTCCTAATCTCAATTTGGCAAGTCCACTGACTTGACTTCCAAAAATCATGTTGTTAGGAAAGAGCTATTCTTTCTCATGCATGTCCTTGGTGTGTGCTTGCATATACCCATACTTAGTACAAGTGTGTACTAACCCTATACAAATTCTACTATTTTAGGTGCTGGCACAGGTGGACGATAGAGCTACAGGATCATCGCTGCAGTTATCCGGACGTCCAGCATTCATCCGGTTTTGGTAGGTCCTCATGCTTTCGAGGATGCTACTATTTTATATTCTAGCTTAGTTTTAGAGTTGAGCTAGTGGAGCATGTTCCACTAGCGTTTCTTTCCTATTTTTATTCAGACTATATATTGGTGCCATCTTGGCAGTTATACACTTAATAAGAATTGAACTATTTCTTTCAGTTGCTTATCTCTTAATGTTAGATTGTTGATGGTGAACAATTACGTATTAATGAGAATGTTTTTATAAGTATGTTAAGAAACAAAAAGTTTCTAATTTTTTTCCACTAAAATTAACCTAGATGAAATAAGAATGACGTAAGTAGGCTTGTCTGCGACCTCTGAGAGGTCAACGACGCCGGTCTCGTCTGGGGTCTAAATTCCGGTCGTGACATATATGGAAGGATTGCTCATATAGTTACACCTATACAGTTATGCATGATTGAAGTAAAGTATAAACATGTGTGGTCTAAGGGTGTTTTTGTGAAAGGTTTGCCCACATATATATGTATACACACACATGAAAACATGTT
The DNA here is from genome assembly GCA_016801875.1 of Solanum sitiens. Taxonomy (NCBI): domain Eukaryota; kingdom Viridiplantae; phylum Streptophyta; class Magnoliopsida; order Solanales; family Solanaceae; genus Solanum; species Solanum sitiens. The sequence goes on from JABWTJ010000329.1 coordinate 1,060,899, forward strand.
CATCATGCATATATGATGATCTAGTCAATAAAGAGGATCTTGAAAGGTGTTCTAAAGAGTATCCTTAACTAGATGGTGCTTGAATATGCTATGTCCATGTGAAAGGCCTTCTCACATGATTTAGGTCGATGAATTCTCATCTATGCCCTTTGATCTAAACATATGGGGAGTCAATCTCCTAAAGCCTAATTTTATAAAGTAATGTTAATAAAGGCTTTTGAATAAAGGGAACTTAGCTTAGCACCGAGTGAACTTAGACAAGGAGTGCCCCTTCCCAATGCGGGAAGGCTTGTTCACCCTAGTCCTAACGAGGTGGATAACTATAATGCCCCATTTGGTATAAAGAGGTGTTCCATATATGCTTCCAACTTCCATAAACTATGCTTTCCCCATTGGATATAGCAAGTGATATCACCTAATATGCTAGCATGATGTTAATGTTCTACTTTGGCAAGGTATATCACCTTCACTTAGTGTAAGGCTCTACAACACCAAATTCCATGTTAAGCACCCATGGTCTTAGTGCCGGTTAAGGCTATAGTTTCCCTAAAGTAAAATTGACAATGGATGTAAAGTAAGGACCCTAACTAGGATAACCTAAGGGAAGTTGCTTAGTGTAGGTGAGGGTATCAACTTTACCTATGCATTGCATAAGTAGCTCTTGAAAGGAGTTCTAGGAAGGTGTTCTAATGAATATTACTATGTTTATGTTCCTTATGCATGACATTGTAGTGTGGTCTACTTGTTGTGATGAAATGCATGGTGTGAGTCCTAATAAGTCTATATGATGTGGTCTTACCTTGTATGCATAACTTTGGTCTTATTGACTATATGATCAAGGTCTTGCTTGGCATGTATGAAGTTTTCTATATTTGTCTTGTTGATGTATGAAGAAAATGGTATGCTTGTAGTCTTTTGATGAGTACTAAGTATGTGTGAGGTTATTGGACTTCATATGTACATTGCACTAGTAAGCTTAGATGGGATTATGAGTAAGGTCTTAAGATGTCTTATAAAGTGAAGTACAAGTATTTATTGTTGATTAATGTCTCTTATGATGTTGTTGGTAGTCTTCACTTGTATGTGGTCTTGTAATGAGTTCTTCTATGGGGTTCATAAAGTAGGTTGGGTCAAAAGTGAAGTATCTGTCTTATGATATGTTATGCTTCTATGTATATATGTTTGGTGATTATTGTAAGTTGTAAGTATGATTACCTTGTGGCCTTAAGGTGGTACTTGAGTGTGGATAGTGTAATGGGACATTATCTATACATTGCACTAAGTATCCCTAGAGGGTTACTTGGGAAGTTAAGGGATTAAGAAGAAAAAGAGTTTACTGTAAAGGGAGAAGAAGCTTACTATAAAGTGAAATGGGTTTATTGTGATTATGACTTAAATGCAATGTGTGTTTTTATGTGATGATATCACTATTGTATTTGCGTAAATTAAATATGTGAATTGTATGATGCTTAAAGTATCAAAGTTCTATGAAGTTTTCACAAAAAAAGCATGATGCATGGTTTTAAAGTAAAACGTCCCTATTAAATGCATGATTTTGCATGGTTGTCATACTTAGTGCATTCTTGTACTAACACCATTCATCTTTACCTTTTTACACAAAGTGTAGGTTATGGATGCTTAAAGGATGTCTCCAAAGTGAAGGGCTTGATATGTGATTATCAAGCTCAATGAAATGGATCCTTAAGTTCAAGGATTTCCTATGTCAAGTTTTTATATCATGTAATAGTTTAGTTTATGTTGTAAGGGTCGTGTCCCTAATGCACTCTGATGATGTTGAGTCTTATATGGAAAAGAGACTTAGTCTTTAACTATGTATTATAATATTTTTATATATATAATGGAAGTGATTTTCTAGCATATGATATACTAAGAAAGTTTTAAATATTTTGCTAAATTTACCTATGAAAATGCGATGAATGATAACTATGGGCTTGTATAAGACTTCTGAGAGGTCAAGTACGCCATGTTACTTCTAGGGGGTGCTCCCTGGTCGTGACAAACGTGGTATCAGAGCATGAGGTTTATAAAAGTTGTTTTAGGATCTAAAGTCTCATATTGCCACGTTTAGTAGAGTCTCGATCATTGGTGGTGAGTCGCGCCACATCTATGAGCGAGAGGCTAAATAACTATAAAGTTTCCCTTCTTCACTATTCTCATGCCATGCCATAGAACTTAAATCTATAATATCTCTTAAATGGGTTTACCCTAAGTAGGGTGTTAAGCCTTAGAGAAATGATGATGGTTGAGTTAAGTATCTCTTAAATGGGTTTACCCTAAGTAGGGGATGATGATGTGAGTAGTAAGGTTGTAGATATTTCTATCTTGTCCTTCTATTCTAACTTGAGCTTGAAAGTAAAGAGTTCCTAATAGCTTGTTCATGATAGGAGTCTTGCATAAAAGTATGAGTTGCATGTTCTCCCTATGTTAAGTATGTCTTAAATGACAGTATGTTATTCATGTTTGGAAGGTTCTAAATTGCCTGAAAAAGAAACTTTTGACCAAATTCATATTCTCTCATGTTGATTATGCATCTTGGTGTGTAGATTGTGAATTAGACTTCATGAGGCAAGGTAAGGAGCATGTTTGATGTCACTTTTATGTGTGGTGTTTTAGGCCATCAATGAGAAATTGAGTCTCCTTACAAATAAAAAAAAAGATGAGTCTCTTGAAAATTATGTGACTATTATGATTTGGGAAGTAAGAATGTAGGCTCATTCTTGAGAAGTGAAAGTATGTTTAGCCGATGTCCTTGTGTGTGCCTATAAATTTTAAGATTTTCCATAAATGATGCATTTTTATGAAAGCTAGTATTATACTAGAAATTAAAATTATATGAAATGACTTCTTATTGTTGTAATGTGTGTGATGTTATTTACCATTTTGAATTCACTTGGAAGGAAGTATGACAATGCTTGGGTTAAAAGTTGGAAATTTCTCATTTAAAATGAATTGACCTTTGTGTATTGCTCGTGTATGAACTCATGAGACATGTAAGTGTGTTGAGGAGAAGGACATTCCTCCTTAAAACATAACTAAGCATGGTATGGTTGAGTATGACCTTCATGGAATTGTGTGTAAATGGTAAGGATCTTTGTTGATCTATTTGACTCAAGTCTATGTGCATTGAAGTAGGAGTGCCTATTTGTTTCTTGAGTGATGTTGAACCTACCTATGTGTGACTAAACGTTTGTTGCATAATGAGCTCTTAATGAATTACAATGGAAAGACCATGTTATGATTAGGAGAAGGATGTTCCTCCTATGAACATGACAAGAGCCTATGTGTTTGATGTATTAAAAGGTGAGTGAATAAAGGTTTTTCTTGCTTGTGTTGCATTGAGTGCTAAATGGTTTGAAGTTTGTGTTCCTTGTAAGTTTGGTGCATTGACTTCTATGTGATGATGTTATGAATTTTGTGAGCTGCTCTATGGGTCATTGAAGTCCTTGTTGTGTTCAAAGTGTTCCAAGCGTCATTCGAGGATGAATGTTCCCAAGTGGGGGATATTGTAAGGACCCTCAAAATGAATTAAGGTACTCAGAGCCTCACATGTGTCTAAGAAGGATTAAAATATGTTAAATAAGTGTTACAATATGCATGCATGATTTGAAGTCATTTGGAGGTCAAACGTCCAAGAACGTCCGATGACGTTTTAAAGTTAGCCTTGAGACGTGCATGTGTGTCCTTGTGTGTCTTGGCATGTTTTACGTGTTCGTTTTGGTTGAAACTTATGTGGAAGGTCCTTAACATGTTAATGAGTGTATTTACACTGAAAATTTCCGAGTACGACTCCCCAAGGGCCCCGCAAAAGTCCTTCAACGAGGACCTAAAGACTTCTTAGACACTGTCTTGGCAGTGTCTACCTACTCCATGAATGACGGCCTGTAGGTGTGGTCACGCCCCATCGATGGGTGGGCATTGTTCCATACTTCGTATAGGAACCAAAGCAACCAATGCCAAGCCTCAGACCCAAACGACGGCCACCAGAACAACCCATCGATTGGCCTACAGGGCGTAGGTTGCTCCGTCGGTGCAGCTTGCAATCCAACTGCCAGGCGCACTGTTTCATTAAGGGGTGAATGGGAAATTCACCACACGTCCAAACCTGACCCTAGGCGGTTAATTTAGGTATTTTTGGGCATATTAAGTTGATTCACAACATGAAAAAACCATTCCCAAATCCATAATTTAAAATTAGACTTCCCTATGCAAAAAGAAACCTCTCTAGAAACCTTCATTGGAGATAAAGCTCAAGAACAGCTTGGAACTTGGATTCCCATGGGTTCTTCATGAAGATTTCGTGGTTATATCCTACAATGAGGTATGGTGATCCTTCATCTTTAGATAATCTTTCATCTAAAGAGTTCTTTCCAATGTTTTCAATGAAAGTTCATGATCAAACTTCCTATCATTCAATCTAGCCATGGGTTCTTTCTCAAATTGATTTCAAAGCATGCTTATAATGAATTGATGTTTATATACTGATTTTAAAGTGAATTTCAATCCAATTAATGATGAACCCACGTTCCCTCCAATTCTCAAATTAGCCTATAGTATGGGCATTGTGATTTTGACTTTATGTTGATTGAATTATGATTCCAGCATATTTAATTGCTTATATCTACTGCCTATTATGTATATTGATGGTGAATTATGTGTAATTGATCAATGTGGATCAAGATGTGAAGAATTCATAAGGATTGATCTATATTCCTCTACTTTGTATAGATTGGTGATGTACTGTATATAATGTGATCTTGATCTTATGATAATTGAATTATGGGTTTCGATTATTTTAGTGTACTTTTAGCTACTACCGTATACTTGAATTATCGATGATTATGAGGATTGATCAATGGTGATCAAAGCTTGGAGAATTGGTGAGTTTGTCCTATTTACTCTACTTCTCTATCGAATTGGACTTGTATGGCATTGTGTGGTATGGTCCACTTATGGTGGCGGTGTTTACTTCTTGACAATCTATATATGTTTTGATACTGGCCTTGAAGTCAAATTGATGTTATATGTGTGTGTGGTTATGATGATCACACTATGTGAAGCATATGTATAGTCTTCCATTTTAGTTATGATTTAGGTTGAGTTGCTAATGTTATAAGCATGTGAATGACTATGTTAGGGTTTGGTTTAGGTGCTGCCATTTATGAGTTATAATGTTTAATGACCCCTTACCTACGTACCCCTACATGAAGGTGTGATTATCTAATGTTAGGAATCTTGGATGTAATTTGAAGTTGTCTTGTCTCCTATGCTATTATATGTTGTGTGGTCTATGCTTGAATGTGCATTGCGGTCTTAAGAGGGTGGATGCTTCAATATGTTGTTGATAGTCATTATTTGATCATGTTGACCAATGTACACAGACTTACACCTCATGCATGCTTACAAGCAGTATAGGTTCATGGTGTCTAATGAAAGGGTATTCTCATGTGCACTTGTGTCTACTACTATGTATGTAATGTATATGTCCATGAAGTATGTTATGTAATCACTAACTAGGATGACTTGATAGGTGTACTAGTATAGACAAGGGTATGGGATCTTGTCTATGTATTGCACATGTGTGCCTTGATAGGATAGTTCCTAGGTTTGTTATCTATATACATGAATATGAATGCATGATTATGTCATGAATATGTCTTATATGCTATGATGTCAAGTATGTGATGTGATGAAGTATGAATATGCATAGTGTCTAAATGTGTTTATATGAAAGGATTGCTCATATAGTTACACCTATACACTTATGCATGATTGAAGTAAAGTATGAACATGTATGGTCTAAGGGTGTTTATGTGAAAGGTTTGCTCACGTATATGTATACACACACATGAAAACATGTCCATTATGCATGTATGATGATTTAATCAATAGAGAGGCTCTTGAAAGGTCTTCTCGAGGGTATCCTAAACTAGATGGTGCTTGAATATGCTATGTCCATGTGAAAGGTCTTCTCAAATGATTTAGGTTGATGAATTCTCATCTATGACCTATGAGCTAAGCATATCGAAAGTCAATCTACTAAAGCCTAATTTTATAAGTAATGTTAATAAAGGTTTTTCAATAAAGGGAACTTTGCTTAGCACTGAGTGAACTTAGATGAGGGGTGCCCCTTCCCAATGAGGGAAGGCTTGTTCACCATAGTCCTCACGAGGTGGATAACTACAATGCCCCATTTGGCATAAAGAGGGTTTCCATATATGCCTCCAAGTTCCATAAATTATGTTTTCCCCATAGGATCTAGCAAGTGATATCACCTAATATGCTAGCATGATGTTAATGTTCTACTTTGGCAAGGTAGAGCACCTTTCCTTGGTGTAAGAATCTACAACACCAAATTCCATGTTTTGAACCCATGGTCTTAGTGTCGGTTAAGGCTATAGTTTCTCTAAAGTAAAATTGACAATGGAAGTAAAGTAAGGACCCTAACTAGGATAACCTAAGGGAAGTTGCTTAGTGTAGGTGAGGGTATGAGACTTTACCTATGCATTGCACAAGTAGCTCTTGAAGGGAGTTCTAGGAAGGTGTTCTAATGTATATGACTATGTTTATGTTCCTTATGCATGACATTGTAATGTGGTCTACTTGTTGTGAGTAAATGCATGGTATGAGTCCTAATGAGTCTATATGATGTGATCTTACCTTATATGTATAATTTTGGTCTTATTGACTATATGATCAAGGTCTTGCTTTGCATGTATGAAGTTATCTATACTTGTCTTGTTGATGTATGAAGTAAATGGTATGTTTGTAGTCTCTTTATGAGTTACTAAGTATGTGTGAGGTTATGGGACTTCACATGTACATTGCACTAGTAAGCTTGGATTGGGATTACAAGTAAGGTCTTAAGATGTCTTATAAAGTGAAGTCCAAGTATGTATTGTTGACTAATGTCTCTTATGATGTTGTTGGTATGTGATCTTGTAATGAGTTCTTCTATGGGGTTCATAAAGTAGGTTGGGTCAAATGTGAAGTATGTGTCTTATGATATGTTATGCTTCTATGTATATATGTTTGGTGATTAATGTAGGTTGTAAGTATGATTACCGTGTGGCCTTAAGGTGATGCTTGAGTATGGATAGTGTAATGTGACATTATCTATACATCGTACCAAGTATTACTAGAGGGTTACTTGGAAAGTTAAGGGATTAAGAAGAAAAAGAGTTTAGAAGAAACTTTCTGTAAAGTGAAATGAGTTTACTGTGATTATGACTTAAATGCAATGTGTGGTTTTTGGGTTAAATAATCCTGGTTGAGTTCTTGGGTTGTAGTAGATCTGGATTTAAGGTTTAAAAACGTTTGGATTTTATATATATTTTCTATATAGATTCGTGTAATATGGTTATATGTTCTTTTGTCATGGTGTAGGCTATCTGCGTATGTAGAAGTTTTATGAAGTTTTCACAAAAAAAGCATAATGCATGGTTTTAAAGTAAAATGTCCCTTTTAAATGCATGCTTTTGTATGGTTGTCATACTTAGTGCATTCTTGTACTAACATCATTCTTATTTACCTTTTTACATAAAGTGTAGGTTATAGATGCTTAAAGAATATTTTTAAGGTGAAGGGCTTGATATGTGATTCCCAACTTCAACGAAAGGGATCCTTAAGTTCAAGGATTTCCTATGTCAAGTTTATATATCATGTAATAGTTTAGTTTATGTTGTAATATCCCTAATGCACTCTAATGATGTTGAGTCTAAGATGGCAAAGAGACTTAGAGTTTTTAACTATGTATTATGATATTTTATATATATAATAGAAGTGATGTTCTAGCATATGATGTGCTATGAAAGTTTTAAATTTTTCACTAAATTTACCTATGAAAATGCGATGAATGATAACATGGGCTTGTATAAGACCTCTGAGAGGTCAAGTACGCCATGTTACTTCTAAGGGGTGCTCCCCGATCGTGACATCTTCCCTCTTTCACCGTTAGGATAACAAGTCTATCCTCTTGTTCTCCCTTAAAACATCCAACACACAAGGCTATCCATTTATAGAACATGTGGCAATCCTGTGTTTACATTGCATAGTGTTGTGACACATATCTAACACTTGTCAAGCAATCAACCCACTAAATTATGTTTCAGTTGACATCCCCAACTGATCAGAAGCATTCAAATTTTGAATTCGAAAAGCATACAAAAGATACAATGAATCTAGATACAAGTGGTTACAAAAAGGTAACCGCCGCATGTGCTTGGCATGTGACTTGGTTGACTGGATTTCGGCCCGTTGCTACATTTTCCCTCCATAATTTGGCTCCAATACAATGTCTAAACATTGTATAGTCATTATCTCATTAAAGTCCACCCGAACCCATCTGTCCATTTTCTATGCCTGTGCACCAACGACGTCTTGCCGCAGCCTGCCGCTGCTTTGCCTTGGCCATGCTATATTTTTATTCACTCGTCATTCATTGTTTTCTTGCTGCGTTTCATTCATATTTGACTATGATTTAATTTAGCTCAGGTCGATTTTCCCGCACTTGACCAGACCATGTGTTTTCGCATGCAAACTTCGCCCACAACCAATGTCGTTCAGCGCCCATGACATCTCATGGCTTGTTGTCTTGCCAACGTCTATTTCATGTCATGACACTGCCTTTCCAATATTGTTTGCCAACACTTTGCTCACACAACGCATGATTGATTCCACCCGCACTTTGACCCTTGACAAAGTTATTAATGCCAACCATTTGCCGCCACCATGCTTATGTCGAGTAACTTGGTCAGGACTCTTACAGTATACCATATACGTATATCATTTTTGATAATTTCCAGGTATAGTTGTTTTTTTTTCAAAAAAAAAAACGTAAATTAAAATGGGGTGCGTGCATATCAGAAATTTCAAAGCTGCAGGACCTATCTGTAACCTTTCCAAATGTCATGTAGTTCAAATGAATACTATAGGTAGTTCATAATACAGCACCATAACTGGCACTGGTGGCGCTCAACTGCGGTATCTGTCCTGCCGTTTACCGGAAACGTCATCGGAGTTTATCAGGACAGTAAACACTGGAGGTATATTCGTCTATCAATGTTTCAGAGGCGGTTGATTTGCTCGAGGGTTTCGAATACCGTTGTCCAATCAAACCCCGGACATAGCCAGAGCAAATGGAATGTAAAGCAAGTTACAAAATCCAACTTCTCAGCGGCATTAGAAGAGATAAGCACTTGCATTTCCGACTCTGATTTCATTGCCGTCTCATTGAAGAATACCGGAGCCTACTCTGCACCCTGGCAACGTATTATGCCTATTGACACCGCCCACACCGCCTATCTCAAAGCCAAATATGCCGCCGAACGGTTTCAGGTCCTTCAGTTCGCTGTTTGCCCCTTTTCCATAAAGGGTTCCAAGCTCATCGTGCACCCGTATTTCACCTTCAACTCACTCATTTAATTCTTAATTTCAATTCTCAAGATTGTGTTTTGTATAAATTTCAACTAATGTTCTGTTCAATCACAAGTCTTGGGATCAATGTTTAGATGGTTTAAAATTGTAAATTAAAAAGCTATTCGGTTTGCTCAAGTGTGTAAAGTATCTATTGAAGAAGTACCTAGTTTTACGGATGTTTTTCTTGTTCTTTTCTTTCATTTTCTAACTCTGATTTAGGATTCTGTTGTAAAACCTTTTACTCAATTGGTTACTGCATTCGGCAGGATATTGGAGGTGGAGTGCAGGGTTGGTTCTAATTTTTTAATTGTAAAATATGTTTCTAATGCTCAAATTCTTACTGAAACTGTGGTGTTCACTCTTTCTTGTGTTAGTTTGGTGCTGATGTAAGTAGCAGTTTCAGATGGAGGAGTTGCTATATTTCTAACTTCTGAGTTTAAGAATTATTTTGTCTGAGAAAGGAAAGATGAAACATGAATGACAAGTGTTTTGTGCTTTTTGTGCAGATACAACTTTCATTTGTTCCCTCGTGATGAGTTAAAAATAGGGATGCCTTCTTATAGTTTCTCTTGTCAATCATCATACTTGACCTGTATGGCTCAAGAAGGTTTTGATTTCAATGCCTGCATATATGATGGTAAGCTGTACTAGACTGGTTTGAAATGTAACTTGTAACTGACATGTTTCTGTTATTTATTTTGATGGTTAATCTATTATTAGCATCCTTAAGTTACATGCCAAAAACAAATGTTCAGTGGCTTTAACAATGACGAAAGAAACTTTACCCAACGTCTATTATTGGAATATAGATATGTATGGCAGGAAAAATCTCTCTAGTTGCTGCTCCAGCTGCCTCATTCTCTATGTAATCATGAACAAAGAACAAGTAGCAGATGCTAATAATGAAAGGAAATATCTTGGCTCAAGTTCTAAATTGAAGTGCCTTGAAACATAATTCTTCTACCTCAATCATTTTATTTTGAATCTTAACAGTTTTATTTGACAGCTGGGAATTTTTTACTTTTTATTTCAAACAAATTGTTCTATCTTTATTCTTTTTCTATAGTAGAAGCTATTTTTTTCTCTTGCGTACCTTCAGCTGGTTGAGTAGCTTTTGCCTGAAAGCCGAAGTAACCTTCCTGCACCCTACTTTTCTTGTTCTGACAGGCATATCATATTTATCCAAATCACAAGAATCTGCCGCAGTAGATAGAATTGGAATTGCATCACCTATAAGCTGTACAGTTCAAACTCCATCAGGATATACAGTTGCTGATTCTGTATTTGCACAAAGGATCAAATCTCGAGTTAAGAATTGGATAACTGCTTGCAAAGACACAAACAAGAAGCCTGAAGGTGAGCATAATTATCTCTGTCAATTCAACTCTTCTTTGCCCTCTTTTTTATACCCGCGACGTCTTGCAGATGCTCTAATCAGTTCCTTGAGAAAAATTGTCTCGGGAGATGAAGTATATGGATCCAGACCTTGCTTGAGCATAGATGTCTGCAGTGAACGTCAAGTGCGCCTTGTGATGGAGGTGTCTATCTTGTCTTTCTTACCTTTTGAATTGTTGTCTTGAAATTTCACAGAAACAAAAAAAAAACAAAAAAAAAACAGAAGTTAAAGATCTGTTTATGGTAGCATACAATGTTCCAAATTGATTATGTCCTGCAGAATGATGCTTATAGAATTCAATTGTTGTCAATGTTAAAGGTCCTGTATATCCATTACGTGGAATAAAAAATCACATAATTTGTTCTAGCTGTTGCTAATTAAATTTTTCTGTTGGCCAGACACTGAAAGATTTTGTTGACGTCATACCTTTGCTAAACCCAGCAAAGGGAGGAACAATAAGGCCTGTTCGTGTTGTTTTGACAAGTTCAGAAGAAGACAGGATTCTTTTACAGGTAATAAACTAGCTTACGAACTTTGGTTTAACTGCTTGTTGATTATTGACTTCTCCTTCTTTGAATATTTCTTTGTACTCACAGAAGGAACTTCAAAATGAGGAGGAGGAGCATAATAAGCGCCTCCGTGGCTTTCGAGAGGTGATCGATTTGATTTCCGCTTCTCAGAAACCTGTTGTTGCCCACAACTCTCTTCATGGTCAATCTCTATGTGGAAATTTTTTGCTCATGTTAGAATGTGGTGACCATGCTTGTTATCTTATTTAAACATTTTGCATTTTATTTGGCAGATTTTACTTTTGTTCATTCCATGTTTTTAGCTCCATTGCCATCAACGCTGGAAGAATTCAGAAGTTCATTATGTTTGGTCTTCCCGAATGTACTTGATGTCAACCATCTTATGAAGGAAATCAGCCCTCAGACAAAAGTGAACAATTTGCCTGCATGTATCTCATATTTGAAACAACGTTTTTTTGCCCCTATTGATATAGAGATACCTAACCAAGGCAAGTACCCCTGATATCATGAGTCGCATGTTAGATAACGTATTTCCAGCTTTCGTTACAATGTAATTATGCTTAATAACTTGGGGGTCGTTTGGTTGCCGATCAGGAGTTATCCATCTATTAAAACTAGCATAACTTTACACTCCTTTCATTTCAATTTGTTTGTCCTGTTTTGACTTGACACTGAGTTTAAAAAAAGTAAATAAGTCTTTTGAATCTTGTGGTTTTAAATTAAAGATATGTCGAATGTATTAAATTGTCCTTAAATCTTGGGGTCTTAAAGATGTGGAAAGTTGGTACTAAAGATTTGCCAAAAAAGAAAAGACTCATTCCTTTTTAAACGGACTAAAAAAGAAAATAAGACAAACAAATCAAAATGGGGGGAGTAATCGTATATCATTTGGTTACAAAAACAGGGCAAAATAATCTCCACATTAAGTCTAGCATAAGTTACAATGTAAGGTTGGTGTCTTTCTTTTCCACATAAAACATAGCATTGCTAATACAGGTTTGGTTCATATTTTTCTTTTCCACATACCTAATGCTGCATAATTTATGAGGGAATCTTTGTATTATTTATTTAGGGTAGAATATAGAATAATTAATATATGAATAACCGAATCCTGCAGAACTATTTTAACATAATTAATCCTTGCATTAGTAATACCTACGTAATTTATCCCTGTGCAACTCTAAGGAGATACCGAACGCTCCCTTACAAGTGGCAGTATCCCTGTGAAGGAAGTTTTCCATCTTGATATTTTATCACAACACTTCTGTGTTCACTACCTACTCCATCCCCTAATTTTTAGATCTTTTAATTATGTTGCTGGCCAAGAAAAAACAATTATATATTGCTGACTGGACTACATATTTTTTTTTTTGAGTCAAGAGCTTTAAAAGAAACAACCTCTCTACCCCACAAATGTAGGGGTAAGGTCTACGTACATCCTATCCTCATCAAACTCCACCTGTGGGAATTCTCCCCGAACCTCACTTGTGGGATTTCATGGCTATGTTGTTGTACTGGACTAGATTTTTTCTGGCTTTGCATTCAAATTTTGATTGATTTCTCTTATAATTGCTTAAATTAATTCTAACTGGTGTGAAATTAATAACAGCTGAGGTGAATGAAGTGAAGACTCTTGGACATGATGCTGTGAAGATAAGCCAATTGTTCGCAAAGCTGTGCTCCATATTGAAAATTGCTCCAAGAACTCCTGAAGCTGCTGAGGGCCATTTGCCTGATGCAATTGAATGCTACACAAACTCGTACAACCCTTGCTTTACCCGTTCTCATGGTCCCGCTGATGAAGATGTTAGTGTGAGGACTGACAATACTGGAAAGATCAGTAGTAAAAATCTAGTTTTCCTATGGGGATTCAGGGGTGTGACATCTGCAGGAAAGCTGAAGAGCCTCCTATGTGGTTCACATGACGTTTTCCATGACTTTGATGTTAGGATGGTGGATAAAGGTTGTGCAGTGGTTGCTTTCAGGAATCCTGGTTTTGCGGAAGTTCTGTTGCAGCTAATGGACTCTGGAGGAATTTGCACTAGTATCCTGAAGGCGATGCTGGCAGACGGCCTGACAGCTGCAGGTTATGAGACCTACCAGAAAGTCTGTGAGATGGGTCTATGGGAAGCAAATTTAGCAAGTTCCATGGAAAAGGCTTTGGAAGAAATTGAGAGTTCCTCAGACGCACAGTCGAAAGAGCTGTCAGAGATGTGTTGGAATAATGATGAAACGATTAACCTGGATGACCTTTAAGATGCTTCATAAATCTGAATCATATCTACCATTACCAAAGCCAAGACAGACTGATTGTTGTATGCCAGACATTCATCATTTATGTGTTGTTGATTGTCCTGTTTGCTGCCACTAGAGATGTATGCAGGACTGGAACTGATAGTTGATGCATCAAATGGAGTTGATGAGAGTAACTTTTTGATGGCTATTATGGCAAACTAACCCATTGTATATAAGTTGACATGTTCCCTTGGATTTAAAGGCAATTACACTTTAGCTGACAAGGAGATCACATCTTGTATTTTTTTGGACAATGAGATCAGAGGATAGCTGGTTTCCGGAGGATACTGAAGTAGAGTGGCATTATTTGGTGTATCAAAACGAAGACATAATATTTGATATGGTCACTTAGCTAAGGGTAGTTAAATTCTAGACCCCTAATATTGGTACCATGTTTCCAACAAATTGCTTCACCCTCATTCTTGTATCATGAACTTTTGTGCTAAGGTGAGGTTGCTTTGAAGACTTGAATGTTTGTACAAACCTTAAATTATGCTCCTAATTCAATGGCAAATATAGAGTGTGCATTGATCCAACCATTTAGGAATTCTATCATATTGTCAAGATTGTTTTAATTGCATATTATCTTATGTCGAGGGGAATATAACATTTTGTAACTGTGATTTCTTTGGTTACAGTAAAATTATGTGGGTCATATATATATATATATATATATATATATATATATATATATATATATATATATATTTTACGTGCTAATATAATTGGAATTTTTTTCTTGTCCATAGAACTTTGACAGAAAAGGGTTTAAATTGCTAACTTTTTCTTTCTTAAAAATTGGCTTAAAATTTTATTTTTAAAAAAAACTGAAAAAGTTATTTAAATTGATTTAGTGACTTTTAGGTTATAAAACAAAATTAACATCTTTAATTGAGAGACTTTTGAGTTATCAAATAAAGTTGAGTGATTTTCTAAAAGAACTAGTTTTAGTTGAGTGGCCATCTGAGATATTATCTCTCGAATCTTTTCATTGGATTGTCTTTTTTGTTTTATTCCGTTGAAGTTCTTCCAATGTAAAATTTCACTAATTTAAGTTTGTAAATCTTGTTTTCTAGCTTTGAAGGAGCGTTTGTTTGAGCTATTTTTGCAATAAAAGGAAACATTTTCTATTTTTTGGTGAAAATTTCTAAACACAATTTTTTAGAATAGCTCGTACAATCGAAAAAAACGTCTAAAAATGTTAAAATCTGAGTTTCCAATTGAATACAAATTCTAAAACAAACGTTATTAAGCAAAAATAATGTTACTTGCATCATGCCTCAGTTGATGTCTATATCCTATTAGTTGTCATAAGCTTATCATTCTGTTGTGGCATCTTTTAAGCATTAAACTTTGTTTAATATTTGTTAAACAAAAAATAAGTAATTTTGAGCCTTAAAAGTATGATATTATTCAGTTTTTTATCATGACTTTAGACTCTTACTAAGCACACTATGTCATACTTGAGAAGTCGCTCACGCTTTGTGCTATGTCATGTTAGTCTTATTGCACTTAATAATTCTAAGCAAATGCTAGGTAAGAAAGACGAGATATTTACGAAAGAAATTTTTTATATTATTCAAGACTTGAATAATTTGTTTGCCCAGTTACAAATGAGGGCACCTTTATGTATTAGTCTCTTTGGAACTAAAGTGCAATAATATTTGTGTGTATGTCCTTCATATTTATAAGATGAAGTCTTTCTCTAGATTTTTCTACAACGTTATAAGGTTCTAAAAACTTCTCTCACAAATTCATAGGGATGTAGGATCTTCCAAAGAAAATCTTCATTGTTTTCTAGAACCTTTCCTATAAGTGTTAGCCTCCTTATGCACATAAACTTCCTGCATAAAAAAAGTGCCTTTGGTGACGCCTACATAGCACGATAAAGTTATGAGTTGTAACATTCTTCCCTAGATAATATTGCAACAATTGTAAGGTTATGCTGCTACTTGAACACTTTAATCTTATTCTTAAATTATCACAAGTCATCATATTAGTCCCATATGAATTCTTCATGTGTTTACCCCTTTTAGGGGATTAGGATCATAGTTGTGGCCTTGTCCTTATTTTTATTTGCCCTAGTAAGTAATGATAACCTGAATCTCCTAATCATGTGCGGTGGTGATGGTCATAGGTGCATAACTTCATTGGCCCCAACTCACATTATTCTTGTGTTTGTGGTATAACTTAAGTATGCTTGGCATGGAAGCTATAGTAAATCTTGAGAAGCGATGACATTCCAAGTATGTACAAGATTTTTCCCATCATGGAAAGAATCCTAAACGACCTCTCTTATTTATGAATTAAATTTTGTTGCATGTTTCATAGTGTCTTGAATTGTCTCGGGCTAAACTAAACCATGATCATATCCCCAACTTCATAGTTTATGGGTACCTTGTACGGTACAAAAATTTCTTCATCTGCCTAATTGTCTTTCTAAGTAGAACTTAGAATTATCAAGTTGATCCTTTTATCCTTTGGCCATATGAGAAACCCTTAAAATCTTCTTGTCGAACATTATAAATAGTAAATGTGGAGATTGTGGTTATTGGACGGTAAATATATCAAATGGTTTATGCCTCATGGAATCACTCTTCTACATGTTATAAGAGAAATAAGCTATGTCAAAGAGTCATTCTCAATCCTTCTAATACACTTTCACATAATGTGAAATGCTTCAAGTAGCACTCCAATAAGTCATTGATACTCTTTGTTTGTCCATGAGTATATGAGTGGAAGTTAGTGAGAAAGTGCAGCGCCGTTCTAAGCAAGTTGAATAACTCTCCAATTTCTAATAAAATGACGGTCTCGATCACTAATGATATGCCTTAACAAATCCTAATACTTCACCACATTCTTAAAGAATAATTGTCACGATCCAAAAATGGACTTGATGACACTTGCATATTCTCACCAATATAAGTCAGTCTCAAACCCAACGAAAATTTAAAAAAAAATGGGGTTGGTCAGATTTAGGGGATTTAGGAGAATGAATTGAAAATGGGTAGTTTAACTTAAAAGTTTTATATAGGGCTTAGGGTAGAAGGCAAAAAAATATATTATTAGATTAAAACAATTTGGAAAAGACCCAAAAGCCCCTTCAAGATAACGACTTGACCTACAGTTTCGACCTTCGGATCGTAGAACTTTCTACGATCCGTAGTGGTCAACCGTAGACCAAGGACCAGGACCATGAAATCACGTATCTTTTCACAGAACACTTCTATGGCTCGTAGGTCTTCCTACATTCCATAGATACCAACCGTAGAAATCAACTTTCACCTTCAAATTTCTACTAAGTCCGGGACCCACCTACAAGACCTATCTACGACTTGTACAAAGAATGACAGACCGTCCATGTGAACCGTAAAAAGGGTACTGAGACTTGATTTTAGAAAACTATTTTCCCACTTCCTACTGTTTCCATTTACGCCCCTAGAAGCTTTTACGGTCTATAGAGGAGACCCATAGACTCAGCGTGCAACCCAAAAAATTTATTTTCTTTCTTTTCCAAACTACGAGGTGTTACAATATCTCCCACTTGAGAACTTTCGTTCTCGAATAGAACTCAAGGAATCATATGGAGGGTAGAGAAGAAGATCTAACATCCAAACATGAATGCAACTTCATCACAATGCACAATATCAAGTAGGAGCGTCAACTCCAAGATCAAACATATTCGAAACATCATTTCATAGGCATACATGCTAATCATAGTCAAATGCACATAATCATTAAGAAATCAATTAAGTCATGTTGTTGCCAGGTTTGGGGAAAACCAACAATAAAGTTCATACTCAAATCTTCTCGCTTTCAAGTAGGATTACTAATATCTTGGGACAAACCTCCCGACTTTTGATACTTAACTTTCACTTGTTGACAAATAGGACACTTAGACACAAATTCTGTAATATTCTTCTTCATCTCATTCCACCAATAGACCTCCCGCAAGTCACGATATATCTTAGTGGTTCTTGGGCGAATGTAGTATCAATAACTATAGGCTTTTGATAAGATTTTCTCTCTCAAGTCATTGACATTAGGAACACACAACTGACCTTATATTGAAGCACATCATCTTCCTCTTGGGAGAAAGCCTCAACTGACTTCTTAAGCACCACTTCTTTCAATCAACCAAAATTGGATCAAGACTTTTCTTTGGCTTTTACATCTGATACAATGACAATTCAGAACCAATATTAACAATAACACTGCCTTCCATAAAATCCACCAACCGAACACCCAATCGAGCAAATCTATGAATATCATGAACCAACTTCTTTTAATCTTTCTCACATGATCAACATTACCCATTGATATTCGACAAAGAGCATCTGCCACCACATTTACCTTACCGGGGTGATAAAGAACACTCATGTCTACTCCTTTAAGAGTTCTAGCCATCTATGGTGGCAAAGATTTAGATAATCTTGCTTGAACACATATTGCAAGCTCTTGTGGTCTGTAAAGACATTAAAATGAACACCATATAAGTAATACCTCTAAATCCTTAAGACGAAAACAACCATTGTTAGCTCCAAATCATGGGTAGGATAGTTCTTTTCACGAATGTTATATTGCCTTGAAGCGTGAGCAATGAATTTTGTCATTCTGCATAAGAACACATCCTAATCCAATTCTTGAAGCATAATACTACACAACAAACCCATCGAACCCTTCTGGTAAAGTCAACACCAGAGTGGAGGTAAGTCTATCTTTCAATTCTTGGAAACTCTTCTCGCATGCTTCAGACCATAAAAAGTTAACTTTCTTTTGGGTTAATGCAGTTAATGAAGAGGAAATCCAGGAAAAACCTTCCACAAACCTTCTATAATAAACAGCCAAACAGAAGAAACTTCAAATATCTAAAGGGGATAGATGTCTAGGACAACTCTTAACTGCATTTGTCTTCTTATGATTTACCTCAATACCCTTACCGGAAAAAATGTGACAAAGAAGAGCCACAAATCTCAAACTTAACTTTGCAAGGAGGTGTTGGTCCTTGAGAACTTGGAACACAGTCCTAAAATGATCGGCATGCTTGTCCTCACTCCTTGAGTATATCATGATGTCATCAATATACACTTTCACAAACATGTCTAGATATTGTCTAAGCACTTTATTCATCAACTCCATAAATGCGGCCGGACAAAAACTTATAATGAATATATTGTGTCCGAAAAATTGTCTTCCGAATATCATCTTTCATCACCATCAATTGGTGATAACCCTATAGCATGTCGATCTTAGAGAAGTAATACACTCTTTTGAGTTGATCAAACAAATCATCTATCCTTGGAAGAAGATATTTATTCTAAATGGCGACCTTGTTCAATAGTTGGTAATCAATATACATGTGAACTGAATCATCCTTTTCACAAACAAATAAAACTGGAGCACCTTATGGAGAGATACTCGGTTAGATGAAACCTTTATCAAAAAATTCTTTCAATTTCTCTTTCAATTCTTTAAGTTTTGTCGGAGACATTTGGTAGGAGGAAATGAGATATTTTGCGTATTAGGGAGAAGGTCAGTTCCGAAGTCTATTCCCCTATTGGGAGGAGCACTGGACAAATCATCGGAAAACACTTTTGGAAACTCATTTAAAATGGGACCAACTTAAGAGCATGGGTTTTAGAATCTGTATCCCTAACCCAAACAAGATGATACATAGAACCCTTGGAAATCATTTTTATAGCTTTAACACAAGAAACAAACTTACCCTTAGGCATATAATTTTCCCCTTTCAACTGTAGGACAGGCTCATTCGAAAATTGAAACTTGACCACTTAAGTTCTACAATCAGTAGAATTATAACAAGAATGGAGTCAATCCATACCCAAAATAGCATCAAAATCGAGCCTATCAACCTCTACAAGATTAACAAGAGTGACTCAATAGGATAAGGAGACAGACAATTTCTATAGATTTCTTAGCCACGATAGATTCACAAGTAGGAGTAGAGACAGAAAAAAAATATAACAACACATCCGGAGAAACTTCAAACATCATAGTCACATATGGAATCACAAAAGACAAGGTAGCAATGGGATCAAGCAAATCATAACATCAAGATGTAAGACTTCGAACATACTGGTAACAACATCTGGAGAATCTTCTTGATCATGACGAGTTTAAAGTGCATAAAATTGGTTTTACTTTGGAGCACTTGAACTTG
Source organism: Solanum sitiens (assembly GCA_016801875.1). Lineage (NCBI taxonomy): Eukaryota > Viridiplantae > Streptophyta > Magnoliopsida > Solanales > Solanaceae > Solanum > Solanum sitiens. The sequence goes on from JABWTJ010000329.1 coordinate 1,080,736, forward strand.
AACCATTAGGCTAAGCTTGTAACACTCCGAAAGTCCAATATCTAATCTAGAGCCTCACAAGAGTAACAAAGAATTGAAACAATGTTCTAAGACCTAAAATACTGTTTATAATCCATTTATAATGTCTTAGAGTAAAGACATCAAGAAACTTCCACGACGTCCGGAGATTTGTGAAAAAGGTGCTAGTGTGCCTTAACCTATTTTAGGGGGATTTAGGAGTCGAAAATTTATGAAAATTGGTGGAAAGGTGTCAAACTAGTGTTACAATGTGTTTAGGGTTGAAACATCCGGGTAAGACTCCCCAAGGACCACCCTAAGGGTCCTCAGACCCTTGCATTTGACCCAAATATGCCAAATTAGGCAGTGGCTACCTATGAAGCCAATCAACGGGGCGTCGTCCTAGTGACGGGGAGTCAATGGCTCCATAGTCCCACACTTAGACATTTTCCAAAAATGGCAAAAATGCATAGTCTCTGACACCATCGACGGACCTGCAGGACGGTGGGTGTAGGGCCTGTCGACTGACCTACGAACCGTAGGTCGGGGTCTCGTAGTTCAGGCCTGTGGGTTCATTTAATTAGTTAATTGGTTAGTTTGTTAATCACGGGTTAGGAAAGGTCTAATTAAGTTAATTAAGGACCTATATAAATACCTAAGCCTAATTAAACTAACCCAACACCCACAATTCCCAAACTCAAATTCTTTTCCTTCTCTCTACTTTCTCTCTCCCAAAGAAGACTCCATAGAAGAACACTGTCAAGGTCATTAGGGCTTCAAGAACATCACTTTTATCCATCAATATTAAAGGAATATCAAGGTATGGGAACTCTTCACCTTTAGGATTCCTTCCCCAAAGGGTTCTTTCAAAATTTATTTCCAAAAAAATGAATTGAACATGAGTTCCTTGCTAATCCGAAATTGATCTTTCAAATTGTATTGTTATTGATTTATTTTGATTATTATGGTTGTATTATGATTTATTATTGGAGAATTAGGGTAGTTCTTGATGTTAGACCTAGTTCTATAGAAAAGATCATGAATTGACCCTATTTCCCTAACCCTAGATGATGAATTGGTGTTGATGCAATTGACTTAGTTCTTGTGTTAATTACTATTATGTGATGTTATTAATCCTATTAATTAATGAACATGGTTGGTTTATGGTAATACCATGGAAGAGGGCTTGTGAAGGTGAATTGGTAAGATCTATGATCTTGAATCCTTACTTCAATTGTGATGACTTATACTTAATAAGGATGATGTTCAATTGAAGTGTTGATTGTGATTAGATTATATAGGTGATGGTATGATGAATGTAATTGAAATGTCTTGACTATATGGATTGTGAGAGTATGATTAAGATGTAATGATATGATGTTGGTTATGAATTAGTTATGTGCCTTACTATGACATGATGATGATAATGTGTTAATATCACAGATGAAGGGTGCCATGAAAGGACATTCTCATGCAATTCCTAATGAGATAATGATGATGATATAAAGGGGTACTCCTCTATGACCTATACTAAGCTATGATGATTAATAAAGGCTTAAAGACATTTCAAAAAAAGGGACTCTAGATTAGCACCGAGTGAACTAGTAGTGAGGAGTGTCCCTTCCCAAGCAGGGAAGGTAGGTTCACTATTATACTCATGAGATAGAGATTACAATGCCAATGGCATAAAGAGAGTCTCAAGAATGTCTTCTAGATCTTGAACTATGTTGCCCCCATAGGAATATTAGCTAGTCGATCCACGTAGATGCTATTTTCATGTTTTAGTACTACCTTGGCAAGTAGTCCACCTTCTTTCGGTGTAGGGTTTCATGTCACCGAATCCCACATAAGCTCATGTGGTCTATGTCGGTTAGGGCAAGTGTTCCCAAAAGTAAAATGAATGACCAAATGAAGATGGACATTGATTATGATGACTTGAGGGGTCTACTTAGGATAGGTAGGGGTATGGGACTCTACCTAGACATTGCACAAGTTAACTCTAAAACGAGTCCTAGTAGATGGTCTTATGTATTATGATATCATGTATTATGAAATGTTGGCTTTATATGATGACACTCTTATATGATATTGACTACGCTAATGAATATGCTATTGATCTAAGTTGTTATATGTGGTGATGACTACCTATGAGAATATGTGATATGAAGCAAATCATTACTTATATCTCCCATATTGTTTACATGATTATGGGGGTTATGGGGCTTCACATGACTATTGCACTTGTAGGCTTGGGATGGGATTGTTAGTAAGGGTTTTGTATACTATGTTGATATGAACTATTGAATAGGAAATATTGATATGACTTTTTGTTGATGTTGTCTTTGGTTATGAACATGTTTTATGTTGTTATGGTCCTTATCTTGTATATGCTCTCTTGTATGTGCACTAAAGGCTTTCCAAATGACTTAGCATGTTTTCTAAAGAAATGGTCCCTTTTCATGCATGTCTTCAAAAACGTGTTTATGTGCATATGTTTCCATATTTAGTACAAGTGGTGTAATAACCCATATTTCTATGTTTTCTACAATTATGTAGCTTCCGGTCATTGAGTTCTTAGAAGGCCGATTGAAGAAGACTTGGATCCTATTCCCAAGTTTTGAAAGGTCCTCATGTTCGGGGTTGTTACCTTGTTCTACACTCTAGCTTTTAATGTTGTATTGTCATAAAGACATTGTTCATTCTCTTTCATTTGGATATTGATGTAATCCTATATTGGCATGTAGACTTTGTAATGGCTATGTCCAAGATTCATATTCGTTTAGAAGATTCAATATGAGACAAAGTATTAGACTAATTCTTACATATCGATTATGCTAACTAAAAGTAGAAGCCTATGTAAGCTTCCTATGTGAGGAGTCTATGTAAACTCCCTAAGTAGTATGTGGGAGGTCTATGTAAGCCTCACTATGTAAATGTATATGAAAAGTTTTAATTTTTCCACATTTTTAGCCTATGATATGTAATGATGAATGCTAAGAGGCTAGTCTTAGTCCTCTCCGAGGACGAAAACACTGGTTACATCTAGGGGGTACTCCACGGTCATGACAAACTTGGTATTAGAGCATGAGGTTAATGAAATCTTAGGATTAATGTCTCATTAAACCACGTCTACCTAGAGTCTTGTTCATAGGTGTGAAGTGCGCTACACTTATGAATGAGAGTCTATGTGACGTTTAGGAATTCTCACTTATTGGTAATCGTGGAAGTCGTGCCTTATAAGTGGTAACACTATATGCTCCTCTTTCTTCTAATTCTTTTCTTGTGGATATAGGATATGACTACAAGACGTGCAGTGGCAAGGAGACTGGAGGAAGGTTTGGCTAATGCGGGAGTTCCTCCCCAAGACAACCAAGTCCTTTCACAAGACAACCAAGTGCCTCCACAAGTCCAAGCTCCGGTCATTCCTCCACCTATGACGGATGGATAGATAAGGTCGACGTTCTTGACTTTGGCACAAGCCATGACTACCCAAGCTCAAGCGGTAGCCTCTCAAGCCCAAGTCATGACGGCTCAAGCCAATAGGGAGGTTGGACCTCGTGTTCAACCAATACTAGTACCACGACTTCCCCCTTGAGGGATTTCATGAGGATGAATCCTCCTATGTTATATAGGTAGAAAGTGAATAAGATCCCCAAGACTTCATTCATGAAGTTTATAAGATTCTCTATGCTATTGGATTGACTTCAAATGAAAAGGCTGAGCTAGCTTCCTACCAACTCAAGGATGTAGCCAAACATGGTACACCCAATGGAGACATAATAGGTCCTTGAGAGCGGGTCCTATCACTTGGGAGGTGTTTAGAAGGGCTTTCCTTGATCGTTTCTTTCCTAGAGAGAAAAGGGAGGCAAAAGTGGAAGAATTCATCAACCTTCATCAAGGAGGTATGAGTGTGCAAGAATACTCCTTGAAGTTTACTATGTGTTCCAAATATGCTCCTTCCTCGGTGTCTAACCCAAGGGATGAGATGAGTCGTTTTATCACGGGAGTGTCCGATGATTTGGTTGAAGAGTGTCGTTCGGCGATGCTCCATGACAATATGGATATTTCTAGGTTGATGGTTCATGCACATCAAGTTGAAGAGACTAGATTCAAGAGGAAGAATAAGGAGTTTAAGAGGGCTAAGTCTTATGAGGGAGGTAATTCTAAGGGTAGGCTTGAGATTCAAGACAAGCCTAGGTTCAAGAAGAGGGTTTCCAACCAAGTTCATTCCAACTTTCCCAAGGCTAACAAAGATAGGGTGTCTAACCCTAAGTCTCAAAAGGCAAGGAGTGGAAGTTCACCTAGCAAGAAAATAACATGTTCCAAGTGTGGTAAGAAGCATTGGGGTGAGTGTCTAGTTAGGACAGAGAATTGCTTTGGGATTTGGAAAGAGTGGCCACAAGGTAACATATTGCCTTAACATAAGGAGTCAAGAGAAGGGAAGTGGTCAAGCTCAACCTAGTGCTACTAGTTCCGAAGCTCAAAGAGGAGTCTCCCGATGTGGTCACCGGTATGTTACAAGTCTTCTCTATTAATATTTATGCTTTACTTGACCCTGGTGCTACATTGTCATTTGTAACCCCTCTAGTAGCTAAAAAGTTTGATGTTCTACCCGATATTTTGATTGAACCGTTTTTGGTTACAACTCTGGTGGGTGACTCCTTTGGGGCTAGAAGAGTCTTTAGGAGTTTTCCTATATCTTTGCCCAATTGAGTTACATGGTTGGATTTGGTAGAATTTGACATGTTTGATTTTGATGTTATTTTGGTAATGGATTGGTTGTATGTTTTTTTTGCTTCCATTGATTGTCGGACTAGAATAGTCAAGTCCAATTTTTCTAATGAACCCGTCTTAGAGTGGAAAGAGGGTAATTCAATTCCTAGAGGTCATATCATCTCTTGTTTGAAAGCTTGCAAAATTATCTCTAAATGGTGTCTTTACCATATCGTAAGAGTCAAAGATCTTGAAACTGACATTCCTTCTATTGAGTCGGTCCCCATAGTGAGAGTATTTCTGGATGACTTGCCCAGAATTCCTCCCGAATAGGAAATTGACTTTGGTATTGACTTATTACTGGATATAAATCCCATTTCAATTCCTCTTTATCGGATGGCTCCGGCCAAATTGAAAGAGTTGAAGGCTCAAATCAAAGATTTACTAGATAAAGGCTTCATTCAATCTAGTATTTTCCCATGGGGTGCTCCGATATTGTTTGGTAAGAAGAAGGATGTGTCCCTTAGGATGTGTATTGACAATTGCCAACTCAATAAAGTCACCATTAAGAACAAGTATCCTCTCCCTCGGATTGACGACTTGTTTGATCAACTCCAAGGGGCAAGATAATTTTCTTAGATGGACTTGTGATCGGGGTATCACCAACTTAGGGTGAGAGGTAAGAATGTACCTCAAACGGCAATTCGAACTAGGTATGGTCACTATGAGTTCCTAGTAATGTCTTTTTGTCTCATTAATGCCCTGGCGGCTTTTATGGAACTCATGAGTAGGGTGTTTCAAAATTACCTAGATTCATTTGTCATTGTCTTCATTGACGACATCTTGGTATATTCGAAGAATGAGGGTGAACACATGGGTCATTTGAGAGTGGTGTTACAAGTCCTTAAGGAACACCAACTATTTTACAAGTATAACAAGTATGAGTTTTAGTTGAGATCAGTGGCGTTTCTTGGTCATATCGTCTCAAGTGAGGGTATAGAGGTCGATCCAAAGAAAACTGAGGTGGTTAAGAATTGGCCTAGACCATTGACTCCAACCGACATTAGGAGTTTCTTGGGTTTAGCTGGGTACTATAAGAGGTTTGTGGATGGTTTTGCGTCCATTGCTTCTCCTTTGACTAGCTTGACCCAAAAGAGTGTGAAACTTGAGTTGTCGGAGTCATGTGAAAGAAACTTCCAAATTTTGTGATACATCCCGAGTGGGTTTGGGATGTGTCCTTATGCAACATGGGAAAGTAGTGGCCAATGCCTCTAGACAACTTATAGTGCATGAGAATAATCATCCAACTCATGATCTTAAGTTAGCGACCGTAGTGTTTGCTTTGAAAATATGGAGACATTACTTGTATGGTGTTCATGTGGATGTGTATACCGACCATAAAAGTCTTCAATATGTGTTTACTCAAAAGGAGTTGAATCTCCGTCAAACAAAATGGTTTGAATTGTTGAAATATTATGACATGAGTGTTCTCGACCATCCAGGCAAAGCTAATGTGGTGGCAGATGCTTTAAGTTGTATGACCATGGGTAGTGTGTCTCATGTAGAAGAAGGCAAAAAAGACCTAGTGAAAGATGTTCATAGGTTGGCTAGGTTGGGTGTTCAGTTAGAAGATTCCCAAATGGTGGTTTTGTGGTGCACAATAACTCCGAGTCATCCTTAGTGGTTGAGGTAAAGTCCAAAAACATCTTGATCCGATATTGATGGAGTTGAAGAAATCGGTACTTAGAAAGTTGAATAAGTCATTCTCCCAAGGGGGGATGGTGTGTTAAGGTACCAAAATAGATTATGTGTACCTGATGTTGATGATTTGAGGAATAGGGTGTTAGAGGAAGCTCATGGTTCCTGATACTCTATCTATCTGGGTTCCACCAAAATGTATTGTGATCTTAAAGAGGTATATTGGTGGGATGGTCTAAAAAGAGACATAAGCGGAGTTTGTAGCCAAGTGTCCAAATTGCCAAAAAGTGAAAGCCGAGCATCTAAAGCCTAGTGAAGTACTCCAAGAAATGGGTGTTCCCACTTGGAAGTGGGAAGAAATGAACATGGACTTTGTAGTTGGGTTGCCTCAGACTAGGAGGCAAAATGACTCAATTTGGGTCATAGTAGATAGATTGACGAAGCCCGCTCACTTTATCCCTGTTAAGTCTACTTATATGGCGGAGGATTATGCAATAATCTACAATAATGAGATTGTGAGTCTTCATGGGATTCCCTTATCCATCACATCGGATAGAGGTGCTCAATTCACATCTCGTTTTTGGAGGTCTTTCCAAAAATGGTTGGGTACACAAGTAAAGCTTAGCATCACTTTTCATATCCAAATGGATGTTCAAGCGGAGCATACTATTCAAACCCTTGAATATATGTTAAGAGCTTATGTAATATACTTCAAAGGTAATTGGGACGATCACTTGCCATTGATTGAGTTCTCCTATAACATAGCTATCATTCGGGTATTTCAATGGCTCCATTTGAAGCACTCTATGGTAGGAGATGTAGGTCTCCGGTTGGGTGGTTTGAGGCTGAAGAGTCTTCACTCTTTGGTCCCGAAATATTCTATGAAGCTTTGGAGAAAGTTCGTGTGATAAGATATAGGTTGAAAACAGCATATAGTCGGCAAAAATTTTATGTCGATAATAGAAGAAGAGATCTTGAATTTGAAGTAGGTGATAAGGTGTATTTGAGATTTTACCTATGAGAGGTGTGATGAGGTTTGGCAAAAAGGGGAAGTTAAGTACCCGGTATGTGGGTCCTATGAGGTTTTGCAAAGGGTCGGAAAGGTTGCATATGAGTTGAGGTTAGCCAGTGAACTATCTTCGGTTCATCCAGTATTCCATGTTTCCATGCTGAAAAAGAGTATTGGTGATCCCGTGTCCATACTTCCTATTGAATGTCTTGGTGTGGATGATGACCTCTTCTATGAAGAGGTTCTGGTGGAAATCCTTGATAGGCAAGTTAAAAAGTTGAGGAACAAGGAGGTGGTGTCCGTAAAAGTTTTATGGAGAAACCACCTAGTTAAAGGGGCAACATGGGAGGCCGAGGCCGACATGAAGTCCCATTATCCTCATCTCTTTCCTAACTAAGGTTAGTTGTTTCTATTAATAATGAATTTGAAATTTGACTTGTTTTGCTAAATGTCATGATTATGGTAAAGGGTTTATACTAAAATGAGTTTTCGTGGAAAAATGTTATTTTGCTTGATTTGCACTTATTTGTGTATTTGGTGTATTGTGGCCTTCATGAAATAGTAATGAACATGTTGATGTGTTGTAAAAAGTTTTGGCATAAGTGACTTGATGATCATGTTGAGCTCATGATTGATATTGAGAAGGAAATTCTTCATGTTGTGATGTTGAGCTCTTATATGTGGTAAATTGTGATTTGAGTTGCTATGTGTAAATTCCATGTTGTTATGTTGATTTGAGTTGTAACTCATGTTGATTATGTATGTTTTTGGTTGGCTGCTAGTATTGAGTCTATCCTTTTCCCTTCAAAAGATTTTAGTGTCATTCGGGGATGATTATTCCTAAGGGGGGATATTGTAACACTCCGAAAGTCCAAGACCTAATCTAGAGCCTCACAAGAGTGACCAAGACTTGGAACAATGTTCTAAGACCTAAAATAATATTTATAATCCATCTAGAAAGTTTTAGAGTCAAGACGTCGAAGATTTGTGAAAAAGGTGCTAGTGTGCCTTAGCATATTTCAAGGGGTTTTAGGAGTCGGAAATTTATGAAAATTGGTGGAAAGGTGTCAAAATAGTGTTAAAACGTGTTTAGGGTCAAAAAGTTTGGGTACGACTCCCCAAGGACCACCCTAAGGGTCCTTGAGAGGACCCTTGCATTTGACCCAAATCTTCCAAATTAGGCAGTGTAGGCAGTGGCTACCTATGAAGCCAATCGATGGGGCGTCGATGGCTCCGTAGTCCCATACTTAGCCATTTTCCAAAAATGGCCAAAATTCATAGTCTCTGACACCATCGACGGACCTGCAGGTCGGTGGGTGCTGGGCACGTCGACTGACCTACGGACCATAGGTCGGGGTCTCATAGGTCAGGCCTGTGTTTTGGCTGGTCGTTTTAAGTGGGTTCATTTAATTAGTTAATTGGTTATTTAAGGGTTAGGGAATGTCTAACTAAGTTAATTAAGGACCTATATAAAGACCTAAGCCTAATTAAATTAACCCAACACCCACAATTCCCAAACTCAAATTCTCTTCCTACTCTGTACTTTCTCTCTCCCAAAGAAAACTCCATAGAAGACCAAGGTCAAGGCATTAGGGCTTCAAGAATATCACTTTTCTCCATCAATCTTTAAGGAATATCAACGTATGGGAACTCTTCACCTTTGGGATTCCTTTCTCCAAAGGGTTTTTTCAAAATTAATTTCCAAAAAACGAATTGAACATGAGTTCCTTCCTAATCCAAAATTGATCTTTCAAATTTTATTGTTCTTGATTTCTTTTTATTATGCTTGTATTATGATTTATTATTGGAGAATTAGGGTAGTTCTTGATGTTAGACTACAAGAGATCATGAATTGACCCTATTCCCTAACCCTAGATGATGAATTGGTGTTGAATTGATTAGTGTTAATGCAATTGACTTAGTTCTTGTGTTAATTACTATTATGTGATGTTATAAAGCTTATTAATGAATGAATATGGTTGGTTGATGGTAATACAACAGAAGAGGTCTTGTGAAGGTGAATTGGTAAGACTTATGATCTTGAATCCTTACTTCAATTGTGATGACTTATACATAAGGATGATGTTCAATTGAAAAGTTGATTGTGATTAGATTATATAGGTGATGGTATGATGAATGTAATTGAAATGTCTTAACTATATGGATTGTGAGATTATGATTAATATGTAATAATATAAGGTTGATTATGAATTAATATGTGCCTTACTATGACATGATGATGATAATGTGTTAATCTCACAAATGAAAGGTTGCCATGAATGGACATTTTCATGCAATTGCTAATGAGCTAATGATGATGATATACAAGGGGTAGTCCTCTATGACCTATACTAAGCTATGATGATTAATAAAGTCTTAAAGACATTTCAAAAAAAGGGACTCTAGATTAGCACCAAGAGGACTAGTAGTGAAAAGTGTCCCTTCCTAAGTAGGGAAGGTAGGTTCACTATTATACTCATGATATAGATATTACAATGCCAATGGAATAAAGAGGGTCTCAAAAATGTCTCCTAGTTCTTGAACTATGTTGCCCCATAGGAATACTAGCTAGTGGATCCACCTAGATGTTATGTTCATGTTTTGGTACTACCTTGGCAAGTAGTCCACCTTCTTTCGGTGTAGGGTTTCATGACACCGAATTCCACATTAGCTCATGTGGTCTATGTCTGTTAAGGAAAGTGTTCCCGAAAGTAAAATGAATGACTTAATGAAGATGGACATTGATTAGGATGAATTGAGGGGTCTACTTCGGATAGGTAGGGGTATGGGACTTTACCTAGACATTGCACAAGTTAACTCTAAAATGAGTCCTAGGAGATGGTCTTATGTATTATGATATCATGTATTATGAAATGTTGGCTTTTTATGATGATACTCTTATATGATGTTGACTATGTTAATGAATATTCTTTTGATCTAAGTTTATATATGTGGTCATGACTACCTATGAGAATATGTGGTATGAAGCAAAACATTACTTATGATCTCCTATCTTGTTTACATGATTATGTGGGTTATGGGGCTTCACATGAGCATTGCACTTGTAGGCTTGGGATGGGATTGTTGGTAAGGGTTTTGTATACTACGTTGGTATGAACTATTGAATATGAAATGTTGATATGACTTTATGTTGATGTTTTCTTTGGTTATAAACATGTTTATATTATTATGGTCCTTTATCTTGTATATTCTCTCTTGTATGTGTATCAAAGGCTTTCCAAATGACTTAGCATATTTTGTAAAGAAATGGTCCCTTTTCATGCATGTCTTCAAAAATGTGTTTATGCGCATATGTTTCCATACTTAGTACAAGTGGTGTACTAACCCATATTTCTATATTTTCTAAAATTATGTAGGTTCCGATCATTCATTTCTTAGAAGGACAATTGAAGAAGACTTGGATCCTATTCCGAAGTATTGGTAGGTCCTCATGTTCGGGGATGTTACCTTGTTCTACACTCTAGCTTTTAATGTTCTATTGTCATAAAGACATTGTTCATTCCTCTTTCATTTGGATATTCATGTAAGCCTATATTGGCATGTTGACTTTGTATTGGCTATGTCCAAGATTTGTATTTGTTTAGAAGGTTCAATATGAGATGAAATATTAGACTAATTCTTACGTATCGATTATTCTATCTAAAAGTAGAATCCTATGTAAGCTTTCTGTGTGAGGAGTCTATGTAAACTCCCTAAGTAGTATGTGACAGGTCTATGTAACCTCACTATGTAGATGTATATGAAAAGTTTTAGTTTTTCTGCATTTTTAGCCTATGATATGTAATGACGAATGCAAAGAGGCTAGTCTTTGTCCTTTCTGAGGACGACGACGCCGGTTACGTCTAGGATGTCACATCAGGAAAGTACCCCCTAGACGTAACCGGCGTTGTCGTCCTCGGAGAGTACTAAGAATAGCGTCTTAGCATTCATCATTACATTCATAGGTTAAAAATGCGGAATATTTAAAAAATTTCATCTACAATTACTCCATGAGGTTTACTTAGACCTCTCGCTTACACATAATATATTCATAGCGAGCATACATAGACCCCTCATATAAGAACATTACATATGCTTTTACTTTTATGGCACACACACACACACACACACACACATATATATATATATATATATATATATATATATATATATATATATATATATATATATATATATATATATATATATATATATATATATATATATATATATATATATATAATATACACACAATATAGTCTTAAAAGGGATGTCTCACATTAAACCATCTAAACGTAATAGAACAACATGGGCATAGCCCTCACACAAATTTATAAATGCCACTTAGGCTTACAACAATATCTTGAAACAACTAGAGTGAAATCATCGTCTGTCGACTATAACAAAGAAACATAGATAGAGTAAGAACAAGGCATCATCCTCGAAACTTAAGGACATACACACACTTGGAGAATAATTCCAAGCCTTCCTTCAAAATTGGTCACGAACCCTTCAACGACTGGAACCTAAAATGTTGGGGAAAAAGGGGAAAATAGGGTTAGCACATCACTTGTACTAAGTATGGAATCATATGCACATACAACATAGAAATCATGCTAAAGAGGTACTTTTATTCAAAAGCATGCAAAGTCCCTTTTGAAAGACCTTTTTCACATACAAGAACCAATACAAGTCAATAAGCACATATTCCTTAACCCGAGACCATGTACATCACAAGACCAACAATACCAAGTCTAGTCAAGTCAACATGCATATCAACATAATTGAGCACATAATTAAGACAACTCGAACATCAAGTTATAATATCAACAAGCATGAGTATGAGTTCATGACATCATAACCTAAGCAAGACCATTAATCATAAACCCCCATTAAGTCCACTAGTACAATGACTAAGTAAGGCCCCATAAGCTTACTCAATCAAGAAAACCCAACAAGGACCATAAGCAATGCCTAACTTTACATACCATAATATTAAGAATAGTCATCATCATATCTAGCAATGGAGACCAACAACATATTCATAAGTGAATAATAATCAAAATAAACCATAGTCAATACAATTTAGAAGATCAAATTCGTATTAGAAAGAAACCCACATGAAACTCATCTTTTTGAAATCAATTTTGGAAGAACCCTTTGGGGAAAGGAATCCCAAAGGTGAAAGGATCTCATACCTTGTTAATTGTTGAAGTTTGATGGAGAAAAGCACCCTTATTTATGACCTAATGACTTGAACTAGACCTTCAATGGAGTTCTTCTTTTTGGGAGAGAGAAAGAAGAGAGAAAAAAGAGCGATTGTGGGAGTTAGGTAAGTTTAATTAGGCTTAGGTCTTTATATAAGTCCTTAACTAACTTAATTAGAATTCCCCTAAACCATAATTAATTAACTGACCAACTAATTAATTAAATGAAATAACATAAAACTCACCATAAATCGCAGGCTTGACCCACGAGATCCCGACCTACGGGCCGTAGGTCAGTCGACGGGCCTTGGTACCAACCATCCTGCAGGTTTGTCGTTTGCGACTGAGACTATGTTTTTGGATATTTTTGGAAAATGGATAAGTCTTCATCGATGGAGGCATAAAGGCCCCGTCGATGGGCTTACGCCTCGTCGATGGCTACTATCTCAAGACAGCTTTTAGCCAAAATGGAAGGGTGCTCCTCAAGGACCCTTTGGTTGGTCCTTAAGGGAGTCGTACCCAGACGTTTCGACCCTAAACCAACTCTAATACGTGTTAGACACCTTACTACCAAATTTCATCAATTTACAACTCTTAAAACCTTATCAAATAGGCTAAGGCACACTAGCACCTTTTGCACAAGTCTCCGGACGTCATGGATGTTCCTTGACGTTTTGACTCTAAAACTTCCTAAATGACTTTTATTCATTATTATTGATCTTAAAACATTATTATAAACCTTATACACTCATGTGAGGATCTAGATTAGGTTTTAGACTTTTGGAGTGTTACATTATCCCCCCTTAGAAATATTCGTCCCCGGATGACACTAAAAATTGTTTGAAGGAAAAGGATAGACTCAATACTAGCAGCCCAACCAACATTAATATATCCACACATGATTTACAACTCAAATCAACATAACTACATGGAATTTACACAAAGTAACTCAAAATATCAATTACAACACATAAGAGCTCAACATCACAACATGAGGAATTTCCTTCTCACAACAACAAGGGCTCAACATTTCATTAAAGAGTCAATTATGCCAAAAGTCAATCTATCAACATGTTTAATATCATTTCATAAAGGCAACAACATAACAAGTACACAATAAGTGCAAAAACAAGCAAAAGAGCATTTTCACATGAAACTTCTTTTTTAGCAAAAACCTTCATCATAAATATGTATATCTTTTCAAAACAAGTCAAATTCAATTAACTCATTATTTTCATTATTAATAGGAACAACTCACCTTCATTATCAAAGAGATGAAGGTAACGGGACTTCATGTCGTCCTCGGCCTCCCATGTTGCTCCCTCAACTAGGTGGTTCTTCCATAACACCTTTATGGAAGCCACCTCCTTGTTCCTTAACTTCTTCACTTATCTATGAAGGATTTCAACTGGAACCTCCTCATAAGAGAGGTTTTCTTCTACACCTAAACCCTCAATAGGAAGAATGGACTCGGGATCACCGATATACTTCTTAAGCATAGAGACATGGAACACCAGATGAATCGAAGCCAATTCGCTAGGTAATCTCAACTCATATGCAACCTTGCCAACCCTTTGTAAAATTTCATAGGGAACCACATAACAAGGACTCAACTTCCTTTTTTTGCCAAATCTCACCACTCCTTTCATGGGTGAAATTTTTAGATACACCTTATCATCCTCTTCGAATTCTAAGTCCCTTCTCCTATGGTCGGCATAAAACTTTTACCGGCTATAGGCTGTTTGCAACCGGTTCCTTATTATATGTACTTTCTCCAAAGTCTTACAGATCAATTCGGGAGCCAAGAGTGAAGACTCGCCCATTTCAAACCATCCAATTGGAGATCTACGTCTTCTACCATACAAGGCCTCAAAAGGATACATAGATATAGTTGAATGGTAACTATTGTTATAAGAAAACTCAACCAAAGGCAAGTATTTATCCCAATTTCCCTTGAAATCAATTATACAAGCTCTAAGCATATCCTCAAGGGTTTGAATAGTATGCTCTGTTTGACCATCCGTTTGGGGATGAAAAGCGGTGCTTAATTTCACCTTGGTGCCTAACCCTTTTTGGAATGACCTAAAAAAACTAGATGTGAATTGTGCAGCCCTATCCGGTATGATGGATAACGGAATACCATGGCGACACACAATCTCATCTATGAAGATTCTTGCATAATCCTCCGCCGAGTAAGTGGACTTGACGGGAATAAAATGAGAGGATTTGGTCAACCTATCCACAACCACCCATATAGAGTCATGTTGTTTTTGTGTCCGAGGCAAACCTACCACGAAATCCATATTAATGTATTTCCACTTCCAAGTGAGAAATTGTATTTCTTGAAGTAAACCACTTGGCTTTTGGTGCTCGGATTTCACTTGTTGGCAATTTTGACATTTTGCAACAAATTCGCTATGTCACCTTTTAAGCCTTCCAACCAAAATATTTCTCTAAGGTCATGATACATCTTTGTAGAACCCTGATGAATGGAATAACGAGAACCATAAGCTTCCTCAAGAATCCGATTTCTCAAATCATCAACATTGGGAACGCACAACCTTCCTTCGTACCTCAAGAGACCATCCCCCCTAAGGAGAATAACTCATTAATCTTACCAAGAACCGATTCTTTCAACTCCATCAATGGTTGATCAAGGTGTTGCTTAGACTTCACCTTAACCACCAAAGACGATTCAGAGTTATGATGGACCATAAAACCACCATTTGGAGAATCTTCCAATCTAACACCCAAATGAGCCAACCTATGAACATCATTCACTAGGTCTTTGTTGGCTACTTCTACACACTACCCATGGTCATACGACTTAGAGTATCCGCAATCACATTGTCTTTGGTAGGGTTATAGAGAACTCTCATGTCGTAATCTTTCAACAAATCCAACCACCTTTTTTGTCGGAGATTTAACTCCTTTTGAGTAAGCACATATTGAAGACTCTTGTGGTCGGTATACACATCAAAATGAACACCATACAAGTAATGCCTCCATATTTTCAAGACAAATACCACAGCCGCTATTCAAGATCATTAGTTGGATAATTCTTCTCATGCACCTTAAGTTGTCTAGAAGCATAAGCTACTACTTTCCCGTGTTTCATAAGGACACACTCTAAGCCCACACGGGTTGCATCACAATATACAATGAAGCCCTTGGTACCCTCCGGTAAAGTCAATACCGGAGCGGAGGTAAGCCTCTCTTTCAAGATTTGGAAGCTTCTTTCACATGCCTCCAACCACTCAAATTTCATACTCTTTTGGGTCAAGGTAGTCAAGGGAGATGCAATGGACGCAAAACCATCCACAAACCTCCTATAATATCCCGCTAGAGCAAGAAGCTCCTAATGTCGATTGGAGTCAATGGTCTAGGCCAAATTTTTTATTGCCTCCATTTTCCTTGGATCAACCTCAACTCCCTCACTAGAGATGATATGACCAAGAAATGCCACCGACCTCAACAAAAAATCACATTTGTTATACTTGGAAAATAGTTGGTTTTCCTTAAGCACTTGCAACACCACTCTCAAATGGTCCATGTGTTCACCCTCATTTTTCGAATATACCAAGATGTCGTCAATGAAGACAATGACAAATGAATCTAGGTAACTTTGAAACACCCTATTTATGAGGTCCATAAACGCCGTGGGGCATTAGTGAGACCAAAGGACATTACTAAGAACTCATAATGACCATATCTAATTCGAAATGTTGTTTTTGGTATATCCTCACATCTCACCCTAAGTTGGTGATACCCCGATTTCAAGTCAATTTTTGAAAAGTAGCTTTCCCCTTGGAGTTGATAAAATAAGTCGTAAATCCGAGGGAGAGGATACTTCTTCTTAATAGTGACTTTATTGAGTTGGCGATAATTAATACACATTCTAAGGGACCCATCCTTTTCTTCACAAACAATACCAGTGCAACCCATGGAGAAATACTAGGTCTAATGAAGCCTTTGTATAGCAAGTCCTTGAGTTGAGACTTCAACTCTTTCAATTCGGCCGGAGCCATCCGATAAGGAGGAATTTAAATGGGGCTGGTATCAAGTAGCAAGTCAATACAAAAATCAATTTCCTGTTCGGGAGGGTTTTCAGGAAGATCATTAGGAAAGACGTACGGAAATTCCCTTACTACGGGGACTAACTCAATGAAAGGATTTTTGGAGTCTAAATCTTTGAACACCCTTTGAGATCATTTACAAGCCTTAAGACAATAGATAATACGACCTCTAGGAATAGAATTTTCCCCCTTCCACTCTAAGACGGGTTCATTTGGAAAATTAAACTTGACAATTCTAGTTCAACAATCGATGGAAGCAAAACAATCATGCAACCAATCTATCCCCAAAATGACATCAAAATAGACCGTATCAAGTTCTACTTATTCAACATGAGTAATTCTATTAGGCAACATTATAGGACAATTTCTGTATACCCTCTTTGCAACCACCGACTCACCTACCGGGGTAGTTACCATGAAAGGTTCATTTAGGATATCGGTCAAAATATCAAACTTCCTATCTATCAAGGGAATAATAAAAGATAATGTAGCACCCGGATCAAGCATATACATCAATAGATAAGACTTATAACATACCAATCACCACATCGGTAGAACTCTCTTGTTCACCCCTAGAGCGAAGTGCATAAAAGCGATTCTTCTTTGGAGCATCCACATTAGAACCACTAGCTTGAGCTTGACCACTTTCTTTGTCTTGCCCGTTCAAATTAGGGCAATCCCTAACCTTGTGGCCACTCTTTCCACACCCAAAGCAATTGTTCGTCCTAACAAGGCAATCACCATAATGCTTCTTGCGACACTTTCCACAAGTTGGATTTGGGGAATTAGTACCTCTTCCCATTTGAGACTTAGGGTTAGACACCCTATCATCACGATCCTTGGGAAATTTGGGGGTAAATTGATTAGAAAACCTATTCTTGAACCTAGTCTTGCCTTGAATGTCAAGCCTACCCTTAGAAGAACCACCTTGATAAGACATTGCCTTCTTGGCCTCCCTATTCTTCCTCCTTAACCTAGTTTCTTCCAATTGTTAAGCATGAACCATGAGACGAGAAATATTCATATTATTATGTAGCATAGCCGAACGACGTTCTTCAAACAAGTCTTCGAACACCCCCGTGAGAAAGCGACTCATCTCATCCCTTGGGTTTGATACCAAGGATGGAGCATACTTGGACAATTAAGTGAATTTCAAAGAACTGTCAAGTACACTCATACCTCCTTGACGAAGGTGGATGAATTCTTCCACCTTAGCTTACCTCAACTCTCTAGGAAAGAAACTATAAAGGAAATCCCTCTTGAAGATCTCCCAAGTCACTGGATCACCCCTTAATTCCCTATTATCCCTCCATTGCACATACCAAGTTTGGGCCACATCTTTGAGTTGATAAGCTGCCAACTCGGCCTTCTCAATTGAGGTCACTCCCATAGCATAGAGAGTCTTATAGACCTCATCGAGGAAATCTTGAGGGTCCTCATCCGACCTCGACCCAAAGAACATAGGTTGATTCATTCTAGTAAAGTCTCTCAAACAAGAGGCCATAATATTAGCATGTTGAGGCACTCGAGGTCAAATCTCCCTATTCACTTGGGCTGTCATAGCTTGGACTTGAGAAGTGACGTAATTAGCTTGAGAGATCATGGCTTGGGCCAAATTGAGAAAAGTTGCCCTTATCTCTCCATTGGTCATCGGTAGAGGAACAATCGGAACTTGATTCCCCATACCAACTTCTTCAAGTGGAGGCACTTGGTTGTCTTGTGGGGGCACTTGGTTTTCATGAACCCCCACATTAGCCATCTCTTCTTTGGCCCTTCTAGCATTTGTTCTTCGAGTATTCATACCCATGACCACGATACAAGGTTTAGGTGAAAGCACAGAATAAGACTCTAGAAGCACGACATAGGAACACAAAAAGATAAGAGTTTCCTAAGCATCACATAGTCTCTCATTCATAAGTGTGGTGCACTTCACAATTACGAATAAGAATCTACATAAACGTGGTTTAATGAGACATCAATTCATGGGATATTTAACCTTATGCTCTGAAACCAAGTTTGTCACATCCGGGAAGTACCCCTAGATGTAACCGGCATCGGCGTCCTCATAGAGAACTAAGACTAGCCTCTTAGCATTCATCATTACATTCATAGGTTAAAAATGCAGAAAATATAAATCTTTTCATCTATAATTACTCTATGAGGTTTATGTAGACCCCTCGCTTATACATAATATATTCATAGTGAGTATACATAGACCCCTCGTATAAGAACATTACATAATCTTCTATTTTTATGGAACATATACATATATATATATATATATATATATATAAGATACACAATATATTCTTAAAAGGGATGTCGCATATTAAACCATCTAAACAGAATAGAACAACATGGGCCCTTACACAAATGTATAAATGCCACTTTGGCTTACAACAATATCTTGAAACAACTAGAGTGAAATGATCGTCTTTAGACTATTAGAAAGAAACATAGCTAGAGTGAGAACAAGGCATCATTCTCGGAACTTGAGGACATACCCACACTTGGAGAATGATTCCAAGCCTTTCTTGAAAAGTGGTCATGAACCCTTCAACGACCGGAACCTAAAATGTTTGGGGAAAAGAGAAAAATGGGGTTAGCACATCACTTGTACTAAGTATGGAATCATATGCACATACAACATAGAAATCATGCTAAAGAGGGACTTTTATTCAAAAGCATGCAAAGTCCCTTTCGAAAGACCTTATGCACATTCAAGAACCAATAAAAGTCAATAAGCACATATTCCTTAACCCAAGACCATGTACATCACAAGACCAACAGTACCAAGACTAGTCAAGTCAACATGCATATCAACATAATTGAGCACATAAATAAGACAACTCTAACATCAAGTTATAATATCAACAAGCATGCATAAGAGTTCATGAGATCATAACCTAAGTTAGACCATTACTCATAAACCACCATTAAGTCCACTAGTACAATGACTAAGTAAGGCCCCATAAGCTTACTCAATCAACC
The DNA here is from genome assembly GCA_016801875.1 of Solanum sitiens. Taxonomy (NCBI): domain Eukaryota; kingdom Viridiplantae; phylum Streptophyta; class Magnoliopsida; order Solanales; family Solanaceae; genus Solanum; species Solanum sitiens. The sequence goes on from JABWTJ010000329.1 coordinate 1,100,427, forward strand.
TAACCCAACAAGGACCATAAGGAATGCCTAACTTTTAATACCATAACATCAAGAATAGTCATCATCATATCTAGCAATGGAGACCAACAACATATTCATAAGTGAAACCAATATTACATAGTGTCATTAACATGTAAGATCAACATATACATATCATTTACATTTATAAGCATATAAGCACATAAGAACATCTTTCTAAGACCTCCCTCAAGGCTAACTAGTGCAATGTATAGGTAGAGTCCCATACTCCTACCTAGACTAAGTCAAACCCCTTAAATCATCCTAGTTAGAGTTCACTTTATTACTTCATTTTATCTTTTAGGAACGTCTTGTAATGTGGAATTCGGTGTCATAGAACCCTAGACCGAAATAAGGTGGACTACTTATTAAGGTAGTACAAAAATATAAACATAGCATCTATGTGGATCCACTAGCTAGTATTCCTATGGGGGCAACATAGTTCAAGAACTAGGAGATGTGTTTGGGACCCTCTTTATGCTACATGAATTGTAGCCTCCAATCTCATGAGTACAATACTGATCCTACCTTCTTTATGTGGGAATAGACACTCCTCACTTCTAATTCACTCGGTGTTAAGCTAGAGTTCCTTTTGAAATGTCTTTCATTAATAATCATAACTTAGTTTAGGTCATAGGGTCTACCCCTTATATAGTCATAGTCATTAGCTCAATAGGAATTGCATGAGTATGTCCTTTCAATAAAATTCACACATGTGAGGTTTGCACATTTACATCACCATATCATAATAAGGCACATAGGCAATTCATCACCAACATTATATCATTACATCCTAGCCAATAACTCACAAGCCGTAAATCAAGACATTTCAATTCAACATCATACCAACCCTAATCAATTTTGTCATAAGGTGTACTTCAATAGAAGTTCATCACTAAACACAAGTAATCATAATTGAAGTAAAGGATTGAGATCACAAGACTTACCCCAATCTCCTTCACAAGCCATCATCAATGGTTTTACCATCAACCATCCAATTCAAACCAACAATGGGTGTAATATAATCACACAATATTAATTAATACAATAATGAAGTCAATTGAATCACTACACATCAATTGATTTCCAGTTTATAACTTAGGGTTAGAGACTTGGGTCAATTTCATGATCTACTTCACATACTAGGTTAATTCAGCAAGAACTAACATAATTGAATCATAATATATCATAATCTAAGTCTAATAATCAAAATAAACCATAGACAATACAATTTATAAGATCAAATTCGTATTAGAAAGACACCCACATGAAACTCATCTTTTTGAAATCAATTTTGGAAGAACCCTTTGGGGAAAGGAATCCCAAAGGTGAAAGGATCCCATACCTTGTTAATTGTTGAAGTTTGATGGAGAAAATCACCCTTATTGCTGCCCTGATGACTTCACCTAGCCATTCAATGGAGTTCTTCTTTTTGGGAGAGAGAAAGAAGAGAGAAGGAAGAGCAATTGTGGGAGTTAGGTTAGTTTAATTAGGCTTAGGTCTTTATATACGTCCTTAAATAACTTAATTAGACTTCCCCTAACCCCTAATTAATTAACTAACCAACTAATTAATTAAATGAAATAACATAAAACTCACCATAAATCGCAGGCCTGACCCACGAGATCCCGACCTACGGGCCGTAGGTCAGTCGACGGGCCTTGGTACCAACCATCCTGCAGGTTTGTCGTTTGCGACTGAGACTATGTTTTTGGATATTTTTGGAAAATGGCTAAGTCTTCATCTATGTAGGCATCGATGCCTCGTCACCTGCTTCTCGTTAATGGCTACTGTCTCAAGACAGCTTTTAGCCAAAATGGAAAGGTCCTCCTCAAGGACCCTTTGGTTGGTCCTTGGGGAGTCGTACCCGGATGTTTCGAACCTAAACAAACTCTTATACGTGTTAGACACCTTACTACCAAATTTTATTAATTTTTACGACTCTTAAAACCTTGTCAAATAGGTTAAGGCATGCTAGCACCTTTTGCACAAGTCCCCGAACGTCACGGACGTTCCTTGACGTATTGACTCAAAACTTCCTAAATGACTTTTATTCATTATTATTGACCTTAAAACAGTGTTATAAACCTTAGACACTCATGTGAGGCTCTAGATTAGGTTTTAGACTTTCTGAGTGTTACATAGGGGGTGCTACCCGGTCGTGACAGAGCTTGCCTAGCATCCTTTCCTTGTCAACTCTAGATGGACAATCTCTCAAGCAATGGACACTCTTGCCACAACCAAAATAATTATCAGTGCTCATCAAACATTTTCTAGATGACTATTGCCACACTTTTGTCATGTGGAAACTGTAGGTCCATTTTCTTTTTGAGGCTTAGGGCTACACACCCTTTCTTTGGTTAAATTAGGAGCCAACTCATTGGAGGAACCTTGACTAGAAAACCTTTGTCAGAACGTAAACCATGTCTATCGGACCTTGAATGTGAAAAGTAACAATCATAGATATTTTCCCTTTTTGCTTTCATAGACCTTTCCTTAAGTTTCTGCACTTTAATTTGTTGAAAATGAGTCATTATACAAGAAATGTCCTTTCCTTTTTTTAATGATCACGGTGGTACAACATTCCTTAACCACCATTTCGGACACACTCGAAACTAATGTACTCATCCTTGTTGTAAAGTCAGCAACCATAGAAGGAGCATGTTTGAACAATTGTGTGAACTTCAAGATATACTCTTTCAAACTCATATTTCCTACCAAAGGTGATGAATTCAAATATCTTTGGTTCCCTCATCTTAATAGGAAAGATCCTAACAAGGAAAGCAACCTTAAACTTCTATCAATCAATAAGACCCGCATAAACCGCCCTCTCTTTCTTTCATTGATTGAACCAAACTTGACACCCTCAAGTTAATAAGCGACCAATTACGTTATTTCCAGCGCTGTCACACCTATGATCATTGATGAGTCTAATATTTGGGCTCATTTAAGGCTTTATTTTGATAGCTTTAAGTGTCCACATATGCCTCATTAATGCTATAAATTGATGTAAAAGCATTGATTTTCATGTATATGAGATTAGGAGCAACGCAAGGACGTTACTAGGTAAAAGGAGCAAAGCAAGCTGAAGAAGTGGAGAAAAAGAGATCTTGGTAATCGCATTAGCCGAGTGGCTCTTTAGATTGCTTATAATATTCCAGTGTGCTAGCCCTGGAGGATAAAACCGAGTTGACAACAAAAATGGACAGTCAACAAATCATCGACCGATTCCACAACAACAAATTAGATCGCCCAAAGTTTCAAAACTTGGGATGTTGAGGGCCAAAGTACAATGGCGATGAAAGTGAGCAAACGGAGAATCGCCGAATCACTCGGCGAAGCATGACTTATCCCGCCGAGTGGACTTTTGAGCCAAAAATCTAAAAACTATAAACTATTTTTTAAAAGGAATTTTGAGGAGTTCTCGAAAAAATCTTGTGGTGTGCTAACCCAGATATTGTAGTTACCATTCTAGAGTTAAAGTTATCTCTAGGTTTTTGAGTGATTATTGTAAAACTGGTGGGGATTTTGACTTGGGTCTTTGAACTTAACGATTTTGGAACATCGTAAAGGCTTGGAGACTATTACCAGTTGATTGCTAATTGAGTTGGTAACTATTTTATCTTTTTAGGATGTTTGGCTAAACCCACAATTCATGGGGTGTGATTATTGGTTGAATTAGCTTATGGGTATTGTTAATTACTAATTTAAATTCTTAATTGAAGTGGTTTTAATTGATAAGTGTATTTTTATCTATGAATTGTAGTTGCAAATGAGTTCTAATTGTGTGTTCTTGGCTTGCTCGAGAGCGAGAGATGTTTTGGAACCAAAGTTGTTGATTAATGGTTTGTAGGTATTGGGTTGATATGGGTTCAGCTCAAAGAGTGAATCCGAAACCCAATCTTACTCGTCTAGATCGAGAGTAGATAAAGTAAGGTGTGGGTTGTTTTTAATTGATAAGCTTGTTGATGTTCGAAAGAAAACACTTAATTAGAAATAGTTGTTTGAGAGAAAGTTATTTCACTCATAGTCTTGCCTATATAGTCTAGCCTATGTTTAGCAATTTATTAGTAGTTACAATTACACATATAGTGAAATTTGCCTATAACCAACTACATCCTGAGAATTCCTCTCCATATTGTTATTTCATTATTGTTTGATTGTGTTATAGCTGATAATTTCCAACCAAAAAAACCTATATGACATTTCTGTGACCCCCTTTAGACTTGTTTACATGTCTTTTTCGATGATTTTTATTCCTATCGCTAAATAGACCACATTTTTACTTCCTAATTGAATTTGAATATGTACTGCTCCTTATGCGTTCGACCCCAACTCTTTGTCGAATTTTGATTGAATAAAGCTATTAATGACACTGAATCCAGCTCTAAGAGTCAACAATCTTTATTTAGTAGATAACCCTACCAATTGGGTTGGGTTTGTTCCCATAGGGAGTGGTATGTTCTTAAGATCCAATAGCAAAGTACAAACATATTCAAGTCAATCATAGGAATAGACATTTACGAATAAAAGCATAGTTAAAATTAAGGGGTGACACGGATGTTAAATAACAAAGGGGGGGGGTTGTAATTATCAACTTTAACAACAACAAAAAAAAAAGTAATAAACAAGTAACGAGATGGGTTCTCGGGATGTGATTGGATCGTTGGGATGTGATTGGATCATAGGATAAGGTAGACAAATGGATAATTGTAACTGATAATAAATAGTTGTAAATCAGTGACTAAGCTAGACTTTAGTGGAGACAAAATTTCTCTCAAACAATTTTACCCCGAATCAAGTTGGTTTCTCTCGAACACCAATAAGCAGCAATTAATAACAACATACACTTTGGTCCATTCACTCTCTCAAAGTGAATGTGTGGAAAAAGGTTTAGGATTCACTCTCTCTAATTGAACCTATGACAACCCAATACCCACAGACCATCAAATCAGTAATCTTGGTTTTAAAACCTCTTTCTCGAGCAAGCAATAAACACGAAGGTGGAGTTGAATTTGCAACTACAACTCTTCAAATTAAACCACAATTACTGAATGAAATTACTTTTAAACAACATTTACACTATCAATTAGCAATACCCATAAACTTAATCAATCCATAATCACAAAATCACACCCTAAAAGTTGAGGTTTTAACCAGACATCATAAAAAGATAGAAATCGTTCCCAAATTGTGTTTCCATCAACTGGTACGACTAATTTCGTCTTATCAAAGGTCCAATATGAAGAATCTTCAACACCCACTTTCAATTTCTCAAAAATGGAATGTTTCAAATCTTCAAAGCTAAGCAAAAAAAATATGTTCTCAATACTCAGAGTTCTCACTCAAATTCTCAATAAAAACAGCTCTATATCCTGAGAAGCTCTCAAAAATGTATTTGTAGTCACCAAAAATATGTTGTGAGGGACCACTCGCACAGTAAATCGGGATCACCGATCAGCTCGGCGATCCGCCCTGTAACAACCCTAAAAATGGATATGCCAAGTAATGCCTAATGTGTCTAGAATACCTACGATTAGATGGGTTCACATGGATTGATGCGCGTAGAACCAGACCTCTGAACCCTTGCTACAGCTAATCCAACTAACTTGGGGAGTTAGTTGAGCTTGGAAAGGTTGGGTCCAACCATGTAGGGCTTTCGAATACGAAGATCTACTCGAATGAGTCTTTATAGGACTTAAAAAGGGAAAATCATAGTTTTGGAGGGTCTAGGGGTAAAATGGTCTTTTTCTAGGCTAAGGATAGTATCGTAATTACCCTAAATATATAATTAATTATTTAATTAATAAGGTGGAGGGGCAATTTGGGGAGAGAGGGCCAAAAATTGGCTCTTGAAGTGAAGTCTTGCTCCACCCGGGTTCGAACCTAGGTGGAAGCAATGAATTAAAGTTGTTTTTATTTAAGTTGATAAATTAATGTAATTAATTAATATTTATTATTTATTATCTGATTAAATTAAAAGAGAAATCAGATTTTTAATATTTAATAAAAATCTTATTTGACTAAGTCCTAAACTAGACTCCTAAGCCTAAGCTAACTCTCTCCTCTCACGCTCATCTCTCTCTCACATCTCTATCACTCTCACTCACGATTCTCTCTGCCAAACAACTTTCAAAAACAGAAAATTTACCAAGGTTCTTCACACTTGAAGAACTCACACGAAAATATAAGAAAAACAAACGTTAATCAATCACGTAGGCAAAGAGAAGGTTTTCCGTCGAGTGGGGTGTTGAACTTTTCATGTTGGACGTGTGTTTGGAGAAGTTTTTGGGCAGCAACTCGAGGTTTGAATGTCAAAAAGGTATGGGTTCTCTTCTCTCTTGGTCCCTTTCCCAAGAGACCTTTTAAGGTTCAGATTATTCAGTCCGAAAACTAGGGTTGTTCCCCATTGCATGTCCCTGTCACTAGCTCCCAATGATTCGTAGGTTGGGTATGATTGCTGGTAGATTTAGGTGTATGTTGTGTTTTCGTGATGAATATGTTTATGTTTGTGTATTTGAAATCGTATGAATGACAACCTATGTGTTTTCAAAACTATGTGCATGTGTGTGCAAGAATGTGACTATGACTAATGTTCTCTATTTGATGCTCCAAAATGTGTAACGTTATGGATGTTATATTACGTGCATAAACCTATGTAAATCATGATGTTCATATAAGATGAAATGTGGCTGATTTAATTAACAATCTTTTGGCAAAATGAATCCATGAAAATGCACCTAAAACGTTATAAATGAACTATGAAATTTCCCTAAGAACTAATGTGTAATTTGATGAAAAAGGTGCAGAAAAATCGTGGAATAAATTTCCAGAACATGGAAATAGGCTTTAGAAAGAATCTGGAAATTTTGAACGTCAAAAAAATAAAAAAAAAATAAGTGAGGTTTGCAGGGATCGAACCCAGGACCTCACTAAGGCTTACCCTAATAAATAAACAAAAAAAGAAGGTGTTAGGCAGGGCTCGAACTGGGGCTGTGGTCACCAAAATTCACCAGGGCAAAAGGGAAAAAAAATAAAATGTTGTTGTGGGGTTTCGATCCCACGACATGGAAGACCCCAGTTTATTTTTAAAAACAATATATGGGGTCGTGGGGAATCGATCCCACACCCTTCAGCGAATGCAAAAATAATTTTTAAAAAAAGGGTTGTGGGGAATCGATCCCACGCCCCTCAGCAACTGCAGTAAATTAAAACAAAAAAAAGGGGTTGTGGGGGATCGATCCGACAACCCCTTGGTCAGTAGCGAAATAGGAGCATAGGAGAAGGTAGAAAAAATTCATTAAAAACTTTGGGGTCGTGGGGAATCGATCCCACGCCCCTCAGTAAGCTGCAGCAATTTAAAAGAGAAGAAAAAAAAAAGGGAAAATTAATGTGGCCATTGGGGATCGAACCTGGATCCCCAAGCTAAGGGACACAAAAATTGAAAGTTAAGGAAAATGGCTAAGTGTTGTTCAAGGGATTCGAAACCGGGTTCCGTTGCCCAACTTACGTATTGACACATAAGTCTTACGTGATTTAAATAATTAACGAATATAAGAATTAAATTGAGACTTCGATATACTTACAAGATGCATAAGTCTTGTACCACATAATCTTAGGAAGATATGAATCACTTAAACGAACTATGAATGGAGCCTCATGGGTTGTATGTATAGACCCATAAGTCTAACATACGTTTAAAAATAAGTGAACCTAAGATGTATGTAATGAAATGATGTAAACCTAGAAGGGTTAAGTACGAGTGTAAAACACACTAAATGGCCAAGTGTATTGGCATACGATGAAATGAATATTATGTAATGAAATGATGAAACCCTAGAAGGGTTAAGTAAGAGTGTGAAACACACTAAATGGCCAAGTGCATTGGCATATGATGAAATGAACATTCACGTAACAAGGGGTGAGTAATTATGAAGAGCAATGTGCTAAAGTTAATGAATGTGGTGACAACATGATAAGAGGCTAATGTAAAAGATGAGAGCAATCTCAAATGAGCCTAAGTAAATGTTACCAAAACGTACTCACCTATGAGAGTGTAAAGTTAATGAAGAGACCAGTCTCTATGAACACTCTAATGAAAGTATTGAGAATAATGTATACTTAATACTAATGATGAGATGAGAAATCATCTATTGAGCTATGATGTCCTCATACTAGAAGCCAGCTTCCATGACGTATGAGTTGAATGAAATGGAACTTTATACTGAGCATCGATAGACTAGCTATGAGCGGTGATGCCTTCTTTCGGGAAGGGCGGAGGTTCACGTAACTCTCATAAGATGAGACTGTCCGGCATGCCGGGTATGGGTCTTCTTATATCTCCTAGTCTTTAAACCTATACTGCCAATATAGGGATTTAGCAGGGTTCGACTCCCTATATACGCTAGCATGTTTTGGTTCACTTTGACCGGTGATTCCACCTCTTTTCGGTGTGGGGATTACACACTGGATTTCATGATGCTCACATGATCTATGTCGGTTAAGGTTAAAGTTCCCAAAGAAAGAATGAGGCCAGCCTCAAATGATGCACATAATGAAATGAACGATACCAAAGGTGTTAGGATAGGATAATCAAGAGGTGAGCTAGACTCAAGTAATGACATTAGATTATTCTTGGTCATTGCACAGCAAACCCGATGAGAGTTTTAAACTACATCCTAGGTATGATTGCACTAGTATATGAATGAATGAAATGAAGTACGTATGAATGAATGAAGCAGACTCTGTGTTTGCTAAGGAAGACTCCCTAGTTGAGGTCCCATATGTTGAGCCCTCATTTTGGGAAGTCTTAATGTCAAGTCCATGATTCCAAGGTTTCATGGCATATGAATGAATGATATGAAAGATGTTATGTGCTATATGCAATATGATATGTGCTATGTGTAAGATGTTATGTGTTGTGTGCAATATGATAAGTATGATGATGCATGTTACTCTCATGGCATAACTTCCTAATCCAAATTTAGAAAGCTCACTGACTTTCCTAATCCAAATTTGGAAAGCTCACTGACTTTCCTAATCCAAATTTGGAAAGCTCACTGACTTTCCTAATCCAAATTTGGAAAGTTCACTAACTTTCCTAATCCCAATTTGGCAAGTCCATTGACTTGACTTTCCATAATCATGTTGTTAGGAAAGAGCTATTCTTACTCATGCATGTCCTTGGTGTGTGCTTGCATATACCCATACTTAGTACAAGTGTGTACTAATCCCATACAACTCTATATTTTTAGGTGCAGGCACAGGTGGACGCTAGAGCTTACAGGTTGACGTTGCAGCTATCCGGACGTGGAGCTTTCATCCGGACTTGGTAGGCCCTCATGCTTTCGAGGATGTCTACCGTTATTATCTAACTTAGATGTAGGCTTTAGCTAGTGGAGCATGTTCCACTAGTGTTTCTTTCCACTTTCATTTCAGACTTTGTATTGGTGTCGTTTTGGCAAAAATACGTTTAATGCAATTATGAACTGTTTCTTTCATTTGATTATCTCTATATTAGATGGTTGATTTGTGAACGCCTATGATGTTAAGTTTAAAACGTTTAGCATGAAATAAGAAAACAAAAAGTTCAAATTTTCTGCTAAAATTAACCTAGATGAAGTAAGAATGACGTATGTAGGCTTGTCTGCGACCTCTGAGAGGTCAACGACGCCGGTCTCATCTAGGGTCTAGATTCCGGTCGTGACACGCCCTTTGGTCAGTTTCATCACCTTTTTGCTTTGACCTTTGAACATTCTCAAGTTCTATAACTGGGTGATCCAATCACTGCATCACGGAATCGTTCGACGACATGTCAACTACTCGTTTCTCTCACCAACTTAATTTTCTCCTTCAAGGCTTGGCACACTGAAACTTTGTGCAAAGTGAAAGCCACTCAGCTTGAAACTAAATAAGAATTTGAGGACACTAAATCTATCCAAATAAAGCCCTAAATGAGTCAAAAATCATGGACTCGTCAACACCCCCAACAGTTCAAAAAAGATGTCTCGAACAGTGCTACACAAGACTCAAGCATGAATGCATAGAAAAGTACTCAACTTACTCATGCACGGATCAATGTGCACTCAAAGATTCAAGTTGTGACTCGCCACTATCAAAGATTCTCAAGTTCACAATCCTTGCTTCAAATGCATATATGTTCAACCTCAAAAAAGGTGCTCAAATGCCCTCACACAAATAATGATTCCATAATCACACACAATGGTTCAACAATTTATAGCTTCAGAATCACAACCAATACTCACACTCACAAAGATGAACACATGCATGACTCCACCCATAGGGTTGTCCGTTATTTTCCAATCAATACTTGTTTCAGCTTCCTCGAGATCAAAAAGTCTTTTCAAGGCTTGTAATGGGGCTGAATGTAAAGGTATGGTCATTTAGGATCGGTGACTTCTATACTCATGAAATGTGGTGTGAACAACACTTTATTTCCTTTCTTTCATCATTCTCGTTTATGCTCAAAAGTCACGCCATTATTCACTTTTCATGGAATACCGGACCCCATTTTATTTTGCATTTTCACAACTTTATTTCAAACTTTTTCATTATTTTTCTTTTTATTCTTCTATTATTTTTTCTCTTTCTTTTTTTTTTGCTCTAACACAGTATAAAGTACAAAAACCCAATATATACGGAGAAACAATCACACAAGGTGGGCCTCACCCCACCACAAAACAAAAGTTATTTTTCTCAAATGCAAGAAACAAAATATCCAATATTCAAAGAAAGTTAGACAAAGATGGAGTTAAAAAAGAATCATGTCTACTCAGTCACTCCATCTCTTGGGGGATCAGAGCTCGGAGTAATATTAATAAAAGTACCAGCTCCACTGGGCCCACCCATGGTGGTGTCCCTCAAAGAGGTCTGGCGCGCAGTCTCGAACATGGAATCCTCTAGGTTAGCCAGGTCATCATAAACCTAAGCAACATGCACCTCGATATGCTCCTCATCGGTCTCTACCTCTGATTCATTAACTATTATGTCATCCCTATGTATATCTCCGATGGTAGCTGGGGGAATCGCAGAATTTTCTGTGGCATCAACATCATCATCAGCCTCTAGTGTGAAGTAAAGTCAGTAGACTTTAGATAGTCCATATCCTTCCTTGGATCAGCAACTTTGGCTTTTGAAGTCGTCGACTCAGAAGAATCCCCTTGCCTACTCTCACAAGTTGAGACTCTCGCAGCCAAATCATCAACAGAAGTCCAAAAGCAGGTAAGTGAACCAAGGATGTCACTCTCGATCATCCATGGGATGGATCTCTTAAGTCAGGTCGCTCTCAAATCAGTTGAATGAGCTAGTTGTCCCATCTTAATGATCATGGTAGGATGGGAAGAGGTGGAAGCACCTGGAGCATGCGGAGAAGAGTAGAAGCAAATGTACCTGAAGGCCCAGAGGGTAGAGTAGGAAAAGATACCTCTACAGGTATCGAGTCAAGGTCCACCTCCGTAGATATATCTACCGATGCTTCTCTCCTTCTATCAGCCTCCTCTTGAGTGTACTTGGATTCTATACACTTGATGTCCATGGAGGAGGAGGTAACCTAAAAGTCTCTGGCAGCATCCAGAGGCACTCCGGCCGGCCTCCACAACTCTGTGATCAATGGCAGCATCCAGAGGCATTCCGGCACGCCCCCACAACTCCGTGATTAATATTAGGAATGGTAAGGAGGTCTGGCTCTATTTGGCCCTCATGACCATCTCTTGCTCTACATTCAGCCTCATGTCAATACTCTTTTTAGACATGATCATCCCAAGACAGGCCACCTTAGGGTGCCAGGGGATGTACTCATTTTGGGATGGAATAATGGTGTTGTTGATAAAGCCAAACCATAAAGGAGTAAAATGCTTAGATCCTTCATCTCAATAGGGACCCCAACCTCGATCCACCTCAAGGTGGTATAGGAAATCAACGTGCCAACCATCCCTTCAAATCATCCAAGGACTGAGTGATGGGTAGGCCCTCATGTTCCAGTGCAGTACCCAGAGATCTTCCAAGTACATTATTAATATGGTTGTCATTGCACCCGACCTCCTTTCCCCGGACCATGACCGACTTAACCGGTCTAAAATCACTGGCCTTCTTCTTGATTTTAGGAACCAGCTCACCATATGTAGAGTAGAACTCTTGGACCCATGTAGGAGTGTAGGGGCCTCGAGGCTTGGTGATCTGCTTAAATTTGTGGAAATCGAGGGTGTTACTCAACTCAGAGTATTTTCCCTCAAGTCCCTCTATAGATAAAAATTTATCCTCGAGGATAGTCCGCAATCCATCGGCTTTCAGTCTATTTAGAAGCCTGGAATGAGTGAGCATTGGTGGCACTGAATTCATAGATGGCGTTAAAACTGGCACTTATCTACTGCGGTGGAAGTTGAATACACTCTAGCTAAGTCAGGGCGAGATCTAGAACGATTCCCATCCTGTCAAGACCTAAGTGTATCACGTCCGGGGAGCACCCCCTAGACGTAACCGGCGTCGTCGTCCTCTTTGAGGACTAAGACTAGCCTCTTAGTTTATATCATCACATTCATAGGTTAAAAATGAGGAAAATTTAAAACTTTTTCTATCTATCATGAGGTTTACATAGACATCTCGCATACACATAATATATATTCATATCGAGTACATAGACCCTTCGTATAAGAAGATTACATAGTCTTCTACTTTTATTGCACATAGATATAGAAGATATAACATAGTCTTAAAAGAGTGTATCATCTCATAACCATCTAAAACAAGAATATATCAATTGGGAATATCCCATACAACAATGTAATAAAGCCACATATAGGTCATACAATTCGTACTCAAATGAAAGGAAAGAACATAGGAGTCTTAAAATTAAAACAACTTTATAAGCTTGATATTGACATTGCCCTCGGAAAGTGAGGACCTACTCAACTTGCATGATTGATGAATTCCAAGTCTTCTTAAAAATCGTATCAAAGATCCTTCAACGACCAGAACATAAAATGTTGGGGAAAAGGGAGAAAAATGGGGTTAGCACATCACATGTACTAAGTATGAGACCATATGCACATATAATATCAAATCATGCTAAAAAGGGACATTTCATTAAAACATGTTATTTTACATTTGGAAAGCCTTATGCACATTCAAGAACCAATACAAATCATTAATGCATATTCATCAAGTCAATACCATGCACTATACAATACCAAAACACCTTAAGTCAAAGCAAGTAACATGTATATCAACATACCTGAACCCATAATCAAATACAACCCTATCATCAAGTAATAATATCACAAGCATGAATAAGAGTTCATCACATTATAACAAAGGAAGACCATTACTCATAATCCTTATTAAGTCCACTTGTCCAATAACTAAGCAAAGCCCCATAACCTTACTTAATCAAGTAAACCTAACTAGAACCACAACCAATGTCCAACTTCACATATCATATTATTAAAAGTACATAACTTCATACTTTAGCAATATAGACCAAACATATATTCACAAGTGAATTCAACATCATAAGGTGTCATCAACATATAAGATCATCATATACATTTATAAGCATATACATTCATAAGAACATCCTCCCAAGACTCCCTTCAAGGCTAACTATTGCAATGTATAGGTAGAGTCCCATACCCCTACCTAGACTAAGCTAAACCCCTTAGGTCATCATAGTTAGAGTTCATCCATTACTTTATTTTACCTTTTGAGAACATCTTGCCTTAACCGACATAGACCACGTGAGCTAATATGGAATCCATTGTCATGGAACCCTACATCGAAATAAGGCGGACTACTTGCCAAGGTAGTACCATAACATGAACATATCAACTATGTGGATCCACTAGCTAGTATTCCTATGAGGGCAACATAGTTCAAGAACTAGGAGATATAATTGGGACCCTCTTTATGCTACATGCATTATAGTCTCCAATATCAAGAGTACATTAGTGATCCTACCTTCCCTATGTAGGAAGGTACACTCCTCACTCTATTTCACTCTGTGTTAAGCTAGAGTTCCGTTTTGAAATATCTTTAAGCCTTTATTAACAATCATAGCTCAGTTTAGGTCATAGGGTCTATCCCATATATAATCATCATCATCATAGCTCAATAAGAATTGCATGAGTACTTCTCTTTCATTACAATTCATACATGTGAGGTTAGCACATTTACATAATCGTTCATAATAAGGCACATTGGTAAGTCATCACCATCCTTATAACATTTACATCCTAGAAAACACCTCAAAAAATCATAGTCAAGACATTTCAATACCAGCATCATACCATCCTTGTCAATCCAATCACAACACATATACTTCAATTGAATCAACATCACAATAGAATTAGGATTTCCAGATCACAAGACCTTACCTCTTCATCTTCCAAAGCTATCAACATGGTATTACCATCAACCACTCTAAAATCACCCATCAATTGTCATAATATCATCATAATATAGTAATTCAACAAATAACCAAGTCAATTGAACCAACACTACACAATTCAACTCAAGATCATAACCTAGGGTTAAGGGGAAAATGTCATCTTCTACAAACTAGACCAATCCATCATTAAGTAGTGTAATATAGTCATAATTCATCATAATCTATTTAATAAAATTGAAAGAAATCATAAACAACTCCAATTGAAAGATAAATTTCGAGATTGAAAGAGACCCACATAAAAACTCATCTTTTGAAATCAATTTGAAGTAAGTCTTTGGGGAAAGAGATCCCAAAGGTGAAATGAATCCCATACCTTAGTAGTTGATGATATTGATGGAGAAATTTGGTGATTGGATCCCTAGAACCCACCTTGACCTTGACTTCTATGGAGTTCTTCAACTTGAGAGAGAAAGAAGAGAGAAGGAAGAGAGTTTGTGTTTAGGAATTTATGAGAGCTTAGGTTAGTCTAATTAGGTTAGGGTCTTTATATAGGTTGTTAATTAACTTAATTGGACCTACCCTAACCCCTAATTAACGTCCTAACTGAACCAACTAATTAAATGAATTAAGTAAAAACGTGCAGCAAAAAAGTGGCTCCACAAATGAGGACACAATCGACGGATCATGTGTCCATCGACGGGCATTGTTTACCTCCGTGCTACACATTCGTCGATAAGTTCAGAGACTTTCCATTTTTAGGCTTCCGAAATTTTGGCTAAGTGTCCGTCGAAGGAAGCAGTCTACACCCTGTCGATTGGACAACGGATCGTGGGCTGCATCCGTTGGTGGACAATGCCTTGGGCAGCCTTTGACCCCAAAATGCTAGGGTCATCCTCAAGGGCCCTTGGTTGGTCCTTGGGGAGTGCACTTGGACGTTTCGACTATGAATCAAACCTAATACATGTTAGACATCATTCCACCAAAATTCATCAATTTCCAACTCCGAAAAGCTAGTCAAATAGGCTAAGGCACGCTAGCACCTCATTGAACTAGCTTCCGGACGTCATGGGCGTTCTGGTTTCTAAACTTCCTAAATGACTTATATTCATTAAAGTTGACCTTAAAACAGTGGCTAAACCTTTTGACACCCTTGTTAGTCTCTAAAACACGTCTTAGACTTTCGAAGTGTTACAAAGTGGCTTGTCATCATCTGGCTTAGAGAATGTAACTGGAGCCCTCATTAGCAAAGTTGTGCTTTGGATCCTAGTAGCAGGCCTCTTTCCTTCGCCTAAGCCTCCATGTGGAGGCTATTCTCTTCTCGTCTTGGGAGGATTTGATCCCCCTTCATTGATAATGATACCCTGTGCTCTTTTTGGGGTGTCATATCGAGGTTTAATTTTTCCTTTCCATATCTGCAAAACATCAAGAAAATTTAGAAAGAATTCAATCAAAAGCAGAGAAGAAAATAGTTGCAGACAGACATGTTGAATCAGTTGGAAAGTCACCAAATTTTTATGATCCAGATCAGGCTCCCCGAAAGGATTGGCTAAAAAACTCAGAAAATTTTGGCATGTCGGCGATATGAAGGACTTTTGGTGAAAACCGACAGCAATAGGCAAGTCAGATTAGCCCGCCGAAAGTTACAATGAAATTAAGGGTCAGGGGTGCAGACAAAGGGCGATAAAGAAGGACATTTGGCGAGTAATCGAGTGTACTCGGCAAACTCAGGCTTCTCGCCAAAAGTTACAGAACCTTTTTCAAGTTTAGCATAAAACTAAATGTGATATGGGGAACTTTGGAAAATCGTCAAGTGGTTCGGTCAGCTCAACCCAGGTCGCCAAATGACCCAACGTGCCTACTTTTAACACATCTTCTCAAATCCAACCCTGTAACCCCAAAAACAAAATCAAAACATGCACATCTACAATTAAACTAAGACCTATACTACCCATTACCCCAGGATACTCAGACTTCTTCTGGCTTGGCCAAATTTGGCCATTTGGTTACTTTTGCCCTTAGGAATGATGTCAACCGCTCCATTATTGGGAAAAACACGTCATTTGGCACAAATGTGGGCTAATAAGACTTCACCCAACTAAACCTCACAACATGCAAGCATAATCCCATATATCTAACATATTTTAAGGTATAAAAATTAGTACAAAAATTATAGAAATTCAACATTTAAGCAATACAGGCAAGGTACTAAAATTAAGACAGACACATACAAGTATAGTTACGACAGAGAGGCCCAGCACACACCACTAAGATAAAAATCATTTGCATAAGAGTACAATTGCTAAAAATAAGATTCGGGGTTTGAAAACCAACCTTAGATGTTGATTAAACTAGTTGAAATGCTAGGCGGCAAATAAATTCACTCCAAATCACAAATACGACGACTAAAATGTGATAAAAATGCAACAAATATAGATAATATTGTGCGAGCGTGAGTTTGGGATGTTCAAAAGTGAGGGAAAATGAAAGAGTTTGAAATTTTAAATCTTTGGCCTTTAAAAAACGTCAAGGTCTCGCCCGTTCAACGATATTAATTTTGCTCGCCAACCCACTCGGTGACACGTCGAGTTGTCACTTACCCTGCTGAGTTTTAAAGAACCTCCTGTTATTGTGGGGGTCCAAACGAATATCTATGTCGGGGTTGCCGATCTGGTCGGCGGTTCGCCAAGTTTCTCCTAGGCTCGCCGAGTTTTACGTACCCAAATTTCAAATTTTTTTGAGTCTAACGACGGTCCAAATCAGGCACGCCAACCTATTCGGCGATGCACTGATTGGAATGTTAGCTCACCAACCTGCACTTTCAAACACTTTCCACACTTTGACCTGCACAATAAACACACCATTATTTCAATTAAGATGAAAGCAAATAAAACCTTGGGTTCCCTCCCAAGAAGACCTTAATTAATGTCGTGGTACGACTCAAGTCCCCACTTAAGTTCCATTTTTGAGGTTTTCCTTTCTTTCATAAGGTAAACCCTCTGCTGGTTTTGGGTAGAGACAAGACAACACTTGGTCCATTTGGGACTCTAGTATATGAATGAACATGGAAGGAGAGATGGTCATTTGATTTAGCATCAAGACATTCTCTCTTATCTCCTCCAACACTCTATCATGCTCTTCGACTTTGTGTAGAATTTGTAGGAGGACCTCTTCAATTGGTCTACCCTGTTGTTTCTAACGCTCGTGAGGGGGAACTTATTTGTCCTTCTTTTCGGACACTACATCCAATTCCATGACTTTCTAGGCCAAGACATCCAGTTGAGTCAACAATTTTGGCAAATTTTTGGTCTTTGTATTCCTCTTTGTTGGTCTTGGCCATGTAATCAAGGAGGTGGGTTGCTTTTGTATAAGGTAGTTGGATGAGACTACATGTAGTTATTTGGCCAGTCACTAATCTATTTTCGGGCCCAAGACCCCGATAGAAAATTCCAAAAGCATCTTATCTGGAATTCCATGAGTTGGGCCTTGCTGCATTAGGGTCTTAAATCTTTGCCACAACTCATAAATTAACTCACCCTCTAATTTTTTGAAATATAGGATCTTTTTCTTAAGAATCATCAATCTTAAAGGAGGGTGGTCCATTAGGTCACAGTTGCTACTAGCTATGATCCACGTCTCTGCTCAAAGTAGCAACACACAAACCAAAACTAAAAATAAGTAAGTTCAACTATGACTAACAAGAACAAAATTCTACTTAACTAAAGAATCTCAACCAAAATCACTCCCATCAGCGGCACCATTTTGATTGAAATAAGGCCATCAACGACACTTAATCTAGTTGTAAGAGTCAACGATCGTTGCTCAGTATATAATCCAATAAATTGGGTTGGGATCGTTCTCATAGCGAGTGATACATAGTACAAATATTTTCAAGTCAATCATAGGAATAGACATTTACGAATAAAAGCATAGCTCAAATTAGGGGGTGATACGAATGTCAAATAACAAAGGGGGTGTTTGTTTGTAATTATCAACTACAAAAACAACAACTAACACTAATAAACAAGTAACGATATGGGTTCTTGGGATGTGATTGGATTATAGGCTAAGGTAGACAAATGGGTAATTGCAACTGATAGTAAATAGTTGTAAATCAATGACTAAGCTAGACTTTAGTGCAGATAAACTTTCTATCGAACAATTTACCCCGAAGCAAATTAGTTTCTCTTGAACACCAACAAGCAGCAATTAAAAGCAGCCTACGCTTTAGTCCATTCACTCTCTCGAGCTAAATGTGTGGAAAAGATTTAGGATTCACTCTCTCGAGCTGAACCCATGACAACCCAATACCCACAGACCATCAAATCAGTAATCTTGGTTTAAAGATCTCACTCTCAAGCAAGCCAAAAACATGAAGGTAGAGTTGCATTTGTAACTACAACCCTTTAAATTAAACAACAATTACTGAATGAAATCACTTTTAAACAACATTTACACTATCAATTAGCAATACCCATAAACTAAATCAACCCATAATCACAAAATCACACCCAAGAATCGTAGGTTTAGCCGGACATCATAAAAAGATAGAAATTGTTACCAAATTGTGTTTCCATCAAGTGGGTACGATCAATTTCGCTTTTACAAAGGTCCAAAATGAATAATGTTCAACACCTTCTTTCAGTTTCTCAAAAATGGAAAGTTTCAAATCTTCAAAGCAAAGGAAAAAAATATTGTCTCAATACTCAGTGTTCTCACTCAAATTCTCAATAAAAAAGTTCTATATCCTAAGAAGCTCGCAAAAATGTATTTGCAATCGCAAAAAAATATGTTGTGAGGGACCACTCAATGCAATAAGTTGGGATCACCGATCAGCTCGCCTATCTGCCCTTTGGTCAGTTCCATCACCTTTTTACTTTGACCTTCAGCATCCTCAAGTTCTATAACTTTGGATGATCCAATCACTGCATCGCGGAATCATTCGGCGACACGCCGACCACTGATTTCTCTTGCCAACTTTATTTTCTCCTTCGAGTCTTGAAACACTAAAACTTTGGGCGAGGTAAAAGCCACTCGGCGACTCACCCAATGAATTAGGCTATCAACAAGCTTTCTTTTTTGTCGTTCTTTCAGATGCCTTGTTTCTTTTTGCTCGTTCGTGTCCATGCTTTGTTCCTCAATCCAAATACCTAGAAATCAAGGGCTTTACATCAATTATTGGCACAAAATAAGCATTTGAGGACACTAAATCTATCAAAATAAAGCCCTCAATAAGTCCAAATCGTGGACTTATCAGGTTTTATACTGACTAACCATCGTCTACACCTATAATTGAATGAGGTGTAGTTGAAATATTAATTTCAATCATCATAACCTTGTATACCTCATTAATGAACTCTTGAGGATCTTCTTCAACCTTTGAACCATGAAACTCCACGGATTCATCCAAGTGAAGTTACTTACTCTAGTTGTCTTTGTATCAACGTTTGGGTTCACGGGGACTATAACCTTCTTATTGGCTCGGGTCGTCATGGCTTGAGATAACACTTGAAAAGCGGATCGAAACTCGGTTAGTCACTTATTCAACCAAATGGTCGGCTGTAACATGAGGAGTTTCTTGAGGAGATTGAGGAGCCTCATTCCACATTCTCATTTGCATTCCCCCTAAGATAAGCTCTTCGAAGGGCCATATCCTGAAAAAGGATCGAATAAAAATTATGAGAGATACATATAGAGTTACACTCTATCGCATGACTTTAGAATAATGAAAGAAGTGAAATTTCCTAAACGTCTTATAGCCTCTTATTCATAAATGTGGCGCGCTTCACACTCATGAAGAAGAATCTACTCGACATGACATCCTAGGACCTTTCTAAACCTTATAGTGTAAATACAAAAAAATTCACGACCTAAAGTGTACCATAGACGTAACATGACATATAGAACCCCGAGAGACCCTACACAAGACAATTAGCATACATCATACAAAATAATAGAAATAATTTTCTTAAAAGGTAGTATTTCACACATCAAGAGTTTGACAAAACAGAAGTCTAAGATAAGGATCAAAGCCATCTAACACATCATAAGGAAAGAGATTAGGACATAACACATACATCACATACAAAGTTGGAAAAATGTGAATAACACACATCTAAAAAGTGTATCGGTTTTTGGAACATGAGGACTCACCAATCAACGGGAAGCACCCGATCGATGTCTAACCATGAGTATATGAGGTAGGAACGTTGGACCCTACATTAATGAGATAATGTAGGCACAAGTATTCATTATTACATGAAATGTACCAAGTATGGGTCAATATACATAAACATGGACATGATAGCATGAATGGTTTAAAACATGTAGACATAATTAATATTTGGACATTTTCAACAAAAGGAAGTAAATATGAAAATCATAGGATATAGTCAATGAGTTTGAAATAAAGGACATAAGAAAATCTTTGAAAATAACATGGTCATTGGTGTTTCACAAATATCAAAACAATACTTCTGGTTTGAGTACCAACGATCTCGAGTAGTAATATAACTCAACCAAGGGTTGGGACTATTCAAACTGGGAGTGGTTTCGAGAATTAGCAGTCAGACATGAATATGCTCAAATCAATCATACCTAAAGACATTTACGAATAAAAACATGGTTTATATCATAGGGTGACACAAGTGTCAAATATCAAGAGGGGCTTTTATGTTCAATTAATAAATAAAAACAACAAATAACAGGAAAATACAAATAGAGACGGGATTCTGGGATGTGATAGGATTATGGGCTAAGGTAAACAATCGGGTAATTGCAATTAATAGTAAACTACTACAAATTAGTGAATAAGCTAGACTTTAGTGGGGATAAACTGCTCGAGTAATCTTCGCTTTAGTCCATTCACTCTCTCGAGCTTGATGTATGGAAAAGGGTTTAGGATTCACTCTCTCGAGCTGAACTCATAACAACCCAATACCCACAAACGATCGATTCAATAATTTTGGTTTTAAAACCTCAATCTCGATTAAGCCAAAAACACGAAACTAAGATTGTATTTGCAACTACAACCCATTAAGTTCAACCACAATTACTGAACGAAATTATTTTTAACAGCATATAAACTATCAATTAGCAATACTCAATAGTTAATTCAATCCATAATCACATAATCACACCCCAAAAATTGAGGTTTTAGCTAGACATGGTAAAAGGCAAGAAATCAATACCAAATTGTGTTTCCATCAACTGGATATCAATAATAATGTCCTTACACAAGTCTAAGATGAAGAATCTTCAACACCCACTTCCAATTTCTTGGAATTGAAAATCTTCAAATCTGTAAAGCTAAGGAAAATGTCTCCATAAATTTTGTTTCAGATTCAAACATAAAAAACTGAATAATAATATGATTCTATAGAGAATTGGTACTAAGATTAAAATTTTAAAGAAGTATTTATAGTCGTCAAAAAAAGTGTGTTGCGAAGGACCATTTAGTGCAATAAGTCGGGATTGTCGATCCACTGGGTGATCCACCCTTTGGGCAATTCCATCGCCTTCATACTTTGGCTTTCAACATCTCTAAAATTTGTAACTTTAGGCGATAAGGCATTGCATTCCGGAAGCGTTCGACGACTCGCCAACTGCTCCCTTACATCGCCCATTTGATTTTCTCCTTCAAGGCTTTGCACTATGGAACATTAGGCGAATCCTTGGCCATTCGAATACTCGTCCAATAGGTTAGGCGATCCTCAAACCTTCTTTTCTTTGTTCCTTCAGCTGCCTTGTTCCTTTTTGCTCATTAGTGTCCATGCTTTGTCCTCAATCTAAATACCTGAAACTCAAGGATATACATCAGTTATTGGTACAAAATATGCATTTTAGGACACTAAATCTATTAAAATATAGCCTTAAATGAGTCCAAATCATGAACTCATCAGTCATTTTGTGGGATCTTAGCTTTAGCTGACAATAAGACCATGCGAGCTATATTATGGAATCTGATGTATCCCTCATACTGAAAGAATGGGAATCTACTTGTCAAGGTAGAATTTGTACATATCATTATTCACTAAAGTGGATCTACTAGGTAGGTCATTTAAGAAAATCTTGCGGGGCACATAGTTTGAGACTAGAGGTTGCTACGAGAGACTATCCTATTTGAGACTCCACCTCAAAGCCCTCTCGGTGCTAATTATAAGTCCCAACGGAATAGATAAAAGTCAAATATAAATTTAACATAGAAAAGACAATGATCAATACCAATCCACATCTTTCAAGATCAAAACATAGAGTAGATTCTAAAACATAATTCAACAAAGGTGAGAAAATCTTTCACCAATGTGAATCCATATGTGATAAATATCTTTTATAATCATGACCATTATAACCCGTGAGAAAAACTTTCACAATAACCTTGATACCTTCATTTCTAGTCATCCTCAATTCATTCACAATAATTTCATAAAAACATGAATATCTTCATAACTTCATAATTCACAGGTTCATGAGTTCATCATAGATTCATAATTAAAACTCATAATTTAGGCATGAATCAACATAATTTAGCTAAATACCATGTAATAACATTGAATAATGAATTAAAAGACATAGCAATAATCAATCACAATTGAATGAAACTCATAAGGATTGAATTGAAACTCTAACTTAAGCAATTGAAATTGAAATTGAAAATTGAAAAACCTTGAGGACCCCATGGAAGAATGGATTCCATGGGTGAATACCCACATACCTTGATACTTTAAGCCCAAAAAGAATAGAGGATTGGAGACTCTTCTTCTTCTTCCTTAGCCTTGAGAGGGTTTGGGGAGGATGAGTTTGGTTAGGTTTAGAGGATTTAGGAGAATTAATTGAAAATGGGTAATATGAGGCTTAAAAGCTTCATATAGGGCTTATGATAGAAGACAAAATGATATAATATTAGATTAAAACGATTAGGAAAAGACCCAGAAGACAACATGACATAGTATTAGATTAAAATAATTAGGAAAAGACCCAAAAGCCCCTTAAGATTAACTGTTGGACTTGACCTACGAACCGTAGAACTTTCTAAGGTATGTACTAGTCAACGTAGACCAAGTACTGGACATGAAATAACCTATCTTTGACAGAAATCTTCTACGACTCGTAGGTCTTCCTACGGTCCGTAGAGACAAACTGTAGAAATCAACTTTGACCTTCAAAATTTCACTTAGTTTGTGACTCACCTATGAGACCTATCTACAACTCGTACAAAGAGTGACAGAGCGTCCTGGTGAACTGTAAAGAGGGTCTTGAGACTTGCTTTTAGAAAATTATTTTTCCTTTTCCTACGGTTGCAATCTACATTCCATAGATGAGACCCAAAGACACAGCATGCAACCCAAAAAAAGTAACTTCCCTTTTATTTCCAAATTTTGAGGTGTTACAAATTTGTTACGTATGAAGTGGCTAGTGACTATATTATTAATTTTAACTAGGAGTGACAAACGAGCGGGTTTAGTCAAATACTGATAGAAAATGAGTTAAAATATTCAACTCAACTCATATTTTAAATGAGTAAGAATGAGTTACTCAATGAATAATATGAGTAAATACGAAATCCATATTATAGTAGGGATCCTATCCAACAAAAAGACATTGGAAGTTGTTAAGCATATATTTAGATATCTTCAAGGAACAATTAATCTAAAACTAATATATTAAGTAACTTGCATCCAACTAAAAAATAATTGATTATGCAGATGCGATGTGTTTTTCTTACCCACATAAAGTCTTGTCTTACACAAGATATCTATTGGAGGTATAACTATATCACGACGTTCGATGAAACAAACAATAGTTGTCACTTCTTCAAATCATGTAGAGATAATAATCATTCATGAAGCCGACTGAAAGTGTATATGACTGAGATCAATGACTCGACATATTTTATAATTATGTGGTCTTTTTGTGCAAATAAAAATTCCAACAGTATTGTATGAAGATAATATTGCTTGTATAGCTTATTTGAAGAAATGATACATCAAAGGAGATCGAACAAAACATATTTCACCTAAGTTCTTTTTTGACACATAATCTTTAACAAAATGGTGGGATAAGTGTTCAACAGATTCATTTTAAGTGATAATCTTATAGATTTATTCATTAAGATATTGTCAACGTCAACATTTGATGAGCTAAGATATAAGATTCAGCTGCCTCACCTCCGAGACATCAAATAAAGTCATCATTAGGGGAGTAAAATGTGTGATGTACACTTTTTCTCTTAGCCATAGTTATGTCCCATTAAATTTTTCTAATAAGATTTTTAATGAGTTAACTCTCAAGACGTATTACAAGATATGTGTACTCTTTTTTCTTTATTCAACTTTATTTCTATGCAATTTTTCCTTATAAGATTTTAACGAGACAAATTATCTTTAAACATCCAAGCGGAAATGTTATGAATTTATTTAATTGTATGTGGAAGTTTCATTCAATTAACTCCTTAACGTACATGCATCTATTTAATGTATTTCATAAAGGTTGTACTAACACATTTCATTAAGGTGGTAAACGAAGAATTTGTATATCCTATAAAAGAATATTCGTCATCCTTGTGAAATACACACTTAATAAGAATGTTAGACTCTCTACATTCTACTCTCTGTTTAATTCCTCTCATTTTACAACATTTAGGTTCTATTGAGAAAGTCAATTGATAATTATAATTGGTTTAATTACTAGGGTAATAATTATCAGTCGAGCCTGTCTGTTTGTCATAGTGTAATTACAGTGTGATTACACATGTACCTTTGAGATGCACAATTGCAATCATAAGATTATATTAATTTTAAAAATAAAAGTTAATTATTTCAAATTTATATTAGACAAATAAGAAACTTTATAGAGGATATTAAATTAAATATTTAAGATACATATTATCTTTTGAAAATATATTAATTAATACACATATGTTCTTAACTAATGTTATGAAAAAATAATTGATTTATATTTTTCAAATTAGTATATTTCAATTAAATTAATCATAAAACTAAAAGTATAAGATTTCTATAAACATCATGAAATGCATGTTTGGTAAAAAGATTTATATTATAAATAAAATATCATAAATTATAAAACTATTTCACAAAAAAGATAATCTATCAAGTCCTGTCTAATTAAAAAATAAATGACTTGCAATGTGGAGCCGCAAGTCAGTACTACAAAACATATTAAACTACAAAAATATAACATAAGTTCTAAATTTAAAATAAAAAATTACCATAATACTATTATGTCAAATTTCAATATAACATAAGTTCTAAATTTAAAATAAAAATTTACCACGATACTCTTATGTCAAATTTCAACTGGACATAAATAATTATGATTTTAAAGAAAAGAAAAACGTAAATCTATAACCTTAACGATAAATTCTACTCTAATTTAAAAATTAGATTACTAACAAATTATGCTAATGAAAGAAATAATCATGACATAAAAATAGACAATACAAAAAATAGCATGGAATCACATGAAGTAAAAGGTTGAGAATGATAAGTAAATGAAATATAAATAGTAAAAAATAAAAAATTAACTTTTAGAAAATTTTAAAATAAATAAAAAAATTAGATAATTTTAAATAATAGAAATAAAAAAATAAAAAATAAAAAGAAATAAAAAAGTAATCCCTCCACTCTTTGAGAGTTGAAAAGGGTAATTACAATTTACATGGCCAACCAAACACGCTAGACAATATAGATACACCAATTACATTAAAAGTAGGCCTAATCTATCGGTACCCCCTAAAGTTAGCACAAAGTTTTACTTAGACACCTCAATTTAGTGATGTTCATTTTAAACCCCTCATGTAGGAACTCGATGTGTCATTTTGACACTTTTCATTGACATGACATGGTAAGTGTAATACAGTCAAAGTCAGTGCGTGAAGAGCTTTTTTTCAAGCAAAAAAATTATTTTTAAAATACTGTTCATCTTCTTCCCTCTTTCTTTGTGATTATCTCACCCACCACACACCATCAACCCACCGTCGCTGCATCATCACTATTTATCTTCTTAAAATCTTAAATAATTTTTAATTTTTCAGATCTGAAAATCATCACAATCTTTATCTTCTTCTCATTCTGTTTCTTTTGATCCAACAATTAAATTTTAGCGCCACAAAATAATTACTCCATTTCGTGTTCATATGTTTGAATCCTCTGCACATACGAAAATGAAAATGAAAAATAATTCTTCCATTGTTAGTTATAAATGATTTTTTTTAGAAGTAAAGAAGAGAAAAAAAAATAGTACTTTTATAAACTAATTTTTTTCAATATAATTAAATTCTTTTGAAAGCGTTTCTTGAAAAAATGATAGAGTGAGAAAAAGGGTTGAGGTTGGGGTGGGTGGGGGTAAAGAGGATGGACGACCTAATAGGGATGGAGGAGCGGTTGGGGTTGGGATGTGTGGGGTGGAGAAGACATCTAGGTTGGTTGAGTGAAGAAGACAAGGGTGGATTTCTTGAAAATTAGAAGTGTTAAATTTCTTTTTGAAAAATATTTATTATTTGAGTTTTAAATGCCACATGTCATTAGTTTAAATTATTTTTTTACATACATGACATGTGTCTTTGTTTAATTCGTCACTTTGACACGTTATCAAACAAGTGTATTACAAACACTTTGTATTTTTGGATGATTGTTAAAATAGTGAAAAAATGACCCAACAAAATCCTACATAAGGTGTCTAAAATGAACAAAATTTAGCTAAATATCTAAGTTAAACTTGGTGCCAATTTGAAGCGGCCAGGACACCGATGAATTAGGCTAATGAAAAATATGTTACTATATTTTACAAATTAAAAAGAAGGTCTAACCCATCGGTGACCCCTTAAACTTGGCACAAACTTTCACTTAGACACCTTAACTAGATTTTGTTCATTTTAGACACCTTATGTCAGGTTGTATTGTGTCATTTTGACACTTTTTTCACAATCAACAAAAAATGTAAAGTGTGTGTAACTGACTTGCTGATGACGTGTCAAAGTGCCAAATTAAATGAAGACATTTGTCATTTGACACAAATAATTCTTTTATAATGAATTTTGAATAAAACTAAAAATTAGCCAATGAATCAATGACACCTGATATTTTTGCCCAAATAATTATTAAAGAGGATTAAACTATTTTTTTTCAAAAAAATTACTTTGCAGAATTCCCCTCACCCACCCACTCCCGACCCTAGTCATCTTTTCCAACAAATTAAAGCCAACCCCCTTCGTCTTCTCCGCCGACCGTCTTATGTCAATGCTTTTTAGTTTTATTAGTAGGAGGATTCCATTATATACTTACAAAGTGGTCATTTTCTTAGCTTCTAAACTAAGGACTGCCATTTTAATGAAGAATTTGAGATAGTAATTAAGATCAAATATCACATAATCAGTTGTCAAATCTAGAAAAAAAAATGTTAGTGAAGTCATAATGTCGACTTTCAACCACATAATTTGAATTGCCATGATTTAGCAATAAAATTCTTCACCAATTTGACCATCAAATCAAATTCACATAGAGAAGTTTATTTAATTCTAAAATCGCTCTCAACTCTTTTTATAATTGTATTACACTCATCATATCATGTCACAAAAAGTATCAAAATGACACAATACGACCTGATATAAGATGTGTAAAATGAACAAAGTCTAGTAGTCTTAGGCCTCATTTGTTTGCACTTAATGGAGGTCTGGATCTTAATTATTCAAATTCAGCCCATTAAGTACGTTTGAATTTTAGGTCTGAATCTGAATCATTCAAATTCATCCCATTAAGTTCATTTGTTTTATTTTTAAAAAAAACTCTTAATGGGTCTCAAGAGGTCTGAATGAATCAGATCTGTAGGAGACTCTTAACAATATTCAGACTCATTTGATAAGTTATCAAATAATAAATCATAACTTCTCTCCTTTGGGCGTGCCTTTTTATCTCATAACTAAAAACTTTATTTCTCTCTTTTCTCAATCAAACATCATCTTTTCTCAACAGTTAAGTTTTCATAAATCAAGTATTTTTTATATTAATAATTTTCTTTTATTGACGTGTGTCAACAACACTGGTTGCAATAAGAATTTGATGTATTATTGTTTATCAAGATTTTGAATGCAAAAATAGTACTCCAAATCATGATTATTAAAACTTTTTTTTTTATTTTTTTATCAAAAGTGATATATTTTGTTGAAATGAAAATTTTATAATATTTTATTAATATAATGTTCAGTTCACTTCCACATTCAAAACAAACAACATTAATTATTTAGTATTTAGATTTAGAGAACACATCTTAATATTCAGATGTGTATTCATCAAAATATTCATATCTTAATACAAATTTTAATATTTAGATGTGTATTCAGATTTAAATTTCTTAATTTTAATAAAAATAAATGAGACCTTAATTAAAATTTGTGCCAAGTTTAAGGCCAAAAAAAAGAAAGGAATACATATATTCTTTTTAATTTCAACACTTGTTTATATCTTTCCGTCGTTTCTCTGCAGTTTCTTCTCTATCCTCGCTGTTCGCTGATGCAAGTGTTCAACGTTTGTACACTGACAGAAAAAGCAATCTGAAACAGGAAATCCACAAAAATGGCCTACAAAATTATTATAAACTCTAATCTCAATAGCAATGGCCTACTATCACCTCCTCCAAACAAACTACACTCACATCTTTTACCCTCAAATCAAAAATTTCGTGGCCGCAGGATCCTTGCAAGTCCACCTCTATCACTGATACGAAGTAAAAAAAGTTGGCATGGATCACTTCGAGTTTCGAATTCGAGTCAGTCTTCCGCGTCTAACTCCTTCGATGTTGTCATAGTTGGTGCCGGAATCATTGGATTGACTATCGCACGCCACTTGCTCCTTGCCTCAGATCTCTCGGTCGCCCTAGTTGATGCTGCTGTTCCTTGCTCTGGTGCAACAGGAGCAGGTAAAAGTGTATTGAAGATCTTATACATTGGAATGGAATGGGCCAAATACTGCAAAATGGATATTGAGGATTTATATGCTGACCCAACTAGGTTTGGGATGGAGAAGTAGTAGTAGTGGTAGTAGTTATTGTTTTATAGCCGAAGCCTACTAGTTTGGGTTCAAGGTTTAGTATGGTTGCATATATTACCCTCTTGGACTAAATGCTGTATATATTAACTTAGTATGCTGTCAATCTTGAGTTTAGTCAAATTAACGAGCTATATCAGCGTACTGATTGAAGATAGATTAACCACAAAGATCAACTGAATAAGTAGGTCAATGGTCTGTCAAACACTTAAGTGGAAGAGTTTATTTGTTTCTATAATAAGTATTACAAGTGTTGTTGTAAACCCTTATTCTCTCACTTGAGAATTTTGGAGAACATCTCTCTCTATCTGCTGATATTCCTATTGTTCCCAGTGACTTGAGTGATTGATTGTGGATTTTCTTTATTGTTTCTCATTTGAGCTGGTTTACCGTTCTAGGTCAAGGATACATATGGAAGGCACACAAATCACCCGGTACTGAGAAATGGGACTTAATGATGAGAAGCCACCAATTATGGGAGAGCCTAGCCAAGAGCATTCAACTTCAAGGGATGGATCCTTTAGAGGTACTTGGCTGGAAGAAGACAGGTGATTTAAATCCTTCCGAATATCTGCTTTCACTATCTTTAGTCAACTTACATCCACTGGGTGCTTCTTTATGACTTTAGGAATGGGCCGACCTTTATCATATTATATGTCTTGTTTTCTGTTCTATCTTGTTTTTATGTTTGATGCCCGTGAAGTGGTGGTTACCTAGAAGCTTATGCAATATAAATATAAAGAGAGTATCTCGAAATCAAAGGTGGATATGATTCTGACCAATGAGGTTTTTATCTCCACAAAGCAGCCAAAGGGGTTAGAATCGGATGGATCAATGGTGAAATATCACGTTATTTTCCTGTCTTTTTAGAAAAAAATATTTTCTACACTGAGGAGGTATGTTCCTCCTTAATGATATGCATTCTCAATTGTAATTATTTTTTCTTTTTTCTGGAAAATTCATTTCCAAATGACAAAAGGTGGTATATTTTAGAACATCAGTGATCAATCTGGAAGAGTTCAGGTTTGAGACAGTTCTGGTAAATGCCAAAGTTAAAGGAACCTCATATTTGTTGAGTCCTTCTCTTTTTGATAGACTTTTTGGCAACAGAGGCCCCAAACATTCTTTCAGTCTGTTCAAATTGTTAGTTTTAGATTCTTTGTGAATATTCTAGAATATGTATAATCATAGTAGGTAGCTTAATTATTTCCTGTTGTATTAGGTGTTGATTTCCTTTCCTTTTTAGGACATGTAATTATTTAAATCCCAATAGCTTGACTGCTAGAGGAATAAATATAATCAAGCTGAGTTTCTCTCATTTTTTTCCTCCTGTTTCATAGTTAAATTGTCCCACACACTGGTTGAAGGAATGAGTCGTTGTCTCCTTATATAGTCTTGAGAACTTTTCATCTCAAGAGCTAACTTTTCAGATTGATTGAGGCCGAAAGTCCATTTTCTTTAACATGGGAGCACCATATTAGAGCCAAACCCATCCCTGTTCTTGGTTTACCCAATGCTGGGACCCCATGTAATGTCATTCACGCTTTAGTTGACAGGCCTGAAGGGAGGGGGGGGGGGGGTTTAGATCATTGTCCCACTTTAGTTGAGGGAATAGGTTGTATATCCTTATCTTGGGAAATTCTCATCGCATGAGCTAAGTTTTGGTGAGGTTATGCCTAAGGTCTATTTTTTTTTTACCATTAACAATGTGGATTTTCTCCATAGTGTCCATTGAAGGCAACTTTCCATTTCCCTTTTTTCAGTATACATCCCTTTTTCTGTAAAACGCAATTTAGAAAGCAAATCTTTTTGATATCTCCTCATTTTAGAGGGAGGGTGTGGTGTTTTCTCTTTCTTGAGTCTTGTCCATGTGATCCCTTATACCTATTTCACGTGCACAGGCTAAGGGAAAACCTTTCTTCTGTAATAATCGTTACTATTCCACTCCATCATATTAAAGATTTTAGGGGAAACCACTGAGTGAAGTTCTTATTATCTGATAGGAAGCCTTTTAGTAAGTAAAACAACAGATGAGTCAGCAATATTAAAAAGGAGGGTGGAGGAGCTATCACAAGAGGGATTGAGAGCTGAGTTCTTGTCCTCCAATGACTTGCTATCAGAAGAACCGGAACTTGTGGTTGAGAAGGAAGGTGGGGCGGCTTTTTTCCCCGATGATTACCAATTAGACGCTCATCGTACTGTTGCATTTATTGAGAAGGTTTGTTCCCTTTCCTTCTTTCTATCTTTCTTCCTTTCTCTTCCACTTTGATTCATTCTTTAGGAATAAGCTTTCATGCTATCTTACAATTCCTATATATCCTCAAATTGATAATTACTCAAGTGTTTGATCATTGTCCAGGGTAACAGGCATTTTTCTGTGGAAGGGAGATATGCCGAATTTTATCATGAACCTGCTATTGGATTAGTTAGGTTTGACAGTTTCCATATTTACTGATGTTTGATCTCTTTCTGGTCAGTATGATCACTATTAATAAATTTAATAAATTCAGACATGGAAATAGCTGCGAGGTTGGAGCTATTCAAACTTCCAAGAATACATTGCACAGTAAGAAGGCTGTTGTGATTGCAGCAGGTTGTTGGACTGGGTCTTTGATGCACGACCTGATTAAGCAACCAGATATTGAACTCGACCTTCCTATAAAGCCTCGAAAGGTTTTGGATAAGATGTAACATGCCCATTGAATTATTTACTTTGTTGCATTTGTTTGTTATCTTATTTTCTTATTGAAGATCTAATAAAGGGTTAAAAGAAAAGTAGATTTATATATTTTTTTTAGAAAACCATATTATTATTTGTTGAATGTTTATAGATGCAAAAGTTCTAGTCATCTATCCCATAACTACAACCAATTGGTACATCAGATGGAGGAGGAGATGCATGGAAGTGAACTAGGGTGAAATACACCCATTCACATGCTGATGCTCATATGCCAGCCCAAACCAGACCATTACTGTTATATCTTATTTCTTTCTCGTGGCACTCTTTGTCATTGTTTACATTATTGTCACTATATTATTAGGAACTTTCATTTTCTTCTCCTGCCGATTGGGTGAGGGTGGGGGGTTGAATTGGGAGAGTCATGTATGATTTGGTTCTTCACATGCATATGCTAATCTGTACTCTGTAGCCACCATTTCTTACTCGTCCCTCTCTGTTAGTGCTTCAGACCATTTCTTTAACTTCAGCCGATGCCTTGTTTTGCCTAATTTAGTTTTCAGGTCCTGGATATTAGGCAACATTAATTCATACGATATTTAAAAGTAAACATGTGAGTATTTGTGGGTATGTAACTGGATGCTCATCTGCTACTAGTATGAACTATTCTTTCTTGTCAACTTTTGTTTGATACCTGCCTCCCACCTCCTGTGGATCAGTTTCTTGTTAATTCATATATCCATTAATTCTATGGAGGGGTTGCTACATAACCCAAGTTACAAACTAATTCTGGAAACAAAAAGGAAGAGCATGAAAAGAGAGAAGAGAAATGAAATCAAAAGTTGCTCCAAGACTTCTTTTCTCAGCGCATGGAATCTGTATTCCTTTATCCCTTTAGCTGGTTATTAACTTCAAATGAGATATTGTTTTACAAGCTCAAGATACAGACACTCAGCAGTTAGAAGAATCCAAAGCTCTTAATGGTCTGTCTGTCTAAATCAGCCTTAAAAGAATCCAAGGTTCTCGATTGTGTCTGGATGTACATTATTTTCAAGAGTTCCCTTCTAAACCTATCCACCTCAAATAGGGAAGTCATTAAGTGAATATCAATATAGAAAAGGTGAAAACTGACGGCCAGAAGAGAAGCATGTAATGTATGATGGCAATTTGATTAATCTTTCTATGTATGGATCTACCTCCTTGTCATAACTTTTTGCAGGGATCTTTTCTTGTGCCTACTTTTCAATAGATTCAACCTTATATATTTGATATTTACTAGTGAAGCTAAATTTTGCCTCTGTAAACAGGGTCACCTGCTTGTGATAGAGAATTTCAAGTCGTTCAAGCTGAATCATGGAATTATGGAGGCAGGGTATACCAAGCATCAGTCAGCAACCCTTAAAGCTACTGCATCTGATTCAGGGCCTGTCTATAATGCACAAGATTTGTCTGTTTCAATGACGGCAACCATGGATGCATCAGGCAATCTTGTCCTTGGTATACTATATCCTGTTGTTGTATTATGTAATCCTCCTGTGTTTTACCCACAACCAGTATGTCTAACCCAATTCAGCTAGATGTGGGTAGTTCCAAGCTCCATAGCACCCTTTTTCCTGTGAAAGTATTAAGGGGTCGTTTGGTGTGAGGGATACAAATGAATAGTCTTCGCATAAAAAAATAGTCCAGGGATAAAATTTTGGTCTCTTATTTGGTTGCCAAATTTGGGATAACTTATCCCACCATTTATACCATATGATGGGATAAGTTTTCTCAAAAATATGGTCGAATAACCCAGGATAGCTAACCCCGGGATAATTAATCTTGGATAACTTGTTCCCAACCAAACGACGTGCTCTTTTTTATGAAGAAAAGGATTTCATTAAAGAGCATCAGGGTGATGCTAATCGCAAAAGTGTACAAAGAAAGAGAGTTCGTTCCCGTACACGAGTAAGCTTGGATCAAAGAGCTAACAAGATCCCAAAAACTGTCAACACTATTAACAGGAGACAATAAGTAGCACTTAGTTTTTAGAGTATAGCTTAGAATTGAGATCCCATCAAAGCATCTGCGATTTCTTCCATTCAAGACACATCAACTTGAGGGAATGATCAATGAATTCAGTTCCCAATATCTCCTCCTCCTCTTCTTCTTTTTTTCTTCTTCTAATTTCTCATGGTACCAGAGCAGGCAGAGTTGCAGGCAGAGTTCCTGAGATCGAATCTCACCGCCACCCATATCAAAGAGAATTTCCACGTGCTTGGCTCATGAAAAGAAATCAGGCCCGCACGTGAGGGGGCGTGTTGAGAATATAATTAAATAATAAAAGTGTGCTCTCTCTAACAACTTAAGCTTTTGGATGAGATGGTCACACATTTCAACAATTATTATTATTATTTGTTATGAAAAGTTCTGTATATTTTTACTGACATAAAAGTCCACTATAAGGTCAAATACTCCTAGAAAAGCAATAGTTTCAAAATCAACGTACTATCAATGCTAAAACCTATTCGCATTAGTAGATATCGCCTATATGCATATTTTCCTCTGGTCTGTTCTATCTTTAGCTAAGCTTACATTTGCTAAAGATGTGGCACTTTATTTTATTTATTTGTTTAGGTCTACAACTTGTATTTTTAACAAAGATCTTTGCCTAGTTTTTCATATATTATTTGAAGGTATGGTAAATCCAACTAGGATATATCTCTTGTTGCATGTCTTGGCTAACTTCTCGGATGTACTATTCATGATATATAGAGCCGTGTAGACAACTTTTTCCAAAGTTGTTTGAAAACATATTTTCGGGGATAAGTTTGTGCAAAAGAAAACTGTGTTTGAATAGTCGTAGTTCTTTGAGGATTTGTGAGTCTTTTGTGAGTGCAAGAAGAGCTTTTAAATGGAAATATACCTTCAAAGCTTCTCTTCATTGAAATAGCTTTTCTGAAATAACTTTCTGCTTGAACTCCTTTAAAAAGCTAAACAGACGTGCTTTCTCGGAAAAAGGATCAACCTTTCAAGCTGTGTAACTTTTGGTAGCTGCGGGCACTTTTCCCATTGTATGGTATCTGGTAGTCCATTTATATTGAATAAAATTGTAATGGAAGGAAAATGAAATATCCATTTTGTGCTACCTTTTATGTCATCTTAATAACTTGGTGAAAATTTGTAATCATAATCACATGGCTTGACAGCTAGGCTTTCTTTCTGTTCATCTTTTCTTTTTTAAATCCGAATCATTGAAGGTAAGTGTGGTTTATATAAATCTTCACTCATGTCTATTCACCAAGATCTTTTCTTGCAGGGAGTAGCCGACAACTTGTTGGGTTTAACACAGAGGTAGATGAATCTGTCATCAACCACATATGGCAGCGGGTTGGAGAGTTCATACCTGCTTTAAGACATGAGTCTCTTGAAGATTTGTGTCAAAGCAGAGAAGTTAGAGTAGGACTGAGACCTTACAGTAAGTGAAATCCAGAAACTTTTGTCTTGTAGCAATCATGTCTGAACTCCTAAAATAATGCCAAAGTTGCAAGCTTGCTCATGAGCTCGACTACTTTTTGATTTAGTTCCTGACGGAAAGCCTGTCATTGGGCTTGTTCCTGGATTTTCAAACGTCTTTCTTGCTGTGGGACATGAAGGAGAAGGACTATCACTGGTATTTTTCTCTGATCTGCTTCTGCAGATAAACTGAAGACATCATTTTCTTATAAAAATTGTCCCACTCATTTTAATTTGAAGTTAGCTGTTCTTGCTGACTTTCCGAGTTCTTATATTCTTCTAAGTTGATTTGTGGGCAATCCTTTCTCTTACCAGGCTCTAGGAACAGCTGAAATGATTGCTGATATGGTGTTGAGAAATCCTTCTAAAGTAGATGCAGCACCTTTTGCTCTGCTAGGCCGGTGCTTCCACTAAATAGTGAGCCCAATGCCATGATTGAGCATTAATAAAGCCGAAATTGGAATGCCCTCCACCCTGAATGTCACATCACATTCTTATGTTACTGCTACATGATGTTGCATTTTGGTTATAGCTTTTCGTTCTATCATTTTCAGTGCAATAACTGAATAATGGGAAATTAGAACTGTTTATACTGGCATGTGGATTTCTCAACAGAGAATGTAGCAATGATAAGTTGATGAATTGGCTCTGGCATGCAGTTCACAGGTTTTGAATTAACAGAGATGTAGCTTCTATAGATAGAGACAAGCTAGAACTATTCCAGCAGAAGACTCATCTTCCCAGCTCTCCAACCATATGGCTCTTATGTAAAACTAAAATAGCAAAATGCTTTTGCTGTGTTTGATATCCTTATGGATTTAGTGCTTGTAATGCTTCATTTTGAGTTCTATCTGTTCTAGCTCATGCATGTGCATTTGGGCTCATTTGTCTAGGAGTATTTTGCTTCTTGTTGTGTGTAGCGGGTTGGGGGTCGGGGGTGGGGAGCTGAATTTGTGCAGTTCAGTTGGTTCAGGTTGATCCAAGATTTATGGGTCAATATCAGCAAAACCCAAGTCGACCCATCTATGAATATATTCTTAGCCCTACCACTCAAGCATGAGGGGTTGAGCACGTTACACTTTTGTGGGATAATTTTGCCCCTAGATTTAGCTAAAGGCTCATCTTTTAAGCTGTCCAATCCAGTAACCCTATTCTGTATAAAGGAAAAAGAAAAATGTTCTTCATGTGGTTGTGTTCTCATGGATAAAATGCTCTCACTGTATATTTGGAGTTCAAGATTTTTTCTTTCACTTTAATTTGTCGAAACAGTACTAGCTGTGTGAACTATAAGGGGTCGTTTGGTGTGAAGGATAATTTCAAATAGTCTTGGGTTTAGATTATAGTGCCACTTAATTTGTTGTTTGGTTGGCAAGTTCGAGATAAGTTATCCCGGGATTAATAATTAGTATCGGGATAAGTTATCCCTTCCCTTGGGTATTATAGTAATATCGGGATAACTTGTCCCGAGATAAAATGACTAAATGCCAAAAATATCCCTTTAAACACTTTTTATACATTACTTTTCACATTCATGAAGGGTATTTTTGTAAACATATATGTTCTTAAGATTTATTATTTTGAATGCAACAAACCAAACACTCAATAAAAAATAATTTTAGCATAACTAATTTTATCATAACTAATTCCATCATAACTTGTTCCATTATAACTGATTCCATCATAACTTGAATTCAAACCAAACGACTCCTGAGCATTAGGAGATTGTTAAGGTTCTTCTGTCTGTCCTTTATTTTTTGTAAGTATTTACAACTGTTTATACCAGAGGCTTTACATGGGTATGTTGATGTTGTACTTATACTAGAGGCTTATGAGACACTCATTGATAGATTGTTTTATAATAGTGATTCACATGGATATGCTAATAGGTATCCCTATAGCTGTGATACCCTGACATGATTTAACATTGGAGACTGCAGGGTGCAGAAGCTTGTATGGTATATTGGAGGGGCCCTGTCTGTTCTTAAGTTTGGGATCTGCATTTCTTTCAACTATCCTTTTATCCACTTTGTTCAGTTCCTCTGCAAATTGCTCAAACCTTTGCTTTACCCATACATCATCTATCCAATTTGGAGATTGTTGTTGACCCAAGTATACTTCATCAGATGTAGGCGTCGAGAGTACCTCTAATAGTGCCATATATAAGGTAGTTTCAGACCTGTTGGGTAACATCTTGAGGAAGAACTTATCTGGGTCATGGAGAAACTCTGCGAACTCTTTTGTCCCTTCC
Source organism: Solanum sitiens (assembly GCA_016801875.1). Taxonomy (NCBI): domain Eukaryota; kingdom Viridiplantae; phylum Streptophyta; class Magnoliopsida; order Solanales; family Solanaceae; genus Solanum; species Solanum sitiens. The sequence continues at coordinate 1,138,322 of JABWTJ010000329.1, forward strand.
ATCGGGATGAAATTCCGACATTTGATTGGGCGATTTAGTGGATGACCCATGTATTCATATTGTCCAAAGTTAACTGAAGCATGAAGACCTGAGGAAATCCATATAAGGGTTGTGAGAGCTTCTACTAGGTCAGAGAGAGTAGTCATTGGGTACCACCATGCTTCATTACACTTGTCTCCATGGCCAATTTTCTTAATCTCCGACCACCATTCTTGGATCTCATGGTCAGATCTCAGGGAATTATCATCCTTGTAAAAATGTAGACAATAGTCATTTACCCATCTCTTGGTTGCTACCCAAATTTCTAGTCCATCTGTACCATATGGATAATCTTCAAAGAGAAGCTGAACGCCAGCCAGGCAATCTGGGTTATGGAAAGCCATACCTCTGCGAGTTTGGTTAATGTGTTATTTTGTAGTAGTAATAGTAGCTATAATGTACATCAGCAGATTTAAGGGTGATGGAGAAAAATGTTTTCAATTATTTATTTTATCCAAAAAAAAAAAGGAGGCAAATGTTATCATATTTACTTTGGGAAATCATTCTGGATCATTTTCCATGTATGTTCTAATATAGAATTAGGTGAAATATGGTACTATTATACAAGCTGGAAGATGGTGTATGAAAATGGTGTTCTCTAGTGACAATTCTGAGTAAGAAAAGTTAGTAATAGTGTCTAGTTGTTGGCCTCAAAGCATGGATTTGGAGTAAGAATTAGGATACATCTAAAAAATAATGAAGGTTTGAGCTTGGGACTTCCATGTTGGAGGTCTCAAGTTCGAAACCCCTTGCCAACGAAAGTTAAGGGGTTTGTCTTCTAGGTCGAGCTCATCGCACCAGGCTTGCCTAGTGCGGGTCACCTCTCCTATGTGGTTTGTGAGCTATTGCATAGGAGCGGGGGTTTTACCATGTGCGCACCCAAAAGGATAGCGATTGCGGTTTCCCTTGTCATCATAAAAAAAAAAAAACTGACTTCCATTTGAGGTGGGACATCACTAAAAAGAAGAAAATTTTCACCCATAAGTGGAAAATGTAGGTTTCTTTCTTTTGATGGAATTTTTTTTTGTTGGAGAAAGCATTTTCAACAATTTGAGATGACTAACATTGAAAAATAATTTCATGAAGACACATATTTCGTATACCAAACAATTTGTTAGGTCACCCAGTTCATATGTCCTGCTAGCATACCTTTTCAGTAAATCACCAGGGAGGCTTTGCTCATCAAATCTCCATTCCTTGTAGAGTGAAGAAGATAGCTCCATAGAGATTTCACCAGAATAAAGGGTCTTCTCAATGATTCCTCCACTTTTTAAGACAGTACTTCGAGCCAATGCATTAATATGCATAGTGTCCTTGAAGTGAGGATCCAATAACCTGTGAATTGGGTGCATAACACTCAACTGCCTTCTGGTGGCAATAATGAATGGCTCTACAACCGCATGAGTTTTTAGCCTACAATTTAATATACCCATGAATAAGGAAGTAGTCAAATTTGGAAACTCAATGACATGGCAATTGCTTAGTAATTTTAGTAAGTTTACCAATGGCTGATTAGCTGATGATAACCAGAATCGTTCACTCCCACATGAGCTTTAGCAAACTGCCATAAGGCTGCCTCTGATCCATTGCCCCCTGGACGAAATACCCTCTGACTCTCAGTGCCAGGTGAAAGCCCTGGTAAACTTAGTTCTATAGCAAGTGGCTTTAGCGTGGCATCGTCCTTTAAGAATAGTAGAGTCCTGGAGGCATAGGCACACACACCATTTTTGTTTATTTTTCCTAAAAATGGCATGAGATAGTTGTGGTGGTCTAAGATGAAAATCCTCCATTGGTTCATTGCCTGCAAAATTGAACTAAAATTTTTATGAAATTTTCAATGTTTGTTGAAGCTCTTTCCAGCAACATTCATGAATATTATATTGTCCTCCATCGTGGTCTTTGGATGATGTTTCATGGGTATGTCTATGCTAAATTCTTTCAAAATGACTGTGTAATTGGTTTTAACGTACTTACTTCTTGAAGACTGAGGCCATCAAGGTTATGTTCTATGTGTGATCGTTTTATTGAACTCCATATTCCATTCTTGCTTCTTGGTGGAAAAGCCTGTGATGTCAAAGCACATCAAACAAGATTTGAAACTTACAACACACTGTTTCCGAGATACAACCAAGGATAATTTTAAAATATAGTCATAAGTAGGGTAAATTTGGATTGATTTTCTCAAAGAAAATTTGTGCACGTGCACCCCAACCCCCTCATGTTGGAACTCCGTTAATGGAAGGGAAAATATGAGACGATTTGCTAATGGTAAGGATATGAATGGGCCAAAAGTTTTATCAGAGTACAAAATTGAGCAAATTTAGATATTACAAGGGGATTAGTCAAACACAATCTTGAGAAAATTTAGATAGTACAATGGTTTAGTCAAACACAATCTATTTTGTTAATATAAGATGTGGACTCATAAATAGGTATGTGTTGTTTTTATAATTATCCATCTAATCCTCTTATTTCTCATGAGGGAGAATACATAAGGACTCCCTTAAACTACTCCATGATTTTTTTTTAAAAAAAACACTTAAATTTTGCCGAGGTCCTATGTGCCCTCTATAATTGTTCAATGTGGTATTTATACCCCTTTCCGATCCATGTGGAATTTGCAGTGCTTGCACAACCCTTTGAGTGTGAAAAGCTCCTAAATTATTGTAATTTACAATTTTTTAACTCCTCATTTTCCTTTCTCTTCTCCCACTGACCACCTCCACCTACCCTACCACCAGTGTAGCACCAACAAAATCCACTCCTCCAACTCCTTCTAGTTTTCCTAATCAGATTACCACCCCCAACTGCTTCATCCCCCCCAGCCCTGCCCCCAAGTTTCATCTTCATCACCTACCATGACTTCACATGTTTCCACCAAATTGTCACTAAAATTCATATTTCAACAAAATCTATCGAACATGTGCTCGTTCGAAACTGTTTTTGACTGCTCTATTGGAAATCTCAGGTTTCTGTTGGGAATGTCCGTCAGTAAAATATAGTAAGGATATGCAATCAAAATATCATCTCTTTGAAACTCCACAAATTCTTTATCTTTTCATCTCTTCTTTTGTATTTTTTCCTCTTTGCTTATTTTTTGATTTTTGTAACTTGTCAATACTAAATCAAGACACTATGAGAAGGAAGCAAATTTACAAACAACATGCTTTTCTGGTTCTTCCTCCTAACACCACACGATCATCAACCAAACTCTTACATGACATTTAGAGGAGATTCATGCCATCAAAGAAATGAGAAAAAACAATAATCAGGTTTTGGGGCAAGAAGAAGAACTGGTGGAGTTGAGGGTGCCTCCCTTTGTGAATAATGAATAAAGGATGAAGAAGGAATTGGTTTGGGGGAGGGACGTCTGATATAAAAAAGTAGTAGTGGTAGTAGTAACTGCTTGGGTGGGGGGGTGGGGGGTTGTCTTGGAAGAAGAAGATGGAATCGGGGGGATAGATGAGAAAAAATATGAATAAAAAGAAAAGTATGAAAACGGGGCCTTTTTTTTATGAAGTCTGATATAATACTAGTTGGTAATACTGCTGTTGTTGGCTTGTTGCATACTAGTTGGGAATAGGTTTGTCTTGTTAGTGGACTTATAATATTATATATATATAAAACTTATTTTTCACTTTTATTTTAATTGGTAGGATGATAACATGAGTTGATCTTAAATGGAGAAGTGAGGATTCATATAGCTAACTCTACTTGTTAGGGACTGAGGCGGAGTGTTCTTGTTGTTTGCCAGTGGGTATACCACAGTATACCAAAAATCTGGTTGTTTTGTTTTAGTGTGGTAAATTTCATTTTGAACAAGTCCGGGGATTGTGGGTTTTGGGGTGGGCGGTCAGTGCATAGGATTGTTGCAAAGTTAAGATGTTTTTTTAAATATGAGACTAGCTTAGGGAGATCTTTATGTGTTCTTCCTTCTCATAAAATTCATTCAATATCATCATGAGAAAGCACATTTCGTTAGTATTACATCTATATTTGCATTCCCCAGTAAGAAAACATGAAGCTTCTGGTTACGCCTATCATATTTCTCTTAAGAAGTAAAAACACATCATACCTGCAAACACTGAATTACAGTTGCATTAATTCCTGCAAGCATCTGGCGCCCAAACTCCTCATCATCCTTCCATGCCAATTCGTTCCCTGTGCATGAATAATCCAGACATGAAACAAAACTTGTCTTGGAGAAGGAAGATTTAATAATCTTAAATTCATAAAACCAGCATCACCTGCTAATAACTGAGGCATTGGGAACTTTGCAGTATAATCGTTGATTCCTTGGCCAATATCCTTCAAAATCTCTTTTGGTAGATGAGTTTCCAATTTCTTTATCATCCATTCTTCTACCCCTTGGCTTTTCTTCCCCGAAAATAGCTCTTTGATCTCGTTGAATGACTTGAATTGGTTGGTTTCTTCTCTTGACACAGATCCCCCCTGAGAACCAACAAAGTGCAAAGTTGCCTGGATCACTTTCTTCTCAAACTCAGATTGTTTCTGGGGGCTAAATCTTTCATCCGGAGGGATGCAGCTGTCTATCTTGAACATCATCCCCTTCACATTTTCTGTTTGAAGAGTAACAGTTTAAGAAGAATAATAACGCAGTCCGTATGATTTCTGTGACCCGAAAGTTATATATGAAGGGAGAAAATTTCTCGCCTGAGTGAATATGTGGTTCACCAGTTTTTCCTCTCCTTGGATATGGATAGTGAATTGAACCTCCTAAAATAGGTCTTTCCCCTCTCTGAGGATCAGCGAGATCATTATAGAAATCATAGCCATAAGCCCGATGCCATTCTCTAATTCTCCCTTCAATTCCATCTCCTCTCAATGTATCAAGTTCTTGTTTCCTCAGTTGCAGCAGACCATTTGGTGTTTGGCTTGGAAGATAACACTAAAAATCAAAAGATGATCAAAGACACTAACTAGCTACATATCTGTTGCTGAAAGATACTACATGTTATGAGAAATGCTTTACTCACAGTATTTGAGAAGAAAGTCCTTTCTTTTTGCATTAAATGATTGGGATATATCCAAGAATTGCATTCAAAATGAACTATTTGTTTGAATTCAACTTGGAGAGACAGTGATTGAAGAAAAAACTTGTCTTTGTGTTGGTTCCAGATGACAAAAGCTCCTGGAAATCCAAAATCTCGGTCAGCCTCAAATGTCAATTCATACTTAACACATATGTTGCCATTAAGCTTGTTGTGGATACGTTTCCCATGATTCAGGTTCACTCCTTGACTCAGCTTTCCTTTCCCCGTACCTATCCAAATGGAAGAAACAAGTCTATTGTAAGTGATAGCAAAAACTTGTTGTCATAGTTATACATATATCAAGTTAGCTCTCACTTGAGTCATTGAGACTATATAATTGAATACAAATAGGTTTTGCGAGGCCTGATTTTGCATGGGTATGTTGTATAATGATTTCTCCTCTAATGGACTCTGCATGTTTCCTGCTTTCAGACAGTTGAGCCTTGACACTTCCTTGAAACTTATTCAAACAATCAATCATCCTTGAACGTTGTCTCGTATGTACCATGGCTGGTGTCCAAATAGTATCTGAAAAATTTTCTGATCTTCCACTTTATAAATGATATATAGCTAGAGAGAGGTAATGGGAGGAGATGCATTTACATGATGAAGAAAGATAGTCATAGCTTGAATTTTTAGCATTGCATCAGATTCATTGCCTTGCTTTGAGGTTTTCTTGCTAGTGCTCCACCAGATTCTTATATGCTAAAGCACTAAAGCTTATTTTACTAGAGGTATGTATGCCTTTTGAGTCCTACCAAGTTCCCATTTCTATGGGTTCAACATATAATATAAAATATATATACATTTCAAAAAAAAAATAATTAGTCTAGTGTTAAAGAATTTATAGGCCTCTACATATAAGGGATTGTGGGAATAGAATGAGTACAATAGGATAAAATATATTTCATGTTTAAGTATTTAAAGGTCCTATTGTAAGTTCAAAATTATCTTTACTTTTTTTATCACAAGAAATGTAAAATAAAGTATTCAAAATCAGTTTCTATTCTTAACGTGACTAAGCAAATTTGCCCGTGTGCGGATTTTAAAATACAATAATATTTTAATTTAAAATAACTAATATGAATTGTTATGGAGGAACAAAAGTGTATGTGTAATCATATATAATTATTATTTTATATCTATACATTAGACAAAATTTTATCCTAATATATGTGCAATGAGAATCTATTCTTCAAGGACATCAAACATTATTCTAATAATTTCTTCTTCTCCATAAGAAGATTAATAGCATATGAGATGTGTGTTGAATTGAAATTTATGCTAATTAGTTAAATTAGTATACGTATCCGCGCGTTGCACGGATATTTTAAAATATAATTATGTTTTAGATTGAAATAATTAATAAGATGCATTTAGTAATGTATATTTTAAAAGTTAACAAATATGCAACTTATTTATTCGAGCAAATTAAATTTACATTATTATTACACAATTTGATTTTTATAATATTAAAATATTATATTTTATAATTTTTTTTGATTATTTTACAATTCATTTTGTTTAAGAAGGCTGCGACATATACAACATCTTTTCATAATCAAGTTCAAGGGGCCTGCTAAAAAACATGCCACTTCAGAGTGGTTTGAGTGCCAGTACTCCGACCCCCTCCTAAAAAGATTATTCCAGAATAAATGGGCAAAGGCCTTTTCACGAGCTGGGCTCGAACCTGCGCTTTCCTGGTTCATTGCAAGGAAAGACTAAAAAGAAAAAAGGCCCTTTCATCCTAATCTCATATACTGAAAAGAGGGGTCGTCTGAAAGTGCTCACTGGGCTTCAGAGCCCATATGCCCGAACTGTTCGGCAGATTCCCACGCGTTACGCACCCGTTCGCAAGGAAGGGTGACCAAGAGGGCGATTGTGGTTGCAAAGTTGCCACCATGAACTAAGGATTGAAAGGGGGATGCCCTTTAATTAAGCAAAGAACACACCGAAGCTAGACAGATTGGAAAAGCCCCTTTATGGAAGTGAAATAAGTGAATTTATCTAGTTGAGGCATTCTTGAGACTAGTAGTTTGAAGCCTTAAGAAAGCGGTGGCGGGTTCTGGAGTGCCTGTCAAGGGCGCTGGCGGACATCAAATGGATTAGAGTTTTCAAAAAACTCACTCGCTTGAGTCGGACTCAATCACTCTTTGAGTTTGGAGGGAAGAGTAAGGAAGGAGAAGGGAACGGGAGTTTCTCGCCTCCTAAGAGTATAAAGAGGCGGAGTGTCACCCCAACAAACTAGACGCATTACGAGCTCTATTTTGATCCTGACTACAGGTTTCCCGGTTTCAACGTTGTCAAATTTCCAGAAGTGGGACAGGAATAAACCAGTAGCAAGAAACCACAGACAATATTCTGGAACTTCCAAACCAAATTAATTCAATTCACTCTAAAGGAGAAGAGCGTCAAGCAGCCCCAACTCTAGCTCCAGAGGGGAGATGTCGTCCTTCCAGTTCCTGATGAATTGAGTCACTTCCTGCGACAGCTAACAAGGGGCATTTAGGACAACTCGTCAAAGATTTTTCGATTCTTTTGTTAACTGATTTATGTATCGGATTCCATTCACCCAACGGTTGGGAATTAATGATTGGATACGATATATGCAAAAAGATATCTCTTCCATCTCTCTCAAAGCTTTAACCTCCTGTAGAACGACTGTAGGCCTGTGCCAATTGTCCTGCTAGTTCTTGCTCCAGCATGAAAGTTCCATTTTCGTTACTCATGTCAGCATTCTCACTTCTGATATCTCCAGGTCTTGTCACCAAAAACCTCTTACGTGTTTTCGTAATACAGCGGGTATGATCTTGGGAATACCACTCTTCAAATCTTCTTTCTTTACTCCTTTCCGCATCGGGGCTGAACCCGGGGCTGGGCCGTCCCCTTCGATTCGCGCACCGGGCCCGGATAAAGCCAAAGAGGCTATCTATGTCCCGCTCACTAACAAGCAAGCTTCGGCGACCGCTCGACCTAGCGCGTGCTGGTGTTGTTGGAATAAGCGATGCTATTGAAGACGGTCTTACAGAAGGAGCTGCTAAAGCGATCGGGTCTTAGAATCCTCAGGAAAGTGTAAGCACCTATATACAATTTCTATTTCCGTTGAAAACATTAACCCCAAAAAGAAGAATATTGTGGCTATTCCAACAAACAAATAATACAAAAGAACGAGCCTAGTGCTACTCCTCCACAAAAGACTTGCTAGAATAGCTACCACCCTTTCTCTTGACTTTCCTTTGCCAAAAAAATCCCACGTATGAAGTAGACCAACATAGGAAGAAATGTGAAAGTAGGGGAACCTTCGAATATGTTCGAAGATCTCGAAATGAAAAAAACTAATTAAAAGGGCAAAAGAGACGAAGGCCAAAGATAAAAAAATATACAGTACTTTAGTCCAAAAAATAATAATAATAAAATTAAATTCGTTTTTGCTACCTATACGTTCAGTACTTCATTTCTTTCATTTTGTACTTAATCTAAATACTAAAAAGAAAAAAGAGAAATCATTAATTTATTTGGCTACTTCATCCAATAGGCTTACTTTTTTCCTGTCTCTACGTTCATCTAAAAATATACAAAAACAAAGAAGAGTAAGGGACTGACTTATCACAGACATAAAACGATAGAAGCATCGTTAGATCAAAAATTTCCGTTGTCTCTATATAAGTTTTTTGTCATTTAATTGCCATTGACCTCCAATAGCAATAAATCTAATAAAATTAACAAAAAATAGATCATCAGTATCAAATTATTGTGTAAAACTTTCTAAAAAATTTAATATTGTATTCATTATTTGATTGAAAACATAAAAATCCAAGAAAAAAATTAGTCCCCTCAATGCGGGTGAATTTTTTTGAAGACCAAGATGTTGAATTTGAGAAAAATGAGAACAGTTTAGTGATTTAAGTTGAAATTATCAAATTACAACTCCTCTAATAATAAACTTACTACCCATCCCCTCAACCCACGTCCTAATTTTATAAATTTATTTTGAAACTTTAAAAAGTGTTATGTTAAACAGAATATAATTTGCGTATAACTTTGATATATTTTTTAAATGATATTTTAATATTTTAGTATGTTAAAAGAAACACTACACGTGTAAAATATAATTTGTTTAATTCATTAATTTTTAATTAATCAAGTTTTAGAGTTTGTGTTTGAGTGGGAATTTAATGAGAAATTTTAAAACTGTCTATTTATATTTTTGTTTTTAATTAAATTAAAAAAATTAAAAAAATTTAATTATAAATCAGATCATTCACATATTTAAAATTTGTAAAATGGTTAAATAACATTAATTTAAAGTAATTATTCAATAAAATGATTTTTTAAAACTTTTGTTTCGATTTTTTAAAATGGCAATTCATGTCACTTTTAAAAACTGAATCCACTATTTAAAAAGAATTAATTGCATACACGTACCTTCTTCTTTTTTTTCAAATTACAATTTTATAATATTTCTAAAAGATTTTTTTAGTTGGTTACTTTTTTTCTTTATTTTTGGTTATTTAAGATACAAATATAAAAGATATTTAAATTATTTTTTGAATTTTAAAATTGTTGAATTTTTGTTAGTATTTTATTATTATTTTTTATAGAACTTTAAATTATTATTTAAAAAAAATCGGAACATAAATAGATAAGTTTTAGAACTTCCCATTAAATCCCCACTCAAACACAAATTCAAAAAAACAGATTAAGAAAAATAAATTACAATGAATTAAATGAGTTTTAAAAAAAAACTTCACATTGAAAAGATTTACAAAAAATCTCTAATAAATTGCCATTTTAAAATCAAAAATAAATTTTGTAAATTTTAATATTTATCTTTAAGAAAATTACGAATTTAAATAATTTGAATTAATTATAATTACTGTTTTGTAAAATCGATCTCACTATTTTTAAATAATAAACTGCAATAACATTGATTTTTTTTTGCAAGATACAATTTTGTTATATTTATTTTAAAAAGGATTTTTTTTGTTTGGTTACTCTTTTATTTCTTTTTTGTTAATTTAAGAACTAATATAAAAGAATTTTAAATGAATTTTTGAATTTTAAAATTTTTGAATTTTTGTTAGTATTTTTTATTATGTTAAAAGAAATACAATTCATGTATATGATGATTGGTTTAATTTACTTAATCAGGTTTTAGAGTTTGAGTGGAAATTTAATGTGAAGTTTTAAAACTGTCTATTTATATTTCGATTTTTATTTAAATAAATAATTTAATTATTATTTTTAATTTTAGTTTTAAAACATATCATCCAAATATTTAATTTTTAATTTTTATCTTTACATAAGTATTTAAATTTAAATTTAAATTTGTGTAATATAAATTGTTTAATTTATTAATTGTCGATTAATCAAGTTTTAGAATTTATGTTTGAGTGAGAATGTAATGTGGAAGTTTTAAAACTACCTTCCTATTTATATTCCCATTATTATTTAGACAAAGATTTTTTTAAAAAAAAATTCAATTTAAACACATCATTCAAATATTCAAATTCAATTTCTATCTTTATATAAATATTAAAATTTGTAAAATGGTTATATATCATAATATAAAGTATTCAATAAAATAAATTTTAAAATTTTAGTTTCAATTATAAAATGACATTTCATTTTTACAATTCATGTAATAGGATTGGTTTAATTTACTCAATCAGGTTTTAACGTTTGAGTGAAAATGTAAAGTTTTAAAATGGTCTATTTATATTCCGGTTCTTATATAAATAAAGAATTTAATTATTATTTTTAATTTTAATTTTAAAAAATATCATTCGAATATTTAATTTTTAATTTTCTTTATATAAATATTTAAATTTAAATTTAAATTTGTGTAATATAAATTATTTAATTTATTAATTTTCAATTAATAAAGTTTTAGAGTTTGTATATGTGTGGGAATATAACGTGAAAGTTTTGAAACTACCTTTCTATTTATATTCCCATTATAATTTAGACGTGGATTTTTTATAAAACAATTAAGTATAAAACACATCATTTAAATATTTAAATTCAATTTCTATCTTTAAATAAATATTAAAATTTGTAAAATTGTTATATAGCATAATTTAAAGTACTCAATAAAATTAATTTTAAAATATTTTCTTTATATTCCCATTGTAATATTTTGTTTTTTCCTATTTTTTCGCTAATTATTTTGTATCATGGCATTTGATTTTTTGTGTGATCAAATAGTTAGTTTTGTTGTTTATTAATTTTTTCCTTTTCTTTTAGTTTTGTTCTAAAACTACCAAATGACTTGTAAACAAAAGAAAATCAAATATTTAATAATTTTGAGTGTATATATAGTAATTGCTTCTATTTTCATAAAAAACGAGTTTACTTATAATATTTCTATCGAAAACATATTACATTAATTATGTTTCATCTCTTAATTTATCCTTTAATCTCTATTAAGATAACATAGAACTTTAGATAACTTCAAATGAAAATTGAGATTATTTCATAATATTTTTAAAGCAAATTAAATTTTATATGCTTGTTACTATAGTACTCAATTTGTGTTCATTATTAATTTATCTGGTGCTAAGATTAAATTATTATTTTTTTAGAAAAAAAAAATGAATACCTGTTGATTTTTTAATTAAAAGATCCAATCTCAATTTTTGTATTTGACTACACAAACACTAAAATAATATGGAGATTAGTAAATAAATAATATATTCTTTTTCCTATTTTTTTCTTTAATTATTTTGTATCATCGCATTTGAATGTTTTTCTAATCAAATAGTTAAATTTGTTTTTTTTCTTTTCTTTTAGTTTTGTTGTAAAACTATCAAATGACTCGTAAACAAAGAAAATCAAACATTTAATAATTTGAGTGTATATATATTAATTGCTTCTTATTTTCTTAAAAATAACTTTACATCTATAATATTTCTATCCAAAATATATTACAATAATTATGTTTCATCTCCTAACTTATCTTTTAATCTCTACTAAGATAATATAGAATCTTAGATAACTTCAAATAAAAATTGAGATTATTTCATAATATTTTTAAGGGATAATTGTACAGAATAGCAAATTAATAATCTAAAATAAATGGAGTAGCTACTGTTTGATTTAATTGTGCTCCATAGCAAACGTTTGCCAGTCGCCTGTCTCCCTAAACTCTCGCTCGCCACTCTCCATTCTCGCTTCTCTCGCTTTATAGAACAGAAGTGTATGAATTGCGTTTTTGTTTTGTATAAAGCGAGAGAAAATTGTATATACACATGCAAAAACATATATATCTTCGTGCTATACACTTAATTATACAATATACAAACATTTTACTTCGATTCAATTGTATACAAATGCAAATTTTATACAGATATTGCAGCGAAATAGGCCAGCAAATTATACAATTGCGAACTATACAATTACAACGAAATATAATTTTCTCTCGCTTTATAGAACAGAAGTGTATAAATTGTGTTTCTGTTTTGTATAAAGTGAGAAAAAATTGTATATAGACATGCAAAAACATATATCATCTTCCTATACACTTATAATTATACAATATAAAAATATTTTACTTCGATTCAATTGTATATAAATGCAAATTTTATACGGATATTGCAGTGAAATAGGCCAGCGAATTATACAATTGTAGCGAAATAGGCCAGCGAATTATATAATTGCAGCGAAATAGGCCATCGAATTATACAATTGTAGCGAAATAGGTCAGCGAATCATATAATTCTATATATGTATCGCGAATTATACATTTATATGTTTGCTATTGAGCGCAATTATGCAAACTTTGCCATAGCATACAAATATGATTTTTTTGTTTGCTATATGTGAAAGTTGCCCTATTTTAAAAACAAATTACTCCCTCCGTTTCAAAAAGGATGACCTAGTTTGACTTGGAACGGAGTTTAAGAAAAGAAAGAAGACTTTTTAATCTTGTGGTTCTAAATTAAAGTTATGTCAAATGTACCAAAATGCCCTTTAATCTTGTGGTCTTAAACATGCCACGTGAAAAGTTAAAGTTAAAATATTGCCAAAAAATAAAAAGGGAAACAAACTAAAAAGAAAATAGGGACATTCTTTTTGAAACGGAGGGAGTAAATAATATATGTTTATTTCTATATTACTAAATTTGTGATCATTACTACATTATCTAGTGCTCAAATTGAATTATTATTATTTTTTAGAAAAAAAAACATGAATATATTGAACAAGCTTATTAAATTCTATTATATAACCTTACCAAGTTTGACAGATTAAAATATTTTGCACTATTGATCTACCCGCCACAAAAGCACTTTGATTGCTCGATATTATCTCTGACAGCACTTTCCTCCGTCTGTTACATGACATTTTTGAAATTGTCTTGTATATAGTATTGCATCTTGATATTGATCTGTAATACCCTATCGATTCAACATGACTTCCTTTAGGTATCAATATAATTGTTGTATCATTCAGCCCAGTAGGGTATATCATTCTTCGCCTTCGCCTTCTCCATGCTTGATTCCTCATTGATAATGGATCGTGCAATTGTTTGGATGTTTTTTCAATTCAATCATCGTCGTCAGAATCATAAACACAATCAACATTAGGTGAGACTAATTGGATAGTTTCAATACTAAAAGGTGTATCATCCATATGTATCAGAACTTTGAAGACGAAAATAATTTTAAAAAATTGAACAAAAAAAGAAGAATTATAAGTTCAAGAAGAAGAAGAATAAGTACCTTTTGAGAAAGTTGAAATCAATTATTGATCGGAGAAAGAACAAATTTAAAATTAAAAATTGTAATGAATGAAGTAAATTTCGAGATTGAGGGAGTGAAAATAGGAAGAGAAAAATGTGTATGTGGTAGTTGAAGACTATATATCAAGATGAGTGTGATTTTAAAGTAAAAAGAGAATTTTTTGTAACATTTTTTTGGAAAAACTACCTAACTAGACATACTTCTACTATGCATACTTAATTTACCTCTAGTCTAAAATAATTACATATAATACCACTTTTAAGATTTATACCATATATTTCAAAATATTTAAACCGATACACAAATGTATTGAATAATTATCTTAAAATTTGTACTCTTAATGATCTATAGCTATTCAAAATATTTCTGTACCAACGAATCAAGAGATATTTTATACCATACAAAATTTGTCTCCCATAATCATAACAAAGAAGTACAAAAAAACAAGGGTTTTCAGTAAGATAGCCTTTCAGCAGCAAGATTAATGATGGAGTATAATTCAATTCTTATGCCTCTAACGCAAAGCAGGAGTTCTTTTCATTCTCCTCAATGAAGCCGAGGGACATCTTGGTGATGATAGTGCTGTGGTGACGGCAAAACCAACTAGGAACGGCCAGTTGCGGCTCCATTCCCTGCAGAAAAAGATCGACCATAGAAGAAGTATGTTATCGATCAACTTTTGGTTGAATTTTCTTAGTACGGGTGACGGTAAAACCAACTAGGAACGACCAATTGTGGCTCCATTCCCAGCGAAAAAAGATCGACCACAGAAGAAATATGTTATCGATTAACTTTTGGTTGAATTTTCTTAGTACGGGTGACGGTAAAACCAACTAGGAACGATCAATTGCGGCTCCATTCCCGACGGATAAAGATGATGAAATGTGTTATCTATCAACTTTTGGTTGAATTTTTTCGATAGTGTTTATTTAACAGGGGCAATATTAGATACATATAACAAATAATGAAAGTAATAGTAGATACTTCTATCATAAATATGAATGTAGTTGTATGATATTCATGTATCTAAGTGTTTAGTTTGTTGGATACATTATATATTGATAATAGACACATGAAATTAATACTAGAGGTTTCTATGATACATATGAATGTACTTGTATATACTCATGTATCTAAGTATTTATTTGTTGGATACATCATATATTGATAATAGATACATCAAAGTAATAAATTTATATTTAAAGATTAATAAAAAATAAAATTAATCAAATTACATGACCAAGATATATACTTTTTTGTTATTAATAATATTAACGAATTTCTTATTTCAAAAAACAATAAAAAAGAAATTAATTAAAATAGATACACTACTAGATTTCCACAGTATATTAAGGGATTTGATTAATTTAAATTTTCAGAATTAATTATTGACGAATTTTGGAAATTCGTAAGGAAATCAGTTAGCATCAATTAATTCAAACAAATAAAATATGTAACTCAATTTTAAAATCCGCCTGAAACATGTATCTCGAGGATTCATACTCGTGCATCCTAAGCACGAAATATAGTATTAAAAGTAATATTTGAAACTATCAAGAATCTTAGTAATTAGGACTTAAACTAGTGAAATTTTTGTAGTTTTAACTATTTTGAATTGGTAGAGAATAATAAAAAATATGATAAAAACGGATGAATTGTTAGAAAATTTTCCTTTTTTTATTCCTAACAATTGTTTCTTTGTTTTGTAGCATTGTTTAACTCTAAAATTTATACAAAAGATTATCTAACTACATATTCTTTTTTCCATATTTTCTATTATTCCCTACTATTTTAAAATATTACAAAAATTCCTTTTTTCCCTCTACATCACACCCATCAGGATACATATCTTTAGCTCCACATCTACGTTTCTCTCTTCCTATTTTCACTCCATCGATCTTTTTCTATTTTCAATCCCTCAATCTCAATAGTTACTTCATTCATTACATTTTTGAATTTCAAATTTACTATCTCTTTGGTCAATTGATTTCAACTTATTCACTAGGTAGTTTTTTCTTTTTCTCCAACTTACAGTTCTTCGTTTTTTGTTCTATTTTTTTTTGATTCCTCATTTACAACGTCCTGATACATATCTAGTTAGCTTCACCTAATGTTGATCGTGTTTATGATTCTGATGAGATGATTTCACTGAAAACAGACCCAAATGATTGCACGATCCATTATTATTGTTTTTTTAATAAAGAAATTAAAAAATAACAGAGAAAGACTTTGAGAGAAAAAATACTGCAATATTATCAAAGGAAATTATTTTATTAATAATTCAGAGACATACATTTATAGCTATAATTTCTAACTCAAAATTAAAAAAATATGCTACTAACTTATCAGTAAAATTTAAATAACAAAGAACTAACTCCTAAATTTAAGTCTAAGACTCTAATAAAATAATTTAAAAATCCTAAAAGTAGCTAACTGATTTATTACTGCAATATCCTGATACATATTCTCAACACTCCTTCTTGGATCAGGAATTGTAGATTGTCGCCTCATATGAAATCGATCTTGTGAACAAATCTGCTAATTCATCCTTTGTCTTGCAAGGCTTTCTGGTGGATTAAATGAGAAACGCTTATCTCTCATTTCAACTTGTAAAATCTCTTGCTCAGTAGAATCAAAGATTCCACAATATTTGTCTCTAAATAATAATTTAAATCCTTTATCTATTAATTGACCAACACTAATTTTTTTATATCAATATCAGGCACATAAAGAACATCTGAAATTATTTTTATACCTGAATTTTATTTTAATTGAAACAAACCCTTTTACTTTTGCAGGAGTACTCCAATTCTGACTTTCTTATTTTCCGTAGGAAAGAACTCTTTAAAAAGATTTCTTTCATATGTCATGTGGTTTGTACAACCACTATCAATCATCCAAAAATTAATTTTTTTGGTTGAAAAACAAGTTGCCACAAATAACTGGTCTTCTTCTTCTTCAGTAGTGACTTAGGCAACTGTTTCATCCTTTTGAAATTTGCTTTTGCAAATCATAACTTCATGACCAAGTTGTTTGCAGTTCTTCCACTGTGCATATGGTCTTTTCCAACATTTATATGGAGGATGTCCATTTTTTCCACAGTGCTGACAAGGTGGGTAATTTTTCAAAAATTTACCCTTGCTTTGAGTTTTATGGCTGGCTACTAATGCTCCTTCAACGATGTTATCTTGCCTCATAAGTTTCCTTTGTTCCTGAGCCTGCAAAGAAGTTAACAATTCTGCCAAGGTAATTTTAGACAAATCTTGTGTATTTTCAAAGGTTATACATGCTTCATATCTTTCGGTCATATCTTTCGGTCACTGTAACAAGAACTTTTTCAATAATTCTTGTATCTTGAAATTTAGTTTCTAGTAATCTTATCTTGTTGACAATGCCAAGCAATCTATCAGAGTATTCCTTTACTGTTTCTGACTCTTTCATTTCCTGCAATTCGAATTCGCTCATTAAATTTAATACCTTCATTCCTCGTATTCTTTCATCTCCAACATATTCTTTCTTTAGATAATTCCAAATATCTTTTGCTGATGTGAGAGTCATGATTAAACAATTATTGAAACAACAACAAACAAAGTTGCTTTTGCCTTCGACTTAATGGTTTTCTTTTCCTAGTGACTCTTGATTTGGGCCACGTTGGGATTATTTGGGAGCGGATTGATTTCATAATCCTCTTCCACGGTGTCCCAAAGATCAAGAGCCTCCAACTAAGTTTCCATTCTCACAATCCATAGTTGGTAATTCTCACTATAAAAAATAGGAGGATCCATTCGTGAAAAATAATTTTCAGAATCCATTTTTCTACTCACAGGTCCGGACCTCAAGAAGAAGGCTCTAGATCGTTGTTTTTTTAATAAAGAAATTAAGAAAATGACAGAGCAAGACTTTGAGAGAAAAAATACAACAATATTATCCAAGGGAATTATTTTATTAATAATTCAAAGACATACATTTATAGCTACAATTCCTAACTAAAAATAAAAAAAAATATGCTACTAATTTATCAGTAAAATTTAAAGAGAAAATGGTCTAAAACCCCTCTAATCTATACTCGAAATTTCAACTACACACTCATACTTCACGGGTGTCCTATCACCTCCCAGAACTATTTAAAACAAGAATCATTACACCCCTAAAACGTCATAACCACATCTATGCTAATGGGTGAAACTCACTCTCGGCAGAAATTTTATTTAAAACCTTTTTTTAATTCTTTTTCCTTTTTGATTTATTATTTTAAAAACAATTTAATGTCAAAAAGTCAAAGTTTATGAATGTATTTTGGATCTTCAATTTGAAACATATTGTTGATAACATAGATGGTTGTTAATTGTTTGAAGTTGATTACATTGATTTTGATTGAGTTTATGGCTGTGATTTTCAAATTAAAGAGACGTCCGAAATTTTATGGAAATCGACAAGCTTGAAACCTCCATTAAAATTGGTTTAAAAGCTTGAGCTAACAATTTGAATTGCCACAAATGAGCACCATTTTGAGGGGGTAATATATCAAAAGGTTGGAAACGTTTAGAGAAGCTTATATATTAAATTTAAGAAAATTTGGAGATGATTTAGGGTGGTTTTGCATCAAATTTCAAAGCAATGGAATGAAGAAGATTAAGAACATAAACTAACTTTTCAGATGCGTAGGAAAAAGAAAAATTATTAAAATTAGTCGTGGATTTGTTGGGAATTAAATATAAGATAAAAATTATCTTAATATTCAAAGTTTATTGAAGAAAATCATTTGGGTGTTCATGTATTAAGCTTATCCAAGCTTAATTTGCTTTGATTTTTTTTAGAAAAAATTAGTGCATATATCAAAGATTTTTTATATATAGTTCATGATTTTGGAGAGTAATGGATGAAATTGCTATAAATGATTTTGGTGTATCAATTAATGTAGTGATAGGAATGATTTCAAGATGGTGAAGAATTTTGGTGGTGCCATAGATTTGATTTATGTTGTTGTGAAGAAGAAAGAAAATTAATAACTAAAAATACACATTTATTATTTGTGTTGGTTCTCACTCTCTCTAAGAGAGTGAGATACACTCACTGTGCTACGTAAGCGTCTAGGGAGTAAACTATTTTAGTTTTAAACAATTCAGGAGGGGTGATAGGACACTCGTGAAGTTGGAGTGTATAGTTGAGATTTCGGGTATAAATTGGGGGGTTTTAGACCATTTTCTCAAATTTAAATAAGGGAAAAGGCTCAAATATGCCATCGAACTTTCAGAAAAGGCTCATTTATGCCATCAGTTAAAAGTTTGGCTCATTTATGCCATTACCGTTAAAGAAAAGGCTCATCCATGCCATTATTTTTTAACGGTGATTTTGCAAAACCATTTTTGACACGTGACCAATTATAATTCGGCCACGTCATCAATTTTTTTAATAAAAAAAATCATAATTCAGAAAATAAAATTGAATTAATTTTTTATTAAATAAATTGATGACGTGGACGAATTATAATTGACCACGTCATCAATTTTTTTAATAAAAAAATCAAAATTCTGAATAAAAATTGAATTATTATTTTTTGGATTCTTTAACTAAAAAAATTGATGACGTGGCCGAATTATAATTGTCCACGTGTCAAAAATGGTTTTGCAAAACCACCGGTAAAAAATAATGGCATGAATGAGCCTTTTCTTTAACAGTAATGACATAAATGAGCCAAACTTTTAACTGATGGCATAAAGGAGCCTTTTCTGAAAGTTCAATGGCATATTTGAGCCTTTTCCCTTTAAATAACAAATAAAAGAACTAGCCCCCCCTCCCCCCGTCCCCCCCAAAAAAAAAACTAATAAAAATTGAATTCGTAATTTCTCCTTCCCGCCTTCGCTACCTAAGGTATAGATTTTGTTTCAATGTTCAGATATAATCATACAGTAATATCTTCATAATGCAATGTATCACAACTTAAATTTTCTGTGTTAATACATAAAATCCTAATTTTGTTCAATCTTTGAGTAGTTGTTATAATGTTCTATACAAAAATAATTGATACATATATTATACTTTAATGTATCACTTACATTGTATCAAGTATAAAATGTATCATGAATACTGTACCTGTAATTTGGAGGCATGTATATCAGATACAAACACATGATGTACTTGATACATAAATAAAACATAATCTGTCATTTACATTATATCAAGTTATAATGAGCACCAGATACAAATATATGATATATATTTACATTATATGAAGTTGTATTAGTATAAGATACAAATTTGGATCCATATGTATAAGGCCAAATCACAAAGTGTTTTGCTTTTTGAGTTGGAGCAGGACAACACCAATGAGCTTCACATTCGTCATCCAAATGAGAATATTTTACATTTTAGTATTAAAGAGTATGCCGTCATAACCGGGCAGAAATGAACATGCACTTCTAATGATTTTAGATATTTAAAATTCACTCTGAGTAGGTTATTTGACATGTACTTTCCTGGTGCAAAAACAAGTGTAAGCAAATGACGTATGGTTCAACAATTTCAGATGGGCGGATGACATAACAACCAAGATTCCGTTCAAATGATAACTCTATACATTAGTTCTACAATTTGCATGTTGCAAATTATTATGTTCCTAATAATGTATCATATTTCATTCACTTGATGATACATCATTATGTTTTTTTCTGTTAATTTACAATCGTGATTTAGAATGTGTGCACTAATATACAACCAATATCAGAGGAACTGGAAACACAATTGATTTTCTTGCAACGTTTGGTGTTTGACCATCTGAACCTTTCACATTGTCTGCCAAGCCCAAGCAAGTGCAATCACAAGAGCTTCCCGAATTTGAAGACTTTGCTACAAAACTTCCGGAGCAGTTGTTAAGGAGATTCAGACGCATTTCTAGTACATCTTCTACACCCTCACCTAGAGAAGAAAGAATGTTTATCGATCCAAATTGAAGGTGCATGTAGCAAAACAACTAGAACAATAGATTGTGCCACCAAAACAATCATTTTCAATTTAAGATTCACCACCAACTCCAGCGAGTAATGTATCATATGATTCCAAAATAATCAAGATGAGAAGATAGTAATTTACTTATCAAGTTTTTTTGTGTTTATTGAGTTGTATTTGTCTTAGAGATCTATTTTGCTTCATGAAAAATATTGCAGACACAGCTATTCCAAATACTGTTGAAGATTCTGATCAAGAAGGCCATGTTGCTCCTTCACCATTACTGATCAATTTTTTGAACAACCAAGTTCTCCCATTGCAATGGATATTGCCAAAAATGATCTCATTAATGTAGTTGCTGTTGAGATTGAAGAACAATTTTCTGCCCTGGAATAGAAAGTTGTAGAGATTATGTTTATTATACATTGCTTCATTCATTGTTTACAATTCATTTAGCATTGATATATGATTTATTAGAGTGTATCAAATATACACTTCTACCATATAAACTTGATTGATATATTGCTCCATTCCTTGTAACAATTAGTTAATATTGATACAATAAGTTTATTTTCTAACTGAATAGTTCTTGTATCAGTTTGAATTGTTCATATATTCTCCTTCTCTTGATACTTAAATTTACACATGTTTTATACTTTCTTTAATATGTACTCTTGTATGAGTTACAATTACCGATACATTTCTACATTCATTGATACATTAATTTATTATTAATACATGATTTTAACATTGTATCATTCAGAGCTATTTTGATTATTTGAAATTTCACTTAATCTTATAAATATAGGGTGATTGTAACATCCTGACGTAGAAAGAGCTAAAAATAGAAATAACTAATTTGGAAAGAGCAAAATATGAAATTTACAAGTTATGCTTCGGTTGTGAGTTTTGGATAAACTTTAAACGGCCATAACTTTCAATTTAGAATGAGTTAGGTGGCCTATAAGATACCAAATTAAAGGTCTTGAAAGTGTCTTTTCAACGCCATCGATTTTGCTAAATTTCGAGCTCGTATGAGGGAGATATACCCGTTTGAAATCAGTCTATCCAGTTAAGGAAACTTACCCAAAAATATGAGGGGTATTTTGCTCTTTTCCTTACCGAATCAAATTAATTCGTTTTTAGTAAGGTTTTAGGGGTCTAAACTGATTTGATTCAGTTTTACAATACTAATCTTTGCATAGGGTTTTAGAAAAGAGTTCAAGAAGAGAAAACAAGAGAAAAGAGGGAAGATTCAAGATATTCATCGAAAGTTTTTGCGAATCGATGGTTGTTTTGCCAAGGATTTGATCTCTAAGAGGTATGTGAGTTCTCACTGTATTGGGTCTGTTCACCCACACGCCAATCATGCTATTTTAATGCAATTTCATTCACAAAGTTGAAGGATTAGAGTTGTTGATGAGTTTTCTTGAAATTGTAGTAATCTTGATTGTTGGGGTTTTAATGAGTTCTTGAGTTTAACGTTGGTGATTTAAGAATTGGTTTGAGAAGATTATCATGTACTTTTGTTGGTTATTCGAATCTAAGTGATTGGGGAAGAAACCATTCTATTCTAGGCGAGTTAGGATCAAAGAAATTCGTCCAGGTTTTCTGGTAAGGGCTGGGGCGCCGCCCCACCAACGCGTCAGAAGAGGGTGTATGTAGGTAGGGGTTGGCTCCGTGCGCCACTCCGTGCGCAAGGGTCACCTCCTCCCACCCCTTCTCCGTCGTTTTTCCCGTCTGAGTTCTTTAAAGGGTACCTTTACTTCTTATCGATTCTAGCTACTCAAAACTACTTCTAAACATCTATAAATCACTCATAATATGAATCATAACCTTGAATTCACAATTCAAATTCAAGGTAGAGCTAAGAGTCAAGTCTTGATAGTTCTTCCGAGTCTTTTGAGAAGTCTTCAGCAAACCTTTTAAAAACATGTTTTAAAACTTGAGCATTTGAGTTTGAGGAAGAGTAGAGTTGAGTTAATTTTATTTAAAATAATATATTGGAACTGAGTATTCCCAAGAGTAAATATTTTTACATTTAAGATAAGAGGCAACACCGATTTCCAAAAGAGTTCATGAGCAATTATGAGTACTATCACTTTTAAGAGAAGTATTTTGAATAACAATAAAAAATTGAGGAAGAGGAAATGTGTACTTGAAACATATGCGATAAGGTATATTTTGGGAGTAGTATTGAGCACCAATATGGGGAGAGTTCTAACAACTCACACCCTCCATAAACTATGTAGCTGACGTGGGTTAAAAGGGTCATACTTTTTAGATGATCACTTTATTGCTTTTTAGCATAGATTAGTGGATCCACTTAGTTGAGGAATTTTATACCCCGCCAAGGTGTAAGAAAGTTCCGGCAGCGTGGGCGAGACGATGTATCATCACATAGCTCATAGTGATGGTTGCCGGTTAGACAATCTCCCAAACAAAGTTTATTTTATAATTTTATATACAAACTAAGTTATATTTTATTTTTCAATACATTGAGTTTCTAGCTACTGTTTTAAAAGCCTTTCTTTATATTTGTATTATTTGATATTGCTTCTATATTGAAATGAGTTGAGGTTGAGTTTAGTTGAGACGAGGTAAGTTGTTTTGTCGGTTCTAGTTTCAAGCTTATGTCATGTTTATATTTTCCCTTGCATGCTCGTACGTTATGTAATGATGTCATTTGGCCTGCATCTTTTATGAGGCAGATATAGGTAACCAGGATCATCAACCAACGCTCTGTTGATCCAGTCGAGTTCCAGAGTTATTTGATGAGCCTCCTTGCTTTCAGAGGATCCCTTATTTATATTCAGTTATGCCAGTTCTATTAGGATGATCGAGGTTCTTGTCCCGACATCCCTCATAGTATTAGAGGCTTCATAGATAGATAGATAGACAGTAGTTCATGAGTCTTTAAATTTTCAATTGTTTATGTTGAAACTTGAGTTGCCTCTTTGGCCAGTTGAATGTTTCCTTTAAAACCTTTTGAGTTTATTATTTGAGTTTATCTTTTCACATTATTATATGTAAAGTGAGTCTTCCACTTAGAGTTGAGCCAGACCATGGGTTCGCATGGGCCAACAATGGTTCTCGAGTTCCAGTTGCATCTAGGGTATAGGCTCAAGGCGTTAGAAACTTGGTACTAGAGCACAGAGTTCAAGAGTCTTATCCGTATCTGTAGAGTCTTAGTTATTGGTGTAAAGCGCGCCACATCTATAATTTGGAGGTTTTGACATTTAGGAACTCTCACTTCTTTCATACTCTTTTTGTGCGATAGTGTTCAACTCTATAAAGTTTCTTTTTAATTTGTTCTTGTGCGTATCTTTCAAATCATGCCTCCACGAAGAGATGTCCGAGGTCGTCCTACTAGGAGGAATGTTGATCCTCAGGATCAAGGGGTCCTCAATAGAATAGAAGTGCAATACCAAAGAGGCACTAATTCTGAGTTCGGGGATTCCATCCAGATATTGATTCAAGTGGTGGCCAACCAAGTTATCCAGTAGAAAGGGTATCGATATGATGTGACTGATACACCCAAAATTTGTGAGTTCTTAATAAGGAATCCTCTAGGTTTCACCGGTTCAAGTGTCACTGAGGATCTGGAAAACTTTGTGGAAGATCTATAGAAGGGTTTTGAGGTTATGCATGTTGTTGATGCTGAGCGAGTGGAACTAGCTGCATACCAACTGAAGGGTGTTGCTAGCGTGTGGCACGACCAATGGAAGAAGAATAGAGCTGAAGGTGTACCAATTATGAACTGGGCTGTGTTCAAGGGGCCTTCTTGTGGATTTTCTTTCCCTGTGAACTAAGAGAGGCAAAGGTAAGAGAATTCCACATTCTTAAGCAGGTATCCATGATTTTGCATGAGTACAACCTCAAGTTCACTCAACTTTCCCATTATGATCCAGAGATGATTGTAGGATGAGTCTTTTGTGTCCGGGTTATCTCGTTTGTCAAGCAAAGAGGGTAAGGCTGTGATGTTGATAGGGAGCATGGACATAGTGAGGCTGATGATCCATATGCAATAGGTTGAGGATGACAAGTTAAGAGACAGGGAAGAGTTCTGAAATAAGAAGGCTAAGACAACAAGAAATGAATACGGGAAGCCGAAGAGTAATACAAACATATTATCCTTCCAAAAAATCCAAATAGACCTGCTCCATCATCTGCTAGTGCACCAGTACCAAGGAAAAGAGATGAGTTAAAGAATCAGAGTTTGCAAAATTTCAGAGCTAGACCTGCACAGTCTCAGGGTAGTGAGAAACAAGGAGGTAATGAGACTCCTGCATGTATTAGGTGAGATAGGAACCACTCATGATTGTGTCATGATGGATCTACTGGTTGCTTTAGGTGTGGTCAGAATGGTCACTTCATAAGACAGTTTCTAAGAACATGCAAGGTAATAACAATAGGGGCAATAGAGCCTAATCTTCTTCAGTGGCTCCGGTAGAGAGAGGTGCACCTAGAAAAGCTACTTCAGGGACAGGCGGAGGAGCAAACACTATTCATTCTATCACCAGTCGTCAAGAGCAAAGACAATTCACCATATTTTGTCGCTGGTACGATCAAAGTCTTTACTTTTCATGAATTGCTTTGCTAGATCCAAGAGCGAGTCTATCTTTTGTGACTCCTTATATTTCTATAAATTTTGATATTCTTTCTGAGCAACTTCTTGAGCACTTCAGTGTTTATACACCTGTTGGTGAGTCTATTCTAGATGAGAGAGTTTATGTTGATTGTACCATTTCGTTCAATCACAAGGAAACCATGTCTGACTTAGTCGAGTTAGACATGGTAGATTTCAATGTTATTCTAGGTATGGACTGGATTCAAGCATGTTATGCCTCAATTGATTGTAAAACTCGAGTAGTTAAGTTCTAGTTTCCTTATGAGGCAATTATTGAGTGGATGAGTAGTTCAACAGTGCCTAAGAGTCATTTTATTTTGTACCTTAACGTGAGAAAGTTAGTTTCCAAAGGGGTGTATCTATCACTTAGTCCAAGTTAATGACTCTAGTGTTGAGACACCACATATTCAATCAGTTTCAGTTGTGAATGAGTTTACATAGGTCTATCCAGATGATCTTCAAGGAGGCCCTCCTGAGAGAGATAAAGACTTCGGTATATATATTCTTCCTGATACTCATCCTATCTCTATTTCTCCATATACGATGGCTCTAGAAGAATAAAAAGAGTTAAAAGAGCATTTTAAAGAACTTCTTGATAAAGGTTTCATTCGACCAATATTACTATTAAGAATAAGTATTCTCTTACGAGAATCAATGATCTTTTCGATCAAATTTAGAGTGCCACTTGTTTTTCTAAGATAGACTGCAGATCAGGCTATCATTAGTTGAGAGTAAGAGAAAGTGACATTCCTAAGACGACTCTCAGGACACGTTATGGCATTATGAGTTTCTAGTTATGTCCATTGGTTAATGCTCCTGTAGCATTCATGAACCTTATGAACAGAGTTTTTAAGCCATATTTGGATATGTTTGTTGTCATGTTTATTGATGACATTTCGATTTATTCGAGGAATGAGGAGGATCATGCTAGTCATCTCAGAGTAGCTCTCAAAACTCTAAAGGATAAGGAGATGTATGCAAAATTTTCCAAGTGTGAATTTTGGCTGAAGTTTATGGAATTCTTAGGCCACATTGTTTCTTGTGATGAGATTCGAGTTGATACTCAAAAGATTGAGGCAGTACAAAACTGGCCTAGACCCACATCTCCAACTGATATTACGAGTTTCTTAGGATTGACTTGTTCCTGTAGGAGGTTTGTTGAGGGGGTTTCATCTATTTCATCCCCGTTGACTATGTTAGGGGTTTCATCTATTTCATCCCCATTGACTAAGCTGACTAAGAAAACTTTTATGATTTAATGGTCTGAAGCTTGTGAGAAGAGCTTCCAGGAATTGAAAACTAGGTTGACTAATGGCCAGTGTTGACCTTACTAGAAGGTGTGCAAGGTTTTGTGGTATATTGTGATGCATCTAAAGTTGGACTAGGTTGTGTATTAATTCAGAATGACAAAGTTACAGCTTATGCCTCTAGACAACTTAAGACTCATGAGTGGGATTACCCAACCCATGATCTAGAGTTGGTTGCTCTAGTGTTTGCTTTGAAAATAAGACATCACTATATTTATGGTGTTTATGTGTATGTGTTCACCAATCACATGAGTCTTTAGTATGTATTCAGTTAGAAAGACCTTAATCTCAGACATAGGAGGTGGTTGGAGTTACTCAAGGATTATGATATGAGTATTCTCTATCAGCCTGGTATGGCTAATGTCTTTGTTGATACTTTGAGAAGGTTATCTATGGGTAGTACGTCCCATGTAGAGGAAGGAAAGAAAGAGTTAGCAAAATATGTGCACAGACTCTCATGATTAGGAGTCTGGTTAATGGATTCCAATAAAGGTGAAGTGGTTGTGATGAATGGGGCTGGATCATCATTAATGTTCGAAGTGAAAGAGAAACAAGACCAAGATCTTATATTGCTTGAATTGAAGGAAAATGTTCATAAGAAAAGAGTGATGGCTTTTGAACAAGGGGAAGATTGTATATTGAGGTATCAGGGTATGTTGTGTATAACAAATGTGGATGAACTTCAAGAGAGGATCATGGAGGAAACTCATAGCTCTAAATACTCCATAGATTCGGGTTCCACAATGATGTATCGTGACTTGAGAGAAGTCTATTTGTGGAATAGTATGAAAAGGAGTATGGGAGAGTTCATTGTTAATTACCTTAATTTCCAACAATCAAGATAGAGCACAAGAGGCCGGTAGTATGGCTTGGAACATAAAACTTTCGGAAAAGAAATAGGAGAGGATCAATATGGATTTTATCACTGGTTTATCAGGGTCTCGCATACAACATAATTCGATTTGGGTGATTGTAGATCGAATGACTAAATTAACCATCTCGTACCAGTAAAGACTATTTTTTCAGTAGAAAATTATGCTAAGTTATATATTCAAGAGGTAGTCAGACTATACCTCATGGAGTTCCAGTGTCCATCATTTCATATAGAGGTGCACAATTTTGGAAGTCTTTCTAGAAAGGTTTGGGTTCTAATGTGAACCTTAGTACGATTTTTCATCCCCAGATTAATGGTTAAGCAGAGCGTACAATTCATACTTTAGACGATATGTTGAGGGCCTGTGTGATTAACTTCAAGGGTAATTGGGATAATCATTTACATCTCATTGAGTTTGCTTACAACAAAATTTACCACTCTAGCATCTAAATGGCTCCCTACGAGGTTTTTTATGGTAGAAGATGTAGATATCCTATTGGATGGTTTGAGGTTGGTGAGGCTGGATTTATAGGACCATACATGGTTTATCAAGTTATGGAGAAAGTGAAGATTATTCAAGAGAGGTTGAAAATAGCACGAAGTCGTCAGAAACCATATACCGATGTTAGGAGAAGATATTTAGAGATTGAAGTGGGTGATTGAGTTCATTTAAAAGTTTCACCCATGAAGAATGTTATGAGGTTTGGCAAGAAGGGGAAGCTTAGTCCCCGATATATTCGTCGTTACAGAATATCCAACAGGATCGTCAATGTAACTTATGAGTACGAGCTACCGCAAGAATTAGTAGCAGTCCATCTAGTGTTTCACATTTCAATGTTCAAAAAGTGTATGAGCTATACTTCATTTATTATACCAACTGAAAATATTGATATTAAGGAAATCCTATCTTATGAGGCGATTATCGTTCAAATTTTAGATCATTAGGTTCGCAAGTTGAGAACCAAGGAGGCTGCATCAGTCAAGGTTTTATGGAGGAACCAACTTGTTGAGGAAGCTACTTCGTAGGCTGAGAGGATATGAAGAAGAGATTCCCACATCTCTTTGCTCCCACAGAAGCTTCAAATAGAGGTACTAATTCTTTACTTAGTACTTTTTAAGTTGATGTGATGTGTTATATATTGCATGTTGGGTGTTTGAGCTGAATGTTAGATGTTATACCTTTAGTTCTACTTTAAGAGTGATCTCATTCAAGGACAAATGTTCCCAAGAGGGGATACTGTAACACCCCACCTTAGAAAGAGTTAAAAATAGAAAGAACTAATTTGGAAAGAGCCAAATCTGAAATTTTATAAGTTATGCTTAAGTTGTGAGTTTTGGGTCAACTTCAAACGACCATAACTTTTACTACATAATGAGTTAGGTAACCCATAAGATATCAAACGGACTTAGAATCCTCATTCCATCGCCATCGAGTTTGCTAAATTTCGAGGTCGTATGAGAGAGATATGCCTGTTTGAAGTCAGGATGTCCAGTAAAGGAAAGTTACCTAAAAATATGAGGGGTATATTGGTCTTTTCCTTACCCAATTATATTAATTCATTATTATTAAGGTTTTAGGGGTCTAAACTTATGTGGTTCAATTTTACAATCTTAATCTACGCTTACGGTTTTAGAAAAGAGTTCAAGAACAGAAACAAGAGAAAGGAGGGAAGATTCAAGGAGTTCATCAATATTTCTTGCGGATCGGAGGTTGTTTCGCCAAGGGTTTGATCCCTGAGAGGTATGTGAGTTATCATAGTGTTGGTTTTGTTCACCCACACACTAATCATGCTATTTAATGCAATTTTGTTCTCAAAGTTGAAGGATTAGAGTTATTGATGAGTTTTCTTGAAATTCCATTTGCAATCCTGATTATTGGGGTTTGATAAGTACTTGAGTTAAACATTGGTGATTTAAGAGTTGTTTTAAGAAGATTGTCATGTAACTTTTTCGGGTATTCGAATCTAAGTGATCGGGAAAGAAACCATTTGATTCTAGGCAAGTCAGGGTCAGAAAACGAGAACGAAATTCGTTGGGGTTTTCTGGAAAAGGGCTGGCGCCCTAGTAGAGGCTGTCTATATGGTAGGGGCTAGCGCCCTGCACCACTTAGTGCGCCAGGAGTCGCCTGCTCCAACCCCTTCTCCGTCGTTTTTCCCATGTGAGTTCTTTAAAAGGTTACCTTTACTCCCTATCTATTCTAGCTACTCTAAATTATTTCTAAACATCTGGAAATCATTCATAACATGAATTGTAACTTTGAATTCATAATTCAAATTCAAGGTACAACTAAGAGTCAATTCTTGAGAGTTCTTCCGAGTCTTTTGAGAAGTCTTTTGCAAATATTTTTTAAAATTGTTTTAAGACTTGAACATTTGAGTTTGAGGAAAAG
This sequence comes from Solanum sitiens, assembly GCA_016801875.1. Taxonomy (NCBI): domain Eukaryota; kingdom Viridiplantae; phylum Streptophyta; class Magnoliopsida; order Solanales; family Solanaceae; genus Solanum; species Solanum sitiens. The sequence goes on from JABWTJ010000329.1 coordinate 1,168,301, forward strand.
TAGAGTTGAGTTCATTTTCTTCAAAATGATGTATGGAAACTAAGTATTCCCAAGAGTAAATGTGTTTATATTTAAGATAAGAGGAAACATCGATTTTCAAAAGAGATTATGAGTAGTTCTAAGTACTATCTGAGAAACATTTTGAGTAATAATCTCAAAGTTTAGGAAGAGTTAATATTTTCTTTAAAACATATGAGTTAAGTGATATTTTGGGAGTAATATTGTGCACCAATATGAGGGAGAGTTCTAACAACTCATATCCCCCATAAGCCATGTAGCCAATGTTGGTAGAAAGGGTCATGCTTTTTAGATGATTCCTTTATTATTTTTTAAAATAGACTAGTGGATCCACTTAGTTGAAGAGTTCTATACCCCAACAAGGTAGATGACAGTTACGGCAGCGTGAGCGACATATTGTATCATCACATAGCTCATAGTGATGATTGTCAGTTAGAGAACCTCTAATACAGAGTTTATTTAGTGTTTTTACATACAAACTGAGTTATATTGTATTTTTAAATACATTGAGTGGCTATCTACTTTTTAAAAAGCCTTTATTTATATTGGCGTTATTGTTATTGCTTTTATATTGAAATGAGTTGAGGTTGAGTTGAGTTGAGGCGATACAAGGTTTTTCTTCAGTTCTAGTTTCAAGCTTATGTCATGTTTAGATTTCTCCTTGCATGGTCATACATTCCATTATTGGCGCCATTTAGCCTGCATCTTTTATTATGTAGATACAGGTAACCAGGATCATCAACTAGCGCTCTGTTCATCTAGTCGAGTTCCAGAGTTGTTTGGTGAGCTTCCTCACTTCCGGAGGATCCCTTATTTATTTTCAGTTATGTCAGTTTTGTTAGGATGATGGGGGATCTTGTCCCTACATCCCTCATAGTATTAGAGTCTTAATTGATAGATAGACCATAGTTCATGTGTCTTTTCATTTTCAGTTGTTTATGTTGAGACTTGAGTTTCCTCTTTGTCTAGTTGAATGTTTCCTTCAAAGCATTCTGTGTTCATTATTTGAGTTTATCCTTTGAGATTATTTTATGTTAAGTAAGTTTCTGTTGATAGTTGAGACAAACCAACGGTTTACTTGGAGCCAACAACGGTTCTCGAGTGTCAGTCGCGTCCAGGGTTTAAGCTCGGAGCGTGACAGTGAGAATGCATGTTCTTGTTAAAGGCATAGTGGATGTAACAAAACTTTCATCCATAGCAAATCATATTCATGTTCTTGTTAAAGGCATTGTTTCTAACAAATATATAGTAAGTACAAAATATTGAATACGATACATTTACTCATTTAATGTATTATTTCAAATAACCACATCTTATTTTAGGTTGATAGAGCAGATAAAGACCACAAAACAACTGAAGAAGTAACACTGAATCATGATGGTGCTGATACAGTGAAACAAATGTCAAACAAGCAAATGCAGATCTAGTATCGAATGATATATTGATAAAGCTTACAATACTTTACCATGTAATGTCCTTCGTTATTAATAAGATTTCACTAACTATAAGTTAACTGTAAAAATTATATGGAGCTTGCTTCACGTCATATAGAATTCTAGCACATTGACTTCAATCTCTTTCGGAACTCAAGAAGTGATAGACACACTTACTTCTATCTGGCCTTCCCGCTGCTGTTGCTACTGAATCATTGAATGTTTTCAATGCTCATGAGTTAACTAACATTCACGGTTTCTATCAAACAGTCAGCTACCTATTGAATTCAGGCAAAGAAATTCTATTTCATGATGATTCAAAGATTCATGTTCCATGAAAAGGATACCATCAAAGATTTTTGAGTCTTGATATTTGAATAATTTCGGGTCTAGTGAGAAAGGCAAACAAAATGGATTCAAATATTCGTCAGAAATTTTCTTTTGAAGAACAGAAAAAGGTAATATTTACCCCGGTACTCTTGGAAGAGGATCATATTTTCCCTTCATCATACTTTTTTTTAAAAATATTTGTCCATGTTATCCAAATTTAAGGCCATATTTATCCTTTATACTTCAAAACTCCATATTCTCACATAAAATACCAATGTGGCGCCTACGTGAATTTTATTTTCACCTAAATAAATCAAAATATTATTTAAATAATTTATTTGGAGTCACTATGCTAGGACTGATGGTATACTAGGTCCTTGGGTATAGGTCAAGCAAACTATGAAGAAATGATGAGATGTTGAAGGCAATGTCAGATTGAGAATGATTTATCAAGAAATTCCTAATTAGGAAGAGGAGAAATACCATGCTTTATGGTGGTTCATATTCTAAAAATAAGGTTATATGAGATATTAATGCTACCGTTCACAAGTTTATTAGGTTATAATTCAATTATTTAAACTTTCCTAATACTTGGACATGGATGGTAGGTTCACAGGAAAATATCAAACATGTTCATTATAGCAGACTAGTTAGTTGGATTGCTCCTCCTATTGGTTGGTTGAAATTTAATACTGATGGTGCTTCAAGATGAAACCCATGTTCCAATTCTGCTGCCTTTTGTTTGATGAACCATGAAGGAATTTTAGTGGGAGCTTAAGGTTTTCATATTGCAGATTCAACTAATCTAGTGGTTGAAGATAGGGATAAAGAGAAGGTCTCCAATACTACTTAGGCAAGCAGCTTACCATCATTATTGTGGAAACTGATTCCTTCGCAATGGTGAAAATTGAACATTAGTAATGGTGTTTGGGATGTTTCAATGGAGGTTAATTCCATAATAAGGATCATAAGTATCATTAGAGTAGAGTACAACACTCCTAAAGGGAGGGAAATACTCTTGCTGATTTCTTGGCTAACCTAGTTTTTAGTGTTGCAGGTACTTTTCAATTCAACTCATTTCATGAAGTTCTAAGTGTAGGAAAGAAAATAACTGTTCTTGATGAATGCAGTACTCCTATAATGAGAATTAGACAAACTTTTCAACAAACATACCTTTTAATAGTAAGAATCTTTCAAGTATTCAACAATGTGATACAAGTGAAAGCTTTTTGAGGAGTTCAATTGGTAACTTAACCAGGACTTAATGGTCCAAATAGTATGTCACTAAAATCAAGCTTGTTTGGTTTTAACTACAATGTCTTTCTCTTTAAACAATGGTTGAATTAATTTCAGTTGAAGTACTTATGATTTTAATGGCGGAATTAATCCTTTTGGGAATCAACCCATTGAAGATAGGTATGAATATTGAATGTTTTAGAATGAGGTTCAACTAGTTACCTCGTCATAATGGAATTGGCTCAGATGCGCATAATGACTTTTTTGATCTGCAAAACATTTATCTGTGAGTTGAAAGATACTAAAGTTAGTACTTAATTAGTGGTTTCTTTTTCCTAAGCCTAAAGCTCGGATGGTAGAGTTTATCCCATCATTTTCTAAATAAGGGAAGGAAATACAAGTTAAAGGTATCTAGTATGAGATTACTTAGTTGGTGGGAGGCAGACTAGTTCTTTCACAACATTGAATGTCCAATTGTCACGACTCAAATTCGCAAGTCGTGATGGCACCTATGTTCACAACCAATAGGTAAGGCAATCCAACATATTAACAAAACTTAACCAACAAATGAGTAAAAAGGAAAACACTTAGCAAGAATCTCCAACATTGAGTTCCTTATAAGTACGAAATACGGAAACTAAAAAAAATATACCACCCCAAGAATGGTGTCTTAAGTATAAGAGCTTCTAAAATACGATGCAAGTCTGAACTAAAATGACAAATCTAACATAAGGGATATCCTGTCTTAAGTTCTCTCTCAACCGTATATACATGATACTCCTCGGAAATACATCGAGAGTTCATGACCCATGGGGGACTCGCGAGGTCCATATACCGACATGGACGATCTCCACATATCTGTGCGGACGATCTCAACGCACTATCATAAAATCAAATAATTTTAGCACGGACGATCTCCACGTGCCCAAATTATAATCTTTACATCTCACCATCCCCAGCACGGACGATCTCCACGTGCCCAACTTATACTCAATCTCATGTCAATGCATGTGCAATATATTATTTCAAATAAAGGGGATGATGATGCACCTCAATCAGTCCAATATCAACATAATACATGACCACCTCAACTATCACAACTATACGGGTGTAATAAAGGAAACACAATCACACAAGGATTTCAAGTCAATAGTATATCAGCTAATGCCCATATGCTTTGGCATTCTCAAATTACAATTCACATTCTATAGTAGTAACTTTTCCTTTTATAACACCGGTACTCGTATCAATGCCCGTCACACCATTGATACGAGACCCCATCTTACACCCTTACCCATTTGTCGATTTCTTTTTTAATCTTTTATTAGGAAAACGTCCTTCAACAAGTCTAAAAAGCCTTAACATACCTTAAATGCCGAACTCGTGTCACCAATCTTCAAGATTTTTCCTTTCCTTTTTGCAAAGCTTTGGAACGTTCCCAATCTATCAATTGTGCAATATTCGTAAGTAAGCTAGTTCATGGGTACTCAATTTATATGTCTAATCTAAACTCCAAAACTTACTCATATCTCCAATCAAGCCCAAATCTTGGTATAATTTATATGCCAATTTGTCAAATTTCAAGTCAAGAACTTAACCTTAACCTCTCCAAATACCCTAGATTGAATGTTAAATCATATAATATACACCTAATATTTAATTACCTATCTCAATATATTAAAAACTAGTAACTAAATTTGCTAAATAAATAAAATAAAAATAATTTAAGAGAATAAGGATTGCACTGTGAACGAGACCATCTTCTTTCTTTTCTCCAATTTTATACGGTCAATTGTCTAACCCTTTAATAATAATACATATCAATGCCAATCATTGGCATGATTGCCTAATGATTGGCAAATAAATTGTCCCCCTCCACCATTTACTAACACCCAATGTACAGCAAAAGAAATGAAAATTTGTCAACAAACAATTTCAACCCTACTGACAGATTTTCTTGAATCTAACACCAATAATATAATAAATATAATGAATCAATTTATACTAAAATAGATTATCAATCAATTCAACGTAAAGTTACAGATTCTGAGAAGGGTGGTTGTACCTGAACGTGTTCTTCTCAGATGCCGAGGAGAAGTTTCTCCAATTTTTGTTTTCCTCAAATTATGATATAAAATTTTTAACCCCACTAATTTATTTCAATACATGGTCAAGTATAAAGGTATTAAATGAATTATAGATATGACCCACTAACTATTAACTATATTAATTCTTCACTAAAATTTTAATCAACTAGATACTCTTAGTCTTCGAATAGTTTACAATATTCCTCTAAATTTTTCGGAAGGAGTCAAAATAGTCCTAGTTCTCAAAACGACCTAGCGGGTCGTTACATCACCTACCACTTAAACAAACGTTCGTCCTCGAACGGAAAAAGAAAAGAGCTAACCTGAACACTCAAAAAGCTGAGGATATTTGCTCCTCATGTCTGACTCGGTCTCCCATGTAGCCTCCTCCACTGGACGATGCTTCCATTGAACTTTCACTGAAGCAATCTCTTTTGACCTCAACTTCCGAATTTGCCGATCCAAAATTATAATCGGCTCCTCCTCAAAAGTCAAATTCTGATCAAGTAACACTGAATCCCACTGAATCACATGAGCACCACCCTGATGATACTTCTTCAGCATCGAAATATGAAATACAGGATGGACACCTGACAAACCAGGTGGCAAGGACAACTGATACGCCACCTCACCAATCCGCTCCACAATCTCGAAAGGACCAATATACCTTGGGATAAACTTGCCCTTCTTTCCAAATCTCATCACACCCTTCATGGGTGAAACCTTAAGTAGAACCCTCTCTCCAACCATAAACTCCAAATCACGAACCTTCCTATCTGCATAACTCTTTTGCCTACTCTGAGCCATGAGAAGTCTATCTTGGATCAACTTGACCTTGTCCAAGGACTCCCTCAACAAATCTGTACCCCACGGTCTAACCTCAAATGCGTCAAACCAACCAATTGGAGATCGACATCTCCTACCATACAAAGCCTCAAATGGTTCCATCTCAATGCTCGAATGATAACTATTATTGTAAGCAAACTCCGCTAATGGCAAGAACTGATCCCAGTGACCACCAAAGTCAATCACACACACCCGCAACATGTCCTCAAGAACCTGAATAGTCCTCTCAGACTGACCATCAGTCTGAGGGTGAAAGGCTGTACTAAGATCCACCCGAGTGCCCAACTCCTTCTGCATAGACCGCCAGAAATGAGATGTAAATTGAGTGCCACGATCTGAAATAATAGAAATAGGAACCCCATGCAAACGAACTATCTCTCGAATATAGATTTTGGCTAACTTCTCTAAATTATAGGTAGTCTGAACTGGTACAAAGTGTGCAGACTTAGTCAGTCGATCCACAATGACCCATATAGCATCAAACTTACCCAAGGTACGTGGCAATCCTACCACAAAGTCCACAGCAATACGCTCCCACTTCCACTCAGGTATAGGCATCCTCTGTGTCACACCTCCAGGCTTTTGGTGTTCATACTTCACTTGCTGACAATTCAAGCACCGGGATACAAAATCTACTATGTCCCTCTTCATACGACACCACCAATAGTGCTGCTTCAAGTCACAATACATCTTAGTAGCCCCCGGATGAATAGGGTACCTCAAACTATGACCCTCCTCCATGATCAATCTAGTCAAATCACCTGTACGAGGAACATATATGCGACCTTTAATCCTCAAAACTCCCTCACTATCAAGAATTGCAGCCTTGGCTTCTCCTTTTAACACCTTGTCCCTAATCTTACATAAATCACCATCATCAAACTGTTGAGCCCGAATCTGCTCCAACAAGGATGACCTAGCCTCCATATAAGCCAACACCTTACCAGATTCTGATATATCAAGTCTCACAAAGCTATTGGCCAAGGATTGGACATCCCTAGCTAAAGGACGCTCGCCAACCTGTAACATGGCTAAACTACCCATACTTACCGCCTTCGGACTCAAGGCATCTGCTATAATATTTGCCTTGCCTGGATGATAAAGAATAGTCATGTCGTAGTCCTTGAGCAACTCCAACCATCTACGCTGCCTCAAATTGAGATCCCTCTGATTGAATATATACTGGAGACTATGATGATCCGTGAACACCTCACAATGCACACCATAAAGATAATGCCTCCAAATCTTCAATGCAAACACAACAGCCGCCAACTCTAAATCATAAATAGGGTAGTTCTTCTCATGAACCTTCAACTGCCTCAAAGCATAAGCTATCACCTTTCCCTTCTGCATCAATACACAACCAAGACCAATCCGAGAAGCATCACAATATACAACAAAACCCTCTCCCTCCACGGGTAGGGTCAAAATCGGAGCAGTAGTCAATAGAGTCTTTAGCTTTTGGAAACTAACCTCACACTCGTCAGACCACTGAAAAGTCACCTCCTTTTGTGTCAATCTAGTTAATGGAGATGCAATGGATGAGAAAACCTCTACAAACCGTCGATAATAACCTGCAAGGCCTAAGAAACTCCGAATCTTAGTAACTGAAGCAGGTCTGACCCAATCTCTAACTGCCTCAATCTTCTTAGGATCCACCATTATACCCTCCTTGGACACTACATGTCCTAAGAATGCTACCGAACTAAGCCAAAACTCACACTTTGAAAACTTTGCATAAAGCTTTTTCTCCTTTAGAATCCCAAGCACAATCCTCAAATGATGCTCATGTTCCTCCTTACTGCGTGAGTATATTAATATATCATCAATGAATACAATAACAAAGGAATCCAAATACGGTCTGAACACTCCATTCATCAAGTCCATAAAAGCTGCAGGGGCATTAGTCAATCCAAAAGAGATCACCAAAAACTCGTAATGGCCATAACGTGTTCGAAAAGCTGTCTTAGGGATATCCTCCGCCCTAACCTTCAGCTGATGATAGCCAGATCTCAAGTCAATCTTGGAGAAAACTGAAGCACCCTGCAACTGATCAAATAAATCATCAATACGAGGTATCGGGTACTTATTTCTGATGGTTACCATATTCAGCTGCCGATAGTCAATACACATACGCATAGATCCATCCTTCTTCTTCACAAATAACACTGGAGCACCCCAAGGAGATACACTCAGTCTAATAAAACCCTTGCTCAACAAATCCTGCAACTGCTCCTTCAACTACTTCAATTCGGCCGGTGCCATACGATAAGGAGGAATGGAAATAGGCTGAGTGCCTGGCTCCACATCAATACAAAAATCAATATCACAATCTGGTGGAAGACCTGGCAAATCCGTCGGAAATACCTCCAAAAATTCACTCACCACTGGAATAGACTCAAGCATAGGAGTCTCAACGCTAGTATCTCGAATGTGCGCCAAGTAAGCCAAACATCCTCTCTCTACCAACTGACGAGCCTTCAAAAATGATATCACACCCTTAGGAGGGTGACTAAGAGAACCTCTCCATTCTACTATAGAAATTCCAGGCATAGCTAAAGTAATTGTCTTGGCATGGCAATTTAAAATTGTGTGGTAAGAAGATAACCAACCCATACCAAGAATCACATCAAAATCTACCATATCTAAGACCTTTAAATCTGCATGAGTGTCATACCCCATCAAGGTAACAATACATAAACGATACACCCGATCTACAACTACAGAATCCCCGACAGGAGTAGAAACATGTACCGGCAAATCAAGGGACTCACATAATATATCCAGACTAGGAGCAAAATATGTGGACACATAAGAATAAGTAGAGCCTGGATCAAATAATACAGTAGCTGGTCGATGACAAATCGGAACAATACTTGTGATAACAGCATTTGAAGCCTCAGCCTCTGGCCTACCCGGAAAAGCATAACAATAAGAACGACCTCCCTCAGATTGTGAATCTCCACGACCACCACCTCGACCAAAAGAAGAACCACCTCTACCTGAGTAAGAACCACCTCTACCACTCTGTGCACCACCCCTAGCTGGAGGTTGTGCAGCCCTGAAAGTTGAAGCCTGAGAACCCTGATGTAAGCCACCACGTCTGGTCCTAGGGCAGTCTCTCACATAGTGTCCCATATCACCACACTCAAAAAAGCCTCTACGAGACGCAGGCTGATGAGAGGAACCTGAATGACCAGAATGCCCTCCATAAACTATAGGTCTAGAAGATGAACCCTGTGAAGTATGCACTGAGCTCGAAGAGTTATGCCCAGCGTAACCAGCCTCAGACGCTGGTATAGCAGCATGAACGGGTCTGCTGGACTGAGGGTGATAACCTCTGCCCAAGTAACCTCGACTCCTAGGCGGAGCACCACCATAATCACCTGAATAACGAGTCCTCTTGCCCTCTTGCTGCTCAAATCCCTCACGCCGAATCATCTCCAACTCCTTAGCAGCATCTACCACTTTTTGGAATGGAACACCAAAAGCAGCAACCTGAGAAACTCCTAGACGGATCGGAATAATCAGCCCCTTAACAAACCTTCTCACTCTCTCAGCCTCTGTGGGAAGTATCATCGAAACATGCCTAGCCAAGGCATGAAATTTACCCTCATACTCTGCAACTGACATACCACCTTGCTGGAAACCCTCAAACTCGGCCCTCTTGCGCTCCCTCACTGCGTGGAACAAATTTTGATAGAAATACCTGAGTAAACTGAGTCCAGGATAGTGGAGGAGATCCAGCTGGCCTACTACTAATATAATCCCTCCACCACTGCTTGGCAGAGCCAGTCATCTGAAATGCTGTGTAGTCAACTCCATGAGACTCCACTAATCAAAGATTATGCAACCTCTCATGACAACTAACTATAAATTCATATACATCCTCAGCTAAGTCACCAGTATAAGTAGGAGGATTCATTTGTCTGAACCTCCCAAACATTTTTTGCTCATCAATGCTCATAGAAGGCCTGTTCGCCAAATGTGATGCCATATCTGGAAACTCCATACTATCCAAACGAGGAGCTACAGCAGCAGCTGGCTGAGTCCTAGGAGTCTGAGAATCTGGAGCAACTATCGGATCTGTAGTCTGACCTCCAACACGGGTCTGTGAGACATCAGAAGTGACAGGCAAAGCTCCTGCCTGAGCCATCCCCTCTAGGAGTCCTAACATACGAGCCAAGGTATCTTGAAGCACTGGGGAGGCAATAGTACTGGGTGGAGCCTGATCTTGGCCATCCCCCTCGACACGATCTTGCACATCCCCATGAATAACATCTGCATCAGGAGGTACGGTCCTATCACGACCCTGGGTAGCTATTGGTACTTGACCTTCCACAGGTGCTGCAATATGGACCTTACCCCGACCTCGAGCTCGTCCCCTGCCTCTACCTCGGATACTGTTCCCAGAAGTAGGCAGAAGAATAGGATCCTGACCTCCACTTGCCGATGTACGAGTCCTCGCCATCTGAGAGAGAATGAGATATCAAGATTAGAATTTCAACAAGGTCAAGTGTACACGATAATGAATAAAAGAACAGAATATTTCCTAAATGTCCTATAGCCTCTCGAAGATAGGTATGGACGTCTTCATATCGATCCGCAAGACTCTACTAGACATTTCTCTTGTACTCGTGAGACCGATGAACCTAGGGCTCTGATACCAAATTTGTCACGACTCAAATTCGCAAGTCGTGATGGCACCTATGTTCCCAACCAATAGGTAAGCCAACCCAACATATTAACAAAACTTAACCAACAAATGAGTAAAAAGGTAAACACTTAGCAAGAATCTCCAACATTGAGTTCCTTATAAGTACGAAATACGGAAACTAAAATAAATATACCACCCCAAGAATTGGTGTCTTAAGTACAAGAGCTTCTAAAATACGATGCAAGTTTGAACTAAAATGACAAATCTAACATAAGGGATATCCTGTCTGACTACTAAATAACAGAATAAATAAAAGATAGAGGGAGGTGTGGGCCACGGAACAGCCAAGCAGCTCACCACAACTCCAAGACACTCCAAGCTCGGACTCAATTTGCTCCACGAGATGTGATCCTACTCGGAATCGAATCTGCACCACAAAGAGTGCAACAAGTGTAGTATGAGTACGAAATCACATGTACCCAGTATATCTCATTGACCGACAACGAAGAAGTAGTGACGGAAGTTTATATAAGAAAAATCAATTGTTTTATTATACAAGTCTATATTTCACTTACCAGTCAAGTTTCATCAAATAGAGGTAATAAAACATTCAAATATTTTCCAACCACCAAATAAAACACATAATCATCAAGAATGAAGAATGTGATGAAATGCAATGCAATATGATACCATGAAATGATATGTTTCAGAATACCCAGTGCTCTCTCAACCGTATATACATGATACTCCTCGGAAATACATCGAGAGTTCATGACCCATGGGGGACTCGCGAGGTCCATATACCGACACGGACGATCTCCACGTGTCTGTGCGGACGATCTCAACGCACTATCATAAAATCAAATAATTTCCGCACGGACGATCTCCACGTGCCCAAATTATAATCTTTACATCTCACCATCCCCAGCACGGACGATCTCCACGTGCCCAACTTATACTCAATCTCATGTCAATGCATGTGCAATATATTATTTCAAACAAAAGGGGATGATGATGCACCTCAATCAGTCCAATATCAACATAATACATAACCACCTCAACTATCACAACTATACGGGAGTAATAAAGGAAACACAATCACACAAGGATTTCAAGTCAATAGTATATCAGCTAATGCCCATATGCTTTGGCATTCTCAAATTACAATTCACATTCTATAGTAGTAACTTTCCCTTTTATAACACTGGTACTCGTATCAATGCCCGTCACACCATTGATACGAGACCCCCATCTTACACTCTTACCCATTTGTCGATTTCATTTTTTTCAATCTTTTATTAGGAAAACGTCCTTCAACAAGTCTAAAAAGCCTTAACATACCTTAAATGCCGAACTCGTGTCACCAATCTTCAAGATTTTTCCTTTCCTTTTCGCAAAGCTTCGGAACGTTCCCAATCTATCAATTGTGAAATATTCGTAAGTAAGCGAGTTCATGGGTACTCAATTTATATGTCTAATCTAAACTCCAAAACTCACTCATATCTCCAATCAAGCCCAAATCTTGGTATAATTTATATGCCAATTTGTCAAATTTCAAGCCAAGAACTTAACCTTAACCTCTCCAAATACCCTAGATTCAATGTTAAATCATATAATATACACCTAATATTTAATTACCTATCTCAATATATTAAAAACTAGTAACTAAATTTGCTAAATAAATAAAATAAAAACAATTTAAGAGAATAAGGATTGTACTGTGAACGAGACCATCTTCTTTCTTTTCTCCAATTTTATACGGTCAATTGTCTAACCCTTTAATAATAATACATAGCAATGCCAATCATTGGCATGATTGCCTAATGATTGGCAAATAAATTGTCCCCCTCCACCATTTACTAACACCCAATGTACAGCAAAAGAAATGAAAATTTGTCAACAAACAATTTCAACCCTACTGACAGATTTTCTTGAATCTAACACCAACAATATAATAAATATAATGAATCAATTTATACTAAAATAGATTATCAACCAATTCAACGTAAAGTTACAGATTCTGAGAAGGGTGGTTGTACCTGAACGTGTTCTTCTCAGATGCCGAGGAGAAGTTTCTCCAATTTTTGTTTTCCTCAAATTATGATATAAAAATTTTAACCCCACTAATTTATTTCAATACATAGTCAAGTATAAAGGTATTAAATGAATTATAGATATGACCCACTAACTATTAACTATATTAATTCTTTACTAAAATTTTAATCAACTAAATACTCTTAGTCTTCGAATAGTTTACAATATCCCTCTAAATTTTTCAGAAGGAGTCAAAATAGTCCTAGTTCTCAAAACGACCTAGCGGATCGTTACACCAATCTTCTGTCGTTCCTCTATAGCTAAATCAAGGTTGAAAGTTGCAAAGTTAGAAAGATTAAAAGTGAAGGGTTTTGTTGGATGCAATTCATATATTTATTCATCTGGGTTACTTGAATGATTGTATCGGTTGATAGCAAAGATCTGCAACAGTTGTTACCTTATTATTTGGTAATAGTTTCATGGATAGAGGACGTCTGCTTCCTTTTCCTCAAAGAGAAGTCAGTTGGAGCTCCATCCATAGCTAGACATTGCAGCACTTCCCATTTTTCTTGATTGTATTTGTGTTGGTTAAGTTATTATCATCCGCTTAATTTTAATTTGTCTCTGCTGTACCTATCTCCATATTTGGATCAGGCCACTGTTTGGCCTTACCATGTATACTGATTTTTTGTTTATAATATGGGACTTGTTCCTACTCTATATTTTTAAAAAAAAATGTGTATCAGATACATTATTTGCAAAACAAGACGATATACTTTTGAACAGTGTATCTGATAGAAGACATAATATACCAGATACACAAAAATTTATCTTTTAATAGTGAACAATTTTTTTTTATTATCAATAAAACTAGCACAAAGTTAAACAACTTTTTATATGAGAAAACTACCTAACTAGACATACATCCCTATCATATATACTAAATTTACCTATACTTTTAAAAAATTGCATATATTAACATTTTTAAATTTTATATCATATATTTTACAAGATATAACCAAATACAAAAATACATTAAAACTAGTATTGATTAATGATCTTTACATTTAAAAACCAAAATTAGTGATCCAATTGCAATTAATAATTTTTCTCTCTCATCAACTGTTTTCCTCCGTCAATCCCCACTCCAACAATATCTTTAATCCCTCACGTCCTCCACCATTTTCTCCCTTCCTTCATCCTCTTAATATTATTCTTGGTCATCTATCAGTGAAACTATTATGTAAAAGAGGCTAAACTTTTTCTCTCTTATTCCAGAGAAACGATGGCGAAATTAATTCTCCAAAAGGGAAATACCAGGCTACCGCCAGAGGTTAACAGGGTACTATAAGTTTGAAGCCTTTTGCTTAACATCGTGAGCGAGGATATATACAATATCTTTGGCAAGTACGGTTGTGTGAGGCATATTCGTATTGGTAAAACTAAGGATACACGTTGAATAACTTTCCCCTTCTATAAGGATATATATGATGCAAAAACAGTTGTCAATCATCTCTTTGGCTTCAATATCGCTAATCGATACATGATAGTTTTGTATTAGCAACAATTGAATATGAGCAAGAAAGTTGACTAGAAGAAGAAGGATGACCAGATATATATTCTTGGGTATATGTATCTTCTTATGATGTACTCAAGATACATATTTTTAGAAATAACGTATTAAATTGATATTTGATCATCAAATTAATACTAGATACATATTTCTCTAAAGTTTGTATTTCTCCAAAGTTCGATTGAATAAACTCTTACCAATTAGGTTGCAAGATACATGATTGAGATACATGTATCAATAATGGAGAAATACATAATCCAACAGTTTTTAAAGTTGAGATGCATATTGATACATGAATCTGAGATAGAGTTCATATCTATCTAAAGTTCAATTGTATAAACTTTTACGAATTAGGTTGGGAGATACATGCTCGAGATACATAGAACATTAATGGCGAGAAACATTATCCACCTTTTAGAAGTTGGCATAGGATTAAGGAGGAAAATTTCAAGGAAATGTCTCAACAATACTGCGATTGATCATTTGGAAAAACTCTGAACTTTCAGATACAAAAGAAGGAATGGGTGAAGAAGATAAAAAGTACAATAACATAATTACTTGGGTTTATGATATGTTATTTTAGGAATACTTATTGTTAATCTGTTGGGTTGTTACTTAATCAACAATTAATCCTTTAGTTAAGGAAATAAGTTGCACTCACTTTAATTCAAATTAGAGAAATAATTGTTTTCGTTCCTGAGTTATTATCTTATTTTGGTTTTGGTCCCTATGATATCTAACTAATCATACTTAAATGATAATATATTATTTTCATCCTTCTACTAACAGAGAATATCAATTTAAACAGATCACTTACTTATGTCAGGGATAATTTTGGTCTTACAATAATTATATATATAAATGATAATATATTATTTTAGAATTCACGTGAAATAACCCATTTCACAGTGAATTGCACTTCCCAAAGTAATGTCATTCATTTGGGAAATGAAGATTCAAAGTAAAACCCATTTCTCAAAATGATATTTCTTTCTTTCTGCCGTCTATTTCTTAGCTTTAGAAGGGCTGAACTCAACAAATTGTTGATGAAATTTTAGGATATAATTCAAGGCAGAGCTCATACCCGAAGCAATTTTGCTTAGATTTATCAAGTTTTGAGGTTTCTTCTCTATTTTTCAGTTTGAGCTAGAGGTATTTTTGTCCATCCCT
Source organism: Solanum sitiens (assembly GCA_016801875.1). NCBI lineage: Eukaryota > Viridiplantae > Streptophyta > Magnoliopsida > Solanales > Solanaceae > Solanum > Solanum sitiens. The sequence continues at coordinate 1,183,685 of JABWTJ010000329.1, forward strand.
CTTCGTTCTTTCTTCTTGCAAGCTTCGGTCTTGCCTTTTTGTTTATGACTTTTGTTGTTTTTATCTGAATTTACGATTAAGCTTTTATCTGATTTGATATACGAAACTTTTGCTTACAAAAAAATTGTACATGGTAGCTTAAGTTTAAGGTAGGTAAAATTGATTTGGTAGTGTGAATTATTTTTTTTGATAAATGAAAATTTTATTATCAAGGAAAGATGTTTGCAAGTATGAGCAAGAACCTCAACTATACTGCCTTGGTCTAGCACCAAGCAGGTTGCTTCTCAACACTATCCTACTCTTCATGCTTACTTCAAGACCAACAACCATCAGCTCTCGCCTCTCGACTTGTTGGTAAGGTGAGAGCTTCAAGCCCAATTTCAGGTGCCGCACTCTCCACACAAGCACCGCTCGACAAAAGATGGACGGGGAAAGCTACAGGCCCAAATCTAGGAATAAACGCTTAAGTCCTTGAGAAAACACACTGCTCAGTTCAAGTCATTGATACCACGCCTAAAATTAAAACTTCAGTCTTGTCCATTCCAAAGGTGAAAGACAGTAGCATCCTAGTTTTGTGCAATGCTGAAAAGAATAGGTGTTGCTCCATTAAAGTTGACTGTCCAAGCCAAAGACCCCTCCAGTATCTGCATTCCATTTCTAGTTTGCAAAGAGGAATCATATCGATCATATGATAATATGATTGTTTGGTGGCCCTTTAACTTGAGTATGCTTACGAGGAAATCCCAATGCACATTATCAAAAGCTTCCTTGATGTCCAACTTACATAGGGCCTGACCTCCTTGATGGATCCTTGCTTATCGTAGTAGCAATGTATCTAGAGTCTATTCTCGTTTGTATTGAGGTTCCATAATAGTTTGCATATGACAGCTCGATTTCATGTTACAATATCATTGACATTAAATTCACATGCCGTCTTTGGATAAGCAAAATTTTTCTCATGCTAACGGTGCTTTCCGTGACATTTCAACCTTCCTAGTCCAAAGGTATTTCCTTAGGATAACTTGGAGAATTTGGATAAATCTCTCTGGCAACTATGATCTGAAACCATATTGTTTATATAAAGATAAATACACTCTTAATCATTTCTGCTTATTTTTTCGAACAAGGAGAAAACAAGCGGCAACCTTAGTTGCTCGGACTCTTAGAAATATAAGAAGTCATGGCTTTTGACCGTACAACAACTTTGAAAATAGTAAATTGCACTTCAATTTGCCAACTATAGCTGATAGCTTTCTCATATAAACCAAACAAACCATATAACACATGGAATGATTTATGTACAAAATTATTTCTCAGTCGCAAGAAAGTTGGAGTCGGTTGTATGGGTCCTTATTGTCTATGTTGCTTTGCCTTGAAATGATCTAAATTTTGTTGCTTTGCCCTAAAACTGCAGATGTAGATGATGGTTGGAAGCACTATTTGATCACAACCATAGTGAATGATAGCAAACTTTACGTTTGAACCTCAATCTCTTTAAAGGTACGTCATTCTATTAGAGCTAATTTTTTCTCTCTAACAGAAATAATCTTTGTCAAAATGAATTTAGTATTTGAAAATTGTGTTTACTGGCCATATTAAGCTAAGAAGTTATTGCCAAATATTTCATAATAGAATTTTTGGGGTTGGGAATTAAAGAAAGAAGATCCAATTCAACTTCCGCTAATTGAATTTGAGGTGATTGCCTCATCAACAAATAGCTTAAAGTAGAAAAAAAACTTGGGGAAGGAGGACTTGGTACAAATTTCTAAATGGTTAATTGAGATATGTATAAATAAAATTAGCTAATTAGACATAACATTTTTAGTCTTTCTGCACCTTTCACTATTTTACAAGATACACCATCCTTAAATACAATATACATGTTTAAATTGATAGACTAAAGCAACTATGTAAACTAATCTTTTGTGAACTTAAAGCTGATGCATAGATTTTAAATTAGTAACTTCAAATTCTCATGAGAATTCAATAATTGATTCTCTCGTCTTTATAGATTTTATCCTTGTGGAACTCAATAAAAATTCTTTCTCGCGTCATATTGAAGAATTGTTATGCAAACTGACAATGGAAAAGTGACTATTAAGTTGCATAATGTTTCAAAAAAGAAAATAAAATCATTCATGAATATGGATAATTTCTAAGTCACAATGAACGAACTAGATCAGAACTTCTATATGTACTTCTTTATTTAAGGACCATTTTTTTCTTGGACCATGGATCATTTCCCACCCTCTTGCTACTTTGAGAAAGTACTTCTTGTAATTTTGATATTTTTACATATTGTGTTCCCATTCTCTCGATGAAGAGTGGTCTTGTAACTTCTCTGGAATGTTCACCAATTTCTTATAAAATGAAAGCAGAACTTCTCAATTGCTCTTGTTGTACCCTTGGTTGGTTAAGTTAATTTACCTACAATATATATATAGGAAAGTAAGTCAGATAGTAAGTCGGATACAAACAACATTAGAAGATAGTAAGTCAGATACAAGCAACATTAATTAATTAGTAGGTAAGAAGAAAGGTAATTACAATTTGTTCAGCTATAAAAGAATTGGACAACATTGATGTTGCACTCTCAATAATGGTGCTTGAACCCTATAATAAAAACAATTGTATCATTATCATGGACTTGTTTGACTACTTCTATTGCATTATTAAGTAGACAACAATAGCTTAAAAGAACCAATTTATTTGACTACTTACTTTTGTTGCATTATTAGGTGTAGAAGGGACTTCCTTTCCGACTTGTTGATGAATTTGTTGATGTTGAACTTCAGAGTGTACTCTACCCATAAGAATAGGGAACTTTCTACTATTGTGCCTAATGTTCCACATGAACCACACTTCTTTTTTCTGGCTTTTCTTGATGCTTTTAACAAGGTAAGCTTTCCAGAATCTGATTCTTTTTTAATTATCTCATCAATCTCTCTCTTTCTTAGTTTTTTTGGTCTTCCTGGTTGTACTTTGTATATTGGTGGCACTGGTGGTTCAATACCTGTCTCAGGCCATTGCTCAATGCTGACAATTGGCAGGATGGATGGACTGTAACTCTTCATGTACTGATTAACTGTATAACATATATTTCAGGCTCATCCTTCTTAACCCATATAACTGCAATAACATGATTACAAGATATTCCTGTTAAGTCCCATCTCCTACAAGAACATGTTTTCTCTTTAAGATCAACAAAGAATAGTCTAAGATAGATGTCCTCAATTGGTAGTGGAATTGATCAGATTTAGTGGCAATACATTAACCTGCTTTAACCTTATTTTTTTTATAGCTTCAACATGATTATGGGATAGATTCTTTGGCAGTACTTCATCAGTTTATCTCTGTTCTTTTGAAGTTTGGACATCATATAGATCCTAATTGAATCAACCATTGACCAAATATACTTGTCTCTTACATGTAGAAGTACACTATTGAATGACTCACACAAATTGTTTAATAACACATCACATTTTGGAAAAGAAGAGAAAAAACCCCTTGACCAGTGACTTGGTGGTTTATTAATAAACCATTCTGGAGCTTTTGAATCTATTTTTTCCATCTCTTTCATATACTTGGAGAATTCAGGTTCTGTAGTTGCCCTAGCAGCTTTCCATCGGACATTCTTCAGTGCTTGTCCTCCAAAACCTTCAGTTTTGAAATTATTGTGTAGATGTCTCACACAAAATCGGTGTACAACATCTGGCATTATCTTATCAAATGCGGGAATTAAACCCTTTTGTTTATCAGAAACGAAAGTCCATGCAAAAGAGTTTTGTGATATTCCTAGGTCCTCATCAAGAAGCGTTAGGAACCACTTCCATGTTTCCTTTAGTTCCCCTTCTACAATTGCGAATACAATAGGATATATGCTGTCGTTTCCATTATTTCCTACTGCTGTTAATAGTTGACTCCCCTTTGGTTCCCTTTCAAATGATATCCAACAACCCCTATTATCGGTCGACATCCGTCTAAAAAGCCCTGTTTGCAAGCTGCAAAACATATATAAAGTCTCAAAAATCTTTTTCTACCATTAACCATTGTTTTTGGATTTTCATCTATCTTCAAAATACATGTAGTCCCTGGATTACTCCTCCTTAGCTCAGCACAATAATCCCAAAACATATCAAATTGCTCTTCTTTAGTTCCTTTAATTAGATCTAATACCTTTCTCTTTGCCATATAAGCTTGGGTTCAAGTAATAGTACAATTATGAGTCCTCATCACATGAGTTTGAAATTCTTTTACTTCCCAACTTGGATTTATTCTAAATTTTTCTATGTACTTCTTAGCCAAAAATCCAGAGTCAATAGTCTTGTTTTCTCTTTGTTTTCCACAAGAATGGTTAGGGCCTATTGTCTTGATTAGGTTCATCTTGATTAGACTTTGATGCAAATATGAACCATTTGCAACTCGACACCTTACAAATGACCCTCGACCTTGTACTTTCGTTTTTATTAAACTTGATGTCTTTTTTTGGAACACAACATGTACCTCAACTGCCCACTTGAATTCTTTGCTATTGCTGAAAATCATATTAAGTGTAAACTTAAATTTTGGATCCTCCAAATCCCTAGTTGGATTAAAAACAGTGGATCTTTTAAGATTTTCATTATCAGAATCTCCATGTAAACTTATTAATTCCTCATCTGATGTAGCACAATCATTTTCTTGAGTGTCACTGCGAAACATAGCCAACATGTTTGAGGCAACTCCAACCTCCATAGTTTTTTGTTTAACTTGATTTTCTCCTTTTCTCCCATTAAGGCCAACCCATTCTATAGTAGAGTCAACGATTTTATCAAAAATCATATCATCTTTTTCCAAGGAATAGTCAGAGTCATAAATGACTCACATTCTTCACATGTGGAAGCACTCTCATCACTTTTTTCTGTTACATTCACATCTATCAAATCTTCTCCGCCTTGTAGTAGATTTTCTTCAGAATCAGCTACATCATAGTTTCATTGGTCCTCTTCCGTGTGCTCAACAAATATTCCAACTTCTCTAATGTCAGGTATTTCGTAGGCAAGGTTATATATGTCTAAATCAGTTATCAAAAGTCTTATACTCGTCTCAAAATAAGGCCCAAACTTGAACCAAAATTTCACCTTTTTATCATTGACTTTTAAACTTTTTCATACATTGCCTCATCAGAATAATGGAATTTTCATTTGCATTGTAATAGTCATAATAAGCTATATGTCCATTGACATAGTTCATCACTGGCTCAAACACCCACCAATCCTTATAGTGTAATTTAATGGTGTACATATATGAATCTTTACCTTCATATGTCGTGTAAAAGAAAAATAAGATTCTATTAGTATTATAACAATAAACACCTCCAATAGAAAATGTAGATGATACAAATCTAACACAAGAATATGTAACCAATAATGAAAATCTAAATTAATTGTGAATTCGAATTATGAACACTAGTGTTCTTAGAAAGTTTCCTCACATGTATCGTAGTTTATGATTACTTCACATTTAACTATGTGCACTTTTAAAATTTCATTTTCATCTATTGTTTTTTTTTAAAAAAAATAATTTGCTTATGGTATTCTAATAAGTGGAACAAACAAAAAAATGAAATATGTCATACAAATTTAGAATATGCACTAAAAATATTTGATTTTTATAAATCTTTTAGTTTTTTTTTAAAAAATTGATATTTATTCTTTATGTGAATACTAGTTGTTGCGTTCTTTAACTGAACTTTTTTTTTAGATTTTCCTATAATCAAAGGTTTAGGCTATAAAAATATTAATTGAGTACTTACACGCCGGTGTGAATTGTAGCCCATTCTTACCTCGAAGTTTCATTGTGAAATTGATTGATATTGTTTCTCTTCAATAAGTCTACCGAGTTGTTTTCTGTATTGCAAGAGGAGTGTCTAGATTGTATTTTCATATAAATGGGAGACAAGTAAAGAGAAATTTTTTTCATCAACCAACGAACACAGAGTAGTGTATGAGAGAATTGAATTCACATTCAAATTGAAGAAGGGAGTAGGACTGGGATATGCTTGTGTATAAGAAAGGATGTTACGAGAGAAGTTATAAATATTTTCTAGCTTTAGGTTTTGTTCTCTGCATAGAAGTGTTTTTGTTGTAATACAAAAACTACCCTGACAGAAGTAAGTGATCTGTTTAAATTTATATTCTTTGTTAGTAGAAGGACTAAAATCACTTACTTTTAATTAATTAAAGGTTAAGTATGATTAGTTAAATATCATAGGGACCAAAACCAAAATAAGATAATAACTCCGGGATGAAAATAATTATTTTCTCTTCAAATTAATAAATTGTGTATTTCAGCTCTAAAAGATAATGGATAAATGTATCTTACCATTAATGATACATGTATCTCGAGGCCAAAAGATGGCATAAAAAGTAATATAACAAACTATCAGAATTCTAGTAATTAGGATCTAAAGTAGTGGAATTTATGTAAGATGTTCTTTTTATATTGAATAGTAACACCAATTTGTTGTTTCATAAATTCAAATAAGCTTACAGTACAATGTAGGGTAAATTATTATATTAGTGGAAAATCTATTAATAAAAAATTATTCCACAGGAACATGAATGTATTCTAAAAAAATTGTCTCACGGATCTTTGGGACAAGTTTACATAAATTTCACTACTTTAGATCCTAATTACTAGAATTTTTTTTTACATAAATCCCACTACTTTAGATCCTAATTATATAAATCCCACTACTTTAGATCTAAAGTAGGGAGATTTATTTAAGATGTTCTTTTTATATTGAATAGTAACACCAATTTGTTGTTTCATAAATTCATAAGCTTACAGTACAATGTAGGGTAAATTATTATATTAGTGGAAAATCTATTAATAAAAATTTATTCCACAGGAACATGAATGTATTCTAAAAAAATTGTCTCACGGATCTTTGTGACAAGTTTGTCGTTTATGACTTTCTTGTCCACAACGTTCATAATAGTGTTGGTTGTTATCTTTTCATCTGGGTTTTTTCCTTTGGTTCCTTGATCGTCCAAGAACCTTTTTGTATATAGGTTACAACACAGTTTCATCTAAAATATTTTTCAAAATCGATCAACCTTTCTTGTCTGGCATTGGAATCATTGAAACTTCATATGTATTTGCTAATACATTTGGTTTGTAGTAATAAGAGCAGTAGGGATGCATATTTGTACCATTATTTCTTTTTAAAACAACAACTGCATGTGCATAAGGTATCTCTTCAAGTTGAAATCTCCCACAATTACATATTTTTGCTCAAGACAAACAATGTATCTTAATAAGTCCAGCTTTATAAACTGAAAAAAAAAATTCAGACGATGCAACAACCTACAAACATTAAAAAAGTTAGTGATACATGATATGATTTTTTTCTTTGTGTTAAGGCAAAGATGATCAAACAATCCACTTATACTTTACATTAGATAAATATTTATATTCAATTTTTTATAAGACGAATTAAATCAAACAATTGAATGATAATAATTAAGACCCATGCCTAATTGGATGAAAAGCTAATCAATTTTGATGAAACCGAATTTGGAGAATTGAGATCTTTTGGGACCTAGTTGATGAATGAAATCCATTTGTGAATTTCTACATACCTAGATGATATAATCCCAAAAGAAATGGAGGAAAAATGAAACTTGAAGGTTGAACCCTAGATTTCTCCCTTAAAGACTGAGAGGATTTTGATGGGATTTGGGAATTTGAGGGAATGAGAGGGTCTGGGTAGATTTAGGGGCTGAAAGGTAGTTAAGGGCCTTAGAAATAGGGTAAAAAGGGCATAGTATATATATTAAATGCATTGGAAAATACCCAAATACCCTTCAAAGAAACTGTGAGATGGCTTCTACGGTCCAGACCTATATAGGACATCTACTGTACGTACTGGTCAACAGTAGTAACCAATTTCAGAAACCCAAACTCACCTTACTTTCACGACATCATTCTACAAGCCGTCAAACTTTCTACGGTCTTTTCACCCCATCTGTAGTAGTTAACTTGAATAAAAAAATTCACAATGTCTAGATCAGTTCTACGAATCCCATATACGGCCCCGTCTAAACTCCTATTTATCCTCCTTGATATTTGTGATCAAACTTTAGAAACTTCAATTTTTCCAAACATTTCACTTAACCTTATGACTTCCCTTTGATGGCCTATAGGACTTCCTACGGTTCTTAGATAGAACTCTTAGTCACTGTCTCAGTGCCAAAATCTGAACCTTTCCTTTCCATGCATCTTTTAAGTATATATGAAATAATAATAGTAATAGTAATAGTAATAGTAATAGTAATAGTAATAGTAATAATAATAATAATAATAATAATAATAATAATAATAATAATAATAATAATAATAATAATAATAGATCGAAATATATATCGATGCTTTTTAGTTAAATTTCAATTTATAAATCAAAATAACATGTCTTAGAAAAGAAGAATAAAATTTGGGAGACTTGATTTGGAAACCCTAGCTTCTTCTTCTCAAACTTGAGAGAGAATCAAATGGAATGAATGTGGATGAGATTTGGGTAGTTGACTTAATGGGGGAGTTGGGGAAGTTTGAAGGGTGTAAGGGTAGTGATATGACTTAAAATAAATGTCAGAACAACATAGTATATGTATTAGATGCATAGGAAAATACAAAATCTATTGCTCGTTTTTCCACTGAAGCTGAATATCGGGCAGTTGTAGTGCCCTTGCGGAAACAAACTAGGTAAAAAATATTCTCGTAGAACTGCAACTTAAACTTCAAAAAGTCCTAACTATCTATTGTGACAATGTTTGTGCGACGTGTTCAGGTGAAAATCTTGTTTTCATAGTCGCATGAAACACATTGCGGTGAAATTATATTTTTGTGCGCAATTAAGTTAAGATCAAGCAAGTTCAAGTTGTCAATACAATCTGTAGACCAACTAGAAGATACTCTAACAAAGACCCTTTCAAAATAATCCTTTGAGACACACATGTTCAAGTTAGGTGTTACTGTACACTGCCTATCTTAAGGGGTGCGTATCAACACATAAGTTTCTTCGTATAGTCATTATATAGAATTAGTTAACTACTATTTTGTCAATCATTAGTTATTGTTGAGTTTTACCAATAGTTTACTGTTGCTCTTCTAATTTGACTAAGTCTCTAACAGTGTTTAGGCTTAGCATTATTTTCCAATTTTGTGGAGTTAGCTTAGGAAATAGTTAGACCATCATGTATATTTATTTGCATTCCAGCAATAAGAAGATCATAGTTCTTCTGAAGCTTATCTTGTTTCTTTAAAAACATCATGAAGTTCCACTTCAAGGATAGAACTGAGTGGTACCTCATTACACTTATATAAGCCACTATTCTTTGACATTGATAAGAGTTCTTCACAACGTTATGAACATCCTGATATAGTGTACGCCAACAAAATCCACATTGCAACACTCTTGTTATTGTTCGGGTTCCTCCATCGTGTCCTCTGAAATGAGATAAGTAACAAGCCTCTAAAATTTGTATCATTTCTATTCCGGGGACACATCGACAAATGACACCACTAGTACATACCCTAAATAGGTATGACTTTCCCCATAATAATTTCTCAGATTCGAAAAGAAATTAATTTGGTTGGTGCGAATTGAGGTCTCTAAACATGACATATCTTTCTATGAAATTCGAAACATAAGAAAACCATGACATTAAATCACGAGAGGCAGAAACCATGCACTAATCCGGGAAGTGATCATTCCACACCCTCTTTTGGTGTCCCGTCTTCTTCCAACCTTGGAAGATGATCACTCCACATCCTCTTCGATATTTTACTTCAAAATCAAAATATTGGAGGAGAAGTACCCATTTGATCAATCATGGTTTGACATATTTCTTTTTTATTAAGTAATGAAGGTCAGCATGATTTGTGTGTACGGTCACCTTAGTTCCCAACAAGTATGACCGGGACTTTTCAAACGCGAACACCACCACTAGAAACTCTTGCTCCGTCACCATGTTTTTCATTTGGGCCACATTGAGAGCCTTACTTGCATAATTAATTAGATAGAATATTTTATCCTTTCTCTGCCCAAAAACTGCTCCTAAATCAATTCAATAGGCTTAGACCAATCTGACACTATGATTAATAGGGCTAACGTGACCTTAACCTGATACAAGCGAAATCCTAAAAACAAAAGATATATCAAATATGAACTTTGTTTCTTTTTATGACTATAGAAACAAGGGATGTGCAATTTGGAAAACATGATGATGAATCTCCGATTTACTCTAGCATAGCCCAGGAAGCTTCTCACTTGCTTGACTATTATTGGTGGAGGCAATTTTTGTATCACGTCCACGTTTATTTGGTAAACCTCAATAAGATTCTCAAGGATCTTGTGACCCAAAAAAATCCCAACGTTCACCATGAAGTTACACGTTCCCCAGTTGAGTGCCAAGTTGCTTTCCTCATAGCTCTTTTGGACAGCCGCCAAATGGGTCAAAAATTCCTAAAATTGTTCATTGTATCTTCCATCGTATCTGAGAAAATGGACATCATATACCATGGGAATATGGGGGTGGGGGTGGGGGTGGATTGCATAAGACAGAAGGAATTTAGTTGAATGAAAATGTTCAAAAAGATCATATGAATGTTGCATTTTCTTGATCTTTTGGGGCTATGGATATTTGATTGTAACTCCGGTAACATTAATAATCCTTGCCGGTGACTCTGTCTAACATTTGATCCATAAAAGGAACTAGGAAATGATCTTTTGCAGTGCTAGTATTCAACATTCTATAATCCATGTACACTTTCCATTTCGTCACCAGTTAAAAATATACCATATCGTCTTTATCATTGGGAACCATACTAATTCCTCCGTGTTTTTTGTAACACATTGCACCTGACTCACCCAGGTACTATGCAAAATTGAGTAAGAGGATGTTTGGATTTGCATAAAAGTTTGTCAAACATACTTTAAAAATAGTTTTTGACTTCTCCAAGTGTTTCACAAATATAAAAAATAACTTATAATATGACAAAAATGACTTATTAAAGTTAGAAAGTGTTTGGCAAGGTCAAAAGTAACATAAAATAAGTGAAAAGACCAAAAATAGGTCTCCCCCTACTTTTTTTTTTGACTTAAAGGTCATTTAAGTTTCACTGTTTATTTTTGTCTTAACAAACTACTTTTTAAAGCCAATCCAAATGGGCTCTAAATAACTCATGCATCTTGAAAGCGCAAGAGGGGGTGAATTCCTATTTTTTTCGATTTTCTTTCAACAACAAGTTGCTAAAAAGTATAAATAGAATCAAAAATGCGTCAAGTAAACTTGATAAAAGAATTTTTATACTAGTTGGGATCCAAAGTAGATCTTACGTCCATTCTCCTTGGGTTGCAGAAGTGTTCTCTTGTAGACTTGATAACTTTTGATGTGTGTACAAAGTTGAGTTTGACTTCACAGTTTACACTCAGTTTATTTTCACTCTTTTGTTTTGATACAACGCCTTACCAATAATATTTCTAACTTCTCTCTCTTTTTTCACACAATAAAACTAAGTAATACAGTACTTATCAAAAGTAGAATATGGAGTATTGAGATGATTCTGACTTGATTGTATGTTCTCTTATGTTCTCTTAGTTTGTAGATGGAGAATATTTATAGTGTGTACGCTTGAATCATTTCTGTGAAGAGATGGCAATCCAAGAGATTTGATCTTTATTTCCATTAATTTAGCCTCAATTTACTTGAGTTCTTCTGCTAGCCGTTAGCCTTGATTCTTCAGTCTTCAATAGCCGTTGGAGATTCTTCTTGATCTTCACCTTCCTTAATTGAGATGTAGCCGTTTGGAATCGGTTTTGATTTAGGGTGTCTTTGATTTGATCTTATTTAAGATATGCCCTGATTTATGTACTCAGTTTTTCAGCTTCCTTGATTGATGGTCTTTAATCTTGGTAATCTTCCTTTATTTAAGCTGCACGATCTTGTATCCCCATTTTGGATTCTTTCCTTTTTGATGATCAACTAATCCTCAACCGATTTAAATTTTTTATCATTAAAATTTTGTACTAACAATCTCCCATTTTTTGATGATGACAATATGTAGAAGTGATACTTCCCTGTTTGTGTAGTTGACTTGTGGGGTGGATGTCTAACTTGCTCCCCCTCAATGTGGTAAGCTGTAGTTGACTTGTGGGACACATGTTTAAGCTTGCTCCCCTCAATAAGTGTTGATAATAACCTTTTAGAAGTATGCATAAATTGAAACCAAGCAAAAAATCAAGCAACAACACACAAATAAGGACACAAATGTAAGATAATATTTTACCCCCTTTGGCATCAGCAAAAAGGAAAAAATTAGAGTTTTGAAAAAATTAAAAAAATCATAGTCTTAAAATAAGCAACACAACCTATATATGATGAGTCCTCAAATTGAACTTATCTAGGGCCTTATTTAATGCAAATAGTGTCCTCGATTGTGTGTTAAAACTTCTAAGTTTCACGTATTTGAGGATTTGGTAGAAACATGGACACTTAGGCGCAAAATGGAAGTAAAACAGAAGAAAAGAGATGAAGATGCAAAGTGATCATCACCAAGAACACTTGGCGATACGTCGTATAGGAGAATTCTGCCTTCTGTTACAACAAGTGAGCCCTGAAGTATGTGGATCAAAAGGTGACAAAAAGAAGCAAACGGCGCTTCGCCAAATAGTTCCACGAAGTGGAGTTATTCCACCCAACGTTACAACATGCGTGGATATAAAGACAAGGAACAAACGACGACGAACCAGAAAAAGGGCAAATCGTCGGATCACTCGGTGATCACAACTTAAGACGCTAAATGGATCCACTAGCATTAAATCTGAAGCCTATAAATACTAAACTCTTTTATTATTAGAGGAGATTCATCTGGAGAGAATTTTAGAGAGTGAAACATTAGACACTTAATATTTCATTTGAGAAACTTTGTTCTTAAGTTTTCTCTCAAGTTTGGAGAGGGTTTTGAGAAGATTGAAGTAAGAAGTTCTTCTTCCATTCTAGGAAGTGGGTCTTCTCCATTTACCTCCCTTTGCCATTTTTAAGGTTTAATATTTTATACCCATTTGATTCCTTTATCATTTTAAGTATATTTTATTATTGCTTGATGTGTGGCTAAATCCCCCCATTTTTGGGGTGTGATTTAGCAAATATGTGTTGATATTATTGGTAGATCTTGCTTGTTGATAAGATTAGATTCATTTTAATGGTGATTTCACATAGTGGTTGTGGTTTAATTAAATGGTTTTGTATTTGCAAATACAAAACCACCCATGTGTTTTCAGCTTGCCCGAGAGGGAGGTCGCGAAACCAAGACCATTAGAGTGATGGCCTAAGAAGTGGGTCTACATGAGGTTCAGCCCAAATGGGTGAGCCCTATTCCTATATCCAAGCACCCTCTATTGAATGGTCAGGGTGTGGGTAAGGCGTAGGCTGGTTAGTTTAGACAAGTGGGTGTTCGAGAGGAACCCATTTGATATGGGGTAAGTTGCCTGAGAAGGAATTACTTTCACCTAAAGGTTAGCCTAGTCACCATTGTCTTGAGATTTTTCTTATCAAAAGCATATACCTATTAGTTTGTGTCAAAATATATTGCCGTCACTCCCCATGAACTCTCTCCAGTACTTGTTTTCTCCTTTATTTTTGCTATTCTACTACTAGTGACAAAACCCCTTTTTGGTATTTGACACTTTGGTGTCACCAATTAAACTTGTTTTGTTTAAATATCCAAAAATGTCTTAAACTAGTACTATTTAGAACGAAATTCTAAGTAGATACAACTTTCACTACCACTCCCTTGGGACACGACCCCAACCCTTTGTTGGGTTACTTTACTAGTTTCGATTCGTAGACACTCAAACTATAGGTTAGTGTCATTGATCACGAAATATAAAGATACACAATATTGAAGCATCAAAATTGCACTGCTGCTGGGAAGTGGTGTCACGTGAAAATGTAGTTACTTATAGTTTTTAGTTCTTTGTAGTGTAGTTTTTACTAACTTTACTTTTAGTTGTGTTTCTTTTTAATTTGCCACTTTTAGGTACCGATGTCAGAACAACGCAGTGGTAAGTTATTTGAGTGAAACCAAGAAGTCAAGGGCGACTTCTTGATAACTGCATTGGTAACCCAACTGAATGATTTAACCACCAAGATAACTAAGGTGGAAGCCCAGTGCAGGTTAACCAGGAAGTGTTCACCTTCTCTTGAGAACACCAGTGATGCTCACAATGAAAGATAACGTGTTGACAACACGCTGCTAACCATCTTTCAAAAGTTCCATACAGAAGATAGGATCATTGAATGGATGCAAGGAATGTCGAAGTGTTAAAACAGATGGTTGGATCACACTCTAGATCCATCCATCTAATCTATACACTCGTAGGGAGTGTGTTGCCTCATTCTGACCTAACAAGAAGAAGAAATATCCCTTGTGGATCAACAAGAACTCCTGGATCATGACAGAGGTGTGCGTCGTGCCACGACGTTAAATAAGGCGCTTCTTGGGAGGCAACCCAAGATCTTAAATGTTAGGATTTCATTTTCATAAATAATGGTGTGTTGTTAATGCAGGTTTAAGTGAAGAATCTGTTGAAAAATTTGATGTTGGCGAATAGAAATACCATTCTCTGTACCACCAAGCCGCTGACTTGAGCCTCATAAGAACAATGATTTCGCAAAAAAGGCGGAATACACACCCAATCGGAGCGGAATTGACAATTATGACTAACATCGCCGATTGGACAGAAATTTCACTGCATATGACCAACAAATACATTTCTCTGCTCCTTGTCACTTTTAAACCTCATAGCTTCGCACCAAGGTAGCAATCTAAACTCTCTTAGTTTACACTAGTGTTTTTAGTCTCGGATTAACTTCTAAATCTCGGATTCAAATTGCCGCTAGGCATTGCAATAATGTTTTCTTCAATACAACATCATCACTTAATCACAAGTAATCATAATTGAAGTAAAGAATTGAGATCACAAGACTTACCACAATTTCCTTCACAAGACACCATCAAGGTCTTACTATAAACCATTCAATTCAACCCAACAATGGTTGTAATATTATCACACCATAGTAACCAACATAATAATAAAGTCAATCGAATCACTACACAACAATTCAGCACTAGTTCATAGCCTAAAGTTAGAGACTTACGTCAAATTCATGATCTACTTCACAACCTAGATTAATTACTCAAGAACTAGCATAATTCGATTACAATATATCACAATCTACTCATAATTTGGCATAATAACAACATAGAATAGTAATTCACACATTAACCAAGTCAATTATAAGAATACTACATATTTCAATTCAAGATCACAACCTAGGGTTAAGAGGAAAAGGTCATATTTCCACAACTAGGTCAATGCATCAAGAAGTAGTCTAATTGATTCATAATACATGTTAATCTAATAATAATAACCAAAAAGGATCATAAACAAAGAAATTCACAAGATCAATTTCGTATTGGAAGAAAACCCACTTGAATTTCATACTTTTGAAATCAACTTGGAGGAACCCTTTGGGAAAAGAGATCCAAAAGGTGAAAGGAATCCCATACCTTACTAATTAATGAAGTTTGGTGGAGAAAACTTGATCCTTTGCAGCCCTATAACCCTCCTTTGCTTGGTCTTGTATGGAGTTTCTTTGAAAGAGAGAAATAAGAGAGAAGGAAGAGCAATTGGGTTTTGGGAATTATGAGAGTTGGGTTTAGTCTAATTAGGTTTGGGGTACTTATAGGAGTCATTAGCTAACTTAATTAGGCCTCCCTTAACCCCTAACTAATTAACTAACCACTTAATTAGTTTAATTTAACCAACTAAAACGTGGCAGCAACACAGGGGTCTGACCTACAATACCCCGACTGATGGGCCGTAGGTCAGTCGATGCCCTAGTGCCCCTCCGTCCTGCACACCCGTCGTTGGTGTCAGAGACTGGCCCAAATGGAACATTAGCAAAAATGGCTAAAGTGTTGGTCGACATATGGCATCGACGCCCCGTCGATCCAACAATGCCTCGTCACCTGCACTTCGTGGGTAGACACTGCCTCTTGGCAGCTTTTTGCCAATTTGCAATGGTCCTCCTCAAGAGACCTTGGTTGGTCCTTGGGGAGTCATACCCGTACGTTTCTACTATAAACTAACTCTAATACGTGCTATACACCTCTCCACCAAATTTCATCGTTTTCTGACTCTTAAAACTTAGTCAAATACGCTAAGGCATACTAGCACCTCTTGAACTAGTTTCCGGACGTCATGGACGTTCCTTGACGTTTTGATTCTAAAGCTTTCTCAATGACTTGTATACATTATAATTGACTTAAAAACAGTGTTACAACTCTTAGACTCTCATGTTAGGATCTAGATTAGGCCTTAGACTTCCGGAGTATTACCCACACCAAGAATTTACTACACTTTAATCATGGGTAATGAGATACTTCAACAATCTAAAGCAATTTAGGCAAATTCTATTCACATGCATTCATTATCATCAAACCCACTTCATAAAGGAACAACTTAGGAATTAAAATAATTCATGGTCTCATAGAGTATTTCCATCATAAATCAACAATTAAACGCTCACACAATCATAATAATCCATTAATAACCATTTAAAATCATTTGGTGAAAGAACCCATAAGATTGAATAAAACCCTAGTTTTTTCATGAACTTGAAAACTATGAAAACTTCTTTAAAATTTAATCAAAGGGAGGAAATATACCTAGATGAAGTATCACCATACCTTTCTTCAAATTACTAAGAAATTTGAAGAAGAAACACCTTGAATCCAAACCCTATCTCCCGCTTCTTTTTCTTCTTCTTTTTCCTTGAGCTTAGAGAGAGATTTTTTTGAAAGGAGTAACTCTTTGGTTTTATTTGGGGAATAAGGAGTAAATGACTTGTTTAAGGACATATAACTATATACACTAATGATATAAACCATTTAAAATCAACCCTAGTTAATAAATAATGAAAGGGAAATTACTTAAAAATTCCTAACTAAGTCAGCCCCGTCAATATCTACGTAGAACTCTACGACTCATGAAGGGGGACCACGACCCGTGGTCCCTAGGAAGTGAGATCCCTTAGCTTTCCAACCTCCATGAGGCTAAGGCATCTCCACGGCCATCTCTATGGACCGTGGTCATGACAACTGACCGTGGAGTGGCCCGTGGACTTGAGGCAATGGCTTGGTATCAAGGCCTTGCCTACCTCTAGGCCAAGTGACCTTCATGGCCACTTCTATAGACAATGGTAAAGGCCAATGACGATGAAGTGGTCTGTGAACTTGGGATAGTTCTTGGCCAAGTTTGGGAATCCTAGGCCTTTGGCTTAGGTCTTTCCACCTTGTCTTGGTGCATGACCTTGTCACCCCACTCCAAACCTAAAAAGGTCCAATAACTTAGAGTCTAACACGTACCTTGAGGTTGACTCACTAAACTCCTTAGCTTGAGATAATATTACACAAAAAGAAACCTTATTACAAACTAAGCAGAAAGTCGTTAGGCTCTAGTTTCCCTTATTCATTTTATGGTTCGTGACATTATCCCCCACTTAGAAACATTCGTCCTCGAATGAAACTTTTAAACACAAAGATAGGTAATGAATCAAGAATAGCAACCCAACAATCATGACACATCAATATAATTTATAAACCATAGGAGTAAACAAGAACTCCATATTCACAGGCTCAATGCAACATACGCTAGTAGGAACTACATCTACAAACTCAATATGCATCAAAGACTCCAATCTAAGGAAGGCAACTATGAAGAACCACACATATACAAGGGCAACATTGAGCTATTTAACATTCATATATTGGCAAAATACATTTTTTGGCCATTTACTACATTCCCTAAAGCATTTCATGTCTAAACCATATCATAAGATTATCATCATGCAAAGCCATATAGCAACATACCATTTAAAAAGAAACTCATTTTAACAATAATAACTCCTAGCATGTTTTTAACTATATTATAGCATAATCTTCATATCATTTCACATAAATCTCATATATAGCCATAAATGGCATCATATCATCAAAACAGGCCAAAATTCACCTCACACATACTCATCAAACCATATAACCAAGACAAGCATTAAACTCACCTTTTCTCCCTCACGCATAGAGATACCATCTCATCTAAGCAATCATATCTAAAAGACCACCGAACAAGAAAAGATAAGAGAGAGATCTTATAGAGTTAAGTTCTATGGCACGATATGAGAATGATGAAGAAGGGAAACTCTATCGTCCTATAGCCTCCCTTATCAGTTGATGGTGTCGCGACTCACCACCAATGAAAACGAGACTCTACTAGACGTGGCAATATGAGACTTCTTGAAACCTAAAACCCCTTTTTAAACCTCATTCTCTGATACCACGTTTGTCACATCTGCGGAGGACCCCCTAGAAGTAACATGGCGTACTTGACCTCTCGGGGGTCTTATGAAAGCCCATAGTTATCATTCATCGCATTATCATAGTAAATTTAGCGGAAATTTAAAACTTTCTAAGCACATCATATGCTAAGACTTTACTTTCAAATATATATAAAATATCATAATACATAGATAGACTCTAAGTCTTTTTGCCATCTTAGACTCAACATCATTAGAGTACATTTGGGACACGACCTTTAAAACATAAAACATAAGTACTATATCATACACTTTACAGTAAAGACATGACTTAGGAATCCTTGGACTTAAGTATTCCTTTCCTTGAGCTTGGGAATCACATATCAAGCTCCTAATCTTTAAAGACATCCCTTAATCCTCCATAAACTACACTGTGTAAAAAGTAGAGAAGAATGGTGTTAGTACAAGAATGCACTAAGTATGACAACCATGCAAAAACATGCATTTTAAAAGGGACATTTTACTTTAAAATCATACTTCATGCCTTTTTGAGAAAACTTCATAAAACCTTGATACAATAACATTTATATTATTCACATATTTCATATAGACGTATTCAAAGTCCAAACATCATATAAAATCATACATAGAATTTAAGCCACATTTGGGGTCACTTTATAGTAAGCTATTTCCACTTTACAATGACTAACTCTCTTTTACAGTGAACATCCTTTCTTTAACTCCTTAGCCTCCCAAGTAACCCTCTAGTGATACTTGGTGCAATTCATCACTTCAAGGTCACAAGGAAAACATACAAACAACCTACATAAGCCAACACATATCATGATAGAAGTATAATGCATCATAGACACCCTTAAGTCAAGACTCTAATGGCTTTATAGTAAGCTACATCAACTTGCACATCTATTCACTTCACTTCACATAAATAATTATAAGACCTTACTCATGACCCCAATCTAATTCTACTAGTGCAATGTAGATGTGAAGCCCCATAACCTCACACACACTTAGTAAACCTATCATGAGACCACAAGCCTTAACACTCTATTTCATACATCAACATAGTAAGTGAAGACAACTTCATTTATGTCAACAACCCCTCATCATGTAGTCATTAAGATCATTATTATGCATATACAACAAGACCACTTCATATGGGCTCATACCATGCATTTCATCACAACAAGTAGACAAATACTATAAAGTTATGCATAAATAACATATACATAGTCACATGCATTAGAACACCTTCCTAGGACTTCCCTCAAGATCCACTTGTGCAATGCATAGGTGAAGTCCCATACCCCCACCTACACTAAGAAATTACCCCTAGGTTATCCTAGTTAGAGTCCTTACTTTACTTCCACTGTCCATTTTACTTTAGGGAAACTATAGCCTTAACCGACACTAAGACCATGGGTGCTACATGGAATTTGGTGTTGTAGAGCCTTACACCAATAGAAGGTGTTCTTAACTAGCCAAGTAAGACCATTAACATATGCTAGCATGTTAGTTGATATCACTTGCTAGATCCTATGTGGCAAGCATAGTTTATGGAACTTGAGGGCCGTCATGGAAACATCACTCTACACCCGTTTTGGGTCATGAGGCTATCCACCCCGTGAGGTCTATGGTGACATACCTTCCTACAATGGGAAGGGACACCCCTAAACTTCAAGTTCACTCGGTGCTAAGCTAAGTACCTTTTCATTTAAAAGCCTTTATTAACTTTATCTTATAAAATTAGGCTTAGGAGAGTCATTTCCTCATATGCTAATCTCATAGGTCATAGATGAGAGTTCATAAACGTAAATCATGTGAGAAACCTTTTCACATGGACATAGCATATATCATAAGCACTATCTAGTTTAGGGTACCCTTGAGAACACCTTTCAAGTGCCCCTCTATTGACTAGATCATTATACATGTGTGTGTATACATATATGTGATCAAACCTTTCACATAACACATAAATGTCACAAATGTTCATATATCAATGCATAAGTCTTTCATATATCAATGCATAAGTCTATAGGTATAACTATACTTACTCGTAACAGGCTTTTCTTCTGTAGAAGACTTCTTCCGAATGGCATAATTGTCCGACACTACGTTCCTCGATCTTCAAAGAAAACTGACTCCTCCTACTCCTCCTTCTCCTTTAGGATAGGATCCTCCTTGGTTTGGTCCTTCTTTCACTAATGGTCTCACCATTTTCTAGTAGTAGTAGTTCGCGCGAGAGCAATCCTTTCATATAAACACACCAAGACACTATGCACATTCATACTTCATCATATCATAGACTTAACATCATAGCATACAAGTCATATTCACAACATAGTCATACAATCCTATTCATGTACTTAGAAGACCAACCTAGGAGCTATCCTATCAAGACACACATGTGCAATGCATAGACAAAGTTACATACCCTTGCCCATACTAGTACACCTATCAAGTCATCCTAGTGAATGATACATCATACAACATCATAGAATAGATAGCATAGCACAAGACTCATTTATTCAAGACTTACAACATCTTTACAGTAAACTCTAGTCATTATGCACCTATTTTAGCTTTACATCACCTATAACGTTATAGGACCTCATCATAGGCAGAAAGTACACATAACCTTAACACAACCTGTTACATGCTTATGACATTAGTAACACAACCTAGATTCATAACTAGAATAGAAGACTAGGCACAAGTTACACATAAGGTGATCATCATAACCACACACTCATATATTCATCAATTTTCCCTTAAGGCCATAGTCAACACATATATAGTGATAATAAAGTAAACACCACCACCATAAGTGGACCATACCACACAATGCTATACAAGGCTTCATCAACTACAATAATATAAAAAAGTAGAGAGAAAGAGCCATTCTTACCAATTCATCAACCCTTGATCACCTTTGATCAATACAAGTCTTTCATCAACAATTCAAGTACAGGCAGTAGCTAAACATACATTAACATAAACGAAGCCATACTCAAATCCATACAAGATCATGATACCAACATAGTTACTAAACTAGCAATTCAATAGAGAGTACAGGAAATAGGCAATCCTACAAATTACCCAAAGCCTTGATCATCAATCATGTTTTATCAATAATGTACATGTTAAGCAATAGCTGAAGAGATCATTACTCAAAAGGATTCATGGTTCATCTAGCCTAAAGTCGAGATCACATTACATACATAACATTATCAATCAATAGACTAGAACAACCTAGATCATAACATACTAGTCCTTCCTTACTTTGATCATACAAGATTCATACCCACAACTAAAACATGATATTAATCTAAGGCAGTAACTACAAGCATCTTAACATAATCGAATTCCACTTTAATACATTTTAAGATCAATGTTACAGTGAACACATAGAGGCATAGGCTAGTCATATTCAAGTCTTCATACATTGATCCACATGGATCATTCATCAACAAATCATCATCAATATATTTAAATAAGAGTATACATGAGCAATTCAACATAATACAATCACAATTCAACCAATAACAAGCCACGATCACAATGCCCATGCATGGGCTAAATCGAGTTTGAGAGAGAGCATGGGTTCATCATGCAATTGGATTGAAATCACGTTCAAATAAGTAGATTATCATCAATATATCATGATTAAGACTTTGAAAACGTTTTAAGAAAGAACCCATGGCTAGATTGAAGAAGAAGAGATTTGATCATATTTTCTCTTTGAAAACTTTGAGATTAACTCTCTAGATGGAAGGATAACTAGAGATGAAGGATTACCATACCTTTATTTAGAAGAAAACCTCTAAAACTTGATTAAGAACCAATAGGAATCCAAGATGTAATATGTTCTTGAGCTTCACATTCAATGGAGGTTTCTAGGGATAATTTGTTTTGGAGGGACAGTCTAATTTGTGTGAATTGGATTGGGAATGAGTTGTTCATGTTTTTGATCACTTATATACACCCAAACATCACCAAATAAACCATGTAGGGTCAGGTTAGCACGTGGGGTGAATTTCGTATTCACCCCTTTAATGAAATAGTGCGCAGGCAGCTTGACACAGTCTGCACCAATGGCCACAATCGACGCCCAGTAGGTCCATCGACGGACCGTCTGTGGCTTCCATCGATTCGGTCTTGGGCTGTCTTTTAGCTGATCCTTATCCAGGCTAAGTTTCCATCGGCAACACCACCATTGACGGGCCGTTTGTCAACAAACGGGGCGTCGTTTGGTTCAGTCGATTGACACTACCAAGGCAGTGTCTCGACAACCTTTGGGTCCTTCTTGTGGGCCCTTTTTGCGGGGACCTTGGGAAGTCGTACCCATAATTTTCCAACGTGAATATACACCTTAACATGTTAAAGACCTTCCATGCAAGTTTCACCCAAAATTAAAACGTAAAAAATATCCAAACATGCAAGGCACACTCAAGACACACATGAACGTCTCAAAGGCTAACTTTCAAACGTCTTAGACGTTCTTGGACGTTTGACCTCCAAACTTCATGAAACTCCATACACTGCCTATAACTACAATTATTACTCATTTTAAGACTTCATAAGAACATCACACTTGTCACGCCCCGAGCTACCCCCGAGACGCGGACACGGAACTTAGGATCACAAGTGATCCCAAGCTAAACCTGCTGGCATGATTATGAGCATACTAAAGATAATAAACGGTTGTGAAGCTAAATCATACTTAAATGAAAAGATGGGAAATACCCATATGCTAAAACTGATATATATGAAAACTGACGAGTTTAATACAAAGAATATATTAACTCAACGCTAAGCTGAAACTAACTATGCCTGAAATAAGCCTCTAAACTGGACTAGAAATACTGGGACAAGCCCCAGCTAAATATAGCAAAAACTGAAACTAAATGACTGAAGACTGGAATTAAGCTCATGACTATTGTCCTCGAAGAATGAGGACTCACCACTAAATCTGCTGAGCTGGAGATTGGGAATCTATCTATACGTAATCTGGATGCTGAGAACCTGAACCTACATCACAACAAGATGTAGAGCACGTTTGCGTTAGTACTTGAAAGGTACTGAGCATGTAGGATAGAATACAACTGAAATAAAACATAACTGAACAAGCACAAATCAAGTATAGAAATCTGAACATGATATAGAGAATTCTGAGCTAACTGAATGCAATGACCAATTTATAACATGCTGAAACTGATTATACTGATAAATGATCAATGCAATAGAGTCTGACTGAACTATGGGAGCTACTAATAACCGATAATAAAACCACATGAGCTAAATATGGAGTTTGATGTATACGCCCCATCGAGAGGACCCAATACACCCTGCCCAAGGTATAAAGGCATGCTGGCATGCTCACTAAACTGATTGCCCACAGAGGGGACTTACAACCTACTTGGCTAGTAGTTCTGGGACTAGTTGGGTACGCTGAACCCTAGTCCAACTCGGTAGTATGCTACTCCCATTGATTTATGTAGTTAACTAATTATGTTTGAATTTCTGTAAATTACTGGATAGCTCAAAACTGAACATGCAATCTGAGAATGCAACATTTAATCTGATAATGATGCATTAATAACTGAGGCATGTATATCTGAAGTAACTGAAATATCTGACCTAGCATGTGTAATTCAAGAACTAAAGAAATACAAAGCTAGGGTTCTGAAATTCATGCGATAATCTGAATATTAACTTTACAATATGATTTAGAACATATACGTAATAAATTCATGAAATTCTATCAAAGTTCTAGGAACCCTAGGTTTAATCATAATAAGAGAATCAAGAACTGACTGAAAACTAGGGACCCAATGGGTGAAAGGAACCCACCAGTGAAATGCCACATACCTGGTGATGAAATTCACGGAAAAACACTTAGGTTTCGGGGCTGGAACTGCTGGAACCTTGCAGCATTCTTGATTGACCTTTTTCTCCTTTCTTGCTTCTAATTTTTCTAAGTTTTGATTTATGATTTGACTAAGGTAAGTTTTAGTTATGTTTCTATGCTTAAACTGACTAAAATATGATGATTTAGGGTCAAAACGTATTTTATAGTTTAAACAAAATGGGAAAAGACCAAAAGACCCCTAGGTAAGTTGCTGTCGGACCAAACGATGACCTGGACAGACGATCCATCGTTTAATCGACAGTTCGTCGTTTAATCGACGGTCCGTCGTTTGGTCCGTAGGTTGGGCTGTTCGACAGACCTTTACTAAAACGGGAAAAACCTTTTAGTCAGAGATCTGATTTTAGCAAGGTCGGTTGCTATGGAAAGCTAATTCAATTATATATCCGTTGGTATGTCATGGGTCACCTAATTCATTTTGTGCTAAGAGTTATGATCATTTGAATTTGACCCAACTGCATTTCCCCCCTAACTGTCTGCTAGTTCCCACCTACGGTCAGACCTACGGACCGTGGGCCCACTTATGGACCATGCTGGTCACCCATGATCCTTGTCAAAGAGAGGCTGAAGGGGGTCTCGATAGATGGTCACGGACTACGGACTGTCGTCTGACCTACTGACCGTAGGTCCGTCCGTCTATCAAGACTTAGCCAATTTTTCCCGGCTGAGTTTTTTGGGAGTCTCTGATCCCATCGACGGTTGTGCAGGATGGACCGTGGGTCAGGCTACGGTCCATCGATGGTCACGTCTGTTGCTCCTGCATATTTTTCTGAAAAACTAATTTTTGGTCTGTTTTGGCTACGTGGTGTTACATTATCTCCCCCTTGGAAACATTCGTCCTCAAATGAAGACTAAACTAGATGAAATAGAGGGAGAGAGTTGCAAACCCTACTACTAAACACTGAGAACTGAGTTTCTGACTGAATTGAGTTCCGAGAACATGCAAATACGCTTAAAATGCATGTACAAACTGAGGGAACATGATTCTAAGACTGAATTTACGCATGAATGACTGGAAAACTGAAGAGGAACTATTACCTCAAGCTGGAATGGAATCAGAAGAAAAGAGGTGAGGAAACTTGGCTTTCATGGCTTCTTCTGCTTCCCAAGTAGCTCCCTCTATGGATTGACTCCTCCACAAAAACCTTGACTGAGGCGACTTGTTTGTTTCTGAACCTTCTAACTTGACGGTCAAGAATCTCAACTGATACATCCTCATAAGAAAGACTATCTTTCACCGCCACACTCTCTAATGGCACTATAGAGGACGGATCACCCACACACTTCTTCAAGAGTGAGATGTGGAAGATCGGATGTACTGCTGCTAAGTCTGCTGGTAACTCTAACTTATATGCCACCTTGCCAATCCTTTTCAAGATCTTGTAAGGGCCTACATATCTAGGACTGAGCTTCCCTTTCTTGGCAAATCTCTTCACCCCTTTCATAGGTGAGACTTTCAGAAAAACCCAATCATCAACTTGGAACTCTAGTTCTTTCTCCTAACATCTGTATAAGATTTCTGACGACTCTGGGCCGTCTTAAGTCTATCTCTAATGAGTTGCACTTTCTCCATAGCATGAAGGAATGAATCTGGCCCTATCAGAGCTGCTTCACCTACTTCAAACCAACCAATAGGAGAACTACATTTGTGCCCATACAAAGCCTCATAAGGGGCCATCTGAATGCTGGAATGGTAGCTATTGTTGTAGGCAAACTCAATTAGAGGAAGGTGATCATACCAACTACCTTTGAAATCAATCACAGAAGCTCTCAACATATCCTCTAGGGTCTGAATAGTGCGCTCTGCCTGCCCATCCGTCTGCGGATGAAATGCTGTGCTAAGGTTAACTTGAGTACCAAGACCCTTCTGAAATGACTTCCAGAAATGAGAGGTAAACTGAGGACCTCTATCTGAGATGATAGACAAAGGAAACCCATGCAACCTCACAATATCATTAATTTAAAGCTTGGCATAGACCTCTGCAGAATCTATAGTCTTGATCGCCAAAAAGCAAGAAGACTTAGTCACCCTATCAACTATCGCCAAATGGTTTCATGTTGCCTCCTAGTATGCGGTAACCCTGTGATGAAATCCATATTGATCACTTCTTACTTACAAGTAGGAATGTCGATCTCCTGAGTCATACCCCCTGGTTTCTGATGTTCTACCTTGGCTTGCTGACAATTAGGGCACTTACTCGCAAAATCTGCTATATCCCTCTTCATGCCATTCACCAATAGACTTCCGGCAGATCGCGATACATCTTAGTGGCACCTGGGTGAATAGACTATCTGGAGTTATGGGCTTCTACAAGAATATGTTGTCTCAACTCGCCCACATCAGGAACACACAATCTACCCTGGTAGCGAAATACACCATCTCCCCCTTGGGAGAAAACCTCCATTCTCTGATTGTGGACTGCACCTTTAAGTTCAAGCAAGATTGGATCACTGTCTTCCTTTTCCTTAACCTCCACTACCAAAGAAGATTCTGTCCTATTCTGAACTGTTACACCATTGTCTGATATGCTCATAAGGAAAACTCCCAAGCAAGCAAACTTGTGAACATCCTTCACTAGATCCTTCCTTTCTTCCTCAACATGGGCTACACTACCGATAGATAGTCTACTAAGAGCATCTGCTACTACATTCGCCTTACCAGGATGGTAATGCACACTCATATCATAATCCTTAAGAAACTCAAGCCATCTCCTTTGGCGAAGATTCAACTCTTTCTGGGTGAACACATATTGAAGGCTCTTGTGGTCAGTGAACACATCTACATGAACACCATACAAGTAGTGTCTCCAAATCTTGAGTGCAAACACCACTGCTGCAAGCTCGAGGTCATGAGTTGGATAGTTCTTCTCATGCACCTTAAGTTGTCTAGAAGCATAAGCTATAACCTTATCTCGATGCATCAACACACAACCAAGGTCAAATCTTGATGCGTCACAATAGATCACATAACCATCTGAACCCTCTGGTAGAGTCAAAACAGGAGCTGTAGTCAATCTAGTTTTCAATTCTGCAAAACTTTTCTCACAATCATCTGACCATTGAAACTTGACCATCTGCTGAGTCAACCTAGTAAATGGTGAGGCTATGGATGAAAATCCTTCCACGAACCTTCTGTAATAACCCGCTAGACCTAAGAAACTTCTGATATCTGGAGCAGAGGTAGTTCTGCGACATTGTTTCATTGCTTCTATCTTCTGTGAATCCACTCGGATCCCTTCGCTAGATACAATGTGACCAAGGAAAGCAACAGATTGCAACCTGAATTCACATTTGCTAAACTTAGCAAATAACTAGCGATCTTTGAGAGTCTGCAGAACAACTCTCAAATGACTTGCATGTTCTTCCTCATTCCTAGAGTAAATGAGGATATCATCAATGAAGACGATAACGAACAAGTCCAAGTACTGTTTGAACACTCTGTTCATCAAATCCATGAAAGTTATAGGAGCATTGGTTAGTACAAATGACATAACTACAAATTCAAAATGACCATATCGAGTTCTGAATGTTGTTTTCGGAATGTCAATATCTCTGACTCTGAGCTGATGATAACCCGATCTGAGGTCTATCTTTGAGAAATGGCTAGCACCCTGAAGTTGGTCAAACAAGTCATCAATCCTTGGGATTAGATACTTATTCTTGATTGTGACCTTGTTAACTGTCTATAGTCAATGCACATTCTGAGAGAACCATCTTTCTTCTTTACGAATAACACTGGAGCACCCCATGGAGAAATACTAGGTCTAATGAAACCCTTATCTAGAAGGTCCTTCAACTGCTCTTTCAATTCATTAAGCTCTACGGGAGCCATTCTATAAGGAGGAATACAAATAGGCTGGGTATCTGGAAGGAGATCAATTCGAAAGTCAATTTCCCTTTCGGGAGGAACTCCGGGAAGATCTTCTGGAAATACTTCTGGAAACTCACTGACAACTGGAACTGACTCAAGAGTTGGGGTTTCAGAGGTAGAATCCTTAACCCGAACTAGATGATAGAGATAACCCTTAGAGATCATCTTTCTGGCCTTAAGGTCAGAAATGAATCGACCTATAGGCGCTAAGCTACTACCCTTGCATTCTAAGATTGGTTCGTCTGGAAATTGAAAACGAACAATCCTAGTTCTACAATCGACTGAGGCATAACATGAATGTAACCAATCCATGGCTAGAATGACATCTAAGTCTACCATTTCTAACTCTACAAGATCTGCTGAGGTGACTTTTTGAGAGACTGTGACAGGGCAATTTCTGTATACCCGTCTAGTTATAACTGGGTCACCGACTGCAGTAAAGAATGAGAAAGGTTCTGAGAGAGTTTTTGGACTGACAGTGAATTGGACTGCTATGTAAGGAGTTACAAAAGAAAGAGTAGCCCTTCGATCTAACAATGCAGTAACATCAATGTCAAAGACTCGTAACGTACAAGTAACTACATCAGGAGAACCTTCTTGATCCTGGTGAGCCTGAAGAGCATACAACTTGTTCTGGCGCTGACCGCCACCTGTACCAGATGAGTTACCCTGCTGAGTCGGGCAATTTGCTGGTGCTGATGAAGTCGTAGACTGAACTCTACCATTTCCACTTCCTTGACCATGTATAGAAGGACAACCCCTCAACCTGTGACCAGACTGACCGCACCCAAAACATCTTTTTTTTCTTGCGAGACACTAGACCGGATGGTTCTTACCACACTTAAGGCAAGTGGGGTAAGTCTTGGTGACTAAAACACTTCCCTGAGACTTAGAGCCTAGTGCTCTACCCTTTTGGTTGTCACAACCCGAAACCATACCCTAGAAGATAGGATACAATCTTGGATTATAACCGGCGTAGTCGACCTCTCGGAGGTCTAAGACAAGCCTCTCATATCATTCATTGCATTGGCATAGTAAATTTAGCGGAAAATTTAAAACTTTTCATAGCACATCATATGCTAGAAACATCACATCATATATATATAAAACATAAGTCATAATACATATTTAGACTCTAAGTCTCTTTGCCATCTTAGACTCAATAACTTTAGAGTACATTAGGGACAAGGCCCTTAAGACATAAAACAAAGCTATACATTACTAAATAGACTTTACGATAAGTACACATTAGGACATCCTTGAACTTAACGATTCCTTTCCTTGAGCTTGGCAAATCACCTATCAAGCTCCTCAATCATAGACCTTCTTTAAGCATTCCATAGCCTACACTTTGTGTAAAAAGTAGAGAAGAATGGAATTAGTACAAGAATGCACAAAGTATGACAACCATGCAAAAACATGCATTTAAAAGGGACGTTTCCTTTGAAATCATACTTCATGCCATTTTGAGTAAATCATCATAAAA
This sequence comes from Solanum sitiens, assembly GCA_016801875.1. Lineage (NCBI taxonomy): Eukaryota > Viridiplantae > Streptophyta > Magnoliopsida > Solanales > Solanaceae > Solanum > Solanum sitiens. The sequence continues at coordinate 1,213,411 of JABWTJ010000329.1, forward strand.
CCTTTATCAATACCATTTATATCATTCATATACTTCATAGAAACACAATCAAGACCAAACATCATAGAAAAGCACATATAGAATTTAATCCCCGTTTGAGGTCACTTTACAGTGAACTCACTCTCCTTAACATTAAATCTTTCTTTTAATTCATTAGTCTTCCAAGTAATCCTTTAAGGATACTTGGTGCAATCTATCACCTTAGGAACACAAGAGAAGACCATACATATCGTCTACACAAGATAATACATACCATCATAGAAGTATAGTACAACATAAACATAGTTAAACCAAGACTACAATGTCATACATAAAGGACACATACATAATCATATGCATTAGGGTACCTTCCTAAGGATTCCTAAGGAGTCACTTGTGCAATGTTTAGATGGGTTCATTACTTCCATCTATTCTAAGTAACTTACCTTAAGTCCTCCTAGTTAGGATCATATTCAATTACTTCCATTGTCCATTTTAACTTTAGGGAAACCATAGCCTTAACCGACACTAAGACAATGAGTGCTAAACATGGAATTTGGTGTTGTAGAGCCTTACACCAAAGGAAGGTGTTCCTACCTAGCCAAGGTAGAACATTAACATATATCCTAGCATCCTAAGTGAATTCACTTTGCTAGATCCTATGTGGCAAGCATAGTTTATGGAATTAAGAGATAGGTATTCCCTCTACATACCATTTGGTAATTGGGGCCTCACCTCATGAGAAAACATGAGTGAATCTTCCTCAAGGAAAGTCAACACATCATGTAGGTCCATAGGTGAGTATTCCTCTAAGGGAAGTCAACACTCTATAAGGGACAAATGGTGAATCTTCCTCCAAGGAAAGTCAACACCTCTCAATGTCAAGTTCACTCGGTGCTAAGCTAAGTTCCTTTTATTGAAAAGCCTTTATTACCTTTATTTATAAAAACATAGGCTTAGGATATTCATCATTCATATGCTTATAGCATATTCAAGCACCTATCTAGTTTTGGAGTATTCTTGGGCACCCATAGCAAGGCCCCTCTCACTAACTAGATCATCCATGTGTGTAAGTGTATACATAGATTTGAGCAAACCTTTCACATAACACATAATGTCACACATGTTCATATATTAATGCATAAGTCTATAGGCATAACTATATGAGCAATACTTTCATATAAACCTACTAAGACACTATACACGATCATACTTCATCATATCATATACATCATATTCATAACATGTTCATATAATTATCCTTCATATACATAAGAAACCAAACCTAGGAACTATCCTATCAAGATACACGTGTGCAATGCATAGACAAGGTTCCATACCTTTGCCCATACTAGTACACCTATCAAGTAAAGGAATACAAAATACAAATCATACTTTCATAAACATCACCTAATATGCATAGTAGTAGACACTAGTGAATATGAGAACTACCTTTCATTTAGACACAATGACTTATACTACTTGTATCATGCATGTAAGTGAGAGTGTGTGTACATTGACCAACATGATCACATCATGGCTATCAATAACTTCTTGAGGCAGCCACCCTCTTAGACCACATTACACTTCCAAGCACCTAGCACACAACACATAATAGCATAGGAGACAAGACAATATATACATTATAATCAAGACTCCTAACTTTAGCTATTTACACTTTCATATAAGGGATACATAAGTAAGGGATTATTAACCATTTAACACATCAATGGCAGCACCTATACTTTACCCTAACATGGTTATACACATGCTCAAACAATAGCCACACAACCTAATTCACAACTAGAATAGGAAAGTAGGCATAAGCTTCCCATTGTATCATCTTAAGCACATGTTCATAAGTTCCTCAATTTTGCCTTCAAGGCCATGGTCAACACATATATAATGACAATAAAGTAAACACCGCCACCATAAGTGGACCATACCACACAATGCCATACAAGGCTTCATCAACATTATTATAGAAGAATAGAGAAGTAGAAGAGTAGAGGAATTAAGTATTCTTACCAACTTCTCACCCGTTGATCATCATTGATCAATAAACCTTATTCATCAATAAAACACATATATGGCAGTAGCTAAATGTACTTTAAACATATAAGAGACCATGTACAAGTCGCTACAAGATTATACCATACAACATATCAATATACTAGGAAAGTAGAATAACATAGATCATTAGCTAAATTCATTCATATGGATTATAGGTCATATTTCATGAATCATATCACCCTAAGGCAGTAGATAATGAAATCATAATCTAGATGAGACACTACTACAATTTGCCATTAAGGTCGATACAAGCATGCTTCATATAGGGAATTCATGGAAGGTAAGTTTACATAGGTTAATCATATTCATCATATCATGAATTGACTCATATTGTATTAATTACATAAATTTCATCCTCATATTTCATTATGGGCAGCAGATATAGACATTAACCATAATCAATTCCTATAGCGACTAACCTAACGTCAAGATCACAAGTTACAACTCCATAGACAAGAAGGACCTACATTAATTCAAACCAAGCCTTCTATACTTTGGTCATACATGATTTATATATACAATTCAACCATGGTATTAACCTAAAACAGTAGCTACAAGAACCACAACTTAATTGAAATTCACTTTAGATCATAAGAAAGCCAATGTTACAGTGAACTATAGGAACTAGGCTAAACATGACCAAATCTTCATACATATATCCTTATGGATCATTCAACATCAATTCAACATAAATTCATGTAAATAACAACATATACAATCACTTCAATGTATTGGAATCATAATTCAATCGATAACAAGTCAAGATCACAAAGCCCATGCAAGGCTAAATCGTTTAGTGAAGGAGCATGGGTTCATCATGCAATTTTAGTAAAATTCACGTTAGAACCACTGTATTAACTTCAATTATTCATGATTTAATCATTAAAAACGTTTTGAGAAAGAACCCATGGCTAGATTGGAAGATTGGAAACTTGATCATAATATTCCTTTGAAAAACATTGAGAAGAACTCTCCAAGTGAAAGGTTACTTGAAGATGAAAGATTTCAATACCTGTTATTAGTTGAAAAACTCTTAAACTTGGTGATTTATCCATGGAAAATCCAGCTTGAATCTTTTCTTGAGCTTCACCATCAATGGTGGTTTCTAGAGAGAACATTTTTGGAGGGAAAGGCTTAAAACATGATAGAGGATTTATGAATGGGTTGATCACGTTTTGGATGGATTATAAACACCCAAAATTACTTAAATAAACCCTTAATAGTCAGGTTAGTACGTGGGGTAAATTTACAAGTTCACCCCTGACTTGTCAGAAAATCTGCTCGCAGGGAAAATAGCCCACGACGACTTGCCCATGACGGGGCATCGCGGCTGAGACGGGGCGTCATGGACCTCTATTTCAAGTAACAGTGGCTTGCCAAGGTTCCTAACTACACCCTTGGACAAGTACCACACGACATAACCCTTGTGACGGGGTGTCACAGCCATGACAGGCCGTTGACAGCTCCGTCTCCAAGGCTGCCTGGGACAGCCTGCCCATCAGCTTTTGGGTCCTTCCTCAAGGACCCTTCGATGGTACTTGGGGATAATTTCCCAGACGTTTACAATGCGATTACAAACCTTAACATGTTAAAGACCCTACACATAAATTTCATCCAAAACAAACACCTACAAGACGTCCAAATAGCCTTGACCCCAACATGACATACGATGAACGTCTTAGGGGCTATCTTTCGAACGCCTTGGACGTTCTTGGGCGTTTGACCTCCAAACTTCACGAAACTTTATATAACAACATTGAACATAATTTTAACCATTTCAATACTCATTAGACTCAGTTCATATAATTTAGGCATGCATACTCACATGAGGCACATAAGCGACTATTCGTCGAACGTCCCTTGACGTTCGAATTCCAAATCACTTCAAACTTTGCACACTGCCTCTATATCACATAATGAGTCATTTTAGGACCTTATAACATTAAGACAAACATGTTAGGCTCTAGACACCTTATCTCATTTTCGGGGTCTTACAATATCCCCCACTTGGGAACATTGGTCCTCGAATGACACTTAGGACACTTTAATCACAACAAGGACTTCAATGAATCATAGAGCAGTTCATATATGTTATAACATCATCACATAGGAGTTAATGCACTAATCTTTAAAAGGAACACAACTTTACACCATTTAGCACTCAATGCGCACAAGCAAGCAAAACTTCGATTCACTCACCCTTTATGCATTAATCAAAGAGGCTCTTATCATGTTCATACGAGGAAAATACTTCTCCTAATCATAACATGGTCACTGCACCTTAATTCATCAAGATATCATCTTGCAAGGCCACATATAGGAAGATTTCAACAATAGTCAAAACAAGTAGGCACTCATACTTCAATGCACATAGACTTGAGTTAATTGCATTTAACAAAATTCTTCATTAGTTAGACCTAGTGCCATGAAGGTCATACTCAACCATACCATGCTTAGTGGCATCCATGGAGGAATGTCCTTCTCCTCAGCACACTTACATGTATCATGAGTTCACACCTTAGCAAAGTACAAGATCAATTCCTTTTTAAAAATGAGAAATCTCAACTTTAAACCAAGGCATGAGCATGAATTCTTCCTAGTGAAGTCTAAATGGTAAGTCACACCAAGTACATTACAACAAAATAGGAAGTCATTCCACAAATTTCTTTTCTTAACATAATACTCACCATTATAGTAAGCCTCATTTTGAAAAAATAACACAAATCATAGGCACACACATGGACACTTATCTAAATATGCTTTCATCTTTCAAGAATGAGCCTACAATTTTGCATTACAAATCATTAAGTCACTAAATTTTCAAGAGAGTCAACATATTTTATTGTAAAAGAGACTCAACTCCCATTACAAGGCTAAACAATTTAACCTACAAGTGACTATCACCAAGTTCCTTGTCTTACCTCATGAAGTCAACTTCACAATTAGCACATTAAAATGCAAGTCAACAAGAGAAAACATGGATTTTATCAAAAATTTCTTTTCATGCCCTTTGGAAAATTCACCATGTCTCTAAGATGATGTCAATCAATTCATATCAATCATATAAAGATCATGCAATTCACACTTTATGCAAGACTATCTTCATGAACAAACATACCAAGAATTCATATTTTTCCAATTCAAGTAAGAATAGAAGAACAATGTAGACAATTTCTACAATCTCACTACTCAAACACCATCCCCCACTTAGGGTAAACCCAATTAAGAGCAACTTAACCCAACATATAGAGGATCTTAACTACACAACCTTCATATTCATCACTTAAAGTGATTACTACTTTAGAGAGAATTTTCATTAATTCAATTTAGCAACACTAAGGCATTCTAAACCTTATCATTTTAGGCAAATCATCCTCAACCATCAATTATGATTATACCATTTAATTCACATAAGGTCTTCCTACAATATAATAGACACTAAGGTCATACATCATTAGAGGAAAACAACAAGGAAGTTCATAACACAACAAGAAGTTTAGAAATAACTCTACTACTCATCATGTCATAAGATTCTCATCCATCAATCTAAATAGCGAACGTTCTTTTCCACATTCTTTATCATATTCATATTCATAAATTCTACACATGTTTCAACAACATCCAATCAAATGACAATTTAGTAGGTTCTCCAAACATATTACAATAAGTTGCCTAGTCTTTACAGTGAGCATGCTTCCAAATACCTAAAAGTGCAACATTTAGACATTTGATGGAACAAGTATGGAAATATAAGATACAAAAAGCTTTACCAACTCATCCTTCATAAGCATGCATACTATATTTACAACTCAAGTCTCTACGAAAGACTCCAATTTATACTAGCAACTCATCAAGTACCACTTATATATGTAAAGGAAAAATAATGCACACTTTTAATCACATACACTCATAGGATAGCATACTTCCATAGGTAATTATTAAACAATCCAAGTTCAAATCCTAATATTTGGCTACCATCATACAAAACATATAGGAATACAACAACCTAAGAGAATTCACTTTAACCACCATAAATTCTAGCATGCTTCAACTATATCATGACATACATCATTCGACATAACTTGCTATTGCACATAGATTTCATATATTGCCATAATTGGCATCACATCATCAAATAAGAGATATTTCATACATAGTAAGGTAAGATAACCAATCATAATCCTCGTAGAGTTAACATGTGCAATGGTAAAGTAAAGCTCCATAACTTCACTAAACCAAGTAACCCAACAAGAACTACAACTAGCACCCTACTCCACTCATCTATAACCTTCATACATGGATAACTCCATATCTTCAGCACACTAGGCTATTTACATGTTTATACGCATATAGATCATCACATAAGGACATTCACATCTATCATCATACACATACATAGTATTAACCTCCTAAGGTCTCCATCAAGGCAAACTAGTGTAAGACGTAGGTAGAGTCCCATACCCCTACCTAAATCTAGTTAACCCTTCAAGTCGCCTTAATTAGTTTATACATCATCAAATAAGGACAAGTGTCACCTTCACACATACTCATTCAAATCATAAAACAAAGATAAGCATTTAAACTTACCTTTTCTCCCTCAAGCATAGAGAAATCTCATCCAAGCAATCACATCTAAAAGACCACCGGACAAGAAAACATAAGAGAGAGATCTTATAGAATTAAGTAATATGGCACGATATGAGATTGATGAAGAAGGGAAACTCTATCGTCCTATAGCCTCTCATACCATTTGATGTGTCGCTACTCACCACCAATGATACAAGACTCTACTAGACGTGGCAATATAAGACTTCTTAGAACCTAAAACCGCTACATAAACCTCATGCTCTGATACCAAGTTTGTCACAACCCGAAACAATACCCTAGAAGATAGGATACAATCTTGGATTGTAACCGTCGTCGTCGACCTCTCGGTGTCTAAGACAAGCCTCTCATGTCATTCATTGCATTGGCATAGTAAATTTAGCGGAAAATTTAAAACTTTTCATAGCACATCATATGCTAGAAACATCACATCATATATATATAAAACATAATTCATAATACATATTTAGACTCTAAGTCTCTTTTCCATCTTAGACTCAATAACTTTAGAGTACATTAAGGACAAGGCCCTTATGACATAATACAAAGCTATACATTACTAAATAGACTTTACGATAAGTACACATTAGGACATCCTTTAACTTAAGGATTCCTTTCCTTGAGCTTGGGAAATCACCTATCAAGCTCCTCAATCATAGACCTTCTTTAAGCATTCCATAACCTACACTATGTGTAAAAAGTAGAGAAGAATGGAATTAGTATAAGAATGCACTAAGTATGACAACCATGCAAAAATATGCATTTAAAAGGGACGTTTCCTTTGAAATCATACTTCATGCCATTTTGAGTAAATCATCATAAAACCTTTATCAATACCATTTATATCATTCATATACTTCATAGAAACATAATCAAGACCAAACATCATAGAAAAGCACATATAGAATTTAATCCCCGTTTGAGGTCACTTTACAGTGAACTCACTCTCCTTAACATTAAATCTTTCTTTTAATTCATTAGTCTTCCAAGTAATCCTTTAAGGATACTTGGTGCAATGTATCACCTTAGGAACACAAGAGAAGACCATACATATCGTCTACACAAGATAATACATACCATCATAGAAGTATAGTACAACATAAACATAGTTAAACCAAGACTACAATGTCATATATAAAGGACACATACATAATCATATGCATTAGGGTACCTTCCTAAGGCTTCCTAAGGAGTCACTTGTGCAATGTCTAGATGGGTTCATTACTTCCATCTATTCTAAGTAACTTACCTTATGTCCTCATAGTTAGGATCCTATGCAATTACTTCCGTTGTCCATTTTAACTTTAGGGAATCCATAGCCTTAACAGACACTAAGACCATGGGTGCTAAACATGGAATTTGGTGTTGTAGAGCCTTACACCAAAGGAAGGTGTTCCTACCTAGCCAAGGTAGAACATTAACATATATACTAGCATCCTAAGTAAATTCACTTTGCCAGATCCTATGTGGCAAGCATAGTTTATGGAACTAAGAGATAGGTATTCCCTCTACATACCATTTGGTAATTGGGGCCTCACCTCATGAGAAAACATGTGTGAATCTTCCTCAAGGAAAGTCAACACATCATGTAGGTCCATAGGTGAGTATTCCTCTAAGGAAGTCAACACTTTATAAGGGACAAATGGTGAATCTTCCTCCAAGGAAAGTCAACACCTCTCAATGTCAAGTTCACTCGGTGCTAATATAAGTTTCCTTTATTGAAAAGCCTTTATTACCTTTATTTATAAAAACATAGGCTTAGGATATTCATCATTCATATGCTTATAGCATATTCAAGCACCTATCTAGTTTTGGAGTATTCTTGGGCACCCATAGCAAGGCCCCTCTCACTAACTAGATCATCCATGTGTGTAAGTGTATACATAGATGTGAGCAAACCTTTCACATAACACATAATGTCACACATGTTCATATATCAATGCATAAGTCTATAGGCATAACTATATGAGCAATACTTTCATATAAACCTACTAAGACACTATACACGCTCATACTTCATCATATCATATACATCATATTCATAACATGTTCATATAATTATCCTTCATATACATAAGAAACCAAACCTAGGAACTATCCTATCAAGATACACGTGTGCAATGCATAGACAAGGTTCCATACCCTTGCCCATACTAGTACACCTAACAAGTCATCCTAGTAAAGGAATACAAATCATACTTTCATAGACATCACCTAATATGCATAGTAGTAGACACTAGTGAATATGAGAACTACCTTTCATTTAGACACAATGACTTATACTACTTGTATCATGCATGTAAGTGAGAGTGTGTGTACATTGACCAACATTATCACATCATGGCTATCAATAACTTCTTGAGGCAGCCACCCTCTTAGACCACATTACACTTCCAAGCACCTAGCACACAACACATAATAGCATAGGAGACAAGACAATATATACATTATAATCAAGACTCCTAACTTTAGCTATTTACACTTTCATATAAGGGATACATAAGTAAGGGATTATTAACCATTTAACACATCAATGGCAGCACCTATACTTTACCCTAACATGGTTATACACATGCTCAAACAATAGCCACACAACCTAATTCGCAACTAGAATAGGAAAGTAGGCATAAGCTTCCCATAGTATCATCTTAAGCACATGTTCATAAGTTCCTCAATTTTGCCTTCAAGGCCATGGTCAACACATATATAATGACAATAAAGTAAACACCACCACCATAAGTGGACCATACCACACAATGCCATACAAGGCTTCATCAACATTATTATAGAAGAATAGAGAAGTAGAAGAGTAGAGGAATTAAGTATTCTTACCAACTTCTCACCCTTTGGTCATGATTGATCAATAAACCTTATTCATCAATAAAACACATATATGACAGTAGCTAAATGTACTTTAAACATATAAGAAACCATGTACAAGTCGCTACAAGATTATACCATACAATATATAATCATACTAGGAAAGTAGAATAACATAGATCATTAGCTAACTTCATTCATATGTATTATAGGTCATATTTTATGAATCATATCACTCTAAGGCAGTAGCTAATGAAATCATAATCTAGATGAGACACTACTACAATTTGCCATTAAGGTCGATACAAGCATGCTTCATATAGGGAGTTCATGGAAGGTAAGTTTACATAGGTTAATCATATTCAACCTATCATGAATTGACCCATATTGTATTAATTACATATAATTCATCCTCATATTTCATTATGGGCAGCAGATATAGACATTAACCATAATCAATTCCTATAACGACTAACCTAACGTCAAGATCACAAGTTACAACTCCATAGACAAGAAGGACCTAGATTAATACAAACCAAGCCTTCTATACTTTGGTCATACATGATTTATATCCACAATTCAACCATGGTATTAACCTAAAGCAGTAGCTACAAGAACCGCAACTTAATCGAAATTCACTTTAGATCATAAGAAAGCCAATGTTACAGTGAACTATAGGAACTAGGCTAAACATGACCAAATCTTCATACATTGATCCTCATGGATCATTCAACATCAATTCAACATAAATTCATGTAAATAACAGCATATACAATCACTTCAACGTAATGGAATCATAATTCAATCTATAACAAGTCAAGATCACAAAGCCCATGCAAGGCTAAATTGTTTAGTGAAGGAGCATGGGTTCATCATGCAATTGGAGTAAAATTCATGTTAAAACCACTGTATGAACTTCAATTATTCATGATTTAATCATTAAAAACGTTTTGAGAATGAACCCATGGCTAGATTGGAAGATTGGAAACTTGATCATAATATTCCTTTGAAAAACATTGAGAAGAACTCTCCAAGTGAAAGGTTACTTGAAGATGAAGGATTGCCATAAATTTTATTAGTTTAAGACCTCTTAAACTTGGTGATTCATCCATGTAAAACCCATCTTGAATCTGTTCTTGAGCTTCACCATCAATGGTGGTTTCTAGAGAGAACATTTTTTGAGGGAAAGGCTTAAAACATGATAGAGGATTTATGAATGGGTTGATCACGTTTTGGATGGCTTATAAACACCCAAAATTACTTAAATAAACCCTTAATAGTCAGGTTAGGACGTGGGGTGAATTTACAAGTTCACCCCTGACTTGGCAGAAAATCTGCTCGCAGGGAAAACAGCACACGACGACTTGCCCATGACGGGGTATCGCGGCTGACACGGGGCGTCATGGCCCTCCGTTGCAAGCAACAGTGGCTTGACAAGGTTCCCAACTACACCCTTGGACAAGTCCCCCACGATGGAACCCTTGTGACGGGGCGTCACAGCCATGACAGGCCGTTGACAGCTCCGTCGCCAAGGCTGCCTGGGACAGCCTGCCCATCAGCTTTTGGGTCCTTCCTCAAGGACCCTTCGATGGTCCTTGGGGATAATTTCTCGGACGTTTTCAATGTGATTACAAACCTTAACATGTTAAATACCTTCCACATAAATTTCATCCAAAACAAGCACCTACAAGACGTCCAAATAGCCTTGACCCCAACATGACATACGATGAACGTCTTAGGGGCTATCTTTCGAACGCCTTGGACGTTCTTGGGCGTTTGACCTCTAAACTTCACAAAACATTATATAACAACATTACACATCATTTTAAACCATTTCAAGACTCATTATACTCAGTTCATACAATTTAGGCATGCATACTCACATGAGGCACATAAGCGACTATTCGTCGAACGTCTTGGACGTCCCTTGACGTTCGAATTCCAAATCACTTCTAACTTTGCACACTGCCTATATATCACATAATGAGTCATTTTAGGACCTTATAACATTAAGACAAACATGTTAGGCTCTAGACACCTTATCTCATTTTCGGGGTCTTACAATATCCCCCACTTGGGAACATTCGTCCTCGAATGACACTTAGGACACTTTAATCACAACAAGGACTTCAATGCATCATAGAGCAGTTCATATATGTTATAACATCATCCATAGGAGTTAATGCACCAATTTTTAAATGGAACACAACTTTACACCATTTAGCACTCAATGCGCACAAGCAAGCAAAACTTTGATTCACTCACCCTTTATGCATTAATCAAAGAGGCTCTTATCATGTTCATAGGAGGAAAATACTTACCTAATCATAACATGGTCATTGCACCTTAATTCATCAAGATATCATCTTGCAAGGCCACATATAGGCAGATTTCAACAATACTCAAAACAAATAGGCACTAATACTTCGATGCACATAGACTTGAGTTAATTGCATTTAACAAAAATCTTCATTAGTTAGAGCTAGTGCCATGAAGGTCATACTCAAACATACCATGCTTAGTGGTGTCCATGGAGGAATGTCCTTCTCCTCAGCACACTTACATGTATCATGAGTTCACACCTTAGCAAAGTACAAGATCAATTCCTTTTTAAAAATGAGAAATCTCAACTTTTAAACCAAGGCATGATCATGAATTCTTCCTAGTGAAGTCTAAATGGTAAGTCACACCAAGTACATTACAACAAAATAGGAAGTCATTCCACAAATTTCTTTTCTTAACATTATACTCACAATTATAGTAAGCCTTATTTTGAAAAAATAACACAAATCATAGGCACACACATGGACACTTATCTAAATATGCTTTCATCTTTCAAAAATGAGCCTACAATTTTGCATTACAAATCATTAAGTCACTAAATTTTCAAGAGAGTCAACATATTTTATTGTAAAAGAGACTCAACTCTCATTACAAGGCTAAACAATTTAACCTACTGAGAAGAACCTGTCGAGGAAAGTCTCACTGAAGCATTCCCAAGTAATAGGAGCTGCATTTACACCCCTATTATCCTTCCACTGAGTGTACCAGATATGAGCAACATCCTTCAACTGGTATGATGCCAACTCAACCCGATCATTCCCAGTGACTTGCATTACCTCAAAGATCTTCTTGATCTCATCCAAGAAACTTTGAGGATCCTCATTAGTCTGTGATCCTAAGAACTCAGGCCGATTCATCCTAACAAAGTCACGGACCCTTGCTACTACTGATCCACCATTTTCATTCGTAGGAGCATGAACCCGATTGTTCTGGTTGGTCATACTCTGAGCCAAAATCTGTATGGCATTTCTTAACTTAGCATTGGAGACATCTTGATCTGGTAATTGAGGAGCTGCGTTTGCGTTCCTGGCATTCGCATTCCTAGCGTTAGCTCTACGAGGAGGCATGATCTGAAACATAGAACATCAAGTTAGAATGGAATTAGATCATGCCTTACGCACGATAAGAGTAATAACAAAGTGAAACTTTCCTAAAACACTTCATAGCCTCCCTCTCATTAGATGTGGTGCACTTCACACCCATGAAAATGATTCTACTTAGTGCGGCTTTTAAGACATCCTAGGACTCTTGAACCTAGTGCTCTAATACCAAGTTTGTCACGCCCCGAGCTACCCCCGAGACGCGGACACGGAACCTAGGATCACAAGTGATCCCAAGCTAACCCTGCTGGCATGATCATGAGCATACTAAAGATTATAAGCTGTTGCAGAAGCTAAATCATACTTAAAATGAAAAGATGGGAAATACCCATATGCTAAAACTGAGATATATGAAAACTAATGAGTTTAATACAAAGAATATATTAACTCAACGCTAAGCTGAAACTAACTATGTCTGAAATAAGCCTCTAAACTGGACAAGAAATACTGGGACAAGCCCCAGCTAAATCTAGCAAAAACTGAAACTAAATGACTGAAGACTGAAATTAAACTCATGACTATTGTCCTTGGAGAATAAGGACTCACCATTCAATCTGCTAAACTGGAGATCGGGAATTGATCTATGCTTGATCTGGATGTTGAGAACCTGAACCTACATCACGAGAAGATGTAGCGCACGTATGCGTTAGTACTTGAAAGGTATTAAGCATGTAGGATAGAATACGGCTGAAATAAAACATAACTGAACAAGCATAAATCAAGTATAGAAATCTGAACATGATATAGAGAATTCTGAGCTAACTGAATGCAATGACCAATTTATAACATGCTGAAACTGAATACTGAATATACTGATAAATGGTCAATGCAATAGAGTCTGACTGAACTATGGGAGCTACTAATAACCAATAATAAAACCACATGAGCTAAATGTGGAGTTCGATGTATACGCCCCATCGAGAGGACCCAATACACCCTGCCAAAGGTATAAAGGCATGCTGGCATGCTCACTAAACTGATTGCCCACAGAGGGGACTTACAACCTACTTGTCTAATAGTTCTAGGACTAGTTGGGTACGCTGAAACCCTAGTCCAACTCGGTATTATGCTACTCCCATTGATTTATGTAGTTAACTGATTATGTCTGAATTTCTGTAAAATACTGGATAGCTCAAAACTGAACATGCAAACTGAGAATGCAACATTTAATCTGATAATGATGCATTAATAACTCAGGCATGTATATCTGAAGTAACTGAAATATCTGACCTAGCAAGTGTAATTTAAGAACTAAAGAAATACAAAGTTAGGGTTCTGAAATACATACGATAATCTGAATAATAACTTTACAATTTGATTTGGAACATATACCTAATAATTTAATGAAGTTCTATCAAAGTTCTAAAAAACCCTACGTTTAATCATAATAGGAGAATCAAGAACTGACTGAAAACTAGGAACCCAATGGGTGAAAGGAACCCACCAGTGAAATCCCACATACCTGGTGATGAAATTCACGGAAAAACACTTAGGTTTCGGGGCTGGAACTGCTGGAACGCATTCTTGAACTAGGGTTCTTGACCTTTTTCTCATTTCTTAATTTTTCTATGTTTTGATTTATGATTTGACTTAAGTAAGTTTTAGTTATGTTTCTAGGCTTAAACTGACTAAAATCTGATGATTTAGGGTCAAAAAGATGTATCTTAGAGTTTAAACAAAGTGGGAAAAGACCAAAAGACCCCTGGGTTAGTTGCTGTGGGACCAAACGACGACCTGGATAGACGGTCCGTCGTTCAATCGATAGTCCGTCGTTCAATCAACGGTCCGTCGTTTGGTCTATAGGTTGGGCCTGTTCGACAGGCCTTTACTAAAACGGGCATAACAGTTTACTGGGAGCTCTGATTTTAGCAAGGTAGGTGGATATGGAAAGATAATTCAGTTATCTATTAGTTGGTATGTCATGGGTCACCTAATTCATTGTGTGATAAGAGTTATGATCATTTGAAGTTGACCCAACTGCATTTCACCCCTAACTGTGTACTAGTTCCCACCTACGGACCGTGGGCCCACTTACGAACCGTGCTGGTCACCCATTGTCCTTGTCAAAGAGTGGATGAAGGGGGTCTCGATCGACGGTCATGGACTACGGACCGTCGGTCCGTCCGTCGGTCAAGACTTAGCCAATTTTTCCCGGCTGATTTTTTTTAGAGTCTCTGATCCCATCGACGGTCGTGCAGGACGGATCGCGGGTCAGGCTACGGCCCGTTGATGGTCACGTCTGTTGCTCCTGCAGATATTTCTAAAAAACTGATTTTTGGTCTCTTTTGGCTACGGGGTGTTACATCACTCATAAACACATAAAAGCATCTAAGGCCCCTTTGACGACTAGTCGTCGAACGTCTTGGTCATCCCTTGATGTTTGACTTCCAAATCAATACGGAAATTTGGGCAAGGGAACCCAAGTTCGAACCACTTGGACAATACTTACATTTTTCCTTGACTTTATTTTTAGTCTTCATGACATTGGGACCCTAGATCGAACCCCAACATCAACATTGTATTTTTATTTTTCTCCTTGGATTTTTCCTTAATTTGGCCGAAGGGTTGTGGCATCGAACCCCCTCAACCCCTTTTATTTTTTCATTTAAAATCTTATTGTCCCATTTCGCCTAGACCAAGAGGTTATGGGATCAAACCCCCACAACCTCTTTTATTTTGCTCCTTATTTCACTGGGAATTGGGAGGTTGTGGGTTCGAACCCCCACAGCCTCCTTATTTTACTTTTAATTTCGCTAGGGGCTGTGAGGTTGTGGGTTCGAACCCCCACATCCTCCTTATTTTTAGTTTAATTTAAGTTTACTTAGTTAGGCGTTTGGCAGTGAGGTTGTGGGATTGAGCCCCCACAGCCTCACCTTATTTTCTTATTTAATTCGCCTTCTCCTTTCCAGCCTTGAGGTCGTGGGTTCGATTCCCACGCCTCACCTTTTCTTTTCTTTAATTTCTCTTCTTTTAATTCGCTGCCTGGAGGTTGTGGGTTCGATTAGCACGCCTCCCATTTATTTATTTAAATTGTTATTCTCTCCTTTCCCAACCAGCAGACCCCAGTACGAATCCCCCCAACCCCATTTCATTACTTCTTGCGAGATTAAGGTTCCACACGGGTGAGGTCACAGGTTCGAATCCTGGTGGCCTCACCCCTTTAAATTAATTTAATTTTTCCAGATTTCTTCATTAAACTTTAGCCTAAACTAAAATTGTATTTTTGGCTGGAACTTTATCATCTTATTAACTTGTTTTCATCAATATTTTCACTTGAAAACTTAGGACAATTCATGGATCGTTTGATACTTTTTGGGGGAGTATTTCATGGATTCGTTAGCCAAAATGTTGACACTCAAATCAGCCCCATCTCCATTTTAATGAACATCACGATTACATAGATTTATACACGTAAAATGACAACCAAACAATATCAAACTTGAAGCCATAAATCGAAACCTCATTCACAGTGAGTTTACAGTAACATTTTGCACATACACACACACTTACACAAACGTTCGAATACATGGTTGTCTTTCCTACGATTTCAAGTATACAATCAAAATCATGTTCATCACGAAATCATAACATACCTAAATCTACCAGCAATCATACCCAACCTACGATTCATTGGGAGCTAGTGACAGGGGCATGCAAAAGGGGAAACAATCCTAGTTTTTGAATGAACAATATGAACCTTAAGGGGTCTCTTGGGAAAGGGACCAAGAGAGAAGAAAACTCATAGCTTATTTTGACGTTCAAAACTTGAAGTTGCTGCCCAAAACTCTCCAAAACTCACGTCCAAGCCAAGTTCTCAACACAAATCTTTCGACGGAAAAACCCTCTCTTTGCCTAACGTTCTTACTTAGCTTGTTTTCTTATATTTTCGTGTGAGTTCTTCAAGTGTGAAGAACTCTAGTAATTTTTCTGTTCTTCAAGTTGTTTTTGGCAGAGAGTAATCATGAAAACAAATGGAGAAACGTGAGAGAGATGAGCGTGAGAGAGAGTTAAAAGAGGTGAAGTAGTTTAGACTTAGTCAACTAGGAGACTTAGTCATAAAAACATATTAACTAATAAATAAATAATAATTAATAATAAAATCTGATTTACCTTTTTAAATCAGCCATTAATTATTAATTTATTAAATTAATTCACCAATAAAAAAAATCATATTAAATCATTGCTCCCACCTAGGTTCGAACCCGGGTGGAGCAAGACTTAACTTCAAGAGCTCCATTTCGTCTCTCTCTCCCAAATTTGCCCCTCCACCTTATTAAATAATTAATTAATTATATATTTAGGGTAATTACGATACTACCCTTAGTCTGGTAAAAGATCATTTTACCCCTAGACCCTCAAAACTTAAGATTTCCTCTTTTTAAGTCCGGTAAAGACTCCTTCGAGTAAATCTTCGTATTCGAGAGCCCTACATGGTTGGTCCCAACCTTTCCAAGCTCAACTAACTCCCCAAGTTAGTTGGCTTGGCTGTAGCAAGGGTTCCGAGGTCTGGTTCTACGCGCATCAATCTGTGTGAACCCTGGTCTAATCGTAGGCATTCTTGACACATTAAGCATTTCTTTTCTTATTCATTTTTAGGGTTTTTACACCAAGTGACAATAAACCTTCAATCACCATACTAATACTTTATGAACATCGCCATATTACTTTCATTCGATTAACATTCATAAGCTTCGCATCATAATCATAAGTCAATTCATTACATATAGGTGTATAGGAAAAGTGTCCATCAATTAAATACCACAAGATACATGATAAATAAACACCTCCACCTTTAAAGTGGATCAACATCAAATTAACAATCCTAATTCATCAAGTAATAGGTCATAACTTGCCCTCAAGGTCATAAACCACCATCACCAACACACCAAGAACTTACTACAATTTAATCATGGGTAATGAGATACTTCAACAATGTAAAGCCATTTAGGCAAATTCTATTCACATGCTCTCATTATCATCAAACCAACTTCATAAAGGCACAACTTAGGAATGAAAGAATTCATTCTTTCATGATACACTCAAATTACACCTCACTAAAGAAGGATATGCCAACATTGTCAAGTAAAGAACCCAACTTGTACGTTGTGGTCGTTCCCACGAGAAAAATGATTTAGACTTAACTTCAACTAACAATTATATTCGTTTACTCAATGTATTTCCAGGGACAAGTAATTCAAAAAGGGGGGGGGGATTTGTGTAACAAATTCGAAAAATTATGTAATTAATTGGTGAGCAAGAGTCAAACTTTAGTTGTTATCAATATGAGAGAAGAACTAGTGTATACGTGTTCCTCATAAGCTTATAACACGGTAATCCTAGGATAGGAACCCTTTCATAGTGTATTACATGCAAAGTGATAAGCTACGTATCTCTAAATACTTGGTCCGACATCTAGAAAATTTCACCCTGCACCTTTACCTCATATTAGATATTGCATCGATGTATGACTTAGTTTCACCCTCGCACCACTCGACACTAGACAATTAGATAGTATCACACTAAATCTATGTTAATAATTCTTTTCTTATTAACTACCTCTTTGGTTTGCCAAGTAGCAAAAGGCGAGTTCTAACGTTGAGCACCATTAAAATGACTTCTTAACAAAATAATTATCAATGCATGCAAAACACTATTTGAAGATTGCTTAATTACTATTCATACATTATTAATCACTCATGGTTCCCACAAACCTAGTTGTGGATTTAGTTACCCATATTAGCAAGAACACAATTCATATGTTGAGATGAAGAAACCACAAACTTACATAATAATCAGAATAAATCTAGATCTCAATTCAAAGCCAAAAATCTTCAATAATGTGCTTTCAGAATCAACAATCCCAAGTGTTTTCAAGTTAATCTTTAAAAACATAAAACTAAAACAAGAAAATTGTTCTCCAACCCCTAAAACAGGGTTTTACATCCCCTATTTATAAAAGAACAATCCTAAACTGAAAGGAAACAAAATAAGAAAAGTATGTTCAGGTAAGCGTCATTGGAGATCAAATTACGGACCGTCGATGGATCTACGATTGGTAAGTACCTTTCGTCAGTAAGGAATTAGAAAATATTTTAGTTCATAGACCAGTACAGACCGTCGACCAATCTACAATCTGTCATTCCTCTCTGTAGCTCCACACTTAGCGTTTTTCAAGAGTCAAGTATTGGAACCCTTTCAGTCACATTCAATCGTCTAGCAGTATCGTCTGTAGATCAATCTACGTACCATCGATAGTCGTCGTGGTTCCACACTTGGTTAGACATCCCTGATCCTTCTCCCATTCCTTGCCTACTGATCTATGACCATCACTTACGGAACGTCAATGAACCTACGGTCCGCAAATCACCTTTGTAGTTGTCCTTTTCTGCATTTTTCTCAGTTGTCTCTTTATGTCCGAGCCTGAACACGTTTCATGCGAAACATGCCAAAAACATATAAAAACTAAGGAAAACAGGCTCTAGACACACACAACTCTTAAGTTAATTGTATCAAAAGTATTGTAAACTCACGATACATCAACACCCTTAACTTAAAATTGTTGTTTGTCATCAAGTGATACACTAAGACTTTTAAACGACTCTTGTATAGAATCAAGCAACTCAAGCACAAACAATCACATGGACTTCTTTCCCCACTCTCTTTTCAAGGTGCGATCTTTTTCTCCTATACTCCACAAGCAAATTTGTGAGGATCTAAACATGACAATGATAGACCAATCAACCACACGGCATGCATTATTTCACCATTCCCAAGGTACCAACTTGCTGATGATGCCACTAGTGCCCTTACTTCAACAAAACTCCCTTTTTTACACAATACATATGATTTTTGAGTATAGGGATTCGTTCAACACTCACTCTCAAAAGTAAGTTCAAGTCATAGTTTGTGCTCAATACCATAGGCTTTCCCTTATTTTAACTGGTTAGACTCTCCAATCTAATTTCTAGGATCACTATAAGACTTTCTTTGCTTGTAGCGTACGCTTAAGATCAAGTGTGGTACTTTTGGATACATTTAGTGACTTTTTGCCCTCTTTGACATTACATTAGGCTTTCATACCTCTTTTTGCCCTGTTTTAGACATCCTATCTTCTACTCTTCTTTCCCTTGATTCTGTTCAACTTTGGACATGACATTTAGACTTTGTAGCTCGTTAATTTGTCCTCTTTTTTTTTCATCTCATCATTTGTTTATTTGTTTTGCTCCATTTCTGTCACACAATGTCATGTCCTCTTCTTGTTCCCTCTAGTTTTAAAACCCAACTCTTTTCATACCCACATTTTTTCTTTTGCTTTTCTCTCTCCTAGACATCCTCAACTTATGGATTTTCCATTAGTTAAGGTGCACAATACCCGATATCGGATGAGGGCCAAAATTTGAGGTTACGCTTTTGCATTAGCAACCCTAAACTTAGGATTTTTTCCTAAGTCGAGGTGCACATATCCAAGGAGGGATAGGGAAAAACAGAATATATTATGGGAACGTGAGTTTGGGGTCTTGAAAGAAGTGGAATCATTAAGGCTCAAAGTATTTGGATCAAAGGGAACATTTATGTCATTTGGTCGGAATCATTTAGGCCTATTAGTGGAGTATTTATAACAAGGGCCTATGATCACTTCCTAGACTGTAGAGTGGATTATCTTTGCAGGACTAACCTTGAAAGTTCTAGATTAACACACACTTCTTGATTCATCATAAATTCTCATGGCACATAGTTTCATTACCAGATTATCAGTTAACCCATTTCAAGTTCTCGCTACGTCATGCAATCAAGTAGGTTCATTATCATACCATGCTCAGAGCCAACACATTCAACTTATAATAGTCTACAACCTTTGACACATGTTTTGGTCGGGTATCCTTTTTACAAAAGATTATGCCATCATGATTTATTATTTATCATGCTTGTACACAAACAATTTATTCTTAAAGATGTCGGTTCAATAAGAAATTCAATAGTCTCTTGGGGAAAAAGAACACGGGTAAGAAAATGCCAAGAGAGGGTTCTGAGTTGGGTTACTCAAGACTCACCCTATCACTAACAATCCATTTACCCCACCCCAACGAAATAAGTGCAATTGTCCCAATTCACACAAATAAAGGGTAAAAAGTAATGGATGTGGGTGAGGTAAACCTATGGTGCTTAGCGGCGAAGACTCATCAACAAGCGGGTGGGTTCGGTTTCCCGAATCCCACTTCACCTGTAGTAGGGTCAGCCCCAGCAGTGCTCGCATCTATAGGTGTTGCACCTTCAGTGGTACTTACATTATACGCCTCAGTTGGCGGACTCTCAAGAATGGGTACAGAACTTGATGCCCCTACAACCATCTCACACACCATTTGCTTCCTCATTTGCTCATCTAGGATGGAGTCCTTGTAAGCTTTGTTTTCTTGCATGTGCTACTTTTCTAAGGTAAATTCCTCCTTCGTGAGATCATCTTTTCAACTCGAACAATGCCTTTTTCCTCGGGCATGTATGGGCTCGGGCTGTAACTCTAACTCATTTCCACTAAAAGGGGACCCAAAACTATATCATTGCCTGCTGTATAGGGTTCAAGATGTGTATCAACAGCGGGTGTAGCCATGATGGCGGTGATATCGACCCAAAGACATGGTAGTTCAGTCTGGATGGTGGAAATATTAGTGGATGGGGCTTGTATCTCTAGTACTCTCACCTCGAACGCATCGAGCAACTTATGAATTTCTTGGGCTTTTGGTCCATTGAAACTCTATAAGTGATGCTCGTAGATCAGTAGGAAAGGCATGGGAGAAGGATCAGGGACATTTGACCAAGTGTGGAACAACAAGGACTATTAACGGTCCATAGAATTGATCTACGGGCCGTACTGCTAGACCGTAGAATGTCACTGCGAGGGTTACAGTACCTGACTATTGAAAAACCCTAAGTGTAGATATACGAAGAGAAATGATAGAACATAGATTGATCGACGGTCCGTATTGGTTCTTCGTCGGTTGCCTCATAGAAGCTGAGTTTTGGGAGTTGTGGGTGTTTATTTTTTATACAAAATATGCGTTTATGGAAAATTAACCACCCGAGGTCAAGACCTACTCTCGACTTTCAAATATAATACTATGAATAAAATTTCAAAAGTGAGGGAAAGCCAATGACCTTACAAGTAAGATGAGTGGTGTGTTTGTGCGATGACACGACTTCTACAATGATGACCAACACATATATCACCTACTAGCACCGCGCCTGATCTCCAGGCTATATGGGAATGGAGGTTGTACAGACTCAAGGGTTTGTGGATATGGTGGATAAAATTTGGTAAGAGAGGGAGTGAATTCAGGGGAAAATGGGGAATGATGTCGGTTGAGGGTGACTGGAAGAAGTGGGAAAATGTTTTAAGATTTTGGGGTTTTAAGTGTTTGGAATTCTGGGTCGGATTGTTTGAGCTAGGGATTTGTACCTATGAGACCCCGCTTACAGTCTGTAGGTCGATCTACGGTCCGGAATTCAGGATCGTGGATCAGTTTGACACTTAAAAAATGAAGTACATAAATGGGATTCATGGAAACCATTTATGGTCCGTAGAGTAACTTACGGATCATCGATAGTATCCATAGACCTCTACACGAGACCTTTTTTTGCAGATTTTTCCCCGCGCTCCTAAAAATATAGCAACCGTTAGGCTATTCTTTTTGTGTTTTCTAGACAATTTCTAGACACGGATATATGCTATATCTAGCCAACACTAAAACCAAAATTTACACCTACTAAGAAATCAAATAAACAAAGGAATACTACTTAGCAGAAATTTGAAACCTATAGGTTGCTAGAATTTACACCTTGGGTTGCCTCCTATGTAGTGCTTGACTTAACATCGCGGCACGACGCATGCCTCTTGATTACTCAGACTTCATCAAGATATTAGGCCTCAATCACTTGTTGCACACTCTCCACATTCCCCAGATAAAGCTTGATTCTATGTCCATTCACCTTGAACTTTGTTCCATCACTATTCTCTAGCTCCACCGCTCCATGTGGGAACACTAGCTTGAGTAAGAATGGCCCCCACCACATGGACTTGAGCTTGCCCAGAAATAAACACAACCTAGAGTTGAATAGAAGCACAATATACCCAACAAAAAATCTCGCTTTTCAATCCTTTGGTTGTGGTACTTCTTCATCTTCTCTTTACACAAGGCTGAGCTTTCATAAGATTTTAGGCGAAACTCATCGAGCAAGTTTATATCATTTACTCTTCAGTTGATGCGGCACCCTAATCTAAGTTTAGCTTCTTCATTACCCATATGGATTTACACTCTAGCTCTACCGCCAAATGGCAAGACTTCCCGTATACTAATTGGTATGGAGACATATGTATGAGAGTCTGGTATGCAGTGCGATAGGACCACAGAGAATCGTCGATCTTCTATGACCAATCTGTTCTATTGGCATTCATTGTCTTGCCAAGATTTGTTTTATCTCCTTGTTTGACACTTCGACTTGTCCACTAGTTTAGGGATGGTAAGGGGTGGCTACATTGTGGCGGACACCATATTTCTCAAGAAATAATTTAAATAATTTATTGCAAAAGTGGGAACCTCCATCACTGATAATCGCCCTTGGGGTACCAAATATGGAGAAGATATTCTTCTTCAAGAATGTGGTGACACTATTGTCTTTATTGTTGGGGAGTGCAATTGATTCCACCCACTTCGATACATAATCAACTGCAACAAGAATATACTTTACCCGTAAGAACTCTCAAATGGCCCCATAAAGTCAATGCCCCATACATCAAACAACTCAATTACAAAAATTGGGTTCATAGGAATTTTTTTCCCTCTATAAAACCCCACCCTCTCTTTGGCAGTGGTCACATGACTTGGAAAAATCATGACTCTTGGTGAATGTTTTGCCAATAGTATCACACTGCAGGATCTTATGCGCAGTACAAAGACCACTATGATGCCCACCAACCGACAACGAATGACACGCCTCAAGAACACTCAACATCTCAACCTCGGGCACACAACGATGAATAATCGCATCTGCACAACTAAGATACAAGTATGACTCATACCAAAAGAACTTTTTCACATCATGCATGAACTTCTTCCTTTGGTGAAACGAAAAATCTGGTGGTATGAAAGCGCTTGCAAAATAATTGACAAAATTGGCAAACCAAGGAATGAGGTTGTGAGAAGCTGACAATACCTTTGCATTTGGGAACATATAATTAATCTCACCATTATCACCAAGCTCGATCAAAGCTTCATCCTCCAATCTAGAAAAGTGATCGACAACTTTGTTCTCCGTCCCCTTGCGGTCTTTCACCATAAAATCAAATTCTTGCAACAACAGTACCCACCTGAGTAATTGTGGTTTTGCATACTTTTTGGACATCAAATACCTCAATGCCAAATGACCTGAATGCACTATGACTACAATACTAAGAAGGTAAGATCAAATTTCTCGAATGCAAACACCACTGCAGGAAGCTCTTGCTCTGTAGTTGTGTAGTTCTTTTGGGCTGCATTTAGAGCTTTTCTTTCATAGTAAATTGGGTTGAGTACCTTGTCACACCTTTTTAGTAATAACACGCCAAGAGCCACCCCACTTGTGTCACACATGACCTCAAACGGTTCCCCCAATCTGGAGTAATAATGATAGGAGCAGAGATCAACTTCTTCTTAAACTCTTTAAATGCTATCAGACAAGCATCATCAAAATAAAATTTACTCTCCTTTGTGATCAGTTTAGACAATGGGTGCGAAATTTTTGAGAAATCTTTTATGAACCTTCGATAGAAGCTAGCTTGCCCCAGAAAACTTCTCACACCTTTAATCGAGATAGGTGGAGGAAGTTTCTCTATTACCTCAACTTTCGCCTTATCCACCTCAACACCTTTATCATATATCTGATGCCCCAAACCACGCTTTCTTTCACCATGAAGTGACACTTCTCCCAATTTAGCATAAAGTTGCAATCTTCACACCTTTTTATTACCTCGGCCAAATTATCCAAACATCTATCAAAAGAGTCACCAACCACTGAGAAATCATCCATGAACACCTCAATAATGTCCTCAACCATTCGGAGAAAATTGACATCATACAACGCTTGAAGGTCGCTGGAGCATTGCACAAACCAAATGGTATGCGTTTGAAAGCGAAGGTCCCATAGGGGCAAATGAAGGTGGTTTTCTCTTAGTCTTCTGGGGCTATTGAAATTTGGTAGTATCCCGAATACCCATCAAGGACAAAGTACCATCCCTTTCCATCAAGTCTATCCAACATCTAATCCATCAAGGGCATAAGGATATGATCTTTCTCTATCCAAGCATTCAACTTTTGGTAGTCAATGCAAACTCTCCGTCCGCTCACCAGCCACATCTAAACAAGTTTGTTTCTTTCATTGGGGACCACAATAATACCACCCTTATTAGGCATACACTGAACATGGCACACCTAGCTACTGTCTGCAATGGGGTAGATGACTTCATCATCTAATCACTTCATTATCTCCTTTTTAACAATCTCTTGCACATGTGGATTTAATCTCTTTTGATGTTCAATACTAGGCTTATTATCCGAAATAAGTTGGATTTTGTGAGAATAAATACCGGGGGGATCCCAATAATGTTCGCAGTAGTCCATGTGATAGCTCCTTTGAACCTCTTTATAACTATTACCAAACACTCTCCTTGTCTCCCATTAAGGTATGTTACAATAGTTAGTGAGAGTGTCTCATATTTACCCAAGAATGCATATCTTAAATGTGGGGGTAGAGCCTTGAGTTCCAGTTTAGGGTCCTCTTTCACATATAGCCTCACGGGTGGAGTCTCACGATTCTTCATATCCAAGTCCAATTTCTTAGGCTTTGACCGATATTTACACCTATCAAGTATTGCCACTAACTCTTCATATCTTAATGCAATCACTCTAAAAGTTCATCATCACTACTGCTAATGCGCCAACACCAAGTCTCTTCTCAATTTTTGCTTCAGAACCACTCTCAACTCTATAAGTTATAGTAGATACCGATTGGACCTCATCACTTTGTTTCATAGATCTATAAATATCAAAAGTCGTTTCTTCATTGTTAAGTCTGAACTTCATCTGCCCTTTTTTGATGTCAACCAAAGCACGCCTCGTGGCGAGGAATGGTCTCCCAAGAATAATGGAAACCTCAAAGTAAACCTCACAATCAAGAATAACAAAATCGGCTAGAAAGATGAGTGACTCCACTTTAACTAGCACATCAATGGAGCAATCCAATAGGCCTCTTCACGGTTCAATCGTTCATGAGCAACCACATCGTAGTTGGTTTTGGGTCACCTAATCCCAACTTCTTGTAAATGTACAATGGAATAAGATTAATGCTAGCACCAAGATCACACAATGCCTTGGCAAAATACAATAACCCAATAGTGCAAGGGACAGTGAAAGCACCATGAGCTTTCTTTTTCTGCACAAGGGACCTTGTAACAATACCACTACAATGTTGCAACTTCTCATCATCCTCTAAACTCACATATCTCTTTTTCATCACCATGTCCTTCATAAACTTCGCATACCCAAGCATTTACTCTAGAGTTTCTATTAACGACATATTGACAGAATGTTGATTTAGCATAGTGATGAACCTGCAGTAATTCCCTTCTCATGTATTCTTTGCTAATCTCTGTAGGAAAGGAGGCGTAGGATGAGGTATGGGAACCACTTTATCGATTACCACAACATCTTTCTCAACCGCACTCTCGAACTCTCTCCCCTTCTTAATCACATCATTGTCTTTACAAATATAAAATTCCACCATAGATGGCATTGGAGAATCCATGGTTGGCTTACCCCTGCAGTAGTGACTTCCATACAATGCCAATCACTTTATAGATTTTTGATAGTGTTTCTTAAAAATGTGCTAAGTTGGCTTGGGTTACTATTATGGACAACTATGTCATTTGCTTATCAAGATGATTTATCGATACTGCATGGGCGTAAATTTTTTGGCCAATACTTGATAGGTCATTCCGCGTCTCCTTAACATTTTACTTAGTCGCATCAAACCCATCATCTTTTGCATCATATCCTCAATACACGACATGCTACCTCCAGTTTCCTAGGGCCAGATTCCCTATTTAGAGGAGGAATATAAGGCCCAACTAGATCATTTATGTTGCCATAGTTAGTCTTGTTGTTGTTGTTTTTGCGATTGTAGCTCCCATCTCAGACTTATTGACCCTCTCGGTTATAATTTCCATAATTACGACTTTGGTTTCCTTGACACTGGCGCCAATTATCCATATTGTAACCTTGGTCATTACATCATAAACCCCCCGTCTGATCATTCACCGCATATGCATCATTTTCATAATAACACTCCTCGGGCAGTTGTAGAGTTCTAGTCAAATAGTTCATAGCATTTACATTCTCAGCACCCCCGCTCACATGCTTCAATACCAACCCCAACTATGTTCTCATTTGTGCCATTTCCTCACGTATATCATCTGAATATTGGTTGCCTATAGCTTGGACTGCAAATGTTTTTCTCCTAGTATCCAACTTCCCACTGTGCGGAAAATTAAATAGTTCGTACTTACAGAAAAGAAGATGATATTATTTAAGCTTCAAGCTTTTCATTTACAAAGGAGAAATACATTGAGAGAGAGAGAGCTTTTAGAAATTTTCTTATGTGAGAAATTTTCTGATGCCCTTAACTAAAATTACAAAGTCTTATATAGACTTGAAGAGATAAGAGAAATCTGAAAGATTTTCTTCCAATAGGCTATTGATTTCTGTCCATTGACTTTTGTAAAGCAAGATAAGTTTGTTGGTTGCTTTTGGAGAAGCATCTTCTTTATCTTTATCTTTTGCTTTTTGTAAAGCAAGATAAGTTGTCGGTTGCTTTTGAAAAAGCATCTTCTTTATCTTTAGATAAAGTCTTTGTGGGTCAGGATTGTCTGACATGCCTGTCTACCTAGGAGGTCAGCTCGGTCCATCTGATTAATGCGATAAAGATTCCATCTCTTTGAGACTCCTTTATCTCTTTCTTGATAATTCTGATCTTTTAGATCTCTATCTAAAAGACTGATTATTCTGATTTTAATATCTCAATCAGGCTTTAATCAAATGGATTTGAGTAAGACCTTGCTAGGGCTTTAGGCCTCATCATATCACCATTATCATCACTTTGTGATGAAGCTTCATCAAGAAGTCGATTAATGGCTTCTTTGTCTGGATCATTGTCTAATTCTGACAAAGCTTTCTCTAACCTTTTCTTCAACTCACTCATGGAAGGTGAAGGTTCTGATAAACTTTTCTTCTTAGGAGAAGAAGGAATATCCTTTTTGGATGGAGACCAACCTTTGACTCGGATTTCTTTTGATAAAAATTAAAACCTGTCAAAATCTGCAATAACAAATGTCTAGCTAATAATATAAGATAAACGTTTTGTAAAAAAAACTTACAGAGCTTAACATTCTCTGGTAGAGTTGATATGCCTTCATCAATTTGAAATTGAGGATATTTTTCTGCAAATTGTTTTGGTATGACTTGTTTATTTCCTCCAAAACAGCTCCACCATTCGTAGAACCATCTGGGAATTGTAGAAGTTGCAACTTCTGGACAATACTTCACAAACCATGTATGGGTTGTTGGTCTAACATACAAGAAATTTACCCAAGCATTCTTGTAGTCATACCAATTATAAGTTTGTGGATTAAACCTCTTGGAGAAGTTGATAGGAGTTTGTAGATGATCTACAGGCCAATTAAATAGAGACAAAATCTTTTTAATCGTGAACTTTGAATAAGCGATACTATCTGGGTCAGACTTGTCCTCTAGTTCATGCTCAATTTCTATAGATCCTGTGTCTATAAGAATGAATTCAAAGTATCTCCTGGTTTTTAAGGAATTATTTGTTTCAACGTAATTCCTGTTGGTATAAATAGGTTTTAAAACATGTTTAATCTCGTAACCTTCATATTCCTTGTCTAAAGCAAGGATAGGAAAAACCTGCAAAGAAACCATTTCAAATTTTTCCTTCTCTTTGGAAGGAGACTTAGCACTAGCTGGAGATATCGCTTCAGCAAAACTCTCTGGTTGCTTCATGGCATAACTTTCACTAGTTTGGACTTGAGAAAATCTGAGTTTTCCTGTGGGAGATGAAGAGCTGAGCTCTAGTTCCTATCAGAAGGGCTTCTTGAGAATTAGCATATTGGATGAACTACTATGTGGTTGTTCAGAAGAAATAATAGGAGGCCATTGGGCCAAAGCTGAATATCTATTTTGGTCAAGATCAGGCCTCATAGTAAATGGACATGTAGCTTTTGTTGGGCCGCTATTATTGGGCCTTGTAGGCTTTCTTCCTACCACAGGCCTAATTCCTTGTGGCCTGCTCATTATTTCCCTGCAAGAATTCTCGTGTTAGAAAATCAGGCAAAGAATTATTTTCTCCTTTAATAAATTCGATTTGAAAATCGAAGCTGGATAATAGGGCTTGCCATCTAGCAAAAATCTGTTTTGAGACAATATTTTTTACATCCTTTTGAAGGATATCTTTTGCAGATTTACAATCTACTCTAAGCAAGAATTCTTTATTAACTAAATCATCTTGAAATTTAGAAATGCAAAGAACAATAGCAAGAATTTATTTTTTAACTGTGCTATAATTCTTCTGAGCAGAATTCCAGATCCCTGAGGTATAACGAACTAATTGTTCTGATGAATTTGGGGTTTTTCTTTGTTTAAGAATATCACCAAATCCTATATCAGAAGCATTTGTTTCAACAATCATAAAATAATCTGGGTTAGAAATACCAAGACATGGAAGATATTTAACCATATTCTTAAGTAGAATAACCGCATTAGTTTGGTCGTCACTCCAAGGAGACGGATTCTTTTTTAACCTGTCGAACAAAGGTTTACAAATGTGCCTTACTTTTGGTATAAAGTCGGCAACATAATTAAGGCTTCCTAAGAACCTCTGCAACTGAGTTTTATCAAGAATAACATTAGGAAACTTAACAGAAAACTCAATGGCTCTGCAAATTGGTTTATAGGTACCTTGATAAAGATCATATCCTAAAAATTTGATTTTTGTTTGAAATAATTTAATCTTTTTAGAACTAATGACTAGACCATTGTGCTTAATGATTTTGAAGAAAATATTTAAATGCTTAAAATGAGAATCAATGTCCTCTGAGAAGATTAATACATCGTCAATATAAATAATTGAAATATTGCTGATGTGATTAAAAATCGAATTCATGATATTTTGAAGTTCAGATGGGGCATTTTTAAGCCCAAAAGGCATTTCATTCCATTCATATTGTCCAAACGGGACATTGAAAGCAGTTTTATATTTATCCTTTTCAGAAATTTGAATTTGCCAAAATACTGATTTTAAATCAAATTTACTGTAAACATTTGCTTTAAAGGTTCTTTTAAAAGATCTCTTTTATTAGGGATCGGATAGCGAATCCATTTTAAAGCTGAGTTTAAAGGCTTGTAGTTTATAACAAGTCTTAGAGAACCTCGTTCTTTTTCAGCTGCATTATTAACATAAAATGCTGAACAACTCCAAGGAGATTTAGAAGGACGAATAAAATTTTATTATTCAAAAGGGAATTGATTTCCTTTTTACAGATTTCCATAAGTTCATGGTTCATCTGAATAGGCCTAGCTTTTGTAGAAATGGCCTTTTCATCAAATCCATCAATATATGGTAAATCTATAATATGGGTCTTTCGATCCCAAAAAATATTTGGAAATTCTGAGCAAATTTCATTTTCAAAAGTTTTTTGTAAATTGGCAATTTTGTTAATCATTCCCGGGGTTTTTAAAATTTGCTCAATTTTTTTAATTTTAATATCTTCTTTAAGAAAACAAATTTGATTTATTTTAAATGCAGTTTGTTTATGCAAAAATTTACTTTATTCTAGAGAAAGTGTCTTAGTAAAAGGAAATGAGATTTCTTTTCCTAAATTTTTTTTTTCATTGAATCAAAATCTGAAACATAAGGTTTTATCTGAGTAATGAAAGGAATACCCAAAATAATATCTTCATTAATGTTTTTTGTAATAACAAAATCATTAGCAAGGCATATACCGTCATTGCAGATATGAGCATTTGAAAGTTTATAATTTATACAGATACGCTCACCAGTCGCTCTGTATAACTTTGTAGTTTCCTTTTGGAGGTACTTTGTTGGAATTAATCCTTCGACTATGCAATTTCTATCTGCACCACTGTCTAACAAGGCAATTTTGTTAAGTACAAAATTATTATTATTGACTAATTTAATCATAATATGAGAGCTCTGGGGTCTTACCTTTGTAATCATACTAATACCTGCTTTAGCTTCATTTCTGGGTGATGAAGGAGTAGACTGAGGGTTTTCAGAACTACTTTCTTCATTATGTGAATGAGCTAGTTCTTTTCCTTTAGATGTTACCTTAGCATCCTTTAGGAATTGCTTGGCTAAGGCATCTATTTCAATCTTGTTAAGTATAGACTTAACTTCTTTGATTTCTTCTTTAAGAAGATTGACCTCTGTACGAAGTTCATTTATAGACATTCAATATTCTTTGTAGTTTCAATATTGACCTTCTATAAATGAACTTCGTACAGAGGTCAATCTTCTTAAAGAAGAAATCAAAGAAGTTAAGTCTAGACTTAACAAGATTGAAATAGATGCCTTAGCCAAGCAATTCCTAAAGGATGCTAAGGTAACATCTAAAGGAAAAGAACTAGCTCATTCAGATAATGAAGAAAGTAGTTTTGAAAACCCTCAGTCTACTCCTTCATCACCCAGAAATGAAGCTAAAGCAGGTATTAGTATGATTACAAAGGTAAGACCCCAGAGCTCTCATATTATGATTAAATTAGTCATTAATAATAATTTTGTACTTAATAAAATTGCCTTGTTAGACAGTGGTGCAGATAGAAATCGCATAGTCGAAGGATTAATTCCAACAAAGTACCTCCAAAAGGGAACTACAAAGTTATACAGCGCGACTGGTGAGCATATCTGTATAAATTATAAACTTTCAAATGCTCATATCTGCAATGACAGTATATCCCTTGCTAATGATTTTGTTATTACAAAAAACATTAATGAAGATATTATTTTGGGTATTCCTTTCATTACTCAGATAAAACCTTATGTTTCAGATTTTGATTCAATCAAAACAAAAAATTTAGGAAAAGAAATCTCATTTCCTTTTATTAAGAGACTTTCTCTAGAAGAAAGTAAATTTTTGCATAAACAAACTGCATTTAAAATAAATCAAATTTGTTTTCTTAAAGAAGATATTAAAAATTAAAAAAAATTGAGCAAATTTTAAAAACCCCGAGAATGATTGACAAAATTGCCAATTTACAAAAAACTTTTGAAAATGAAATTTGCTCAGAATATCGAAATACTTTTTGGGATCGAAAGACCCATATTATAGATTTACCATATATTGATGGATTTGATGAAAATGCCATTTCTACAAAAGCTAGGCCTATTCAGATGAACCATGAAGTTATGGAAATCTGTAAAAAGGAAATCAATTCCCTTTTGAATAATAAAATTATTCGTCCTTCTAAATCTCCTTGGAGTTGTTCAGCATTTTATGTCAATAATGCAGATGAACAAGAACGAGGTTCTCCAAGACTTGTTATAAACTACAAGCCTTTAAACTCAGCTTTAAAATGGATTCGCTATCCGATCCCTAATAGAAGAGATCTTTTAAAACGAACATTTAAAGCAAATGTTACAGTAAATTTGATTTAAATCAGGATTTTAACAAATTCAAATTTCTGAAAAGGATAAATATAAAACTGCTTTTAGTGTCCCGTTTGGACAATATGAATGGAATGGAATGCCTTTTGGGCTTAAAAATGCCTCATCTGAATTTCAAAATATCATGAATTCGATTTTTAATTACATCAACAATATTTTAATTGTTTATATTGACGATGTATTAATCTTCTCAGAGGACATTGATTCTCATTTTAAGCATTTAAATATTTTCTTCAAAATCATTAAGCACAATGGTCTGGTCATTAGTGCTAAAAAGATTATATTATTTCAAACAAAAATCAGATTTTTAGGAGATGATCTTTATCAAGGTACCTATAAATCAATTTGCAGAGCCATTGAGTTTTCTGATAAGTTTCCTAATGTTATTCTTGATAAAACTCAGTTGCAGAGGTTCTTAGGAAGCCTTAATTATGTTGCCGACTTTATACCAAAAGTAAGGCACATTTGTAAACCTTTGTTCGACAGGTTAAAAAAGAATCCGTCTCCTTGGAGTGACGAGCAAACTAATGCGGTTATTCTACTTAAGAATATGGTTAAAAATCTTCCATGTCTTGGTATTTCTAACCCAGATTATTTTATGATTGTTGAAACAGATGCTTCTGACATAGGATTTGGTGGTATTCTTAAACAAAGAGAAACCCCAAATTCATCAGAACAATTAGTTCGTTATACCTCAGGGATCTGGAATTCTGCTCAGAAGAATTATAGCACAATTAAAAATAAATTCTTGCTATTGTTCTTTGCATTTCTAAATTTCAAGATGATTTAGTTAATAAAGAATTCTTGCTTAGAGTAGATTGTAAATCTGCAAAAGATATCCTTTAAAAGGATGTAAAAAATATTGTCTCAAAACAGATTCTCGCTATTATCCAGCTTTGATTTTCAAATCGAATTTATTAAAGGAGAAAATAATTCTTTGCCCGATTTTCTAACACGAGAATTCTTGCAGGGAAATAATGAGCAGGCCACAAGGAATTAGGCCTGTAGTAGGAAGAAAGCCTATAAGGCCCAATAATAGCGGCCCAACAAAAGTTATAGGTCTATTTACTATGAGGCCTGATCTTGACCAAAACAGATATTCAGCTTTGGCCCAATGGCCTCCTATTATTTCTTCTGAACAACCACAGAGTAGTTCATCCAATATGCTAATTCTCAAGAAGCCCTTCTCAAAGGAACTAGAGCTCAGCTCTTCATCTCCCACAGGAAAACTCAGATTTTCTCAAGTCCAAACTAGTGAAAGTTATGCCATGAAGCAACCAGAGAGTTTTGCTGAAGCGGTATCTCCAGCTAGTGCTAAGTCTCCTTCCAAAGAGAAGGAAAAATTTTAAATGGTTTCTTTGCAGGTTTTCCCTATCCTTGCTTTAGACAAGGAATATGAAGGTTACGAGATTAAACATCTTTTAAAACCTATTTATACCAACAGGAATTACATTGAAACAGATAATTCCTTAAATCCCAGGAGATAGTTTGAATTCATTCTTATAGACATAGGATCTATAGAAATTGAGCATGAACTAGCGGACAAGTCTGACCCAGATAGTATCGCTTATTAAAAGTTCACGATTAAAAAGATTTTGTCTCCATTTAATTGGCATGTAGATCATCTACAAATTCCTATCAACTTCTCCAAGAGGTTTAATCCACAAACTTATAATTGGTATGACTACAAGAATGCTTGGGTAAATTTCGTGTATGTTAGACCAACAACCCATACATGGTTTGTGAAGTATTGTCCAGAAATTACAACTTCTACAATTGCCAGATGGTTCTACGAATGGTGGAGCTGTTTTGGAGGAAATAAACAAGTCATGCCAAAACAATTTGCAAACAAATATCCTCAATTTCAAATTGATGAAGGCATATCAACTCTACCAGAGAATGTTAAGCTCTGTAAGTTTTTTATTAAAAAACGTTTATCTTATATTATTAGCTGGACGTTTGTTATTGCAGATTTTGACAGGATTAAATTTTTATCGAAAGAAATCCGAGTCAAAGGTTGGTCTCCATCCAAAAAGGATATTCCTTCTTCTCCTAAGAAGAAGATTTCATCAGAACCTCCACCTTCCAAGAGTGAGTTGAAGAAAAGGTTAGAGAAAGCTTTGTCAGAATTAGACAATGATCTAGACGAAGAAGCCATTAATCGACTTCTTGATGAAGCTTCATCACAAAGTGATGATAATGGTGATATGATGTAGCCTAAAGCCCTAGCAAGGTCTTACTTAAATCCATTTGATTAAAGCCTGATTGAGATATTAAAATCTGAATAATCATTCTTTCAGATAGAGATCTAAAAGATCGGAATTATCAAGAAAGAGATAAAGGAGTCTCAAAGAGATGGAATCTTTATCGCATTAATCAGATGGACCCAGCTGACCTCCTAGGTAGACAGGCATGGCAGACAATCCTGACCCACAAAGACTTTATCTAAAGATAAAGAAGATGCTTTTTCAAAAGCAACCGACAACTTATCTTGCTTTACAAAAAGCAAAAGATAAAGATAAAGAAGATGCTTTTCGAAAAGCAACCAACAAACTTATCTTGCTTTACAAAAATCAATGGACAGAAATCAATAGCCAATTGGAAGAAAATCTTTCAGATTTCTCTTTTCTCTTCAAGTCTATATAAGACTTTGTAATTTTAGTTAAGGGCATCAGAAAATTTCTCACATAAGAAAACTTCTGAAAGCTCTCTCTCTCTCTCAATGTATTTCTCCTTTGTAAATGAAAAGCTTGAAGCTTGAATAATATCATCTTCTTTTTTGTAAGTACGCACTATTTAATTTTCTGCATCTACGATCCTTTCTAGCATGAGGGTCATCCGACGCCAACCTTGCAAATAAGCCTCCCGCTGTGAGCATTTGCATCAAACTACTAGTTACCACAAAAGTGTGACACGGTGTAGAGAGGGTAGGACAAGAGGTCCATCAGAGTCGGCAATGTTGAAGTTGACCTTGTCATTATTTTGTGTTTGCAGCTCCCGCGGCTCCAGTATACTCAGTGAATCTCCCACTCTATTCTCAGCTGGAGCCTGATTATTCTCAACAACCACATTCAGAGGTTGTCTCCCAGCATCTGCTCCTAATTCTCCTCTGATGGGGTTAACCTATAGTCTCGATTTATCCATCATCCACAGTGTTCGTTCGAGGTCTGGATCGTACAGAGTGAGTGTTTCATCTGACTCCATGTATTTAGCATACACTAGATTTGGAACTTGAGAGAAAAAAAATGAAATGAAAAAATAAAAATTAGGAAATAGTAGACTAAAGTTCAACAATGTCGTTAATTTTAATCTAAAAGCCAAACTTCCCTGGCAACGGCGCCAAAATTTGATACGCTTAAATTACACCTCCCTAAAAAAGCATAAGGGATCCTTATCAAGTAAAGAACCCAACTTGTAGGTTGGGGTCGATCCCATGAGGAAAATGGTTTATACTTAACTTCACTAACAATTATATTCGTTTGGTCAATGTATTTTCGCAGACAAGTAATTAAAAAAGGGGGGGGGGGGTTGTGTAACAAATTTGGAAAATTTTATAATTAATTGGTGAGCAATAGTTAAACTTTAGTTGTTATCAATATGAGAGAAGAACTAGGGCATACATTTTCCCCACAAGCTCATAACTCAATATTCCTAGGAATGGCAACCCTCTCCTTGTGTATTACATGCAAAGTGATAAGTTATGTATTTCTAAATTCTTGGTCCGGCATCTAGAGAATTTCACCCCGCACCTTTGTCCTGCTACATGTGTATAATTTACCAACCCTTACATTTACCTCATATTAGACATTGCGTCTTTGTATGGCTTAGCTTTCACTCTCGTATCAATCGACTCTAGACTATTAGATAGTATCACCCTAAATCTCTTTTGATAATTCTTTTCTTATAAACTACCTCCTTGGTCCGACAAGTAGCAACAAGGTGAGTTCTAACGTTGTGCATCATTAAAAAGAATTCTAAAAGAAAGAATTATCAATTCATGCAAAACACTATTCGAAGATTGCTTAATTACTATTCTTACGTTGTTAATCGCTAATGGTTCCCACAACCCTATTTGTGGATTTAGTTACCTATATTAGCAAGAAATCAATTCATATTTTGAGATGAAGAAATCATGAACTTACTCAATAATAAGAATAAACCAAGAATCTCAACTTGAATTTCAAAGCCAAAATTCTTCAATAATGTTCTTTCGGAATCAACAATTGCCAAGTGTTTCAAGTTAATCTCCAAAACATAAAACTTAATCAAGAATAATGTTCTCTAACCCCTAAAATTGGTTTTTACATTCCCTATTTATGGAAAACAAGTCCTAAACTAAAACCGAAACAAAATAAGAAAAGTATGTTCAGCACGCGTGTTTCTTTTAAGAGACCGACTTATGGACAGTCAATGGATCTACGGTTTGTAAGTGTAACACCCTTAAAGCAAACTAATTTAAACTAGATCCTAACATGTGTTTCATGAGTTGATAAGGTCTTAAAATGGTTAATTATAGTGTTAAGAGGCAGTTGTTGAGTTTGGAAGGGTTTGGAGGTCAAATGTCCAAGAAATGTCCAAGACGTTTGAAAGTTTGTATTCAGACGTGACTGTGTGTTCAAGTGTGCCTTTGTATGTTTTTAGTGTTGGTTTGAGTTCAAATTGATATGAAATGTTCCTAACACCTAGACGAGCGTACTTGGGTTTAAAAAGTCCGGCCACGACTCCCCAAGGACCACCCTAAGGGTCCTCGAGAAGGACCTAACCTTTGGCTCAAAACTGCCCAAGGCACTCTCCGTCTACGACTGGGCAAATGATGTCTCATCATCCAAGGAACGCTCCATCGTTCTGGGGGAGTCGCTCCACACTTAGGTGTGGGAGCTAAGCGCACAATTTTCAGGGTCTCTGTCACAAACGACAGACCTACATGACAGTGCTATCGTTCCATCAGTGGTCCGTCGACCTGCAGGTGTCGTTTGGTGCCTGCAACTTCTTTAGTTTATCGACCAAGGTAAGGGTAAAGTGGGAAATTCACCTAGCTTCTAAATAATAGATTGGGTGGTTATTTTATGGATTTTGGATATTTTAAGTGACTTTATAAGTCTAGAACCTATAGTTGAGTTCCTTTTTTAAATCATAACCACAAGACCCCAAATAGAATTCTCTAGAACTTCATTGAAGCTTGAAGCAAGGTTGAGGCTAGGAGATTGATTTCTCCATTGAATCTTCGTCTATTTCGTGGCTTATTATTTATCCTTGAACTTTTTTTTTCAAGGAGCCAAACTTCAAAGTTTTTTCTAAGACTTCTCAAAACATGAAATCTTCTATTTGAATTCTTGCCATGGGTTCTTGCATAAAATGATTTGAATCAATGATTTATGTTATAATTGATGTTAATTGAATGATTTTATATCAAATTCCTTATGAACCCATGCAATCATGAAATCCTAATTTTGACTAAAATATGGGTGATGTGATCATGGCCTTAATGTATTGGATTATTGTGTAGATTACTTTGGGCTACTGAATTATGTAAAGATCATGTTAGAATTATATATAGGCTGATTTAATTTGATGATTTCCATATTGTATGATGTTGGATCATTGTATGGTTTGATTATTGGTTTGGATTGGTGTGTATGGCTATTGATAATAGCCTTTGTGGATTTAATTGGTTGGAATTTATAAGGATTGGAGGTGTTGATGATGAAATGGTGGTAAGATGACCTAATCTTACTATTTAGTGTAGAATTACTATTCAATTGTGTTGATTGGTATGGTCCACTTATGGTGGAGGTGCTTATGTGTTATAATTTTTAAGAATGTGGCCTTGTCGGTATTACTTTATGAATTGTGATGTTATCATGTTATATCTTTTATAGATGATCATAGTGAAGGCTTATATGGCTTATGTGTCTATGTGAAGTCAAAGCATGAGTTTTTCTAGTTGATGATATGTGGCTATAGTAGACTATGGTGATGTCTTTACATGTTTATAATTGATGTTGAAGTGTGATTCTTCCTATTTGACTATATGAGTCCTATGATGTACTATTTTGACACTTTTATAGAAGTCGAAAGTGTGACTTGTACTATACCTAGTTGTCCCTAAGTGTTACTTGAATGTGATTGTACGTGTGATAAGATTATGATATGTGTGTCTTTTGGTAGACCTATGTCCCTCTACTTGATACATATAGAATGTGAATATGAACTCTTAACTTAGTAGGCTTAAAACCCTTTGTCATGTATGGGAATGTATGATTAAATATTACCTTGAACATGGTTAAGGGTGTCATTAACTTAGAACCTTCAAACTAGAAAGAAGGTTATGATATCCTTGAAGTTGAAAGTCGTAATGGTGTCCTTCTTGTGTGAATAATGGACTTAGGGATAGGTTGGTTGGAATGGTATGAAAGAAACTCTAAGAAACTCATTGAGCTATCCTTGTAACCATTGTGTGGAAGCCCTAGTGGACCCATCCTTTGTAGGAATGTTATGATTAGGTAATGACTAAAATATGGTACCTTTTCATATGCTTCTTATGTGATTGAGCTTATTCGATGAGAACATGGCTAGCACCGAGTGAATATGCTAGGGGAGTGGCTCTACTTGAGTTGAGATTAGAGTACAAACAAAACCCTTGACTTTCCTTAACTATGTGCTTACATGGGATGTGTCCTTGTTCTACCCTTGTCAAGTAGAAAATCCTTCATCGGAGAAGGGTAAACTCCGGATTCCATGCCTAGATAGTATGGTTTATGTCGGTTAATTCCAATTCTTATCATGTGGGATGCATTCTAGTATTGGAGAAGTTCTACAATGTTTAGGTAGTGGAATGAGACGCTATCTAGGCATGGCATGAGTAGGCTTTGAAGATGCTAGGATGAGGATTCCCTAGGTATTTAAAGACCATAATGTGAAGTATCCTAAAATGTGAATGTCTCTTAAGTTTTGTAATGATTATTGATTGACTTAAGTTAATGCATGTGAATGAAGAGCACTTATATAGCGTAGTTTTAAGGATTGATTAGGTAGGCTTGAAGAGGGTGTATGGGCGGTCTCTTCATGTCTTACTTAGGTGAGTCTTAGAGTAATCCTAGGTAGGGTGTCTAATGATGAAATGGGAATAATATTACTTTAGGAAGCCTAGAGGATCACTTAGGTGTGTGTAAAGGGGTTGTATGCGCGGCTGCTCTATATCTTACTTAAGGGAGTCTTAGAAGGACCTTTGGTCGAAACGTCCAGGTCCAAACCCCCAAGGATCAACCTAGGGGTTAACGAAGGGACCCCAGTTTTGGCCAAGCAAGCTGCCCAAGGCAGCAAGGTTTTGTTCTTAAGTGAAACACAGGCGGGTTGCGGACTTGGTCCTACTTAGGCCAAAATCTTGATCGGCGATGCAGACACGTCGAAGAATCTTCTGTCTCAAAATTCCATTTCAAAAATTTTGCGGGAGAATCTCCACATCGCAGACTTGTTTCCCGACGATAATTCCAAAAATTTGAGTGAAGTTTGACTTGTCTAAAATGGTCCAATTAGTGCAGGGGTGTTTTAGGTATTTTCGGGGTGTGTTATATACT
Source organism: Solanum sitiens (assembly GCA_016801875.1). Lineage (NCBI taxonomy): Eukaryota > Viridiplantae > Streptophyta > Magnoliopsida > Solanales > Solanaceae > Solanum > Solanum sitiens. Next base: position 1,253,687 of record JABWTJ010000329.1, read on the forward strand.
GATTTTAGGTCATTATACACCCATTCCCCCATCATAAATCCCAATCCCTCAATTAGAAATCAAAAATTCCCAAATCAAAAATTCCCAAAACCCTAAAAAGGTCTTCTCTTGCAAACCCCTCTCAAGCCTCCATTAAAGGTCAAGGTCTTGGAGCTTGGGCTGTGGATGCAAAAGTTTGTTCTTCAATTCTTATGGGTTCCTTCATATTGAGGTATGGTAGTCATCTTTGAACATTCTTTCATTCAAGGAGTCACTTCAAAGAGATTTTAAATAAAAAGGTTTCTAACTTCAAACTTTTTTATTCCTTGACTCTATGTATGGGTCTTTGCATGAAAATGTCTTAACAATTAAGATGAGTTGTTGTAAGTGTTAAATGATTATTTTAATGTCGAAACCCCAATGAAACCATGTTTATGCTTTTTATTAACTTTTAGGTTATGAAATGGATTTAATGAACATGATTAGAAATTATTAGAGTTATGGTTTCTTTATGGTTATATTGTGAGTTAGGTACTGCCCTAAGGGCTATGTTATGATGAATTATTGGAGAAATTGTGAATAGGTATTTGAAAGCTTGGATAAATGGTAAGTTGATTATATTGTTTAGTTATTATTGTGAAATTCTCTTGAGTGGTATGGCCCACCTTTGGTGGCGGTGTTTACTTGAAGTATATGCATGTGTATTACATGTGTATTGTGAGTATGGCCATGGAGACATAGTATATGAAGTAAAGTGATAATGATGATGTTCATGTTGATATGCTTTATGAAGCTTGAATGGTGTAACTTGAATTGATTATGTCTAAATGAGGTATTTGTATATGTGAAGCATGATAATGTGTGTAATATGATGAATGAAGATGTAAAAATGTTTAGAAGTCTATGTTATAAAAATGTTGTTTACGTGAAAGGTGTGCTCACATGTACACACACTTACTCTTGAATGAATGAATGAAGCTAAAGATTGTGAACGTAAAGGGGAGATTTTGGGTGAACACTCGTTGTGAGTTGAGATGAAGTGTTTAGTAGCAATCTCACTATCTCCCAAGAGATTTATAAGATAGGTTGAAGGATGGATGCCCGTTGTGAGTTGAGATGTGGTTTCCAATACGTATTCCTTAACCTATAGTAATGAATGTTTAAGGCTCCGTGGGGGAGTTATGCTTTGCACCGAGAGGATTTGAAGAAGGGGTGGGTACACGTTGTGAGTAGAGATATTGTACCCAATGTACCTCTTGAGATGAGTACTCATCGTGAGTAGAGAATGTGTTACTTAAAAGCAATCTCGTTATCCCTTAACTATGCGCCCGCATAGGTATAGCCATTGGAGATTCCATGTAAATGCTAAAAAAATGACCCTACCCTAGGCAAGTGGGGATCCCTCATCCGATAGGGGTTAATATCGGTAATCCATGTCTAGCTCTCATGGTCTATGTCGGTTAAAGCCATCCCCCATAAAATAATGTAATGAACTAAGTCTCTTAAAGAGTGTACTACTTAGGGTAGGTGGTGCTATGGGACGCTATTTATCCATTGCACAAGTAGACACTTGAAACGGGAGTCTTGGTGTGTCTTTATATGTTATTTATTAATGTGTCATTATGAAATGACAGTGAAGGTATGTAATTTACTATCTAATATTAAGAAAGCATGTTAAAGTTATGTCTTGTATGATGAAATTTATGAATGATGAATGTGGTGTACCTAATCTCATGGTTTTCTCAAGGAGCACAAAGTAGGAGTAGTAGTATGGGATACTATTCACACATTGGACTTTGTGTAACTTGCAAATCCACTTGGAGAAGGGCACTTATGTGAAGTTCATAAACGTAAGTATGTTTCTCTAATGTCTAGTTATAAGATGTGGATTTGTTCCCCAAACGTAGTAACCCTATAATGGGTAGTCTTGAGGGTCACTTAGGTGTGCATTGTAGGAATTGTATGGGCGGTTTCTTCATGTCTTACCTTACTGAATCTTAGTATAACCTTAGTTAGGGAACCTTTAAAGGGATGAGTTCACTGTGAGTTGGCTTGAAATGAGTTCACTGCATGTTTTCTTGAGCTCACTTTAATGTACATTTTGGTGTTAAAATTATGGGAGTTCTATTCCATGTGCTAAATGATGAGTTATATGTTGTTTTAATTCTATTCATGAAGGTTTTACTTATTTAGCTTGCAAGCTTATTTCTACTAAAATGTCCCTTTTTGCACGTTTTTGTATATGCCATACTTAGTACAATGTTTGTACTAACCCTATACCATTCTATACTCTGTAAGTATAGGTTGGAGGCAAGTTGAAGACTAGAAGGCAAGCTTGGGAATCGACTCCTTTACGACTAAGAATGTCCTCATATATTCGAGGACATAGTCTTTATTTTTTTAGTTTCAACTATTAAGACTTATTGTGTATTTTCTTTCAATGTTAAGGGCCGTGTCCCTAAGATATTCAGTTGTCTTTAAGTTGGCCTGACGAGACTACTCTTTAGTACTTATCAAATATATTTTTTATTATTACTGATGTCGTGAAAAGTTTTAATATCTCACTACTTTTCATGTCTTATGTAATGAATGATAGTTAAAAGGCTAGTACAAGACCTTCGAAAGGTCAAGTATGCCTTGTTCCGACCCAATGGTTGCCCTAACTCTAGGGTGTACTTGCCGGTCGTTATAATTTTTGAATCAGATTATAATATGTTGGGAAATAGTTTAGAGTCCAAAGTGTCACAAGCCATCTCTAGTAGAGTCTTGTTTATCGGTGTGAGTCGCGACACATCAATGAAAGAGAGGCAATAAGGAGATAGAAGTTTCACTTTCTTCTTTACTCTCCTGTCGTGCCATAGATCTTAACTCCCTAGGATCTCTCTCTTTCCCTGGTCCGGTGGTCTTCTAGATGTGATTTCTTGGAAGGGGTGATGTTGAAAGGATGGAGGGAGAAAAGGGCGAGTTTTGATGCTTATTGTGGTTTTGGTGACTAGATGAGTATATGGGAAGGTGGATTTGGAAGATTGTGATGTGATGCCATTTATGGCTATGTGTGATTTGTGAGATTGGAAGTAATATGATGTGAAGTTGTATAGTGGTGTAGTTCTAGCATGATAAGAGTTATAATGGTTGAATGAAGTCCTTTTTTGGGGATAATAAGCTGCCTTGTAAGCTATGTGCAATGATAGTAGGAATTAAAGGTGTAGATTTGAGAAGTGTTGAAAGAAATACGGTAATTTTTGTAAGAGTTGAGGTCTTCCCTCTTGTGTGATAAATGTTTCATAGATCTTCTTGTGATTGGGTTGAAGTTCATGTGTAGGTTTACTCTAAGAAGAAAAGATAATATGTATACATAGCAAGGTAGTTCTGAGGTTATGCTGGCAAAAATGGTGGAATTTATATGGAAAGATTGTGGGTTTCCAAATGAATCTACCCTAGTGAGTGGAGGAGAATAGGAAGTTTATTCCATGATTTTATGTTATGTGGTGCCTAATATTTGGATGAAGTGATGTTTAAAAGAGTTTGTCTAAGCTTGAACCCTAAGAGGAGGGTGTTATGCTTGACTAGGAGGGATGATTATTAGTTTTGATTTTCATGAGTTAGGTTAGTATGAATGCCCACCTTATGAGAGGTATAGTGGTATTATGAAGTATGAGACCTTGAAGATGCTTAGTAAGGATCCTAACAAGAAGTAATGAGAATGTGTAAAGGAGCTAAGCCGGAATGAAGGCCCTAGTTAGTCATGATTCCTTATGGTTGTGTTGATTTATTCTAAATGAGTTTACCCTAAGTGGGGGAGTATGAGTTGAGTAGCAAGGTAGTTGATACACTTATCTTTTCCTTCTATTCTTATTCAAGCTTGAGAGTTAGAATGTCATAGTAGCATGTAGCATGATGTTTAGGAGCCTAGTTGAAAATGAATTTCATTGTTCTCCTTACATTGTTCATTCCATGAGATTATGTTTATGTTGTAAGATGAGTTTGTATGGTCTTTCCTCTAATATTGTCATGGCTTCATGACAAATTGTTTAAGGAATGAACTAGTGAATTATTAAGCATGGTTCACTATGAAAGTTTGGTATTCACTGTAAGGAAATTCAAAATTTGTCTAAATTGTATTTTTGTGTAGAGTGGTTTCAATGTGTGTAGAAATGATGTGATGAGCATGTCTAATGTTTGATAAGGTAGTTCCTCCACAAATGAAATGAAAATGATGAAGTAAGAGTATGCTTTGAATTGTGGATATAGTTGTGAATTTGCTTGTGTTTCTTGAAAATGCTCAATGATATGAGGTTGGTGTTCCTTATGAGGTTGGTGCATTGACTATTAATGTTGTGACTAATATGTTATGAAATCTATGCTTCTAGTTGAGTCCTTGATGTCCTTAAGAGTTTTTAGTGTCATTCGAGGATGAATATTTTTCTAAGTGGGGGAAAATGTAACGACCCTCGTAATGAAATAGGTCTAACTAGAGATTCACATGTGTTTAATAAGTTAATAATGAGTTAAAATGATATATTTTAGCACTAAAAGTCAGTTGGTAAAGTTTGGAAGTCAAACGTCAAAGAACGACCAAGACGTTCGAAAACTAGCCTTGTGTGTTTGCTAGTGTGTCATTGTATGTTGTATGTGTTTTTATGTGTTGTATGAAGTCTAAAACTTGTAAAAAGACTTTAAATAGGTAAACTGAAGTGTATAGAGTGGAAACATCCAGGTCCTACCCCCCAAGGATCGACCTAATGGTCAACGAAGGGACCCCACCTTTGGCCAAGCAAGCTGCCCAAGACAACAAGGTTTTGTTCTTAGGTGAAACATAGGCGCGTCGCGGACTTGGTGAAGATTATGCCAAAATCTTGGTCTGCGACGGGATACGTAGCAGAATCTTCTGTCTCAAAATTTATTTTAAAAAATCTTGCGGGAGAAGTTCCTTATCGTGGACTTGTTTCCCGACGATAATTCCAAAATTTTAAGTGAAGTTTGACTTAACTAAAATGGTCCAATTAATGTAGGGGTGTTTTGTGTTTTTTTTTTTTGGGGGGGGGGGGGTGGGGGGGGGGGTGTTATATATTGGATTTAAGTCATTATACACCCATTCCCCCATCGAAAACCCCATGCTCTCAATTAGAAATAAAAAATACCGAAAACCCTAAAAAGTTTTTGTCTTCCGAAACCCTCTCAAGCCTCCATTAAAGGTCAAGGTCTTGGAGCTTGGGCTGTGGATGCAAAAGGATTTTTTCTTCAAATCTCGTGGGTTACTTCATATTGAGATATGATATTCATCCTTGAACCTTCTTTCATTCAAGGAGACACTTCAAAGAGATTTAAAAAAAGGCTTCTAACTTCGAACTTCTTTATTCCTAAGTATGGGTCTTTGCATGAAAATGTCTTAACGATTAGGATGAGTTGTTTTTAGTGTTAAATGATTATTTTAATGTCAAAACCCCAATGAAACTTTGTTTATGCTTTTTATCAACTTTTAGCTTATGAAATGGATTTAATGAACATGATTAGAAAATGTTAGAGTTATGATTTCTTTATAGTTATATTGTGAGTTAGATACTGCCCTAAGGGCAATGTTATGATGAATTATTGGAGAAATTGTGAATAGGTGGTAAGAGCTTGGATGGATGGTAAGTTGGTTATATTGTTTAGTTCTTATTGTGAAATGCTCTTGAATGGTATGGTCCATCTTTGGTGGCGGTGTATACTTGATGTATAAGAATGTGTATTTACATGTGTATTATGAGTATGGCCATGAAAGCATAGTAGATTAAGTAAAGTGATAATGATGATGTTCATGTTGATATGCTTTATGAATCTTGAATGGTGTAACTTGAAATGATTATGTTAAAGGAGGTATTTGTATATGTGAAGCATGCTAATGTGTGTAATATGATGAATAAAGATGTAAGCATGTTTAGAAGTCAATGTTATAAAAATGGTGATTATGTGAAAGGTGTGCTCACATGTACACACACTCACTCTTGAATGAATGAATAAAGCTAAAGAATGAGAACGAAATGTGGAGTTTGGGGTGAACACTCGTTGTGAGTTGAGATAAAGTGTTCCGTAGCTACCTCACTATCTCCCAAGAGCTTTATAAGGTAGGTTGAAGGATGGATGTTGTGAGTTGAGAAGTGGTGTCCAATAAGTATTCCTTAACCTATAGTAATGAATGTTTAAGAATCCATGGGGAGGTTATGCATAGCACCAAGTGGATTTGAATAAGGGGTGGGTACACATTCTGTGTAGAGATGTTGTACCCAATGTACCTCTTGAGATGAGTAATCCTCGTGAGTAGAGAGTGAGTTACCTAGAGGCAATCTCCTTATCCCTTATCTATGTTTCCGCATAGGTATAGCTATTGGAGATTCCATGTAAAGGCTACAAGAATGACCCTACCCTAGGCAAGTGGTGTTCCCTCATCCGATAGGGGTTAATATCGGTATTCCATGTATAGCTCTCATGGTCTATGTGGTTAAATCCATTCTCCACAAAATAATGTAATCGACTAAGTCTCCTAAAGAGTGTACTACTTAGGGTAGGTGGTGGTATGGGACGCTATTTATCCATTGCACAAGTAGACACTTGAAAGGGGAGTCTTGGTGTGTCTTTATATGTTATGTATGAATGTGTCATTATGAAATGAAAGTGAAGTTATGTGATTTAATGTCTAATGTTAAGAAGGCATGTTAAAGTTATGTCTTGTATGATGAAGTTTATGAATGATAAATGTGGTGTACCTAATCTAATGGAATCCTCAAGGATCACAAAGCGGGAGTAGTAGTATGGGATGCTATTCGCAAATTGCACTTTGTGTAACTTGGAACCCCACTTGGAGAAGGGCACTTATGTGAAGTTCTTAAACGTAAGTATGTTTCTCTAATGTCTAGTTATAAGATGTGGATTTATTCCCCAAACGTAGTAATCCTATAATGGGTAGTCTTGAGGATCACTTAGGTGTGCATTGGAGGAATTGTATGGGCGGTTCTTTCATGTCTTACCTTAGTAAATCTTAGTATAACCTTTGTTAGGGAAACTACAAAGGGATGAGTTCACTGTAATGTGCATTTTGGTGTTAAAATTATGGGAGTTCTATTCCAAGTGCTAAATGATGATTTATATGTTGTTTTAATTCTATATTCATGAAGGTTTTACTATTTAGCATAAAAGCTTATTTCTACTAAAATGTCCCTTTTACAATGTTTGTACTAACCCTATAATTTTCTATACTCTATAAGTATAGGTTGGAGGCAAGTTAAAGGGTTGTGTTAATATATTGAGTTGTGTCTTTAATTTGGCTTTTGACGACGAGACTACTCTTTAGTATTTATGAAAGATATTTCTTATTAATATTGATGTCATGAAAAGTTTTAGTTTCCGCACTACTTTTCAAGTCTTATGTAATGAATGACAGCTAAGAGGCTAGTACAAGACCTCCAAAAGGTCAAGTACGCCTTGTTCCGACCCAAGGGTTGCCCTAACTTCTAGGGTGTACTTGCGAGTCGTTACAAACTTTGTATCAGAGCATAAGGTTTTGGGAAATAGTTTAGAGTCCAAAGTCACACAAGCTACCTCTAGTAGGGTCTTGTTCATCGGTGTTTAGTCGTGACACACCATAAGCGAGAGGCTATATGGGGATAGAAGTTTCACTTTCTTCATTACTCTCGTGTCGTGCCGTAGATCTTAACTCCTTAGGATCTCTCTCTCTTTCCCTTGTCAATTGGTCTTCTAGATGTGACTGCTTGGAAGGGTGATGTTGAAAGGATGCAGGGATAAAAGGGTGAGTTTTGATGCTTATTGTAGTTTTGGTGACTAGATAAGCATACGGGAAGGTGGATTTGGAAGATTGTGATGTGATGCCATTTATGGGTATGTGTGATTTATGAGATTGGAGGTAGTATGATGTGAAGTTGTATGGTGGTGTAGTGCTAGCATGATAAGAGTTATAATGGTTGAATGAAGTTGTTTCTTGGGGATAATGAGTTGCCTTGTAAGCTATAGTAGGAATTAAATGTGTATATTTGGGAAGTGTTGAAGGAAATGTGGTAATTTTTGTAAGAGTTGAAGGATGCCCTCTTATGTGACTAATGTTTCATAGTTGTCCTTGTTATTGGGTTGAAGTTCTTGTGTAGGTTTTATCTAAGGGGGAAAGATAATATGTTTACCTGTCAAGGTATTTGTGAGGTTGTTCTTGCAAAAATGGTGGAATTTATATGGCAAGATTGTGGGTTTCCAAATGAATATACCCTGGTGAGTGGAAGGAGAAAGAGGAAGTTTATTCCATGAGTTTAAGTTTTGTGGTGCCTACGATTTGGATGAAGTGATGTTTAAGAGTTTTTCTAAGTTTGAACCCTAAGAGAAGGGTGTTATGCTTTACTAGGAGGGATGATTATTAGTTTTGATGTTCATGAGTTAGGTTAGTAGAAATTGTCCTAAAATGTTGCCCAATAGAGTTAGTCATGTGGAGTTAGTAGAACTAAATATGGTTGATTTTCATGTTATATTGGGTATGGATTTGTTGCATGATTGTTTCGCCTCCATAGATTGTAGAACAAGGGTGGTGAAGTTTAACTTTCCAAATGAACCCGTTTTAGAGTGGAAGGGGGAAATTCTATTCCTAGAGGTTGTATCATTTATTGTTTGAAAGCTTGTAAGATGGTCTCTAAAGGGTGCTTATACGATATCGTGAGAGTCAAAGATTCAGACTCTGAGATTCCACCCATTGAGTCAGTCCCCTAGTGAGGGAATTACCGGAGGTCTTTCCTAATGATCTTCCCGATATTCCTCTCGAAAGGGAACTTGTGAACATAGTAGAACATTGAATAAGTCCTTATAACTTTCATAAAGAATGGTACAAGACTACAAAATAACATTGAACAATATAAGGTGAGTAATGAAATAACTAAAAGTTTATGAGTTATGAAATTGACCTATAATGGGGTGTTAAAATACGTGAGACAAGTCTCACATGCACCTAAACAATTATGTTAAAGATACTCACATAAGAGGGTGTTAGAAATCGTGATACAAGTCTCATTCACACCATGATGATAATGTAATATTTAAGTTCACATTCATCAAGTATAGAAAGGGATGACAAGTCATCCATTGAGCTAAGCATACCTCATACTAGAAGAAAGTTTCCATAGCGTATGAGTCAACTCTAAAAGTTCTAAAGTATAATAAATTGAGCTAAACACCGATAGACTAGTAATGAGCTTGTGCAAATACATGTAAGCCTCAAGAGATGAGACTACCACCAAGGTGGACAAGGGTCTCCAAATTCCCCTAGTCTTTGAACTGTGTCGCCAGCATAGGTTACTAGCTAGTGGATCCACCTAAGAAAGCTAGCAAGTATTCGGTTTCACTTTGGCCGGTGAACCACCTCTTTTCAGCGTGGGGAATACACTGGATTTCATGTTAGCTCACATGATCTATGTCGGCTAAATGCTAAAGCTTTATTTAAGAAAGTTAAAAAGAAAGAAAGAAAGAACTAGGAAGATAAGGGGTGTTCGGATAGGATGACGAAAGGGTGAGGTTAGACTAAGTAATGATGTAAGTCATTCTTAGTCATTGCGCAGAAAGATCCCAATGGACGTCTTAAAAGAATATCCTAAGTCAACCTAGCATGTTCAAAGTGAACATGAGATTAAACAAGAAGAAATGTAAGGTCAAAGTGAACTAAGTAAGCAAAAGCACAAGAATATCAAATCATCAGTGTTTGATAAGAATGAAGTTTTAATAGTTATTGGTTTATGCCAATGAAGGGAGAAAAACATAATGACTCTTCAATTGGAGTATGAATATATGCCCCAGCATCTTTATATTATGTAAATGATCAAAGAATGGGCATAGACAATAAAGATTGGCTTATAAAGACTTCATTCCCAATTTAACAATAATGGAAAGAACAACTTGTGAGTAGGGTAGTCAAATCATTTCCTGAGTCTTTTGGATTACTTACTTGATTCTTGTAGCAATGGGACTACAATGAATCATTGCACTTGTATGTAAAACATAGGATCAAAGGAGATCATTGAACTACACAACAAAAAGAAGAAAAGACTGAAAAATGAACTAAGTCTAGCAGAGGGAGCTCTCGGCCTAAGGCGAGAAAAAATATTAAAATTTGCTTTAGTTGTTCTAAAATTATGTTCATGATTCCAAGGTCTTATGTTCATATATGTCAAACCCAGATCCTAGATCGTTAACCTTTAGAGGTCGCAGACAATCTCTTCTTATCTTTCATCACAATCATACTGTTAAATTTAGCGGAAAATTTAAAACTTTACTGAAGTGTACTTAGACTTCATATAAATACATATGAATGATATACTAACGGATCAAACTAAACAACCATCTATCAATAGATTAAACAATTGAAATAAAGAATTCATAATAATAGTAATAGTTGCCAAACCTGCCTTAATACAAAATCTTGAAAAAAAGTTTTGAAGGGAAACGCTAGGGACAACATATACTAGCTATGTCTAATCTACTAAATCTAGAGAGCGTAGGCATCCTCGAACTCAAGAAGACCTACCAAAGTCTGGAGGTACTAGTCCAAACGGCTTCAAGGAATCTTCAATCTTCTTCAAGGACCTGCACCTATAAAAATAGTAATTGTATATGGGTTAGTACACACTTGTACTAAGTATGGGTGTGTGCACATAAACACATATGAACTATGCATGATCAAGGAAAGCTCTTCCTATAGCAATATGTCATTTTCGGAAAGTACTTCACTTCACTTTCCTAATTCGTTATTTATGAATCATGCTATGAATATGACATATTTTCATGCATTTAAAGCACAAAACTCATTTTCTATATGAACATAAGACCTTGGAATCATTAAAATAATTTTAGAACAACTCAAGCAAAAGTTCATAATTTTGCTCCCCTTAGGCCAAGAGCTCCCTCTCCCAGCCTTAGTTTATTTTTCAGTCTTTTCTTCTTTCTGTTGTGTATTTAAATGATTAGTTTATTTTTCAGTCTTTTCTTCTTTCTGTTGTGTATTTAAATGATCTCCTTTGATCCTATGTTTTACTTACGAGTTCAATGATTCATTGTAATCCCATAACTACAATGAATCAAGTAACTAATCCAAAGGATTATGGAAAGGATTTGGCTACCCTACTCGCAAGTTATTTTTTTCATTCCTGTAAAATTGGGCATGAAGTCTTTATAAGCCAATCTTTATTGGCTATGCCCATTTTTTTATCATTTGCCTAATATATAGATACTGGGGCATATATTCATACTCCAATATTGGCATAAACCAATAACTGTTAAAACTTCATTCTTTTCAAACATTGATGATTTGATATTCACATGCTTTTGCTTACTTAGTTCACTTTGAACTTACATTTCTTCTTTGATCACATTCCCATTGAACATGCTAGGTTGACTTAGGATATTCTTTTAAGACTTCCATTGGGATGTTTCTGTGCAATGACTAAGAATGACTTACATCATTACTTAGTCTAACCTCACCCTTTCGTCATCCTATCCGAACACCCCTTATCTTCCTAGTTCTTTCTTTCTTTCTTTTTAACTTTCTTAAAGAAAGCTTTAGCATTTAGCCGACATAGATCATGTGAGCTAACATGAAATCCAGTGTATTCCCCACGCTGAAAAGAGGTGGTTCACCGGCCAAAGTGAAACCGAATACTCCCTAGCTTTCTTAGGTGGATTCACTATCTAGTAACCTATGTTGGCGACATAGTTCAAAGACTAGGAGAACTTGGAGAACCTTATCCACCTTGGTGGTATTCTCATCTCATGAGGCTTACATGTGCTGGCACAAGCTCATTGCTAGTCTATCGGTGCTTATCTCAGATTTATTATAGTTCACAACTTTTAGAGTTGACACATACATTGTGGAAGCTTGCTTCTAGTATGAGGTATCGTTAGCTCAATGCATGACTGGTCATCCCTTTCTTTAATTGAGGAATGTGAACATATTTCTTACATTATCATCATGGTGTGAGTGAGACTTGTCTCACAATTTCTAACACCCTCCTATGTGAGTATCTTTGACATAATCGTTTAAGTGTAAGTGAGACTTGTCTCACTTCCTTTAACACCCTATATTAGGTCAATTTCATAACTCATACGCTTTTAGTTATATCATTACTCACCTTATCTTGTTCAATGTTACTTGGTAGTCTTGTACCATTCTTTATGAAAGTTATAAGGATTTATTCAATGTGCTACTATGTTTACAATGTTCATTTGGATAGGGTATGTTGGGACTTGTCCGAATCATTGGCATACCCTGGGTTATGAGTTCATTGAGTTAAGATTGATATGACTTAATCCTTGGCCAATTCTATTACATATTTTGGAAATAATATTACTGGCCAATTTATTGGCATAAATCAAACTTTCACTAAACGCTTGTCATAATATTATCACTAGCCAAGTCAATTACTTCATGAATATATTATAGTAATATCATCATTTTAAGCAAGACAACTTTTAGCCTTTGATTAGCCGATAAGAACAATTCAGTGCGTTGATTTGACATTGAAGATTCATTAACTAGCTTTGATTCTCATTCTTGATTCTTCTTGGAAACATTGCATTCCAAACACTTACAAACATATCTTCTCTAAACACACACAGTAATCGGAATCTTCATTCCTTTCAACAATAAACTGAATTTCATAAACGACTTATAACAATTTCATCTTCTCGAACACAATTAGGCATTATAACGTTTCTTATCTCATGTAAATAATACTCTAATCATACGGATCTAACATATAAGTCTCATTCGACATTATCAATCACAGAAACTACACATAATGATCTGTTAGCACCACATACCAACAACATGCTCGAGATTTTGCATTATACATACTACTAGAATCGGAAATAGAGAGGACTAGGGAGATGAACTTTCGACAATTTCATTGGGAACAACCCTAGTTTCGGTTTTCTTGAATTCAATAAGTTTGAAAAGCCTCCTGGGGAAAGGAATCCAAGAGATAACACCCATACCTTACCGTAGAATTAAATCTACGAAGATCACCCTGTACTTTGCACGAAAATCTTGAAGAATTGCCTTAAAATCGCCTAAGGTTGTTCTTACATTTGCTCACTGTTTTTCAATCGTAGGTTTGTACTGGTTAAACATGAGTCTAAGTTTTAGGAACTTAATATTGACTAATTCAACTTAGGCTAAATAACTCAATTAAATAAATCAATTAGCTAATTACCAAAACGCCCCTCCTAAATTGACTAAAAATACGAGAGCATTTGACTTAGCCAAATTTTGAAAATTGCTAAGGGACTCGGTTTGACCATGAATTTAAATTAATAATTTAATTAATTAAGTGACCTAGGATAATTACTAAAGTACCCCTAAGTCGCTAGGACCATAATTAACCCCTTTGAACCATCCTAGGTTCGGTACAAGGATGTTTCCTTAGTTAGCTACTCAGCTAGTGTCACCAGGTTAGGTCTTAGGATGTCGGGAACACTAGTTAGTTCATTTTAGTTAGTCCTAGGTTAGTTAGCTAGTTAGGTAATTTAGTTAGAGCCTAGGACTGGTTAGGAAGATCAGACCCACGTGGCTTGACCCGACACATGCCTTTCCCCTAACTGGTTAAGAAGTCCCTTCCATATATTTTGTGCCAATAGTGAATGAGTTCCCAGATGTCTTTCTGGAGGATTTACCAGGAGTCCCTCCTGAACATGAGATTGACTTTGGTGTTGATTTAGATCCCAACACCAAGCCAATTTTTATTCCCCCGTATAGGATGGCACTAGCTGAACTCAAAGAGTTGAAGTTGCAATTAAAAGATCTACTTGATAAGGGCTTCATCCAGCCGAGCTTATCCCGTTGGGGTGCTCCAGTGTTGTTCGTAAAGAAAAAGGATGAAACCCTTAGAATGTGCATAGATTATCCACAACTCAACAAAGTCACTATAAAGAATAAGTACCCTCTTCCAAGAATCGACGATCTGTTTGACTAACTCCAAGGTTCAAGTTTCATTTCCAAGATAGACCTTCGGTCAGGCTACCATCAGCTTAGAGTGAGGCAAGAAGACGTCCCTAAGACGACTTTTCATACTAGATATGGGCACTATGAATTTGTGGTCATGTCATTCGGTCTCACTAATGCACCAGCCGCGTTTATGAACCTTATAAATAGGGTCTTCCGTGAGTACCTTAATTCCTTCATCATAGTATTCATAGATGACATTCTCATATACTCCAAGTCTAAAGAAGAGCATGAATTACACTTAAGAAAGACATTGCAAGTAATCAGAGAACATCAGTTGTATGCAAAGTTCAGATAATGTGAATTCTGGTTGAGATCAGTGACCTTTCTTGGTCATGTTGTGATCGACCAAGGTGTTGAAGTTGATCCTAAGAAGGTTGAGGCGGTGAAGAATTGGCCGAGACCCCTTAATCCTACAGATATTCAAAGTTTTTTGGGTTTAGCCAATTATTATCGCATGTTTGTGGAAGGGTTTTCCACTATTGCTGCACCATTGACCACATTGACAAAGAAGAAGGTGAAGTTTGAGTGGTTTGAGAAATGTTGAAAAAGTTTTCAAGAACTCAAGGACCGACTCACTTCGGCCCCAATGTTGACGTTGCCGAGATGTGGTGAGGGGTACGTGGTATATTTTAATGCTTCTCGAGTAGGTTTGGGATGTTTTCTCATGCAGGATGGTAAGGTGATCGCATACGCATCAAGACAATTGAAAATCTACGAAAAGAACTACCCTACTCACGATCTTGAACTAGCGTTGTCTTTGCGTTGAAGATGTGGAGACATTATTTATATGGTGTATATGTTGATGTGTATACTGACCATAAGAGTCTTCAGTATGTATTCACGCAGAGGGAGTTTAATCTTCGTCGGAGGAGATGGCTAGAACTTCTCAAGGATTATGACATGAGTGTGTACTATCACCTAGGTAAGGCCAATGTGGTGGCCGATACATTGAGAAGACTCAGCATGGGCAGCATTTCACATATTGATGATGAGAAGAAGGAGCTGATTAAAGAGGTACACCAATTGGCAAGATTGGGCGTACGGCTAACAGATGTACCAAGTGGGGGTGTTTCGGTTCACTCAAGTTCCGAATCCTCATTTGTTGTAGATGTTAAAGCCAATCAACACCTTGACCCAGTATTCATGGAGTTGAAAGACTCGGTATTAAGTAAGTTGAATGAGTTATTCTCGTTATGTGGAGATGGCGTACTAAGATATCAGAACAGATTATGTGTGCCCAATGTGAATGATTTGAGGTCAAGTATTTTCATAGAAGCTCATGGTTCCAGATATTCCATCCATCCAGGTGTCACCAAAATGTACCAAGACCTTAAAGAGGTCTATTGGTGGTAAGGCATGAAGAGAGATATCTCTAAGTTAGTGGAGGAGTGTCCGAACTGCCAACAGGTTAAGGCCGAACACCTTAAGCCTGGAGGTCTCACTCAGACGATTGAGATCCCAGCGTGGAAGTGGTAGGCTATCAATATGGATTTTGTGGTTGGTCTGCCAAAGATTAGGAAACTACATGATTCCATTTGGGTTATTGTTGACAGGATGACCAAGTCCACTCACTTCATACCTGTGAAGTCTACCTTCAAGGCCGAAGACTATGCCATGCTTTATATAGATGAGATAGTGAGATGGAATATGATTTCTCTATCTATTATTTCGGACAGAGGGGCTCAATTCACTTCTCATTTTTGGAAATCTTTCCAGAAAAGTTTGGGTACACATGTGAAGCTTAGTACTGCTTTCCATCCGCAGACAGATGGGCAAGCAGAGCGTACAATCCAGACCCTTGAAGACATGTTGAGATCATATATTATTGACTTCAAGGGGATTTGGGATGATCACTTGCCGCTGATAGAGTTCTCTTACAATAATAGCTACCATTCTAGTATTGGAATGAAACCTTTCGAAGCATTATATGGCCGAAAATGTAGATCTCTGATTGTCTGGTTTGAAGTAGGACAATCGGCCATCCTTGGTCCCGAGATCGTGCATGAGGCTGTGGAAAAGGTGAAGATGATTAATGATAGATTGGCTACTGCCTACAGTCGTCAATAATCCTATGCAAATAACCGAAAGAGAGCTCTTGAGTTTGAGGTGGGTGATCAAGTCTACTTGAAGATCTCACCCATGAAAGGGGTGATTAGGTTTCTTAAGAAAGGCAAGTTGAGTCCGAGGTATATAGGTCCTTATGAGATCTTGCAGCGAGTGGGAAACGTTGCATAAGAGCTGAAATTACGTCAAGACTTCGCTTGTGTTCATCCAGTGTTTCACGTTTCTATGCTTAAGAAATGTCTAGGCGATTCAGCATCCATCATGCCTGTTGAGGGGTTAGGAGTTGATGAGAACCTTTCCTATGAAGAGGTTCCAGTCGAAATTTTAGATCACCAAGTGAAGCGGCTGAGGAACAAGGAGGTTTCCACCGTGAAGGTCCTATGGCTGAACCATCTTGTTGAGGGAGCAACGTGGGAGGCCGAGGCTGATATGAGATCTCACTACCCTCATTTGTTCAGTTCTTAATGTTAGATATTCTCTTCAGAAGCCTGGGTTATGTTTAAGAAAACTCTAAGTATAAGTTCTTTAGTCGATTAGGTGTGATAGGCCACTAATCATATGTCTTATAATAGCACTATGTTAGTTAAAATTATGTCATGTTTGCATTTCATGTTGCTGTTTTTGTGTAACATAGACATGATTTTTTATTGCATGAGTTGTGATGATCATTAAGTTAAGTATGATTGAGAAGGAAATTCCTCAATCTCAAATATGAAGCTTCAGATAAGCTTGAATGTTATGCATCATCCAAATAAGTGTGAATCAGATATTCACAAAAGAGAAAAGTTTAAGCATGATAAAGTAACTTTCAAAAATCACCCTCTTTGTTTAAATGATGTGTAAGTGTCATTCGGGGATGAATGTTCCTAAGGGGGGGATAATGTAACGTTTCGAAAAATCACATGTCTAATAAAGATCCAGTATGTCCTTAAGAAAGCCTATTAGGGGTACATAGGCACACCAATTCCCAATATTGAGAAATATTGGGCATAGTATAGAAATATTGGCTAAGAGATATTAGTCAATTTTCTATATACGAATAAGAAATATACTTTTGGGTTGCCATGTCCCAATCAAAAGATTGTTGTTTGAGGAATGTACCTGCAAGGAAGACCCTAAGATAATATAATTGGCATTATATACATATAATTCCACAACCAACGTGTGAGGAATGAGGCATCCAAGTGTCAAGCCTAGATACCATGGCACATGATCAATTAAAATGATCATGTAGATTCAAGTATAGACTAATTGAAGTGACTTGAGGGGTTTGACTTTATCTTAGGTAGGGGTATGGGACTCTACCTATGCCTTGCACTAGTTTGCCTTGATAGAAGCTTTGAGATGTTAATATTATGTATATGAACGACGATATAATGCAAATGACTTTATATGTTGAATGAGATGCTTATGAATATGAAATTTGTTATCATTGTTAAAGAAAGAATACGATGTGAGATGGAAGACGATTCTATGTGAAGTGAATTGCTAATTATGATCTTTGGTATGTTACTTGACTAAGTAGGGTTATGGGGCTTTGCTTGGTCATTGCACGTGTGGCTTCTTAAGGATTATAGTTGTTTGGTATGGTTTGCTATTTCACATGATTTACTATTATTCATGTTTGTGATGTTATTACTTGATGTTACAGTTATATGAGATTATGGGTTTAAGTATGATGATTTGCATATGATATAATTAACTTGTTTAGTATGTTTAAAGGATTGACTTAAATAACATGATTTTCTTAAATTTTCCTTTTTAGCATACTTTGTTGGCAAACATTTTAGGTTCCGGTCGTTGATGTTGGTTTGAGGTTATTCGAAGAAAGACTTGGATATTCTATCATTCAAGTGGTAGGTCCTCATTTTCCCGAGGATGATGCCAATAGTCTCTTATGAAGTTACTTAGTTACTACAACTTTTGTATTGACTCTATTTCCTATTTGAGACAAAGTTGTATAAAGCCTATATGTGGCTTACTTTTATTGATGTAGGGCTATGCCCAATGTTATTGTTCTCGTTTAGATGGTTTATGAGATGAGACGGATTTATGAATCCATTTCTTTATTATATAAGTGCGTGAAATAAAAGTAGAAGACTATGTAATCTTCTTATACGAACAAGTCTATGTATACTTGATATAAGTATGATTATGTGTATGTAGAGGTCTATGTAAACCTCCGATTAGATTTAGTACCAAAAATTTTAGTTCTTCCGTATTTTAATCGATGAATGCAATGATGTAAGACTAAGAGGCTTGTCTTAGTCCTCAAAGAAGACGCCGACGCCTGTTACATCTAGGGGGTAAACCTGTATGTGACAAACTTGGTATCAGAGCATGAGGTTGAATATCCTTGATGTTGACATCTCTCTCAACCACTTCAATGTAGGTTTGTATTCATAATTGTGCAGAGCGCCACACTTACGAATGGGAACTTATTTGATTCTTAGGAATCACTTGGAAATCCATATCGTGCCTCTAGAGTGTACTTCTTATATGATTTCACCTAAAGCTTGTATTTTGGTTATAGGAGATGAATACTCAGAGGAATGCGGCTAGGAGACTTGAGGAGGAGATTGCTAATGTGGGAATACCTCCCAGTGATGATCCAGTTCCTCCTCTTGAAGAGATTGTTGTTGATGATCAGGCTCCGGCCGATCCTCCACCTATGAAGGCTATTCTTTCTCAAATGGCCCAAGTCATGATTACTCAAGCCCAAGCTACAACGGTTCAAGCTCAAGCTATGACTGCCCAAGCCAATCGGGATGTTGCACCTTGGGTTCATGAGCAAACTATGGCTTCTCGACTTAGGGATTTCACACGGATGAATCCTCCTATCTTCTATGGGTCTAAGGTTGATGAAGACCCTCAAGAATTCGTTGATGAGGTTTATAAGATACTATGTGCTATGGGGTTGTCTTCTAATAAGAATGTCGAGTTGTCCTCATACCAACTCAAGGATGTGGCTCAGACTTGGCATGTGCAATGGAAAGAGAATAGGCCATTTCAAGGTGAGCCGGTGACTTGGGAGATCTTCAACCGGGCTTTCCTTGATTGGTTTTTCCCTAGAGAGATGAGGGAAGATAAGGTGGTGGAATTCATCAACCTTCGCCAAGGAGGTATGAGTGTTCATGATTACTCTTTCAAATTCATTCAATTGGCCAAAGATGCTCTTTCCTTGGTCTTCGATCCTAGAGACGAGATGAGTCGATTTGTGATGGGTGTGTCGGATGCCTTGCAAGAAGAATGTCATTCGGCTATGCTTCATGATAACATGAATATTGGTCGTCTAATGGTGCATACAAAAAGGGTTGAGGAGGCTAGAGCAAAAAGAAAGGATAGGGTTTCGAAAAGAACAAGGTCTTTTGAGGGTGGAGCTGCGAAAGATAGGCTTGGAATTCAAGACAAGCCTAGATTCAAGAAGAGGTTCTCAAATCAAGTTCCATCAAAATTTCCCAAGACTAGGGATTCTAAGGCCCCTAGGCCGAGAGTTGCAAAGGGAAAGAGTGGAAATTCATTTAATGAGAAGCCTAAGTGTGCAAAATGTGGAAAGGAGCATTATGGTGAATGCTTGATTGGGACGGTAAATTGCTTTAGTTGTGGGAAGAGTGGTCACAAAGCTATGGACTGCCCTAACATAAGGAAGTGAGAAAAGAATGACCAAAACCAAGCAAGTGAGGCTCCTAAAAAGAACCGCTTTTATGCTCTTCGTACTAGGGATGACCAAGAGGCCTCTCCCAATGTAGTGACCGGTATGTTACAAATCTTTTCTATTGATGTGTATGCTTTGCTTGATCCGGGTGCTACTTTGTCCTTTGTTACTCCTTTAGTAGCTAAAAAGTTCGATACTTTACCCGATGTTTTGTATGAACCTTTTGTGGTGTCTACCCCATTGGGAGAGTCCATTTTAGCAAAAAGAGTTTATCGAAATTGCACTATTTCTTTGCCCAATAGAGTTTCTCATGTGGACCTAGTTGAACTAGATATGCTTGATTTTGATTCATTTTGGGTATGGATTGGTTGCATGCTAGTTTCGCTTCTATTGATTGTAGGACTAGAGTTGTGAAGTTTAGTTTCCCCAATGAACCCGTTATTGAGTTGAAGGGTCGGAATACTATTCCTAGAGGTCGCATTATATCTTATCTAAAAGCCTATAAAATGATCTCAAAGGATTGTCTTTATCACATTGTAAGAGTCCAAGATTTGGATTCAGAAATTCCTCTTATTGAGTTGGTCCCCGTGGTGAGTGATTTTTGGAGGTCTTTCCTAATGACCTTCATGGTTTTCCTCCCGAACGGGAAATTGATTTTGGTATCGATTTGCTACCAGAAACAAACCCTATTTCGATTCCTCCCTATTGAATGACTCCGAACGAATTGAAGGAGTTGAAGGCACAACTTAAAGATTTGCTAGACAAGGGCTTTATAAGGCCTAGAATTTCTCCATGGGGTGCTCCGATCTTATTCGTGAAGAAGAAAGATGGGTCCTTGAGAATGTGTATTGATTATCGCCAAGTCAACAAAGTTACTATCAAGAACAAGTATCCTCTTCCTCGGATTGACGATTTATTTGATCAACTCCAAGGAGCGAGCTACTTTTCAAAGATAGATTTGAGGTCGGGGTATCACCAACTCAGAGTGAGAACTGAAGATATTTCAAAGACGGCCTTTCGGACTCGATATGGGCACTATGAGTTCGTGGTTATGTCCTTTGGTCTCACAAATGCTCCGGCGGCGTTTATGGACCTAATGAATAGAGTGTTTCGAAGCTATCTTGATTCATTCGTTATTGTGTTTATTGATGATATCTTGGTGTATTCGAAGAATGAGGTTGATCACATGGGTCATTTGAGGGTGGTATTGCAAA
Source organism: Solanum sitiens (assembly GCA_016801875.1). Classification (NCBI taxonomy): domain Eukaryota; kingdom Viridiplantae; phylum Streptophyta; class Magnoliopsida; order Solanales; family Solanaceae; genus Solanum; species Solanum sitiens. The sequence continues at coordinate 1,274,622 of JABWTJ010000329.1, forward strand.
CCCTTAAAGAGCTTCAGTTATTTGCCAAGTATAGCAAATGTGAGTTTTGGTTGAGGTCGGTGGCGTTTCTTGGGCACATCATCTCTAGTGAGGGAGTTGAGGTAGACCCAAGGAAGACTGATGCGGTGAGCAAGTAACCTAGACCCTTGACTCCGACTGACATTAGGAGTTTCTTTGGTCTAGTAGGCTATTATCGAAGGTTTGTGGAGGGCTTTTCATCCATTGCATCTCCTTTGACTACATTGACTCAAAAAGGTAAAAAGTTTGAGTGGTCGGAGGCTTGTGAGAAAAGTTTCCAATTATTGAAAGATAGGCTTACTTCGGCTCCGGTGTTGACACTAGCGGAAGGTACAAAGGGTTTTGTTGTGTATTGTGATGCATCTCGTATAGGTTTGGGCTGTGTACTTATGCAAAATAGGAAGGTGATTGCCTATGCTTCGAGGCAACTTAAGGTGCATGAGAGAAACTATCCCGCTCATGACCTTGAGTTAGCTGCCGTGGTGTTTACTTTGAAAATATGGAGGCATTACTTGTATGGTGTTCATGTTGATATTTTCACCGATCATAAGAGTCTCCAATATGTGTTTACTCAAAAGGAGTTGAATCTCCGGCAAAGAAGGTGGTAAGAATTGTTGAAAGATTATGATAGGAGTGTCTTATATCATCCCGGCAAGGCAAATGTGGTTGCGGATTCCATAAGTCGTATGACTATGGGTAGGGCATCACATATAGGTGGAGCCAAGAAAGACCTAGTGAAAGATGTTCATAGGTTGGCTAGGTTGGGGGTGCGATTGGAGAGTTCTCGAAATGGTGGTGCTACGGTTCATCATAGCTCCGAGTCATCATTGGTGGTTGAGGTAAAGTCCAAACAACACCTTGATCAACTATTGATGGAGTTGAAAGAATCGGTTCTTGGAAAGTTGAATGAGTCTTTCTCCTTAGGGGGGGATGGTGTATTGAGGTACCAAAGGAGATTGTGTGTTACCGATGTTGATGGGCTAAGGGATCGAATCCTTGAAGAAACCCATGGATCCCACTACTTCATTCATCCGGGTTTGACAAAGATGTACCATGACCTTCGAGAGGTATATTGGTGGGAAGGCTTGAAGAAGGACATAGCGGAATTTGTTGCTTAGAGTCGAAATTTCCAACAAGTGAAGGAGGAACATCAAAAGCCAGGTGGCTTACTACAAGAGATCGAAATACCTACTTGGAAGTGGGAGGACATTAATATGGACTTTGTAGTAGGGTTTCCTCGGACTCAAAAGTCATAGAATTCTATATGGGTGATTGTGGATAGATTGACTAAGTCCGCTCATTTCATTCCCGTCAATTTCACATATTCGGCGGAAGATTATGCAACGATCTTCATAGATGAGATTGTATGTCGCCATGGTATTCCGTTATCCATCATTTCGGATCGGGGTGCACAATTCACATCTAGATTTTGGAGGTCATTTCAAGAAGGTTTGGGTACTAAGGTGAAATTGAGTACCGCTTTTCATCCTCAAACGGATGGTCAAGCAGAATACACTATTCAAACCCTTGAGGATATGATTAGAGCTTGCATTATTGATTTTAAAGGAAGTTGGGATAAGTACTTGCCGTTGGTGGAGTTTGCTTATAATAATAGTTTTCATTCATCCATCTCCATGTCTCCCTATGAAGCCTTGTATGGTAGGAGGTGTAGGTCTCCTATAGGGTGGTTTGAAATTGACAAGCCATCGATTCTTGGTCCCGATTTGATTTATAGGACCTTGTAGAATGTGCATATCATAAGGAATCGGTTGCAAACCGCATATAGTGGATAAAAGTCCTATGCCGACAATAGGAGAAGGGATTTGTAATTTGAAGAAGGTGATAAGGTGTATTTGAAAATTTCACCTATGAAGGGAGTGGTTAGATTTGGCATGAAAGGAAAGTTGAGTCCTCGTTATGTGGGCCCTTATAAGATTTTGGAAAGGGTTGTTAAGGTTTCCTATCGCTTGAAACTTACTAACGATTTAGCTTCGGTTCATCCGGTTTTCCATGTTTCTATGTTGAAGAAGTATGTCGTGGATCCCGAGTCTATTCTTCCTATTAAAGGCCTTGAAGTCAAGGATAACCTCTCTTATGAGGAGGTTCCGGTTCAAATCCTTGATAGACAAGTCAAGAGGTTGAGGAACAAAGAGGTGGTTTCCATAATAGTGTCATGGCAGAACCACATTGTTGAGGGTGCAACATGGGAGGACGAGGCCGATATGAAGACCCGTTATCCTCATCTTTTCAATGATTAAGTTTATCCATTCTTTTTAATTTCATAATGATGATTAGTAATTGTGGTTTCTTGATTTTTAGGTGAAGTCTTGCAAAAATCCAAAATTTTGAGACTTCACAGTGATGGTACAGAAAAGTCACTGTAACTTGGCTTTGAAACATGGGAATTGTTTTGCTTGTTTCTTATTTGAGTTAAGTTATGCATTTTGATTTGGTGAGTCCTTGTGGAAATTATATGTAGCATATTGATGAAATGAACTTGGTTCTAATTGATTTAGGTAATAAATGATGAGCTCATATGTGTGTGAGAAGGAGTTACCTCATGATGAAATTTAGAGCCTGTGTGTAATAATTGAGTTTTGAAGTTTGCCTTATTGACATGATGTGATTCATGCTGATTGGATATTGTGAATTGGTTGTCTTGCTAGTCTTGAGTCTATTCCTTCCTTTAAAAGAGTGTTTAGTGTCATTCGGGGATGAATGTTCCTAAGGGGGGGGGGGTAATGTAACATTTCAAAATACCAAGGCATATTGTAAAACTTAATCGAATTAGGTGAATATAGAGTGGTTAAGTTGTTTAAGAACCAAAATATTCAAGAAAAGTCCATGATGTTCGGAAAGTTGGTTCATAAGGGGGCTAGTGTGTCTTAGCTGTTTTACTAGTTATAAGAGTCGGAATCGAACGAAAGTTGGTAGAAATAGGTGTAACACATGTGAGGGATATTTCATGATTGTAACGCCCGGGTATGACTCCCCAAGGACCAACCAAGGGCCCTTGAAGCTTGGATGCAACACTGCTTGACAGTGTGCATCGACGAAGGAGACGACGGGGCGTCGAGTCCACCGTCGTCCCACACTTAGAAAGATTCAAGAAGTCTCTCGCTTACGTAGCTACTGTTACACACGACGGAAGACGGTCGACGGGGGATCAGTGGCTCGACGGGGCGTCGAGGCCACCGTCGTCCCACACTTATTTGATTTCTAAGGAACCCTCGCTTGCACAGTCTCTAACCAAGACGACGGAGTGCAGGACGGAGGGAGGGGTTGTCATCGACTCACCGACGGTCTGTTTGCGGGGTTCCATCGGTGAGGGTCTGTAAATCCCTAACATTTTAAATTAAATACATTTAATTAATTAAATGGTTTATGGGTAATTGGGGATTTAAGGAAGACTAATTAGATTGATTTAGTCCCACTATAAATACCCTCAATCCTCATTAGCCTAAACAAAACTCTCAAAATAAACTCTCTTCTCTCTCTCTACTTTCTCTCTCTATTGGAAGACACCATTGGAGATTAGCTTGGGAGGTGAATTGGGGGCTGGTTAAGGACGAATTCACCATCAAAAGGTCATCCAATTTTAAGGTAAGGGATCTAATTCACCTTTGAGACTTCTTTCCTCAAAGGGCTCCTTCAAAGTTGATTTTCATATGGGTTTCATTCAATTACAAAATTTATGTTATGAATTGAGTTGTTTATACTTTCTTGAGGGTACAATGAGTAGATTATCATGTAATGTAACTTAATTGGGATGAATTGCGATGTTTTGATTTAGATTGTACATTATGACCCTTAACCCCTAACCCTAGGCATGATCTTGATATGGATTAGGTTGGGTTTGATGCAATTGATTCTATTATTGATTAAATCATCCTTTATGATTGTTATTACATTGATCATGAATCTATAGTGATGAATTGAATTCCTTCATGCTAATCCTTGAGTATTGATCTAGGTTAAGAAGATAGACATAAATATCATGTTTTCGAGTTTTGATTTAGTATTGAATTACTGTGTAGTTACTCTTCTAAGTTCATTATCATGTTGGGTGTTGAATTACATTGGTGAGATGACCCAAATTGGGTTGATATATGGGTTGATGGTAAATCCCTTTATGATGAACTATGAAGGAGTGTTGGTAAGTATTGACTATCCTAATTCTCACCTTGATTATGGTTAATTGTCATCAAGTTATGATGTTGTATTGAAGTATACCTTGTTTAGAATGATAAGATGGTATGATGATTGAGTTGAAATGTTTTATGCTTTAGTTGTGAGGTTGCTTAGGGTGTACGTGCCATAAGAATGATAATATGTAATTATGCACCCTACTATGATGTGATATGCAAAGGGTTGACGTCACTTATATGTATTGTGATTGAAAGGACTATTCCTCGTACAATTCTTATTGAAATATTATGATGAATATACAAGGGCTATATCATATGACTTAAGCTAAGTTATGATTATAATAAGATTAAAGGTATTTCAATAAAAAGGGACTTTGTTTAGCACCGAGTGAACTTGACAATGGGAGGTGATGACTTGTTCATAAAAGGAAAGATTCTTCCTAAAGTTGCCCGTGTGATGACAACTCCCTTGCTTATGGGGTATGTCATCTAAGGGATTCCCATGAGGAGTGGCCCATTTACCACATGGTATGAATAGGGATATCTACCTCTTAGTTCTTAAACTATGTTGCCACCATAAGATACTAGCTAGTGGATCCACCAAGATAGCTACGTTTGTGTTGGGTTTTTCCTTGGCCGGTAGACCACCTTCCATCGGTGTAAGGTTTATGACACCGGATTCCACATTAGCTCATGTGGTCTATGTCGGTTAAGGCAAGAGTTCCCTAAACTAAAATGTATGAACAAAGTATAGACTAATTGAAGTGACTTGAGGGGTTTGACTTTAGCTTAGTTAGGGGTATGGAACTCTACCTATGCCTTGCACTAGTTTGCCTTGATAGAAGCTTTGAAAAGTTAATATTATGTATATGAACGATGATATAATGCAAATGACTTTATATGTTGAATTAGATGCTTGTGAATATGAAATTGGTTATCATTGTTAAAGAAAGAATACTATGTGAGATGGAAGACGATGCTATGTGAAGTGAATTGCTAATTATGATCTTTGGTATGTCACTTGACTAAGTAGGGTTATGGGGCTTTGCTTGGTCATTGCACGTGTGGCTTCTTAAGGATTAGAGTTGGTTGGTTTGCTTTGCTATTTCATATGATTTACTATTATTCATGTTTGTGATGTTATTACATGATGTTAGAGTTATATGAGATTATGGGTTTAAGTATGATGATTTGCATATGATATAATTAACTTGTTTAGTATGTTTAAAGGATTGGCTTAAATAACATGATTTTCTTAAATGTCCCTTTTTACCATACTTTGTTGGTTTTTGTGCATATGGTCTCATACTTAGTATATGTGGCGTACTAACCCCATTTTTTTCACTTTTCCCAAACATTTTAGGTTCCGGTCGTTGAAGTTCGTTTGAGGTGATTGGAAGGAAGACTTGGATATTCTATCATGCAAGTAGTAGGTCCTCATTTTTCGGAGAATGATGCCAATAGTCTCTTATGATGTTACTTAGTTACTACAACTTTTGTATTGACTCTATTTCCTATTTGAGACAAAGTTGTATAAAGCCTATATGTGGCTTACTTTTATTGATGTAGGGCTATTCCCAGTGTTATTGTTCTCGTTTAGATGGTTTATGAGATGACAGATTTATGACTCCATTTCTTTATTATATAAGTGCGTCAAATAAAAGTAGAAGACTATGTAATCTTTTTATACGAACAAGTCTATGTATACTTGATATAAATATGATTATGTGTATGTAGATGTCTATGTAAACCTCCGATTAGATTTAGTTCCAAAAGTTTTAATTCTTCCATATTTTAATCGATGAATGCAATGATGTGAGACTAAGAGGCTTGTCTTAGTCCTCAAAGAGGACGACGACGATTGTTACATTTAGGGGGTAAACCCGGATGTGACAAAGGTGATCTTCGTAGATTAAATTATACATAAAGTATGGGTTTCTCTCCTGGAATTCTTTCTCCAAGAGTACTTTCCATAGTCGTAATTCATGAAATCTGGAAAACTAGGGTTGTTCCCAAAGTTCTCGTCGAACTTCCCCTTCCTTAGTATCCTTGTTACGATTTCAATGTTGAATAGGTTAGAGATCATGTTGTTGGTATGTGGTGCTGGCTGATCTTAATGTGTATGGATTTTTATTAAATAATGTTGAATGAACCTATTAATTGGACTCGTTTGATTCTAAGGATTTCTTATGTGAATTAAAGAACGATGTATTACTAAGATATGTTTGATAAACGTTAAGTGTGATGTGTGACGTCTTAATGCATATTTGCTGTAAAGGTGACTTTATGAAGTGTTATACTCATCAAATGTTAATATGATGCTGTCCAAGATGCTTAAAATGTTATGCCTAAAGTCATGAACTAAGATTGGCTTAAAAGACACCTATGAAATCACATCTTGAATGAATTGACTATCTGGTGCCAATAAAATTGGCTAACACTACTTTGTCAAAACGAATGCATGCTAATGACTAGGGGCTTATGTAAATGATTGAAAGATTGGCTAACATACATATTCAATTTAAATATGAACATACGTAAAATTGGTCTATACCAGCAAAAATGGTTATGTAATTTAATATCCCAAATGTTGAGGACAATACTAATCATATGACAATCTTGTGTAGTTAGATTATCAAATGATATCATAAGCGCTTCTAAAGTAATTAAATGAATCAATAACCAAGGGCATGCCATTCATTGGGACAACTCCTAACATGCTCTACAAGAATGAATCATGAACATATGTAACTCATTGAAAGAAGTGCTCATCGTCCATAAACGACGAAACGAAGCTACTACACTAAAGTAAAGAAGTAACGTGAGTTATAACATAAATAAAGGGTTTTAAACTAAGTAAGTGACCAGAATGGGGTGTTAAAGAAAGTGAGACAAGTCTTACTTACACCTAAGTTACTATGTTAAAAGAATACTCACGAATGAAGGTGTTAGAATGTTTGAGACTAGTCTCATTAACACCTAAGGATGATATGTAAGGACAATTCACATTCATAAATGTAAAGTAAGGATGATATGTAAGGACAATTCACATTCATCAATGTAAAGTAAGGATTATATGTAAGGACAATTCACATTCATCAATGTAAGGTAAGGATGATATGTAAGGACAATTCACATTTTATCAATATGAAGTAAGTATAACAAGTCATCAAAAAGAGTGAATAAATCTCAATCTAGAAGTAAGCTTCCATAATGCTTGAGTCAACTCAAAAATATAAAGAAGATAATGAAAGTGAGCACACCACCAATAGACAAGTTATGAGCATGTACTTTCACGTGTAAATCTCATGCAACGAGGCTACCACCGAGGTGGATAAGTAGTCTCATTAAGTCCCTAGTCTTTTAGCTATGTCTAGCCAACATAGGAATTAGCCAGTGGTTTCCACCTAAGCGAGCTAGGCATGTACGATTTCACCTTGGCTGGTGATTCCACCCCTTTTTCGGTGTGGGGCAGACACAGTATTTCATGTTTACCTCACATGATCTATGTCGGTTAATGCTCACGATATGTTCTTGGTTCACTATAGCCGTGAGCCACTCCTTTGTCAGTGTAGAGTGACCATTTTAGATGGATTCGCCTTAGCCGGGGATCAACCATTTTCGGTGTGGGACAGACACTGGATTCCATGAGTATGTCACATGGTGTAAGATTCATTTTAACCGGTGAATCACCTCTTTTAAGTGTGGGGAAGACACTGTATTTCATGTTAGCTCGCAGGATCTTATTCCCTATGATGTCTTTATGAAATTGAGAATGAATGATGATGATGGAAGGTAAGTTCAAAGTGAGCAATGATGAAGAGCTTAAGAATGTCAAGTGCCAATATCACACTCATGAAGTTTCAGCAAATAATGGGCACAACCAAATAAGATTGGCTTATAATGACTACTTATATTATGCCAATAAAGGGAAATAGAAACGTAATGTTAACTAAACACCTCATAACTTCCCTAACATGAAAGTAATGAAATAAATGGCATGATCAATAGAAAATGGCTTATGAAATGCAATGAATATATAGTGTATAGAATTACTCACTATAAGGTAGGGAAATAATTCCTTAGTCCTTGGATTACTTACATCGAGTCATTGTGGGTATGGGAATACAATGAATCATTGAACTTGTAAGTAAAACATAGGACTAAAGGAATTATTGAACTACACAACAATAGGAAGAAAAAGACTAAAAAATAATCTAAGTAAGAAGAAGAGTAAGACTAAAAAATAATCTAAGTGTCAAATTTGGAGCTCTCGGGTTTGGAGGAGCAAATTTCAAATCTTCGCCCGAGTGGTTCTAAAATAATCTTGATGATACTAATGGCTTGTAATCATATAGAACATGAGTTGTGTGTTTTGAATTCATTAAAATATATCATATTCATACCACAATTCACAAATAAGGAATTAGGAAAGTCTACTGACTAGTATTTCCAGAAATGGCGTGTTGTTTAGGAAGAGCTTTCTTTGATCATGCATAGCTTTATGTGTATGTGTGCATACACCCATACATAGTACAAGTGGTGAACTACCCCCCTACTATTTAATATTTTTATAGGTGCAGGTCAGAGACCAGATTGACGACACTTGCAGCGGTTTGGACTTCAGCATTTCTCCAAACCATTTAGTAGGTCCTCTTGATTTCAAGGATGCTACATGCATTAGTCCAGTTTTAGATATAGACATATCTAGTGTATGTTGTCCCTAGCGTTTCTTTCATATTTCATTTTGAACCTTTTGATGTAAGGCCGTGTTTGGCAAACTATATACGATATAATCATCTTCAGTTTTGAATTGATTCTCTAATGGTAGATGGTTGTTTATTGATGTTGAGCTTAGTATATCATGTTTAATATGTAATGAATATATGAAGTCTATGTAAACTTCATACATATAAAAAGTTTTAAATTTTCGCAAATTTAACTAGACGAATGTGATGAATGCAAGATGAGGCTTGTCTGCGACCTCTGAGAGGTCAACGACACCAGTTGCGATTCGGATTCCCGAATGCGGGTACTTACAAATTTGGTATCAGAGCATGAGGTTAAATTACCAAGGATCTAAAGCTCAACAAAACCACGTTGCGTGATTTCTAGCTTGTGGTTGTGAAGCGCACCACAATCATGAATTAGAGACTACACGATGATAGGAAATTCTCCCTTCTTCTACTCTTTATCGTGCCATGTATTTTGAGGATCTAACTCTCTTCTTGTGTATACGTGTAGAAAATGAAGACAAGGAGGAATGTCGTGAGAAGAGTTGAGGAAGAAGCTGCGGAAGGGAATCAAATTCCTCATCAAGCCCCAGCTGCTACTGAACAAGTGCCTGTCAACCCACATGGGTTAATGGATGGTTAAGTAAGAAATGCTTTCTGCAGATGGCATAGGCCATCACGGCTCAAGTCGCGAGAGAGGGTGCTCCCATAGAGAACCCGCATGCTAGTACCATGGCTAGCAGGTTGAGGGACTTCACCAGGATGAATCCCCCAGTGTACTAAGGGTCCAAGGCTAGCGAGGATCCTCAGGAGTTCGTAGATGAGGTCCACAAGATTCTGTGTGCCATGGGAGTTGATGAGGAGGCAAAGACTGAGTTGACTGCATATCAACTCAAGGATGTGGCACAGGTTTGGTACCGGATGAGGGCTGATGGCCTAGCTAAAGGAGATGTTCCCATCACTTGGGATGTTCTTAAGACTGCTTTTCTGGAGAGGTTCTTCCCAAGGGAGCAGAGAGAAACAAAGGTTGAAGAGTTAATCAACCTAAGACAAGGAGGTATGTCTGTCAAGGAGTATTCCTTGAAATTTGTGAAATTGTCTAAGTATGCTTCTTCTCTGGTGGCAAATAGCAGGGATGAGATGAGCAGTTTCGTTACTCGCGTATCTGAGGATCTGGTAGAAGATTGTTGGGCAGCCATGCTACATGACAACATGGATTTGGGTAGATTAATGGTATATGCTCAGCAGGTAGAGGAGAGCTGCCACAAGAGGCGAATTCACGAAGGCAAGAATCCTAACGCCGCGGACCAGCCTAGTTTGAGCTCGTGTGCGGGCTCATTTGGAGTACAAAAGAGGCCTATGTTCAAGAGGTACTCAGGTAACTCCGCTCTTTAAGGTAATTCAAGAGTTAAGGTGAATAAGTATGGCCCAGAAAGGGCAATGACCGTATCGTCCAGCGAACCAACAGGCCTTGTGGTAAGTGTGGGCGTTTGCATAGAGGTGAATGTTTGGTAGGTACTAACACCTGTTTCGGGTACGGCAAAAGTGGACACATGGTCTTAGACTATCCTGAAATGAGTAATCAAGCCAAGGTAAATGCTCAGCCTAGGCCGAATGCAAATGCTGCAGCCGAACCTCCCAAGATGAACAAGTTCTATGCACTGAAAGGTAGAGAAGGGGAAGAGAAGTCAGCTGATGTAGTCACGGGCACGTTGCATATCTTTACTTTCCCTGTGTATGCATTATTAGATCCAGGATCCACTCTATCATTTGTCACTCCATTGATAGCTAGTAGATTTGATGTGCTTCCTGAAAACTTGCATGATTTAATTTTAGTAAGTACACCCATAGGGACGGCATTAGAGCCGAGAAAGTGTACAAAAATTGCCCAATTAAGGTCCTTGATATAGTCACTCACGCAGATCTATTGGAGTTAGCCATGCTCAATTTTGACATAATCTTGGGTATGGATTGGCTACACAAGTGTTCTGCCACAATCGACAGTCGAAACAGGTTAGTGAGGTTTCAGTTTCCAAATGAGTTAAAACTGGAAAGGGAAGGGCGTGGTTCAAGTTCAGTCGGCCAAATTGTTTGAAACTTAGAGGCCAATAAGATGATAACTAAGGGATATTTATATCACTTAGTTAGAGTCAATGACTTAGATGAATAAGTCCCTTCCATAGATTTTGTGCCAATAGTGAATGAGTTCCCAGATGTCTTTCTGGAGGATTTACCAGGAGTCCCTCCTGAACGTGAGATTGACTTTGGTGTTGATTTAGATCCCAACACCAAGCCAATTTTTATTCCCCCGTATAGGATGGCACTAGCTGAACTCAAAGAGTTGAAGTTGCAGTTAAAAGATCTAGTTGATAAGGGCTTCATCCAGCCGAGCATATCCCCATGGGGTGCTCCAGTGTTGTTCGTAAAGAAAAAGGATGGAACCCTTAGAATGTGCATAGATTATCGGAAACTCAACAAAGTCACTATAAAGAATAAGTACCCTCTTCCCAAAATCGACGATCTGTTTGACAAACTCCAAGGTTCAAGTTTCCTTTCCAAGATAGACCTTCGGTCAGGCTACCATCAGCTTAGAGTGAGGCAAGAAGACGTCCCTAAGACGGCTTTTCATACTAGATATGGGCACTATAAGTTTGTGGTCATGTCATTCGGTCTCACTAATGCACCAGCCGCGTTTATGGACTTTATAAATAGGGTATTCCGTGAGTACCTTGATTCCTTCGTCATAGTATTCATAGATGACATTCTCATATACTCCAAGTCTAAAGAAGAGCATGAATTACACTTAAGAGAGACATTGCAAGTACTCAGAGAACATCAGTTGTATGCAAAGTTCAGCAAATATGAATTTTGGTTGAGATCAGTGCCCTTTCTTGGTCATGTTGTGACCGACCAAGGTGTTGAAGTTGATCCTAAGAAGGTTGAGGCGGTGAAGAATTGGCCGAGACCCCTTACTCCTACAGATATTCAGAACTTTTTTGGTTTAGCCAATTATTATCGCAGGTTTGTGGAAGGGTTTTCCACTATTGCTGCACCATTGACCACATTGACAAAGAACAAGGTGAAGTTTGAGTGGTTCGAGAAATGTGAAAAGAGTTTTCAAGAACACAAGGACAAACTCACTTCGGCCCCAGTGTTGACATTGCCGAGATGTGGTGAGGGGTACGTGGTATATTTTAATGCTTCCCGAGTAGGTTTGGGCTGTTTTCTCATGCAGGATGGTAAGGTGATCGCATACGCATCAAGACAATTGAAAATCCACGAAAAGAACTACCCTACTCACGATCTTGAACTAGCCGCGGTTGTCTTTGCGTTAAAGATGTGGAGACATTATTTATATGGTGTACATGTTGATGTGTATACTGAACATAAGAGTCTTCAGTATGTATTCACGCAGAGGGAGTTGAATCTTCGTCGGAGGAGATGGCTAGAACTTCTCAAGAATTATGACATGAGTGCGTACTATTACCCAGGTAAGGCCAACGTGGTGGCTGATACATTGAGAAGACTGAGCATGGGCAGCATTTCATATATTGATGATGAGAAGAAGGAGCTGGTTAAAGAGGTACACCAATTCGCAAGATTGGGTGTACGGCTAATAGATGCACCAAGTGGGGGTGTTTCGGTTCACTCAAGTTTCGAATCCTCATTTGTTGTAGATGTTAAAGCCAATCAACACCTTGACCCAGTATTCATGGAGTTGAAAGACTCAATATTGAGTAAGTTGAATGAGTCATTCTCGTTAGGTGGAGATGGCGTACTAAGATATCAGAACAGATTATGTGTGCGCAATGTGAATGATTTGAGGTCAAGTATTTTGGCAGAAGCTCATGGTTCCAGATATTCCATCCATCCAGGTGCCACCAAAATGTACCAAGACCTTAAAGAGGTCTATTGGTGGTAAGGCATGAACAGAGATATCTCTAAGTTAGTGGAGGAATGTCCGAACTGCCAACAGGTTAAGGCCGAACACCTTAAGCCTGGAGGTCTCACTCAGCCGATTGAGATCCCAACCTGGAAGTGGTAGGCTATCAATATGGATTTTGTGGTTGGTCTGCCAAAGACTAGGAAACTACATGATTCCATTTGGGTTATTGTTGATAGGATGACCAAGTCCACTCACTTCATACCTGTGAAGTCTACATTCAAGGCCGAAGACTATGCCAAGCTTTATATAGATGAGATAGTGAGATGGCATTGATTTCTCTATCTTTATTCACTTCTCATTTTTGGGAATCTTTCTAGAAAAGTTTGGGTACACATGTGAAGCTTAGTACTTCTTTCCATCCGCAGACAGATGGGCAAGCAGAGCGTACAATCCAGACCCTTGAAGATATGTTGAGAGGATGTGCTATTGACTTCAAGGGGAGTTGGGATGATCATTTGCCGCTGATAGAGTTCTCTTACAATAATAGCTATCATTCCTGTATTGGAATGAAACCTTTCAAAGCATTATATAGCCGAAAATATAGATCTCTGATTGTCTGGTTTGAAGTAGGAGAATCAGCCATCCTTGGTCCCGAGATCGTGCATGAGGCTGTGGAGAAGGTGAAGATGATTAATGATAGATTGGCTACTGCCTACAGTCGTAATAAATCCTATGCAAATAACCGAAAGAGAGCTCTTGAGTTTGAGGTGGGTGATCAAGTCTACCTGAAGATATCACCCATGAAAGGTGTGATGAGGTTTGGTAAGAAAGGCAAGTTGAGTTCGAGGTATATAGGTCCTTATAAGATCTTGCAGCAAGTGGGAAACGTTGCATAAGATCTGAAATTACCTCAAGACTTTGCTTCTGTTCATCCAGTGTTTCACGTTTCTATGCTTAAGAAATGTCTAGGCGATTCAGCATCCATCATGCCTGTTGAGGGGTTAGGAGTTGACGAGAACCTTTCTTATAAAGAGGTTCCAGTTGAAATTTTAGATCACCAAGTGAAGCGGCTGAGGAACAAGGAGGTTTCCACCGTGAAGGTCCTATGGTGGAACCATCTTGTTGAGGGAGCAACGTGGGAGGCCGAGGCCGATATGAGATCCCACTACCCTCATTTGTTCAGTTCTTAAGGTTATATATTCTCTTCCTAAGCCTGGGTTATGTTTAAGAAAAGTCTTTAAGTATAAGTTCTTTAGTCGATTAGGTGTGATAGGCCACTAATCATATGTCTTATAATAGCACTATGTTAGTTAAAATTATGTCATGTTTGCATTTCATGTTGCTGTTTTTGTGTAACATAGACATGATTTTTGTATTGCATGAGTTGTGATGATCATTAAGTTAAGTATGATTGAGAAGGAAATTCCTCAATCTCAAATATGAAGCTTCAGATAAGCTTGAATGTTATGCATCATCCAAATAAGTGTGAATCAGATATTCACAAAAGAGAAAAGTTTAAGCATGATAAAGTAAATTTCAAAAATCACCCTCTTTGTTTAAATGATGTGTAAGTGTCATTCGGGGACGAATGTTCCTAAGGGGGGGATAATGTAACGTTCCGTAAAATCACATGTCTAATAATGATCCCAGTATGTCCTTAGGAAAGCCTATTAGGGGTACATAGGCACCCCAATTCCCAATATTGAGAAATATTGGGCATAGTATAGAAAAATTGGCTAAGAGATATTAGCCAATTTTACGAATAAGAAATATACTTTTGGGTTGCCATGTCCCAATCAAAAGATTGTCATTTGAGGAATGTACCTGCAAGGAAGACCCTAAGCTAATATAATTGGCATTATATACATATAATTCCACAACCAACGTGTGAGGTATGAGGCATCCAAGTGTCAAGCCTAGATACCATGGCACATGATCAATTAAAATGATCATGTAGATTAAGCAGTGCCCAAGGACATAGTGAGGGTCCTTGGGACAATTAGTAAATATTCCAAATGGGACATCAAGAATAGTTAGTTAGGAAAGTACAACCAACCCATGGGCAAGTACATGGGAAAAGTATGTGGGAACCGGCCGAGAAGGGGACCACGCGATATTCTAACCGAATTCGGTTAGGCGATTAGGGGCATGTGCGCGGATGGGTCTAGACAGGTGAGGCCGGGATTCCTAACCAACTCAACACCCTAACTAACTTAACCAACTAGCTAACTAAACTAGGATCAATAAAAAATGACCAGCCAAGGGATTCGAAAACATAAGACCTAGTTGGGTGACACCGAACTAACCTAACCAACTTAGGGACAACCTAGTATTTAACCTAGGATGGTCCAAAGTTGTTAGTTGTGGTCCTAGTGACTTAGGGGTATCTTAGTAATTCCCTTATGTCCCATATTTAATTAATTAAGCCATCAAATTAATTAAATTAAGCCTTGGTCAGCCGAGACACTTAGTCAAAATTGCAATTGGCTAAGTCATTGGTTCTTCTATGTCTAGACAACTTAGGAGGGGCGTTTTAGTAATTAACTAATTAGCTATTTAATTAAGTTAATTAAGTCATAAGTTTTATAATTAAAGATCAGTTCCTAAACCTAAAAATCATGATCAAAATGTTGAGACTCACGACGCTAAGACAGTAGGCGACAAACCGCAAGAAAACGTAGAACTCTAAAGAGTTCTTAGGCGAATATAAGGTTTTCTTCAAGGTTTCGTGCAAGGTTGTAACATTTCGAAATACCAAGGCATATTGTAAAACTTAACCTAGGCTCCATGAGGTCTAATCACTTTTTTAAGTCGAATTAGGTGCATATAGAGTGGTTAAGTTGTTTAAGAATCAAAATATTTAAGAAACGTCCACCACGTCCGGAAAGTTGGTTCATAAGGGGGCTATTGTGTCTTAGTTGTTTGACTAGTTTTAAGAGTTGGAATCGAACAAAAGTTGGTAGAAATAGGTGTAACACATGTGAGGGATATTTCATGATTGAAATGCCCGGGTACGACTCCCCAAGGACCAACCAAGGGCCCTTAAGAGGGACCCTTGATGCTTGGATGCAACACTGCCTGGCACTGTGCATCGATGAAAGAGATGATGGGGCGTCATTGGCTCAACAAGGCCTCGAGTCCACCGTCGTCTCACACTAAGAAAGATTCAAGAAGTCTCTCGCTTACCTAGCTACTGTTACACACGACGGAAGACGGTCGACGGGGCGTCAGTGGCTCGACGGTGCATCGAGGCCACTGTCGTCCCACATTTAGTTGATTTCTAAGGAACCCTCGCCTGCACAGTCTCTAACCAAGAAGACGGAGTGCAGAACGGAGGGAGGGGTTGCCGTCGACTCACGGACGGTCTATTTGCGGGGTTCCATCGGTGAGGGTTTGTAAATCCCTACACATTTTAAATTAAATACATTTAATTAATTAAATGGTTTAGGGGTAATTGGGGATTTAAGGAAGACTAATAAAGTTGATTTAGTCCCACTATAAATACCCTCAATCCTCATTAGCCTAAACACAACATTCAAAATAAACTCTCTTCTTTCTCTCTACTTTCTCTCTCTATTGTAAGACACCATTGGAGATTAGCTTGGGAGGTGAATTGGGGGATGGTTAAGGACGAATTCACCATCAAAAGGTCATCCAATCTTAAGGTAAGGGATCTAATTCACCTTTGAGACTTCTTTCCTCAAAGGGCTCCTTCAAAGTTGATTTTCATATGGGTTTCATTCAATTACGAAATTTATGTTATGAATTGAGTTGTTTATACTTTCTTGAGGGTACAATGAGTAGATTATCATGTAATGTAACTTAATTGGGATGAATTGAGATGGTTTGATCTAGATTGTAGATTATGACCCTTAACCCCTAACCCTAGGCATGATCTTGATATGAATTAGGTTGGGTTTGATGCAATTGATTCTATTATTGATTAAATCATCATTTATGATTGTTATTACATTGATAATGAATCTATATTAACGAATTCAATTCCTTCATGCTAATCCTTGAGTATTGATCTAGGTTAAGACGATAGACTTAGATATCATGTTTTCAAGTTTTGATTTAGTATCGAATTATGGTGTAGTGACTCTTCTAAGTTCATTATCATTTGGGTGTTGAATTACATTGGTGAGATGACCCAAATTGGGTTGATATATGGGTTGATGGTAAAGCCCTTTATGATGAACTATGAAGGAGTGTTGGTAAGTATTGACTATCCTAATTCTCACCTTGATTATGGTTAATTGTCATCAAGTTATGATGTTGTATTGAAGTATACCTTGTTTAGAATGATAAGATGGTATGATGATTGAGTTGAAATATCTTATGCTTTGGTTGTGAGGTTTCTTAGGGTGTACATGCCATAAGAATGACAACATGTAATTATGCACCCTATTATGATGTGATATGCAAAGGTGATGTCACTTATATGGATTGTGAATGAAAGGACTATTCCTCGTACAATTCTTATTGAGCTATTATGATTATTATACAAGGGCTATATCATATGACTTAAGATAAGATATGATTATAATAAGATTAAAGGTATTTCAATAAAAAGGGACTTTGTTTAGCACCGAGTGAACTTGACAATGAGAGGTGATGACTTGTTCATAAAAGGAAAGATTCATCCTAAAGTTGCCCGTGTGATGATAACTCCCTTGCTTATGGGGTATGTCATCTAAGGTATTCCCATGAGGAGCGTCCCATTTACCACATGGTATGAATAGGGATATCTACCTCTTAGTTCTTGAACTATGTTGCCACCATAGGATACTAGCTAGTGGATCCACCAAGATAGCTACATTTATGTTAGGTTCTACCTTGGCCGGTAGACCACCTTCCATCGGTGTAAGGTTTATGACACCGGATTCCACATTAGCTCATGTGGTCTATGTCGATTAAGGCAAGAGTTCCCTAAACTAAAATGAATGAACAAAGTATAGACTAATTGAAGTGACTTGAGGGATTTGACTTTAGCTTAGGTAGGGGTATGAGACTCTACCTATGCCTTGCACTAGTTTGACTTGATAGAAGCTTTGAGAAGTTAATATTATGTATATGAACTACGATATAATGCAAATGACTTTATATGTTGAATTAGATGCTTATGATTATGAAATTGGTTATCATTGTTAAAGAAAGAATACTATGTGAGATGGAAGACGATGCTATGTGAAGTGAATTGCTAATTATGATCTTTGGTATGTTACTTGACTAAGTAGGGTTATGGGGCTTTGCTTGGTCATTGCACGTGTGGCTTTTTAAGGATTAGAGTTGGTTGGTTTGCTTTGCTATTTCACATGATTTACTATTATTCATGTTTGTGATGTTATTACATGGTGTTAGAGTTATATGATATTATGGGTTTAAGTATGATGATTTGCATATGATATAATTAACTTGTTTAGTATGTTTAAAGGATTGGCTTAAATAACATGATTTTCTTAAATGTCCCTTTTTAGCATACTTTGTTGGTATTTGTGCATATGGTCTCATACTTAGTACATGTGGCGTACTAAACCCATTTTCTTCACTTTTCCCAAACATTTTAGGTTCCGGTCGTTGAAGTTGGTTTGATGTGATTGGAAGGAAGACTTGGATATTCTATCATCCAAGTGGTAGGTCCTCATTTTCCCGAGAATGATGCCAATAGTCTCTTATGAAGTTACTTAGTTACTACAACTTTTGTATTGATTCTATTTCCTATTTGAGACAAAGTTGTATAAAGCCTATATGTGGCTTACTTTTATTGATGTAGGGCTATGCCCAATGTTATTGTTCTTGTTTAGATGGTTTATGAGATGACACGGATTTATTACTCCATTTCTTTATTATATAACTGCGTCAAATCAAAGTAGAACACTATGTGATCTTCTTATACAAACAAGTCTATGTATACTTGATATAAATATGATTATGTGTATGTAGAGGTCTATGTAAACCTCCGATTAGATTTAGTTCCAAAAGTTTTAATTCTTCCATATTTTAATCGATGAATGCAATGATGTAAGACTAAGAGGCTTGTCTTAGTCCTCAAAGAGGACGACGACGACGGTTACATTTAGGGGGTAAACCCGGATGTGACAAAGGTGATCTTCGTAGATTAAATTATACATAAGGTATGGGTTTCTCTCTTGGAATTCTTTCTCCAAGAGTACTTTTCATCGTCGTAATTCATGAAATCTCAAAACCTAGGGTTGTTCCCAAAGTTCTTGTCGAACTTCCCCTTCCCTAGTATCCTTGTTACGATTTCAATGTTAAATAGGTTAGAGATCATGTTGTTGGTACGTGGTGCTGGCTGATCTTAATGTGTATGGTTTTTGATTAAATAATATTGAATGAACCTATTAATTGGACTTGTTTGATTCTAAGGATTTGTTATGTGAATTAAAGAACGATGTATTACTAAGATATGTTTGATAAACGTTAAGTGTGATGTGTGATGTCTTAATGCATATTTGCTGTAAAGGTGACTTTATGAAAGTGTTATACTCATCAAATCTTAATATGATGTTGTCCAAGATGCTTAAAACGTTATGCCTAAAGTAATGAACTAAGATTGGCTTAAAAGACACCTATGAAATCACATCTTGAATGAATTGACTATCTGGTGCCAATAAAATTGGCTAACACTACTTTGTCAAAACGAATGCATGCTAATGACTAGGCGCTTATGTAAATGATTGAAAGATTGGCTAACATACATATTCAATTTAAATATGAACATACGTAAAATTGGTCTATACCAGCAAAAATGGTTATGTAATTTAATATCCCAAATGTTGAGGCCAATACTAATCATATGACAATCTTGTGTAGTTAGATTATCAAATGATATCATAAGCTCTTTTAAAGTAATTAAATGAATCAATAACCAAGGGCATGCCATTCATTGGGACAACTCCCAACATGCTCTACAAGAATGAACCATGAACATATGTAACTCATTGAAATAAGTGCTAATAGTCCATAAACGATGAAATGAAGCTACTACACTAAAGTAAAGAAGTAACGTGAGTTATAACATAAATAAAGGGGTCTAAACTAAGTAAGTGCTCAGAATGGGGTGTTAAAGAATGTGAGACAAGTCTAACTTGCACCTAAGTTACTATGTTAAAAGAATACTCACGAATGAAGGTGTTAGAATGTGTGAGACTAGTCTCATTAACACCTAAGGATGATATGTAAGGACAATTCACATTCATAAATGTAAAGTAAGGATGATATGTAAGGACAATTCACATTCATCAATGTAAAGTAAGGATTATATGTAAGGAGAATTCACATTCATCAATGTAAAGTAAGGATGATATGTAAGGACAATTCACATTTCATCAATATAAATTAAGGATAACAAGTCATCAAAAAGAGTGAATAAATCTCAATCTAGAAGTAAGCTTCCATAATGCTTGAGTCAACTCAAAAATATAAAGAAGATAATGAAAGTGAGCACAGCACCAATAGACAAGTTATGAGCATGTGCTTTCACGTGTAAGTCTCATGCGACGAGGCTACCACGAGGTGTATAAGTAGTCTCATTAAGTCCCTAGTCTTCTAACTATGTCTAGCCAACATAGGAACTAGCCAGTGGTTTCCACCTAAGCGAGCTAGGCATGTACGATTTCACCTTGGCTGGTGATTCCACCCCTTTTTGGTGTGGGGAAGACACAGGATTTCATGTTTAGCTCACATGATCTATGTCGGTTAATGCTCACGATATGTTCTTGGTTCACTATAGCCGTGAGCCACTCCTTTTCAGTGTGGAGTGAACACTTGAGATGGATTCGTCTTAGCCGGGGATGAACCCCTTTTGGTGTGGGACAGACACTGGATTCCATAAGTAGCTCACATGGTCTAAGATTCATTTTAACCGGTGAATCACCTCTTTTTCAGTGTGGGGAAGACATTGTATTTCATGTTAGCTTGCATGATCTTATTCCTTATGATGTCTCTATGAAAGTGAGAATGAATGATGATGATGGAACATAAGTTCAAAGTGAGCAATGATGAAGAGCTTAAGAATGTCAAGTGCCAATATCACACTCATGAAGTTTCAGCAAATAATGGGCACAGCCAAATAAGATTGACTTATAATGACTTCTTATATGATGCCAATAAAGGAAAGTAGAAACGTAATGTTAACTAAACACCTCATAACTTCCCTAACATGAAAGTAATGAAATAAATGGCATGATTAATAGAGAGTGGCTTATGAAATGCAATGAATATATAGTGTAAAGAATGACTCACTATAAGGTAGGGAAATCATTCCTTAGTCCTCAGATTACTTACATCGATTGATTGTGGATATAAGAATACAATGAATCATTGAACTTGTCAGTAAAACATAGGACTAAAGGAATTATTGAACTACACAACAACACGAAGAAAAAGACTGAAAAATAATCATCTTCTGTTTTGAATTGATTCTCTAATGGTAGATGGTTGTCTATTGATGTTGAGCTTAGTATATCATGTTTAATATGTAATGACTATATGAAGTCTATGCAAACTTCATACATATAAGAAGTTTTATATTTTCCGCAAATTTAACTAGACAAATGTGATGAATGCAAGATGAGGCTTGTCTGCTACCTCTGAGAGGTCAACGACGCCGGTTGCAATTAGGATTCCAGAATCCGGGTCGTTACATAAAGAATTCATAATAATAGTAATAGTTTCCAAACCGGCCTTAATAAAAAAGCTTGAACAAATGTTTTGAAAGGAAATGCTAGGTAAAACATCCACTAGCTATGTCTAATCTACTAAAGCTAGAAAGCGTAGGCATCCTCGAACTCAAGGGGACCTACCAATGTCTGGAGGTACTAGTCCAAACCGCTTCAACGAATCTTCAATCCTCTTCAAGGACCTGCACCTATAAAAATAGTAATTGTATATGGGTTAGTAAACACTTGTACTAACTATAGGTGTATGCAAATAAACACATAAGGACTATGCCTAATCAAGAAAAGCTTATCCTATAGCAACATGCCATTTTCGAAAAGTGCTTCACTTTACTTTCCTAATTCGTTATTTATGAATCATGCTATGAATATGACATATTTTCATGAATTTAAAGCACACAACTCATTTTCTATATGAAAATAAGACCTTGGAATCATGAACATAATTTTAGAACAACTCAAGCAAAAGTTAATAATTTTGCTCCCCTTAGGCCGAGAGCTCCCTCTCCCAGCCTTAGTTTATTTTTCAGTCTTTTCTTCTTTCTGTTGTGTAGTTCAATGATATCCTTTGATCCTATGTTTTACTTACGAGTGCAATGATTCATTGTAGTCCCATACCTACAATGAATCAAGTAAGTAATCCAAAGGATTAAGGAAATGATCTGGCTACCCTACTCACAAGTTATTTCTTTCATTCTTGTTAAATTGGGAATGAAGTATTTATAAGCCAATCTTTATTGGCTATTACCATTTTTTTATTATTTTCATAATATATAGATACTGGGGCATATATTCATACTCTAATATTGGCATAAACAAATAACTGTTAAAACTTCATTCTTATTGATGACTTGATATTCTCATGCTTTTGCTTACTTAGTTCACTTTGAACTTACATTTCTTCTTCTTTGATATCAAGTTCACTTTGAACATGCTAGGTTGACTTAGGGTATTCTTTTAAGACTTCCATTGGGATCTTTCTGTGCGATGACTAAGAATGACTTACATCATTACTTAGTCTAACTTCACCCTTTGGTCATCCTATCCGAACACCCCTCATTTTCCTACATCTTTCTTTCATTCTTTCTTTCTTACTTTCTTACTGAATTTTTTAGCATTAACCAACATAAATCATGTGATCTGACATGAAATCCAGTGTCTTCCCCACACCGAAAAGAGGTGGTTCACCGGCCAAAGTGAAACTGAATACTCCCTAGCTTTCTTACGTGGATCCACTAGCTAGTAACCTATGCTGGCGACATAGTTCAAAGACTAGGAGAACTTGGAGAGCCTTATCTACCTTGGTGGTAGTCTCGTCTAATGAGGCTTACATGTGCTGGCACAAACTCATTGCTAGTGTATCGGTGCTTAGCTCAGATTTATTATACTTTAAAACTTTTAGAGTTGACACATACATTGTGGAAGCTTGCTTCTGGTATGAGGTATGCTTAGCTCAATGGATGACTTGTCATCCCTTTCTTTACTTGATGAATATGAACTTAATTCTTACATTATTATCATGGTGTGAGTGAGACTTGTCTCACGGTTTCTAACACCCTCTTATGTGAGTATCTTTGACATAATCGTTTAAGTTTAAGTGAGACTTGTCTCACTTCCTTTAACACCCTATATTAGTGTAAGATCCCAATTTTTCTAAGTTAAGCCCTAACATTTCTTAAATTTTCGTATGAGGTCATACTGAATGATTCTTAATTTTCTTAGGTTTTAAGGTAAATTTCTTAGTGTGCGAACGATTTTCAATATCAATTAAGAGCATTAGAAAAACCTTGCACAAAGTAGAGTTGAATGTTTCCTTACCAATTATGTTCAGACATAAGATTTTATTTGGGTAAAGTTCAGACGACCATATCTCTTAGAATATTACGAGTTATGTGAGCATGACCTATCAAATTAAAGGTATTTGAATCCTCTTTCCAACGCCACCAATTTCGCATCAATCTAGCTTTCGAGTAAAATGTTATGACCATTTTAGTAAATAGTATGGTGCAGTCCCATTTTGGCCGCGGGAAAATAGTAATTAAGGTAATTTCCTCTGCTTTTCCCACTAGGAAAACCTCAATAAAACGAGTTTCACAAGTCCTATAAAGCCTTACATAATCCTAATTCCATATCTAAATTTATCATTCTCTTCTCTCTCAAACCCTAGGGCAAAACCTCAAGAAAAAAAAATCAAAGTAGAAGACTCCATTAAAGAAAATTCAAGATTTGTCAAGATTCTTTAAACAAGAGTAAGGTTTAAGCTAGGATTGAAGTTCTTCATTGATATCTTCACCAAATTTTGTGGATTTTCTCCATTAAAGGTATGACTTTTGATCCTTGAAACTCGTTTCATCAAGGAGCCCAACTTTCAAAGATGTTTACTAAAGTTTTCAAAAGATGAATTGACCTTTTTCATGATCTACCATGGGTTCTTGCATTAAAGGTTTTTAATCATTGTTTAGTGATTGAATTGTGGTTATTAATATGATTTTTACTCAATTAACCTATGAACCCATGAAATTGATGAACCCTATATTTGACTAACTTATGGGTTACTTGATAGTGGTCTAATGTTTATGAATTAATGTGTAGTTTCTTATTGTCTTTCTAATGATGTAAGAATTGTATTCAATTGATGTCTAATTAGTCTTAGATTGTTAAATATATATTGAACTGACCTAGTTTCATCTAGTATTATGATTTATACTTTGAATTGATGTTCATGGTCATGGGTAAGTGCCTTATGGTATTGAATTGGATGATTTAGACATGGTTTGAAGTGGTGAGAATGGATTGGTGGTACACTGCCCTAATTCTCTTTATTTTATGTTAATTGGACTTCAATTATGTTGTGATTGGTATGGTCCACTTATGGTGGCGGTGTTATGTGATTGATGTGGCCTTGTCGGCGTTATTTTAAGTATATTGATTATCACGGCCTTGTCGGCACTACTTGAAGTGTTATGATGATTTGTGTAATTGATTATGTGAAGTATGGTTATATCTATCTACATGCTAGTAATGTGAAAGTATGTGTTCTTCAATGGATATTAGGTGATCATGTTTGATTATGACTATGTGTTTATATGTGTAGACTTAAAGTTAATACATGATTATTCCTACTTGACTATATGAGTATATGATGGTTATATTGATGATGTTATAGCAATGAATAGGATGACATAAAGATGATAAGGGTCATTCCTAGGTGCTTCAAAGAATGATATGTTATATGTGCTAATGTGAATTAATGATGTGTCTTGTTTGGTAGATTATGTCCCTTACTTTATACATGTATATGATGAATATGAACATCTTGACTTAGTAGGCTTAGGCACTTTTGTCTTGTATGTGTATGGATGAATGTTTAATGAAAGTCTAGGATCGGTATACCTAAGATGGTTCCCTTCTAAGCATGACTAATATGTGGAATCTTCTATATAGAAAGAAGGTTAAGAATGAGCTATCCTTATAGACCATTGAATGGCATCCCTAGTGAACCCATCATTTGTAGGTGCATTATGACTAGGTAATGACTAAAAGATGGTACCTTTTCATATGTCCCTTATATTGAAGTTACTCTATAAGAACAAAGGCTAGCACCGAGTGAATATGTTATGGTTTGTACCTCTACTTAAGAAGCAGACTAGAGTACAATGTACCTCTACTTGAGAATGAGACTAGAGTACATAAAGACCTTGATATTCCTTAACCATGTTCCTACATGGGATGTGTCTTAGTTCTACCCTTGGCAAGTAGAACACCTCCATCGGAGTAGGTTTATGACTGGGGATTCCATGCCTAGCTAGTATGGTCTATGTCGGTTATTGCCTATTCTCATCATGTGGGATACATGCTAGTGTTGGATAAGTTCTAGGAAGTTTAGGTAGTGTAATGGGATGCTATCTAGATATTGCATGACTAGACATTGAAGATATTAGTATGTGAGTCCCTAGGTCTTTCCAAGACCATTATGTGAAGTCTATAATG
This sequence comes from Solanum sitiens, assembly GCA_016801875.1. Lineage (NCBI taxonomy): Eukaryota > Viridiplantae > Streptophyta > Magnoliopsida > Solanales > Solanaceae > Solanum > Solanum sitiens. The sequence goes on from JABWTJ010000329.1 coordinate 1,300,099, forward strand.
AATGAAATGTCTTTTAATTGACTTAATGAACGATCACGACTTTAGCTAGGGTATGATGAATAGAATGTGCTCTATCTAGGGTAGCTTTGAGGGATGCTTAGGTAAGCTTGAAGAGGGTGTATGGGCGGTCTCTTCTTGTCCTACTTAGGTGAATCTTAGAGTAACCTTAGGTGGGTAGTTAATGAAAGGAAAAGGGAACAATCCTATCTTAGGTAGTCTTAAGGATCATTTAGGTGTGCTTAGAGAGTGTGTATGGGCGGTCTCTCTTAGTCTCACTTAAGTGAGTCTTAGGATAACTTTTGGTGAGAAGAATGTAAGCTAAAAGCGGTTACTGTGAAGTGGAACTTAGTTCACTGTAATGTTCTTCAATATTTGATTAAATGTTTATGTGATATCTTATATGTTTCTAAGGTATTAAATGTTGTTCTTATGCTTATGCTATGATGTTTTAATAAAAAACAGCATGTTTTATATAAATGTCCGTTTATCATTTTTTATGCATTACGCCATACTTAGTACAAGTGTTTGTACTAATTCCATACATTTTGTCTATTTCAAAAGGTGTTGGTGGCGTTTGAGAGGAGTCTCAAAGTTGAAGCTTAGACTAGTGTTCATTCAAGTAGAGAGTTGGTATGTCCTCACTAGATTCGAGGAAATCTTGATGTTTAGTTTTCCTTATTCAAATGTATTGTAATAGACTTAGCTAATTTCTATATGTTGAAGTACGGGTCGTGTCCCAATATATTCCTGTGTCGAAGATGGCGACTTTGAGACTTAGCCTTTCATTTTGTTTTTCTATAAAAGAGATATTTTGAAGTATTTTTATTTCCAGTGAAAAGGTTTAATTCTGCACTACTTTTCATACATGTATACAATGAATGGTACCAAAAATCTTGTCTTAGACCTCCGAGAGGTCGATGACGCCGGTCGCAATCCAAGATTGCACCCTAACTTCTAGGGTGTGGTTTTGGGACGTGACAAGCTTGGTATCAGAGCATAAGGTTATGAAGTAGTACTTAGTAATCGAAAAGTCTCAAAAAGCCATGTCTAGTACAGTCTTGACCATCAGTGTGAGTCGCGACATATCTATGGGCGAGAGGCTATAGGACGATAGAGTTTCCCTTCTTTTCTACTCCTATGTCATGCCGTAGAATGAAATGTTATGAGTTTCTTTTGCACTCTAGACTAGAGGAGCAAAGCCGGATGAGGGTGATGATGATGATTGTAAGTTCTTGTATTTCTCTCTTTAGTGATATGAGTTCCTTCTAAGAGAGGGAGTATGATTAGTAGATGGGCTAGAAAGTCATAGAAGCATGTTGCATGTGCATGGTTTTTAGGAGTCTTATTGGAATTGAATTTCATTGATTCCTTGCATTATGCATTTCATGAAGTTATGATCATGTTGTAGAATGTGTTTATAGGGTTTGGTATTGCATATTAGCATGTCTCTATCATCAATTACCTAAAGGTTGCATTTTTGAAAATTGGAAGCATGTTCATTGTAAAGTCTGCTAGTCCACTGTAAGATTTTTGAAAAAGTGACTAATTCATTCTTTGGTTGAAATTATTTGTAATGTGGTTAGAACTGATGTATATGAGCATAATAATGAATATAAAAGGAGTTTTTACTATTTGGAATGAATGATGTGAGTTATATAGCATGATGAGTTGTAGAATTGTTTCTATATACTTGTGTTGTGATTTTCTTGATTATTTGAAATTGATGTTTTCTCCTCGATTGTTTGTTGTATAATGTGTTATGTGGTATGGTTGAGAGTTGTTAACTTAATCTTTACTCTTGGAAGTGTTCGGAGACTGGCAAGTGTCATTCGAGGACGAATGTTGTCCAAGTGGGGGAGATTGTAAGATCCCAAAATTTTCTAAGTTAAGCCCTAGCAATTCTTAAATTTTTGTATAAGTTCATACTAAGTTACTCCTAATTTTCATACGTGTATGCAATGAATGGTACAAAAGGGCTTGTCTTAGACCTCCGAGAGGTCGACGACGCCGGTTTCAATTCAAGATTGCACCATAACTTCTAGGGTGTGGTTTCGGGATGTGACAATTAGGTCAATTTCATAACTCATAAGCTTTTAGTTATATCATTACTCACCTTATCTTGTTCAATGTTACTTGGTAGTCTTGTATCATTCTTTATGAAAGTTATAAGGACTTATTCAATGTGCTACTATGTTCACAATGTTCATTTAGATAGGGTATGTTGGGACTTGTCCCAATCATTGGCATACCCTGGGTTATTAGTTCATTGAGTTAAGATTGGTATGAATTAATCATTGTCAAATTCTATTACATATTTTGGAAATATTATTGCTAGCCAATTTATTGGCATAAATCAAACTTTCACTAAACGCTTGTCATAATATTATCACTAGCCAAGTCAATTACTTCATGAATATATTTTAGTAATCTCATCATTTTAAGCAAGCCAACTTTTAGCCATTGTTAGCCTATAAGAACAATTCAGTGCATTGATTTAGCATTGAAGATTCATTAACTAGCTTTGATTCTCATTCTTGATTCTTCTTAGAAAAATGCATTCCAAAAACTTACAAACATATCTACTGTAAACACACACAGTAATTGAAATCTTCATTCCTTTCAACAATAAACTGAATTTCATAAACGACTTATAAAAATTTAGTCTTCTCGAACACAATTAGGCATTATAACATTTCTTATCTCATGTAAATAATACTCTAATCATACGTATCTAACCTATAGGTCTCATTCGACATTATCAATCACAGAAACCTACACACAGTGAGTAGTTAGTACCACATACTAACAACATGCTCGAGATTTGCATTATACATACTAATAGAATCGGAAATAGGGAGGACTAGGGAGATGAACATTCAACAATTTCATCGGGAACAACCCTAGTTTTGGTTTTCTTGAATTCAAAACGTTTGAAAAGCCTGCTGGGGAAAGGAATCCAAGAGAGAAAACCCATAACTTACTGTAGAAATGAATCTACGAAGATCACCCTGTAATTTGCACAAAAATCTTGAAGAATTGCCTTGAAATCGCCTAAGGTTTTTCTTACGTTTGCTCACTATTTTTCAGTCGTAGGTTTGTACTGGTTAAACATGAGTTTAAGTCTTAGGAACGGAATATTGACTAATTCAACTTAGGCTAAATAACTTAATTAAATAAATCAATTAGCTCATTATTAAAACTCCCCTCCTAGATTGACTAAAAACAGGAGAGCATTTGACTTAGCCATATTTTGAAAATTGTTAAGGTCTGAGTTTGACCATGAATTTAAATTAATTAATTAAGTTGTTAATTTAATTAATTAAGTGACCTAGGGTAATTACTAAATTACCCCTAAGTCGCTAGGACCATAACTAACCCCTTTGGACCATCCTAGGTTAGGTACTAGGATGTTTCTTTAGTTAGATACTCGGCTAGTGTCACCCGGTTATGTCTTAGGATATCGGGCACACTAGTTAATTCATTTTAGTTAGTACTAGGTTAGTTATCTAGTTAGGTCAGTTAGTTAGAGACTATGACTGGTTAGGAAGCTCGGCCCCACGTGGCTTGACCCGATGCGTGCCTTTCCCCTAACCGCCCTAACCGAATCGGTTGGTCTTGGTCTCTCGGCCGGTAGCACATGTGCTTTCCTAACCGTGCACTCTAGAAGGTTCGCTTCTTGTCCCAAGGATCCTCACTATGTCCTTGGGCACTGCTTAATCTACATGATCATTTTAAATGATCATGTGCTATGGTACCTAGGCTTGACACTTGGATGTCTAGTACCTAATGTGTGTTAAGCAATGAAAATAAGAATTTTAGCTTAGGGTCTTCATTGCAGGTACAATTCTTAAACAATCTTGTATTGTATTTTAAGTTACTTATGTATACATAGAAATTAGCTAACACCCTTAAGCATATATTCTCTAACATGCCCAATATTACTCAATATTGGGCATTGGGATGCCTATGTACCCCAATACATATTCTTAAAATCTAATAGACACTTCACTAGACAAGTACATTTTCAGGAATGTTATATTATAGAAAATGAGTTGTGTGCTTTAAATGCATAAAATATGTCATATTCATAGCATGATTCATAAAAACGAATTAGGAAAGTGAACTGACTTAGATTTCCAAAAATGGCATGTTGCTATAGGAAGAGCTTTCCTTGATCATACATAGTCCTTATGTGTTTATGTGCATACACCCATACTTAGTACAAGTGTGTACTAACCCATATACAATTATTATTTCTAGGTGCAGGTCCTTGAAGAAGATTGAAGATTAGTTGAAGCTATTTGGACTAGTACCTCTAGACTTTGGTAGGTCCTCTTGAGTTCGAGGATGCTTACTCTTTATTTTCTAGCTTTAGTAGATTAGACATAGCTAGTGGATGTTGTCCCTAGCGTTTCTTTTCAAACATTTGTTCAAGCTTTTGTATTTAGGCCAGCTTAGCAACTATTAATGATATTATAAATTCTTCATTTCAATTGTTCAATATGTTAATAGATGGTTGTTTACTTTGAGTCGTTAGTATATCACTCTTATGCAAGAATTACATGAAGTCTAAGTACACTTCAGTAATGTTTTAAATTTTCCACTAAATTTAACTGTATGATTGTGTTGAAAGCTACGAAGAGGCTTGTCTGCGACCTCTGAGAGGTTAACGACGCCGGTCTCATCTAGGTTCTAGGACCTGGGTGTGACAATAAGGATCATTATTCAACACTCTCGCTTAAAAAAACTTCACACCTAGGTGGTACTTGTCGCCATAGGCTTGCCCTTATTTTCTCTGCTTAAGTTTACCATGTTAGATTCTTAGGATCACGATAGGACTTTCTTGGATTGTAACGTAGGCTCTGGGTCAGGTATGGTACATATGGGTACATTTTAGTGACTTGTTGCCCTCCTTAATATTACGGCTAAGCGTCCTACCTCTTTCATTGTCTATTATGACCTACTTTTCTTTTCTTGTCACCTCTGCTTGTTTTTTCCTATCTTTCTCTTTTGTGGAAGTGACTCTTACTTTTGTTTTGCTGAACACTCTTTTTCTCATCATATTTTTCCATTGTTTAATCTCTTTCTTCTTTTTCTTTATTTATTCAATTCCCAATTTTAACTGAGTCACTTCTCTTGTTTACTTTTTTTTTCTTTTCGTTTCCACATTACTCTTTTCGTATCAACTTTTCGGGTCATCACTCATAATTGCCACCCTGAACTTATGGCTTTGCCATGAGTCGAGGTACTCATTACCCAAGGTTGGGTCAGGGCCAAGACGAGGTCAGATTCTGCATTAGCCAGCCTCAACTTATGCTTTTGGCCTAAGTTGAGGTGCACATGTCCAATGAGGGACCAGTGCCAACACATTATACCCAGGGAATATGAGTTGGTGAAGAAAAGAAAGGTCTAATATAAGCTCAAAATATTTTGATAAAAAAGGGATAATAATTTCATTTGGTTCTGTTTTATTTAGGCTAGATATTTGCTAATTTGATCAAGGGCCTATGATCTTTTCCTAACTGTCAAACACAGATTCATCTAGGTACCAAAAGTGGAACAATCAAATTTCCTCACACTCTCTTGACACCTCGTTACCCTATCAGATTATCGGACACCTAGTTCGAATGTTAGATTGAGGGCCATGCAGTGGTGCATCCCTATGTCATTATTAGAGCCAACACATTCAATATTCATTATACCTATTCATGCAAGCATTCCTTCAGATCGGGATACCATCCATATTTAGCCATCATCCTTCATATTTCACTTTCATACTTTGTACAAGTTACGACACATGTTGGTTCAAAAGTAAAGTAATCAGGCTCTTGGGGCAAAAGAACACATGCAAGAAAACCACCAAGAGAGGATAATGATTTGGGTTACTCAGACTTCACCCTAACACTCACTTTCCATTCACCCTACCCCCAATAAATAACATGCAATTGTCCCCAATGCATAAGAAATATAAAGATAGGGGGGTAGGTGAAGCAAACCTGAGGCGCATAGCACCGACTATCAGCAAGCAGGCGGGTCCGGTTTCCCAGAACCCTCACCCTTAGCAGTAGGGACACCTTCAGTGGTACCCACAACAATATATGCACCTTCAGTGGTGCTCATCTCAAGAGCCTTCACTCTGGAACTAGATGCCCCAGCAGCCAACTCTCGAGCCCTCATCTGAAGGATCTCCTCATCAATCAGAGAGGCTGACCTCGCAGCCTCCAGATCCGTTCTCTCCTTCTTCCTATCCCGAGCATCATCACTCTCAGTGATGCAACTTGAACGGTGCCTCTTGGAATGCTCACGTGGAGGAGGAGGAGGTGTAGTGGTGGTAGTGAATAATACAGCAAGCATTATGTCCTATGCGATCTCCACAAGTGCGGTCTAGGGCTCGGGTCCCCTTATCTCAAGTATACTATCAACGTCCGCACACAGACTCGCCACAGCCTTCTAAGAGTCTTCAAATTAATGGTGGGGGCTGGGCGTGCTAGAACTCTCAGCTCAAATGCATCGAGGTGCTGGTGGACCGCTGAATCTTCTGCTCCATTTGCTGAGCCACCCTCTTCTCAATCTAGTCCTCATCCTCGGCAATAGTCTTCTGCATCCAACGCTGGATATGATGCAACAAGGTGGTCATATGGGCCTCTAACTTCTGGACCCTAGCTAGCGGGACCAGTAATGCTGATGGAGGTGTAGTCAGAGAGGAACTGGGTGCGCTACTAGTGCCAGGGGAAGACTCGATCAGTGTGGTGTTAGTGGGTTCTAAAGTGGTAGGATCAGCCCCTTGGTCTAACTCTACCGTCTCCTCCAAGTTCTCGCTCAACGTCTGCAAATCAACTTGGGGCCCCCTCCGTGGTGCCGCCACATTGGCCTCATCCATGATGAGACCTATGTATACAGTCCCAGTCGGTGTACGGAGGACATCACAATGCCAAATGGGTACTCCAACATCCCTACATAACTGAAAATCCATACAGGAGAACGAATAAGTAGTAGAGTGCTTAAAAGCCCTCTCATGAATCACAGAGATCAATAACTTCCCGAAAGTTATCTTGAACTCGGCTACCAGTGCTGCTACCATGACCTCCCTATCCCAGGTAAGGATGTTATCTGCAGTGGTGGGGGATAGGCGGTGGCGTACTAACAACTAGAAGAACTTGGCTGCAAAGGTGAGATATGCCTTCTTGATAAGGCCTCTAGGGTGTAACACCTAGTCTGCTCCCTCACTATCAACGGACAGATGCTGCGCAAACCACCTCTTGGTGGACTCTCTATGCTCTCGGGTTTTCTGAAAATGTCCACTCTTAACCAAGCCCCACCTGTAATCTAACTCTGCAATAAGGGGATCCCATGTAGTATCCGTAGGCGCGCTGTACAGAAAGCGGCAGATGATAGTGGGAGAAATGTCCACACGGCAGCCTCTAACCACAATCTCTGTGAGTGGGTCGTGTTTGATGGGTTTCGACCTCCTTTCTAAAGCACCTCTGAGAGTCTCCACGTATGATGTGTAGAACTCTCTCACAATCTCCTCATTGTAGGACCCCACACTCCTAGCCTTCCACTCGAGCCGGTGACGGGTAAACAAGGTATTCTTATCATGGACAGTGTGTAGGCTCCGATTAAGAACTATTCGCTCGACTGTCACCAACCGAGTCATCATCCCCTTATTTTTCAACATCTTTGCATCCCAGTAGACCAGGTATTGGCCATCTACGCACCACCGGTTTGGCTCATCAAGAACCGGTAAAGGGACCACATTCTGGAATATCGAAGCAAACTCCAAACTCTGGGCCTCATCAAATGAGGCATGGCAGACAGGAGCCTTTGGGTGAGTGGATCCAAGTTATCCGGAATGGGAGGCAGGCCTCATTTGACCCTGTAGAATGGGCGGACTCTGAACCTCAAGCCTCTTCGTAGCAAGACGCTCCCTTTGAACCCGAGGCAGACCCAGATGGTATGCCGGTCAGTGTGTGCTCCTCATCAGATTAGGAGGCAGTGACTACGCTAGATGCCACCTTCTTGGGGGTACCCCCGTGTGTCTCTAGCAATGGTGTAGGGGTCCGGGTGCTAGGGAGCACGTATTCCGGATCTCGCTCATCATTGGACGTGCCAATGAACCGCCTGGATGGTACCACGGACTTGTACGTACCCCTAGAATAGACGATGTCCGGTTTGGGGCCATATGTATCTGGAAAACACTGTGTTAGTCTCATACCAATCATGCCACACAAACAAAACAATCAAAACAGAAATCTTAAACACACAACACAGTCAAGTGCAGAATTGCAGTACTGGTTGACGGGCACTATCGACGTCTCGTTGATGAAACGATGGTCCATCGATAGTGTCCGTCGGTGGACACTTCGTAAAAATTCTCAAACTTCTTTCAACAGAACTCTCAGTTGGAAACGACGGACGTGCAGAATGGCCCGTCGATTAATCGACGAACCGTAGTCCACTTCCGTCGTGTGACACTTAAATATATTTTTAATCTCTAACAAAGAAAGGTTTAATTTGGAAACGACGGACGTGCATAACAGCCCGTCGTTCAATCGACAGAGCGTAGTCATCTTCCGTCATTTCAAAGTTGAGCAAATGTAGGTTTAGCCATCGACGGATCCCATCGACGATCCGTTGATCAACTGACGGTCCGTAGATGGGGTCTACTTTTGTTTGTCATATACAGGTTTTAGGACATGCTTTTAAACACACATTTTTAAAACCTTAAGCAAATCACAGGTTCCCCCAACGCTTAAACAACAAGTAAAAAAACAATTCGTCATCCTTAGGGTTTCGATTTTGCTATTTCGATCACCGATTCTACGAGGCTATAAAACCCTAAGTCGGCAAATTAACAATTGTTTTGATTTACACAGATTCCACCCGAAACCCATTCACTTTCTATAATTTTAAAGGACATAGTTATCATAATTTAACTATTTTACATGCAATTTTTGTTCCTAAGTCAAGACCCACATACAAATTTGGCGTTTTCAACCGCAAATGAACGAGAATTCATTGAGACAAGTTAATTGAAATACCTGAAATCAGTAGTGGAGTGATTGAGTGGGTGATCTTCTCAACAATCAACCTACATTCCTCCCTTCGAACACCGACCGTAGAAAACAATGGAGACAGAGTAGAATCTGTGAAGGTTAGGGTTGTGGGATGTCTTGGAGTTTGCGAGTTGTGGGGATTTTGAAGAAAATGGAAGGGAGAGATATTGGAATTTAATGGAAAAGGAAGGGAATAATGGGAGGGAAACAGTTGGGAGGGAATTTGAAAAGATATGTGGGAGGTAACTAAATAGTTTTATTTTAATATAGTCGATCGGGTCGGGTTGGGTCACTGGTTTTTGTGAACTGGTGATACCCCATCGACGGTCCGTAGGTCAGTCAACGAACCTTCGACTGGACCTTTTGATTGTACACAGATTTAGACCAAAGTTTAATACATACCTGGGATCTACGGACACCATCGACGGTACGTCGATTGAACGACGGCCCTTAGGTTGGTCCGTAGATCTGTGCACCATACCAATTTCTGCAGAACTCTTGGATTTGGTCCCTGCACATTGAACACCCATTAAGCTATTTTTTTTTTCTGGACATTTTTGAGACAGGGACCCTAAACTACTCTCTAGACAACACACTAAAAAAATAACACATGAACGTTAGTAAAACAAAAAGGAAACAAGAGAATGCAACTGTTCCTAAATTGAAAATTAAAAACCTATTGTTGGCTAGAGGATACACCTTGGGTTGCCTCCCAAGAAGCGCTTGATTTAACGTCGCGGCACGACGCAAGATCCTTGATTACTCAGACTTCATCAAGGCAATATGCTTCAACCACTTCATGGACACTCTCCGCATGCCCTAGATAGATCTTGATTCTCTGTCCATTGACCGTGAACCTTCCACCCTCCTTGTTCTCTAACTCAACCGCTCCATGTGGGAACACTTTAGTGATAAAGAATAGACCAGTCCACTTGGACTTGACTTTGCCCGGAAACAAGCACAACCTAGAGTTGAATAGAAGCACCAAGTCCCAACTGCAAATTCTCGCTTTTCAATCTTTTGGTCATGGTACTTCTTCATCTTCTCTTTGTAGATTGATGAATTTTCATTTGCTTTTAGGCGAAACTCATCAAGCTCATTCAACCCATTAAGTCTCTGTTCCACTGCTTCATGCCAATCCATCTTCAGTTTCTTTATCGCCCACACGGCCTTGTTTTCTTACTCAACTTGCAAGTGACAAGCCTTCCCATATACAAGTTGGTATGGAGACATACCTATGCGGGGCTTGTATGAAGTCCGGTAGGCCCAAATAGCATCATCACGCCTGTTTGACCAATCCGTTCTATTAGCATTCACAATTTTCGACAGGATATGCTTGATTTCTCTGTTAGACACATCAACTTGCCCACCAGTCTATGGATAGTACGGGGTGGCTACATTGTGGCGAACCCCATATTTATCCTATAGCCCTTTGAACAACTTGTTGTAAAAGTGAGATCCCCTATCACTAATAATGTCCCTAGGTGTGTCAATTCTGGAGAAGATGTTCTTTTTCAACAACACGGTGACACTCTTCCCTTCATTGTTGGGAAGTGCTATGGCTTCCACCCATTTTGACACATAGTCCACCGCCATAAGTATATATTTCATCCCATGAGAACTCACAAACGGGCCCATAAAATCAATGCCCCACACATCAAACAACACAATCACTAGAATGGGATTCAAGGGGAGCTCTTGCATCTTCGAAACTCCTCAATCTCTCTCACACCTATCACAAGACTTGGCAAACTCATGAGCATCTTGGTGAATGGTTGGCAAATAGTACCCACACTGCAAAAACTTGGGGGCAGTACGGATACCACTATGGTGTTCACATACTGGCGAGGAGTGACATGCCTCCAAAACAATTAGCATTTTGTCTTCCGGCACACATCAGCGAATAAGACCATCGGCAAAACTCCGGTATAAGTAAGGTTCATCCCAAATGAACTTTTTCACATCATGTAAGAACTTCATCCTTTGATGAAAGGAAAAGTCCCATCGGACTATATCATTGTCTAGATAAATCAAAAAATCGGCGAACCATGAAATCAAGTCATGAGAAGCGACCAATACATGCTCATCAGGGAAGGTATCATCAATTTCAGCCCTTACACCCAAATTTCGCATAGCTTTATCCAAATCTGGACAAGTGATCGGCAACTTGATTTTCGGTCCCTTTTCTATCTTTCACCTCAAAATCAAACTCTTGCAATAGCAGCACCCATCTAATGAACCTTGGTTTCACATCCTTCTTTGCCATTAAATACCTCAAAGAAGATTGATCAATATGCACTATGACTCTTTTGCCAAGCAAATAGGAGCAAAATTTTTCAAAAGCAAATATCATCGCAGGAACTCTTGTTCAATGACAGTGTAGTTCTTTTGAGCTTCATTTAGGGACTTACTTGCATAATAGATGGGGTGAAGGATTTTATCCCTTCTTTGTCCCAATACCACACAAAGAGCAACCCCACTAGCATCACACATCACCTCAAATTGCTTGCTCCAATCTAGGGAAATAATTATGGGTGCAGACACCAATTTCTCCTTCAACTCTCCAAACGAATTCAGACAAGATTCATCAAAAAAGAATTTACATTCCTTCTCAAGTAACTTGCATAGAGGATGTGCAATTTTTGAGTAATCTTTAATAAACCTCCGGTAGAAGCCCGAAAGTCCCATAAATCTTCTAATACCTTTAAAATAGATGGGTAGAGGAAGTCTCTTGATAACCTCAACTTTTGCTAGATCAACCTCTATCCCCTTTTCCGAGATTGGGATGACCCAATACTATACCTTCTTTCACCATAAAGTGACATTTTCCCCAATTTAGCACAAGATTGCAATCTTCAAAACTTTTTAGAACCTCGCCAAGTGACTCAAGCATCGATCAAAGGAATCACCAACAACTGAAATGTCATCCATAAACACCTCAATAGTGTCCTCCACCATATCGGAGAATATCGACAACATACATCTCTAGAAAGTGGCTGGTGCATTGCACAACCCAAACGTCATCCTCTTGAATGTGAATGTCCCATAATAACAAGTAAATGTGGTCTTCTCTTGATCCTCCGGTGCAATAGAGATCTGATTATAACCCGAATAGCCATCAAGAAAACAATACCATTTTTTTCCTCCGAGTCTATCTAACATCTGGTACATGAAGAGCATAGGAAAAATGTCATTCTCAGTCCATGCATTCAACTTCCGTTAATCCATACAAACTCCCCATCCGATCACCGGCCTCATTGGAACAAGCTCATTCCTCTCACTAAGAACTACTGTCATTCCCCCCTTCTTGGACACACACTGAACAGGGCATACCAACTACTATCTGCAATAGGGTATATGACTCTGGTATCCAACCACTTAATAATCTCCTTCTTCACTACCTCTTGCATAGGTGGATTCAACTATCTTTGGTGCTCAATACATGGCTTGTGATCGGGCATGAGTTGGATTTTGTGTGAACAAATACGGGGAGGGATCCAAATAATGTACGCAATAGTCCAACCAATGGCTCGTTTGAACCGATATTTGCGGGTGGAGACTCGCGATGCTTCATATCTAACTCCAATTTCTTTGGTTTGAACCGATATTTGCTTCGTTCAAGTGCCGCAACCAAAGACCCATACTCTTCAATGCCATCATTCTCAAAATTCATGATCACTGCCGCTAGTGCCTCAACACCTAGGCAATCTTCGATTTGTACCTCAGACATACTCTCAACCTTGTAGGATATGGTCAATACCGTTTGGAGCTCACCACACTACTTTATGGACCTACAAATGTTAAAATTTGCTTCTTCATTGTTCAACCTAAACTTTATTTGCCCTATCTCCATATAAACCAAGGTGCGACCAGTAGCAAGGAACGACCTCACAAGAATAATGGGGACCTCAAAGTCCACCTCGCAGTCAAGAATCACAAAATCCACCGGAAATATAAAAGGCTCCACTTTTACGAGCACATCATGAACTATCCCAATGGGCCTCTTCAGTGTCTATCAGCCATCAGTAATTGCATTGTAGTGGGCTTCGGGTCACCCAAACCCAATTTCTTAAAAATGGAGACAGACATGAGATTAATGCTTGCACCTAGATCACATAGTGATTTAGAAAAGTGTAATAACCCGATGGCACATGGAATAATGAAAGCTCCTGGATATTCCAATAATGAAAGCTCCTGGATATTCCTTCTTTTGCAAAATATACCTTGTAGCAATAGCACTACAATACTACATTCGGTTAACATCCTAAAAACTTACCGATCTCTTCTTTGTAACCATATTCTTCATGAACTTGGCATACCCGGGCATTTGTTCCATATCTTATATCAAAGGGACATTGATGGAAAGTTGTTTCAACATAGTGATAAAATGCCGGAATTTACCATCCTCAGTCTTCTTCACCGATCTCTGAGCGAATGGTGGTGGTGGTCTCGAAATGCGGATCAATTTTTGGGGTACATATGCTTCTTTCACTGCTTTGTCCACCAATTCACCACTAGTTTCAACTACCTCTTCATCATTTATCACCTCATCTACTACTACAGACGGCATAGGTGTATCGATGGTTTGCTTACCACCTCGAGTAGTGACCGCCATGCAATGTCCATCATTTTTTGGGTTTTTAATGGTGTTGCTAGGAAGAGTGACCGGTTAACGTGGGTTCACAGTAGTAGACAATTGGCCATTTGTAACACAAGATACTTGATAAAGACCGCATGTGCATCAACCTTTTGCCTGATATTAGCCAAATCACTTCTCAATTCATTGGTGTGGTCATCACTAGCATCAAACCTCCTCCTCATCTTCCGCAACATATCCTCAACTCGTGCCATACTACCTCCACCATCCCTAGGATAAAGTTCCCGATTATGAGGCGGAACATAGGGCCCATTTTGATTGTTTCTGTTACCATAGTTACCCCGGTTGAAGTTGTTGTCGCGGTTGTAATTTCCATCTTGAATATACTCGACCTCTCTGATGTAGTTCCCATAGATACGACCTTGATTTCCTTTACCTTGGCGCCAATTATCCTGATTTGAACCGTTGGCGTTTGGTCAGAAACCCCTCGTCCGCTTATTCACTGTATAAGTATCCTCTTCATAGTAGTATTCATCCACTGGTGGTGGTGGTTTAGTCAAGTAGTTCACCGCATTTACCTTCTCTGCACCTCCAGTGATATATTTCAATATCAACCCGAGCTCAGTCCTCGTCTGAGCCATCTCTTCATGAATCTCATCTGCGGCCAGATTGTGTGAACCTTGCACTGCAAAGGTGTTTCTCCCGGTATCCGACTTCCTAGTGATCCAAACCTTGCTGTTGTGAGAGATTTTCTCCAACTTCTCTGCGATCTCTGCATATGTGCACTCAACATAAGAACCACCCGAAATAGTATCAAGCACTGCCTTATTATTATCATCTCGCCCCCGATAGAAGTACTCTTTCAACTACTCATCATCAATGCGGTGGTTTGGGATACCTCTCACGAACGTAGTAGATCTATCCCAAAAGCTACTCAACGACTCCCCAGTTAGTGCCACAAAGTTAATCACTCTATATTTGTGGTTGAGATTTATGGACACCAGGTAGTACTGTTCTAGGAACACTTCTCTCAACTGATCCCAAGTATAGATAGAATTATAGGGCAACTCAGTAGACCATATCGCGGCCTCTTTGGTCAGTGATAGAGGGAACACTCTCAAGCTAATGACATTTATATCCAAGTTTGGCCTCCCTACACAACTCTTGCACACCGAGATCAGTTTGGCGATGTGAGCATGTGGATCCTCAGATGGTAGCCCTGAAAACAAACCCCTTACAGTGAGCATCTGTATCAAGCTACTAGTTACCACAAATGTGTGAACCTGTGGTAGAGGAGGTAGGACAAGAGGCCCATCAGAATCAGTGATGTTAATACTGCCCTTATAGAACTCTTGAGGGTGTGGGACGGGAGGTTGCATCCTCAAAGCATCATAAACTAGGTTTTCCACAACCACTTGGTTGTGAGCATCAACCGGTGGAGGATGCTGACGGTTGATCCCATCACCTAGATTATATGGATTCTATTGATTATTTGCGGAGTGTCTGATTAAATTCACGATCAAATGGAAGCGTTGGTTCTCCTCGGCTCCGTGTACTTGGCAAACACTAAAACTAGACATGAGAGAAACAAAAACAAAATAAAAAGTAAAATTAGGAAATTGTCGACTAAAATTTGGTAATGTTATTGAAGTTAATATATAAGCCACTTTCCCCGGCAGCAGCGCCAAAATTTGATACGCTCAAATTACACCTCCTTAAAGAAGTAAAAGCAGTCGTATCAAGTAAAGAACACAACTAGTAGGTTGGGGTCAATCCCACGAGGAAAATAGTTTAGACTTAACTTCAATGTACAATTACGTCTATTTAGTCAATTCCTTTCCGAAAACAAGTAATTAAAGGGGGGGTTTTGTGAAACAAAAGTGTTTAATTATTTCTAAGTAAAAAACGTAGCAAGTATGAAACTTTAGTGTTTATCAAGTTGTGAGAGAAACTAGGGTGTAAGTGTTCCCCATAGGTTCATAATGCAGTAATCCCAGCTATAACAATTCTTCCCTAGTGTTTTGCATGCAAAGTGGTAAGTTAAGTATCTCTAAATCCTTGGTCCAACATTTATAGAGTTTCACCACATACCTTGATCCGGTTACGTGTGTCTAAGTTACTAACCCTTACCTTCACTTCATATTAAGCATCATATTCAATGTATGACTTAGTTATTACTTTTAACCAATCAAAACTAGCCTATTAGATAGTATCCTACTAAATCTATATTGATAATTCTTTTCCTTTTACCTACCCCTTTGGTACGAGAAGTAGAAATAAGGCTAGTTCTAACACGTGCACTCGTTAAAAATACTACTAAGTGAAAGAATTATCAATGCATGCAAGAACCTATTTGAGAATTGTTATTAAGCTAGTATTATGTTATTAATCACCCATGGTTCCCACAACCCTAGATGTGGATCTAGTTACCCACGCATAGAAGAACTCAACTCATAGTTAAGAAATAATAAATCATGAACTTACTTTGACAAATTCGAAGAAAATCCAGAAATTCAATGAGGAACAACAAAAATCACTTGAAAACCGATTCCGGAAACTTGAATTAATGCCCAAGTTGCAAAACAAATCTCCAAGAACAAAACTAAGAAAATAATAATAGTATCCAACCCCAAAACCGAGGTTTTACACCCTATTTATAAAAACATTATCCTAAAATAAAAGGAATTTAAATAAGGAAAGTTTGTCCAAAAACGTGGCTTCATATATTGATGATGAGAAGAAGGAGCTGGTTAAAGAGGTACACCAATTGGCAAGATTGGGTGTACGGCTAATAGATGCACCAAGTGGGGGTGTTTCGGTTCACTCAAGTTTCGAATCCTCATTTGTTGTAGATGTTAAAGCCAATCAACACCTTGACCCAGTATTCATGGAGTTAAAAGACTCAATATTGAGTAAGTTGAATGAGTCATTCTCGTTAGGTGGAGATGGCGTACTAAGATATCAGAACAGATTATGTGTGCGCAATGTGAATGATTTGAGGTCAAGTATTTTGGCAGAAGCTCATGGTTCCATATATTCCATCCATCCAGGTGCCACCAAAATGTACCAAGACCTTAAAGAGGTCTATTGGTGGTAAGGCATGAACAGAGATATCTCTAAGTTAGTGGAGGAATGTCCGAACTGCCAACAGGTTAAGGCCGAACACCTTAAGCCTGGAGGTCTCACTCAGCCGATTGAGATCCCAACCTGGAAGTGGTAGGCTATCAATATGGATTTTGTGGTTGGTCTGCCAAAGACTAGGAAACTACATGATTCCATTTGGGTTATTGTTGATAGGATGACCAAGTCCACTCACTTCATACCTGTGAAGTCTACCTTCAAGGCCGAAGACTATGCCAAGCTTTATATAGATGAGATAGTGAGATGGCATTGATTTCTCTATCTTTTATTTCGGACAGAGGGGCTCAATTCACTTCTCATTTTTGGGAATCTTTCTAGAAAAGTTTGGGTACACATGTGAAGCTTAGTACTTCTTTCCATCCGCAGACAGATGGGCAAGCAGAGCGTACAATCCAGACCCTTGAAGACATGTTGAGAGGATGTGTTATTGACTTCAAGGGGAGTTGGGATGATCATTTGCCGCTGATAGAGTTTTCTTACAATAATAGCTATCATTCCTGTATTGGAATGAAACCTTTCAAAGCATTATATAGCCGAAAATATAGATCTCTGATTGTCTGGTTTGAAGTAGGAGAATCAGCCATCCTTGGTCCCGAGATCGTGCATGAGGCTGTGGAGAAGGTGAAGATGATTAATGATAGATTGGCTACTGCCTACAGTCGTAATAAATCCTATGCAAATAACCGAAAGAGAGCTCTTGAGTTTGAGGTGGGTGATCAAGTCTACCTGAATATATCACCCATGAAAGGTGTGATGAGGTTTGGTAAGAAAGGCAAGTTGAGTTCGAGGTATATAGGTCCTTATAAGATCTTGCAGCAAGTGGGAAACGTTGCATAAGATCTGAAATTACCTCAAGACTTTGCTTCTGTTCATCCAGTGTTTCACGTTTCTATGCTTAAGAAATGTCTAGGCGATTCAGCATCCATCATGCCTGTTGAGGGGTTAGGAGTTGACGAGAACCTTTCTTATAAAGAGGTTCCAGTCGAAATTTTAGATCACCAAGTGAAGCGGCTGAGGAACAAGGAGGTTTCCACCGTGAAGGTCCTATGGTGGAACCATCTTGTTGAGGGAGCAACGTGGGAGGCCGAGGCCGATATGAGATCCCACTACCCTCATTTCTTCAGTTCTTAAGGTTATATATTCTCTTCCTAAGCCTGGGTTATGTTTAAGAAAAGTCTAAGTATAAGTTCTTTAGTCGATTAGGTGTGATAGGCCACTAATCATATGTCTTATAATAGCACTATGTTAGTTAAAATTATGTCATGTTTGCATTTCATGTTGCTGTTTTTGTGTAACATAGACATGATTTTTGTATTGCATGAGTTGTGATGATCATTAAGTTAAGTATGATTGAGAAGGAAATTCCTCAATCTCAAATATGAAGCTTCAGATAAGCTTGAATGTTATGCATCATCCAAATAAGTGTGAATCAGATATTCACAAAAGAGAAAAGTTTAAGCATGATAAAGTAAATTTCAAAAATCACCCTCTTTGTTTAAATGATGTGTAAGTGTCATTCGGGGACGAATGTTCCTAAGGGGGGGATAATGTAACGTTCCGTAAAATCACATGTCTAATAATGATCCCAGTATGTCCTTAAGAAAGCCTATTAGGGGTACATAGGCACCCCAATTCCCAATATTGAGAAATATTGGGCATAGTATAGAAAAATTGGCTAAGAGATATTAGCCAATTTTACGAATAAGAAATATACTTTTGGGTTGCCATGTCCCAATCAAAAGATTGTCATTTGAGGAATGTACCTGCAAGGAAGACCCTAAGCTAATATAATTGGCATTATATACATATAATTCCACAACCAACGTGTGAGGTATGAGGCATCCAAGTGTCAAGCCTAGATACCATGGCACATGATCAATTAAAATGATCATGTAGATTAAGCAGTGCCCAAGGACATAGTGAGGGTCCTTGGGACAATTAGTAAATATTCCAAATGGGACATCAAGAATAGTTAGTTAGGAAAGTACAACCAACCCATGGGCAAGTACATGGGAAAAGTATGTGGGAACCGGCCGAGAAGGGGACCACGCGATATTCTAACCGAATTCGGTTAGGCGATTAGGGGCATGTGCGCGGATGGGTCTAGACAGGTGGGGCCGGGATTCCTAACCAACTCAACACCCTAACTAACTTAACCAACTAGCTAACTAAACTAGGATCAATAAAAAATGACCAGCCAAGGGATTCGAAAACATAAGACCTAGTTGGGTGACACCGAACTAACCTAACCAACTTAGGGACAACCTAGTATTTAACCTAGGATGGTCCAAAGTTGTTAGTTGTGGTCCTAGTGACTTAGGGGTATCTTAGTAATTCCCTTATGTCCCATATTTAATTAATTAAGCCATCAAATTAATTAAATTAAGCCTTGGTCAGCCGAGACACTTAGTCAAAATTGCAATTGGCTAAGTCATTGGTTCTTCTATGTCTAGACAACTTAGGAGGGGCGTTTTAGTAATTAACTAATTAGCTATTTAATTAAGTTAATTAAGTCATAAGTTTTATAATTCAAGATCAGTTCCTAAACCTAAAAATCATGATCAAAATGTTGAGACTCACGACGCTAAGACAGTAGGCGACAAACCGCAAGAAAACGTAGAACTCTAAAGAGTTCTTAGGCGAATATAAGGTTTTCTTCAAGGTTTCGTGCAAGGTTGTAACATTTCGAAATACCAAGGCATATTGTAAAACTTAACCTAGGCTCCATGAGGTCTAATCACTTTTTTAAGTCGAATTAGGTGCATATAGAGTGGTTAAGTTGTTTAAGAATCAAAATATTTAAGAAACGTCCACGACGTCCGGAAAGTTGGTTCATAAGGGGGCTATTGTGTCTTAGTTGTTTGACTAGTTTTAAGAGTTGGAATCGAACAAAAGTTGGTAGAAATAGGTGTAACACATGTGAGGGATATTTCATGATTGAAATGCCCGGGTACGACTCCCCAAGGACCAACCAAGGGCCCTTAAGAGGGACCCTTGATGCTTGGATGCAACACTGCCTGGCACTGTGCATCGATGAAAGAGATGACGGGGCGTCATTGGCTCAACGAGGCCTCGAGTCCACCGTCGTCCCACACTTAGAAAGATTCAAGAAGTCTCTCGCTTACCTAGCTACTGTTACACACGAACGGAAGACGGTCGACGGGGCGTCAGTGGCTCGACGGTGCATCGAGGCCACTGTCGTCCCACATTTAGTTGATTTCTAAGGAACCCTCGCCTGCACAGTCTCTAACCAAGAAGACGGAGTGCAGAACGGAGGGAGGGGTTGCCGTCGACTCACGGACGGTCTATTTGCGGGGTTCCATCGGTGAGGGTCTGTAAATCCCTACACGTTTTAAATTAAATACATTTAATTAATTAAATGGTTTAGGGGTAATTGGGGATTTAAGGAAGACTAATAAAGTTGATTTAGTCCCACTATAAATACCCTCAATCCTCATTAGCCTAAACACAACATTCAAAATAAACTCTCTTCTTTCTCTCTACTTTCTCTCTCTATTGTAAGACACCATTGGAGATTAGCTTGGGAGGTGAATTGGGGGCTGGTTAAGGACGAATTCACCATCAAAAGGTCATCCAATCTTAAGGTAAGGGATCTAATTCACCTTTGAGACTTCTTTCCTCAAAGGGCTCCTTCAAAGTTGATTTTCATATGGGTTTCATTCAATTACGAAATTTATGTTATGAATTGAGTTGTTTATACTTTCTTGAGGGTACAATGAGTAGATTATCATGTAATGTAACTTAATTGGGATGAATTGAGATGGTTTGATCTAGATTGTAGATTATGACCCTTAACCCCTAACCCTAGGCATGATCTTGATATGAATTAGGTTGGGTTTGATGCAATTGATTCTATTATTGATTAAATCATCATTTATGATTGTTATTACATTGATAATGAATCTATATTAACGAATTAAATTCCTTCATGCTAATCCTTGAGTATTGATCTAGGTTAAGACGATAGACTTAGATATCATGTTTTCAAGTTTTGATTTAGTATCGAATTATGGTGTAGTGACTCTTCTAAGTTCATTATCATTTGGGTGTTGAATTACATTGGTGAGATGACCCAAATTGGGTTGATATATGGGTTGATGGTAAAGCCCTTTATGATGAACTATGAAGGAGTGTTGGTAAGTATTGACTATCCTAATTCTCACCTTGATTATGGTTAATTGTCATCAAGTTATGATGTTGTATTGAAGTATACCTTGTTTAGAATGATAAGATGGTATGATGATTGAGTTGAAATATCTTATGCTTTGGTTGTGAGGTTTCTTAGGGTGTACATGCCATAAGAATGACAACATGTAATTATGCACCCTATTATGATGTGATATGCAAAGGTGATGTCACTTATATGGATTGTGAATGAAAGGACTATTCCTCGTACAATTCTTATTGAGCTATTATGATTATTATACAAGGGCTATATCATATGACTTAAGATAAGATATGATTATAATAAGATTAAAGGTATTTCAATAAAAAGGGACTTTGTTTAGCACCGAGTGAACTTGACAATGAGAGGTGATGACTTGTTCATAAAAGGAAAGATTCATCCTAAAGTTGCCCGTGTGATGATAACTCCCTTGCTTATGGGGTATGTCATCTAAGGTATTCCCATGAGGAGCGTCCCATTTACCACATGGTATGAATAGGGATATCTACCTCTTAGTTCTTGAACTATGTTGCCACCATAGGATACTAGCTAGTGGATCCACCAAGATAGCTACATTTATGTTAGGTTCTACCTTGGCCGGTAGACCACCTTCCATCGGTGTAAGGTTTATGACACCGGATTCCACATTAGCTCATGTGGTCTATGTCGATTAAGGCAAGAGTTCCCTAAACTAAAATGAATGAACAAAGTATAGACTAATTGAAGTGACTTGAGGGATTTGACTTTAGCTTAGGTAGGGGTATGAGACTCTACCTATGCCTTGCACTAGTTTGACTTGATAGAAGCTTTGAGAAGTTAATATTATGTATATGAACTACGATATAATGCAAATGACTTTATATGTTGAATTAGATGCTTATGATTATGAAATTGGTTATCATTGTTAAAGAAAGAATACTATGTGAGATGGAAGACGATGCTATGTGAAGTGAATTGCTAATTATGATCTTTGGTATGTTACTTGACTAAGTAGGGTTATGGGGCTTTGCTTGGTCATTGCACGTGTGGCTTTTTAAGGATTAGAGTTGGTTGGTTTGCTTTGCTATTTCACATGATTTACTATTATTCATGTTTGTGATGTTATTACATGGTGTTAGAGTTATATGATATTATGGGTTTAAGTATGATGATTTGCATATGATATAATTAACTTGTTTAGTATGTTTAAAGGATTGGCTTAAATAACATGATTTTCTTAAATGTCCCTTTTTAGCATACTTTGTTGGTATTTGTGCATATGGTCTCATACTTAGTACATGTGGCGTACTAAACCCATTTTCTTCACTTTTCCCAAACATTTTAGGTTCCGGTCGTTGAAGTTGGTTTGATGTGATTGGAAGGAAGACTTGGATATTCTATCATCCAAGTGGTAGGTCCTCATTTTCCCGAGAATGATGCCAATAGTCTCTTATGAAGTTACTTAGTTACTACAACTTTTGTATTGATTCTATTTCCTATTTGAGACAAAGTTGTATAAAGCCTATATGTGGCTTACTTTTATTGATGTAGGGCTATGCCCAATGTTATTGTTCTTGTTTAGATGGTTTATGAGATGACACGGATTTATTACTCCATTTCTTTATTATATAACTGCGTCAAATCAAAGTAGAACACTATGTGATCTTCTTATACAAACAAGTCTATGTATACTTGATATAAATATGATTATGTGTATGTAGAGGTCTATGTAAACCTCCGATTAGATTTAGTTCCAAAAGTTTTAATTCTTCCATATTTTAATCGATGAATGCAATGATGTAAGACTAAGAGGCTTGTCTTAGTCCTCAATGAGGACGACGACGACGGTTACATTTAGGGGGTAAACCCGGATGTGACAAAGGTGATCTTCGTAGATTAAATTATACATAAGGTATGGGTTTCTCTCTTGGAATTCTTTCTCCAAGAGTACTTTTCATCGTCGTAATTCATGAAATCTCAAAACCTAGGGTTGTTCCCAAAGTTCTTGTCGAACTTCCCCTTCCCTAGTATCCTTGTTACGATTTCAATGTTAAATAGGTTAGAGATCATGTTGTTGGTATGTGGTGCTGGCTGATCTTAATGTGTATGGTTTTTGATTAAATAATATTGAATGAACCTATTAATTGGACTTGTTTGATTCTAAGGATTTCTTATGTGAATTAAAGAACGATGTATTACTAAGATATGTTTGATAAACGTTAAGTGTGATGTGTGACGTCTTAATGCATATTTGCTGTAAAGGTGACTTTATGAAAGTGTTATACTCATCAAATCTTAATATGATGTTGTCCAAGATGCTTAAAACGTTATGCCTAAAGTAATGAACTAAGATTGGCTTAAAAGACACCTATGAAATCACATCTTGAATGAATTGACTATCTGGTGCCAATAAAATTGGCTAACACTACTTTGTCAAAACGAATGCATGCTAATGACTAGGCGCTTATGTAAATGATTGAAAGATTGGCTAACATACATATTCAATTTAAATATGAACATACGTAAAATTGGTCTATACCAGCAAAAATGGTTATGTAATTTAATATCCCAAATGTTGAGGCCAATACTAATCATATGACAATCTTGTGTAGTTAGATTATCAAATGATATCATAAGCGCTTTTAAAGTAATTAAATGAATCAATAACCAAGGGCATGCCATTCATTGGGACAACTCCCAACATGCTCTACAAGAATGAACCATGAACATATGTAACTCATTGAAATAAGTGCTAATAGTCCATAAACGATGAAATGAAGCTACTACACTAAAGTAAAGAAGTAACGTGAGTTATAACATAAATAAAGGGGTCTAAACTAAGTAAGTGCTCAGAATGGGGTGTTAAAGAATGTGAGACAAGTCTAACTTGCACCTAAGTTACTATGTTAAAAGAATACTCACGAATGAAGGTGTTAGAATGTGTGAGACTAGTCTCATTAACACCTAAGGATGATATGTAAGGACAATTCACATTCATAAATGTAAAGTAAGGATGATATGTAAGGACAATTCACATTCATCAATGTAAAGTAAGGATTATATGTAAGGAGAATTCACATTCATCAATGTAAAGTAAGGATGATATGTAAGGACAATTCACATTTCATCAATATAAATTAAGGATAACAAGTCATCAAAAAGAGTGAATAAATCTCAATCTAGAAGTAAGCTTCCATAATGCTTGAGTCAACTCAAAAATATAAAGAAGATAATGAAAGTGAGCACAGCACCAATAGACAAGTTATGAGCATGTGCTTTCACGTGTAAGTCTCATGCGACGAGGCTACCACCGAGGTGTATAAGTAGTCTCATTAAGTCCCTAGTCTTCTAACTATGTCTAGCCAACATAGGAACTAGCCAGTGGTTTCCACCTAAGCGAGCTAGGCATGTACGATTTCACCTTGGCTGGTGATTCCACCCCTTTTTGGTGTGGGGAAGACACAGGATTTCATGTTTAGCTCACATGATCTATGTCGGTTAATGCTCACGATATGTTCTTGGTTCACTATAGCCGTGAGCCACTCCTTTTCAGTGTGGAGTGAACACTTGAGATGGATTCGTCTTAGCCGGGGATGAACCCCTTTTGGTGTGGGACAGACACTGGATTCCATAAGTAGCTCACATGGTCTAAGATTCATTTTAACCGGTGAATCACCTCTTTTTCAGTGTGGGGAAGACATTGTATTTCATGTTAGCTTGCATGATCTTATTCCTTATGATGTCTCTATGAAAGTGAGAATGAATGATGATGATGGAACATAAGTTCAAAGTGAGCAATGATGAAGAGCTTAAGAATGTCAAGTGCCAATATCACACTCATGAAGTTTCAGCAAATAATGGGCACAGCCAAATAAGATTGACTTATAATGACTTCTTATATGATGCCAATAAAGGAAAGTAGAAACGTAATGTTAACTAAACACCTCATAACTTCCCTAACATGAAAGTAATGAAATAAATGGCATGATTAATAGAGAGTGGCTTATGAAATGCAATGAATATATAGTGTAAAGAATGACTCACTATAAGGTAGGGAAATCATTCCTTAGTCCTCAGATTACTTACATCGATTGATTGTGGATATAAGAATACAATGAATCATTGAACTTGTCAGTAAAACATAGGACTAAAGGAATTATTGAACTACACAACAACACGAAGAAAAAGACTGAAAAATAATCATCTTCTGTTTTGAATTGATTCTCTAATGGTAGATGGTTGTCTATTGATGTTGAGCTTAGTATATCATGTTTAATATGTAATGACTATATGAAGTCTATGCAAACTTCATACATATAAGAAGTTTTATATTTTCCGCAAATTTAACTAGACAAATGTGATGAATGCAAGATGAGGCTTGTCTGCTACCTCTGAGAGGTCAACGACGCCGGTTGCAATTAGGATTCCAGAATCCGGGTCGTTACATAAAGAATTCATAATAATAGTAATAGTTTCCAAACCGGCCTTAATAAAAAAGCTTGAACAAATGTTTTGAAAGGAAATGCTAGGTAAAACATCCACTAGCTATGTCTAATCTACTAAAGCTAGAAAGCGTAGGCATCCTCGAACTCAAGGGGACCTACCAATGTCTGGAGGTACTAGTCCAAACCGCTTCAACGAATCTTCAATCCTCTTCAAGGACCTGCACCTATAAAAATAGTAATTGTATATGGGTTAGTAAACACTTGTACTAACTATAGGTGTATGCAAATAAACACATAAGGACTATGCCTAATCAAGAAAAGCTTATCCTATAGCAACATGCCATTTTCGAAAAGTGCTTCACTTTACTTTCCTAATTCGTTATTTATGAATCATGCTATGAATATGACATATTTTCATGAATTTAAAGCACACAACTCATTTTCTATATGAAAATAAGACCTTGGAATCATGAACATAATTTTAGAACAACTCAAGCAAAAGTTAATAATTTTGCTCCCCTTAGGCCGAGAGCTCCCTCTCCCAGCCTTAGTTTATTTTTCAGTCTTTTCTTCTTTCTGTTGTGTAGTTCAATGATATCCTTTGATCCTATGTTTTACTTACGAGTGCAATGATTCATTGTAGTCCCATACCTACAATGAATCAAGTAAGTAATCCAAAGGATTAAGGAAATGATCTGGCTACCCTACTCACAAGTTATTTCTTTCATTCTTGTTAAATTGGGAATGAAGTATTTATAAGCCAATCTTTATTGGCTATTACCATTTTTTTATTATTTTCATAATATATAGATACTGGGGCATATATTCATACTCTAATATTGGCATAAACAAATAACTGTTAAAACTTCATTCTTATTGATGACTTGATATTCTCATGCTTTTGCTTACTTAGTTCACTTTGAACTTACATTTCTTCTTCTTTGATATCAAGTTCACTTTGAACATGCTAGGTTGACTTAGGGTATTCTTTTAAGACTTCCATTGGGATCTTTCTGTGCGATGACTAAGAATGACTTACATCATTACTTAGTCTAACTTCACCCTTTGGTCATCCTATCCGAACACCCCTCATTTTCCTACATCTTTCTTTCATTCTTTCTTTCTTACTTTCTTACTGAATTTTTTAGCATTAACCGACATAAATCATGTGATCTGACATGAAATCCAGTGTCTTCCCCACACCGAAAAGAGGTGGTTCACCGGCCAAAGTGAAACTGAATACTCCCTAGCTTTCTTACGTGGATCCACTAGCTAGTAACCTATGCTGGCGACATAGTTCAAAGACTAGGAGAACTTGGAGAGCCTTATCTACCTTGGTGGTAGTCTCGTCTAATGAGGCTTACATGTGCTGGCACAAACTCATTGCTAGTCTATCGGTGCTTAGCTCAGATTTATTATACTTTAAAACTTTTAGAGTTGACACATACATTGTGGAAGCTTGCTTCTGGTATGAGGTATGCTTAGCTCAATGGATGACTTGTCATCCCTTTCTTTACTTGATGAATATGAACTTAATTCTTACATTATTATCATGGTGTGAGTGAGACTTGTCTCACGGTTTCTAACACCCTCTTATGTGAGTATCTTT
This sequence comes from Solanum sitiens, assembly GCA_016801875.1. Taxonomy (NCBI): domain Eukaryota; kingdom Viridiplantae; phylum Streptophyta; class Magnoliopsida; order Solanales; family Solanaceae; genus Solanum; species Solanum sitiens. Next base: position 1,327,112 of record JABWTJ010000329.1, read on the forward strand.
GACATAATCGTTTAAGTTTAAGTGAGACTTGTCTCACTTCCTTTAACACCCTATATTAGTGTAAGATCCCAATTTTTCTAAGTTAAGCCCTAACATTTCTTAAATTTTCGTATGAGGTCATACTGAATGATTCTTAATTTTCTTAGGTTTTAAGGTAAATTTCTTAGTGTGCGAACGATTTTCAATATCAATTAAGAGCATTAGAAAAACCTTGCACAAAGTAGAGTTGAATGTTTCCTTACCAATTATGTTCAGACATAAGATTTTATTTGGGTAAAGTTCAGACGACCATATCTCTTAGAATATTACGAGTTATGTGAGCATGACCTATCAAATTAAAGGTATTTGAATCCTCTTTCCAACGCCACCAATTTCGCATCAATCTAGCTTTCGAGTAAAATGTTATGACCATTTTAGTAAATAGTATGGTGCAGTCCCATTTTGGCCGCGGGAAAATAGTAATTAAGGTAATTTCCTCTGCTTTTCCCACTAGGAAAACCTCAATAAAACGAGTTTCACAAGTCCTATAAAGCCTTACATAATCCTAATTCCATATCTAAATTTATCATTCTCTTCTCTCTCAAACCCTAGGGCAAAACCTCAAGAAAAAAAAATCAAAGTAGAAGACTCCATTAAAGAAAATTCAAGATTTGTCAAGATTCTTTAAACAAGAGTAAGGTTTAAGCTAGGATTGAAGTTCTTCATTGATATCTTCACCAAATTTTGTGGATTTTCTCCATTAAAGGTATGACTTTTGATCCTTGAAACTCGTTTCATCAAGGAGCCCAACTTTCAAAGATGTTTACTAAAGTTTTCAAAAGATGAATTGACCTTTTTCATGATCTACCATGGGTTCTTGCATTAAAGGTTTTTAATCATTGTTTAGTGATTGAATTGTGGTTATTAATATGATTTTTACTCAATTAACCTATGAACCCATGAAATTGATGAACCCTATATTTGACTAACTTATGGGTTACTTGATAGTGGTCTAATGTTTATGAATTAATGTGTAGTTTCTTATTGTCTTTCTAATGATGTAAGAATTGTATTCAATTGATGTCTAATTAGTCTTAGATTGTTAAATATATATTGAACTGACCTAGTTTCATCTAGTATTATGATTTATACTTTGAATTGATGTTCATGGTCATGGGTAAGTGCCTTATGGTATTGAATTGGATGATTTAGACATGGTTTGAAGTGGTGAGAATGGATTGGTGGTACACTGCCCTAATTCTCTTTATTTTATGTTAATTGGACTTCAATTATGTTGTGATTGGTATGGTCCACTTATGGTGGCGGTGTTATGTGATTGATGTGGCCTTGTCGGCGTTATTTTAAGTATATTGATTATCACGGCCTTGTCGGCACTACTTGAAGTGTTATGATGATTTGTGTAATTGATTATGTGAAGTATGGTTATATCTATCTACATGCTAGTAATGTGAAAGTATGTGTTCTTCAATGGATATTAGGTGATCATGTTTGATTATGACTATGTGTTTATATGTGTAGACTTAAAGTTAATACATGATTATTCCTACTTGACTATATGAGTATATGATGGTTATATTGATGATGTTATAGCAATGAATAGGATGACATAAAGATGATAAGGGTCATTCCTAGGTGCTTCAAAGAATGATATGTTATATGTGCTAATGTGAATTAATGATGTGTCTTGTTTGGTAGATTATGTCCCTTACTTTATACATGTATATGATGAATATGAACATCTTGACTTAGTAGGCTTAGGCACTTTTGTCTTGTATGTGTATGGATGAATGTTTAATGAAAGTCTAGGATCGGTATACCTAAGATGGTTCCCTTCTAAGCATGACTAATATGTGGAATCTTCTATATAGAAAGAAGGTTAAGAATGAGCTATCCTTATAGACCATTGAATGGCATCCCTAGTGAACCCATCATTTGTAGGTGCATTATGACTAGGTAATGACTAAAAGATGGTACCTTTTCATATGTCCCTTATATTGAAGTTACTCTATAAGAACAAAGGCTAGCACCGAGTGAATATGTTATGGTTTGTACCTCTACTTAAGAAGCAGACTAGAGTACAATGTACCTCTACTTGAGAATGAGACTAGAGTACATAAAGACCTTGATATTCCTTAACCATGTGCCTACATGGGATGTGTCTTAGTTCTACCCTTGGCAAGTAGAACACCCTCCATCGGAGTAGGTTTATGACTGGGGATTCCATGCCTAGCTAGTATGGTCTATGTCGGTTATTGCCTATTCTCATCATGTGGGATACATGCTAGTGTTGGATAAGTTCTAGGAAGTTTAGGTAGTGTAATGGGATGCTATCTAGATATTGCATGACTAGACATTGAAGATATTAGTATGTGAGTCCCTAGGTCTTTCCAAGACCATTATGTGAAGTCTATAATGAATGAAATGTCTTTTAATTGACTTAATGAACGATCACGACTTTAGCTAGGGTATGATGAATAGAATGTGCTCTATCTAGGGTAGCTTTGAGGGATGCTTAGGTAAGCTTGAAGAGGGTGTATGGGCGGTCTCTTCTTGTCCTACTTAGGTGAATCTTAGAGTAACCTTAGGTGGGTAGTTAATGAAAGGAAAAGGGAACAATCCTATCTTAGGTAGTCTTAAGGATCATTTAGGTGTGCTTAGAAAGTGTGTATGGGCGGTCTCTCTTAGTCTCACTTAAGTGAGTCTTAGGATAACTTTTGGTGAGAAGAATGTAAGCTAAAAGCGGTTACTGTGAAGTGGAACTTAGTTCACTGTAATGTTCTTCAATATTTGATTAAATGTTTATGTGATATCTTATATGTTTCTAAGGTATTAAATGTTGTTCTTATGCTTATGCTATGATGTTTTAATAAAAAACAGCATGTTTTATATAAATGTCCGTTTATCATTTTTTATGCATTATGCCATACTTAGTACAAGTGTTTGTACTAATTCCATACATTTTGTCTATTTCAAAAGGTGTTGGTGGCGTTTGAGAGGAGTCTCAAAGTTGAAGCTTAGACTAGTGTTCATTCAAGTAGAGAGTTGGTATGTCCTCACTAGATTCGAGGAAATCTTGATGTTTAGTTTTCCTTATTCAAATGTATTGTAATAGACTTAGCTAATTTCTATATGTTGAAGTACGGGTCGTGTCCCAATATATTCCTGTGTCGAAGATGGCGACTTTGAGACTTAGCCTTTCATTTTGTTTTTCTATAAAAGAGATATTTTGAAGTATTTTTATTTCCAGTGAAAAGGTTTAATTCTGCACTACTTTTCATACATGTATACAATGAATGGTACCAAAAATCTTGTCTTAGACCTCCGAGAGGTTGATGACGCCGGTCGCAATCCAAGATTGCACCCTAACTTCTAGGGTGTGGTTTTGGGACGTGACAAGCTTGGTATCAGAGCATAAGGTTATGAAGTAGTACTTAGTAATCGAAAAGTCTCAAAAAGCCATGTCTAGTACAGTCTTGACCATCAGTGTGAGTCGCGACATATCTATGGGCGAGAGGCTATAGGACGATAGAGTTTCCCTTCTTTTCTACTCCTATGTCATGCCGTAGAATGAAATGTTATGAGTTTCTTTTGCACTCTAGACTAGAGGAGCAAAGCCGGATGAGGGTGATGATGATGATTGTAAGTTCTTGTATTTCTCTCTTTAGTGATATGAGTTCCTTCTAAGAGAGGGAGTATGATTAGTAGATGGGCTAGAAAGTCATAGAAGCATGTTGCATGTGCATGGTTTTTAGGAGTCTTATTGGAATTGAATTTCATTAATTCCTTGCATTATGCATTTCATGAAGTTATGATCATGTTGTAGAATGTGTTTATAGGGTTTGGTATTGCATATTAGCGTGTCTCTATCATCAATTACCTAAAGGTTGCATTTTTGAAAATTGGAAGCATGTTCATTGTAAAGTCTGCTAGTCCACTGTAAGATTTTTGAAAAAGTGACTAATTCATTCTTTGGTTGAAATTATTTGTAATGTGGTTAGAACTGATGTATATGAGCATAATAATGAATATAAAAGGAGTTTTTACTATTTGGAATGAATGATGTGAGTTATATAGCATGATGAGTTGTAGAATTGTTTCTATATACTTGTGTTGTGATTTTCTTGATTATTTGAAATTGATGTTTTCTCCTCGATTGTTTGTTGTATAATGTGTTATGTGGTATGGTTGAGAGTTGTTAACTTAATCTTTACTCTTGGAAGTGTTCGGAGACTGGCAAGTGTCATTCGTGGACGAATGTTGTCCAAGTGGGGGAGATTGTAAGATCCCAAAATTTTCTAAGTTAAGCCCTAGCAATTCTTAAATTTTTGTATAAGTTCATACTAAGTTACTCCTAATTTTCATACGTGTATGCAATGAATGGTACAAAAGGGCTTGTCTTAGACCTCCGAGAGGTCGACGACGCCGGTTTCAATTCAAGATTGCACCATAACTTATAGGGTGTGGTTTCGGGATGTGACAATTAGGTCAATTTCATAACTCATAAGCTTTTAGTTATATCATTACTCACCTTATCTTGTTCAATGTTACTTGGTAGTCTTGTATCATTCTTTATGAAAGTTATAAGGACTTATTCAATGTGCTACTATGTTCACAATGTTCATTTAGATAGGGTATGTTGGGACTTGTCCCAATCATTGGCATACCCTGGGTTATTAGTTCATTGAGTTAAGATTGGTATGAATTAATCATTGTCAAATTCTATTACATATTTTGGAAATATTATTGCTAGCCAATTTATTGGCATAAATCAAACTTTCACTAAACGCTTGTCATAATATTATCACTAGCCAAGTCAATTACTTCATGAATATATTTTAGTAATCTCATCATTTTAAGCAAGCCAACTTTTAGCCATTGTTAGCCTATAAGAACAATTCAGTGCATTGATTTAGCATTGAAGATTCATTAACTAGCTTTGATTCTCATTCTTGATTCTTCTTAGAAAAATGCATTCCAAAAACTTACAAACATATCTACTGTAAACACACACAGTAATTGAAATCTTCATTCCTTTCAACAATAAACTGAATTTCATAAACGACTTATAAAAATTTAGTCTTCTCGAACACAATTAGGCATTATAACATTTCTTATCTCATGTAAATAATACTCTAATCATACGTATCTAACCTATAGGTCTCATTCGACATTATCAATCACAGAAACCTACACACAGTGAGTAGTTAGTACCACATACTAACAACATGCTCGAGATTTGCATTATACATACTAATAGAATCGGAAATAGGGAGGACTAGGGAGATGAACATTCAACAATTTCATCGGGAACAACCCTAGTTTTGGTTTTCTTGAATTCAAAACGTTTGAAAAGCCTGCTGGGGAAAGGAATCCAAGAGAGAAAACCCATAACTTACTGTAGAAATGAATCTACGAAGATCACCCTGTAATTTGCACAAAAATCTTGAAGAATTGCCTTGAAATCGCCTAAGGTTTTTCTTACGTTTGCTCACTATTTTTCAGTCGTAGGTTTGTACTGGTTAAACATGAGTCTAAGTCTTAGGAACGGAATATTGACTAATTCAACTTAGGCTAAATAACTTAATTAAATAAATCAATTAGCTCATTATTAAAACTCCCCTCCTAGATTGACTAAAAACAGGAGAGCATTTGACTTAGCCATATTTTGAAAATTGTTAAGGTCTGAGTTTGACCATGAATTTAAATTAATTAATTAAGTTGTTAATTTAATTAATTAAGTGACCTAGGGTAATTACTAAATTACCCCTAAGTCGCTAGGACCATAACTAACCCCTTTGGACCATCCTAGGTTAGGTACTAGGATGTTTCTTTAGTTAGATACTCGGCTAGTGTCACCCGGTTATGTCTTAGGATATCGGGCACACTAGTTAATTCATTTTAGTTAGTACTAGGTTAGTTATCTAGTTAGGTCAGTTAGTTAGAGACTATGACTGGTTAGGAAGCTCGGCCCCACGTGGCTTGACCCGATGCGTGCCTTTCCCCTAACCGCCCTAACCGAATCGGTTGGTCTTGGTCTCTCGGCCGGTAGCACATGTGCTTTCCTAACCGTGCACTCTAGAAGGTTCGCTTCTTGTCCCAAGGATCCTCACTATGTCCTTGGGCACTGCTTAATCTACATGATCATTTTAAATGATCATGTGCTATGGTACCTAGGCTTGACACTTGGATGTCTAGTACCTAATGTGTGTTAAGCAATGAAAATAAGAATTTTAGCTTAGGGTCTTCATTGCAGGTACAATTCTTAAACAATCTTGTATTGTATTTTAAGTTACTTATGTATACATAGAAATTAGCTAACACCCTTAAGCATATATTCTCTAACATGCCCAATATTACTCAATATTGGGCATTGGGATGCCTATGTACCCCAATACATATTCTTAAAATCTAATAGACACTTCACTAGACAAGTACATTTTCAGGAATGTTATATTATAGAAAATGAGTTGTGTGCTTTAAATGCATAAAATATGTCATATTCATAGCATGATTCATAAAAACGAATTAGGAAAGTGAACTGACTTAGATTTCCAAAAATGGAATGTTGTATAGGAAGAGCTTTCCTTGATCATACATAGTCCTTATGTGTTTATGTGCATACACCCATACCTAGTACAAGTGTGTACTAACCCATATACAATTATTATTTCTAGGTGCAGGTCCTTGAAGAAGATTGAAGATTAGTTGAAGCTATTTGGACTAGTACCTCTAGACTTTGGTAGGTCCTCTTGAGTTCGAGGATGCTTACTCTTTATTTTCTAGCTTTAGTAGATTAGACATAGCTAGTGGATGTTGTCCCTAGCGTTTCTTTTCAAACATTTGTTCAAGCTTTTGTATTTAGGCCAGCTTAGCAACTATTAATGATATTATAAATTCTTCATTTCAATTGTTCAATATGTTAATAGATGGTTGTTTACTTTGAGTCGTTAGTATATCACTCTTATGCAAGAATTACATGAAGTCTAAGTACACTTCAGTAATGTTTTAAATTTTCCACTAAATTTAACTGTATGATTGTGTTGAAAGCTACGAAGAGGCTTGTCTGCGACCTCTGAGAGGTTAACGACGCCGGTCTCATCTAGGTTCTAGGACCTGGGTGTGACAATAAGGATCATTATTCAACACTCTCGCTTAAAAAAACTTCACACCTAGGTGGTACTTGTCGCCATAGGCTTGCCCTTATTTTCTCTGCTTAAGTTTACCATGTTAGATTCTTAGGATCACGATAGGACTTTCTTGGATTGTAACGTAGGCTCTGGGTCAGGTATGGTACATATGGGTACATTTTAGTGACTTGTTGCCCTCCTTAATATTACGGCTAAGCGTCCTACCTCTTTCATTGTCTATTATGACCTACTTTTCTTTTCTTGTCACCTCTGCTTGTTTTTTCCTATCTTTCTCTTTTGTGGAAGTGACTCTTACTTTTGTTTTGCTGAACACTCTTTTTCTCATCATATTTTTCCATTGTTTAATCTCTTTCTTCTTTTTCTTTATTTATTCAATTCCCAATTTTAACTGAGTCACTTCTCTTGTTTACTTTTTTTTTCTTTTTGTTTCCACATTACTCTTTTCGTATCAACTTTTCGGGTCATCACTCATAATTGCCACCCTGAACTTATGGCTTTGCCATGAGTCGAGGTACTCATTACCCAAGGTTGGGTCAGGGCCAAGACGAGGTCAGATTCTGCATTAGCCAGCCTCAACTTATGCTTTTGGCCTAAGTTGAGGTGCACATGTCCAATGAGGGACCAGTGCCAACACATTATACCCAGGGAATATGAGTTGGTGAAGAAAAGAAAGGTCTAATATAAGCTCAAAATATTTTGATAAAAAAGGGATAATAATTTCATTTGGTTCTGTTTTATTTAGGCTAGATATTTGCTAATTTGATCAAGGGCCTATGATCTTTTCCTAACTGTCAAACACAGATTCATCTAGGTACCAAAAGTGGAACAATCAAATTTCCTCACACTCTCTTGACACCTCGTTACCCTATCAGATTATCGGACACCTAGTTCGAATGTTAGATTGAGGGCCATGCAGTGGTGCATCCCTATGTCATTATTAGAGCCAACACATTCAATATTCATTATACCTATTCATGCAAGCATTCCTTCAGATCGGGATACCATCCATATTTAGCCATCATCCTTCATATTTCACTTTCATACTTTGTACAAGTTACGACACATGTTGGTTCAAAAGTAAAGTAATCAGGCTCTTGGGGCAAAAGAACACATGCAAGAAAACCACCAAGAGAGGATAATGATTTGGGTTACTCAGACTTCACCCTAACACTCACTTTCCATTCACCCTACCCCCAATAAATAACATGCAATTGTCCCCAATGCATAAGAAATATAAAGATAGGGGGGTAGGTGAAGCAAACCTGAGGCGCATAGCACCGACTATCAGCAAGCAGGCGGGTCCGGTTTCCCAGAACCCTCACCCTTAGCAGTAGGGACACCTTCAGTGGTACCCACAACAATATATGCACCTTCAGTGGTGCTCATCTCAAGAGCCTTCACTCTGGAACTAGATGCCCCAGCAGCCAACTCTCGAGCCCTCATCTGAAGGATCTCCTCATCAATCAGAGAGGCTGACCTCGCAGCCTCCAGATCCGTTCTCTCCTTCTTCCTATCCCGAGCATCATCACTCTCAGTGATGCAACTTGAACGGTGCCTCTTGGAATGCTCACGTGGAGGAGGAGGAGGTGTAGTGGTGGTAGTGAATAATACAGCAAGCATTATGTCCTATGCGATCTCCACAAGTGCGGTCTAGGGCTCGGGTCCCCTTATCTCAAGTATACTATCAACGTCCGCACACAGACTCGCCACAGCCTTCTAAGAGTCTTCAAATTAATGGTGGGGGCTGGGCGTGCTAGAACTCTCAGCTCAAATGCATCGAGGTGCTGGTGGACCGGCTGAATCTTCTGCTCTATTTGCTGAGCCACCCTCTTCTCAATCTAGTCCTCATCCTCGGCAATAGTCTTCTGCATCCAACGCTGGATATGATGCAACAAGGTGGTCATATGGGCCTCTAACTTTTGGACCCTAGCTAGCGGGACCAGTAATGCTGATGGAGGTGTAGTCAGAGAGGAACTGGGTGCGCTACTAGTGCTAGGGGAAGACTCGATCAGTGTGGTGTTAGTGGGTTCTAAAGTGGTAGGATCAGCCCCTTGGTCTAACTCTACCGTCTCCTCCAAGTTCTCGCTCAACGTCTGCAAATCAACTTGGGGCCCCCTCCGTGGTGCCGCCACATTGGCCTCATCCATGATGAGACCTATGTATACAGTCCCAGTCGGTGTACGGAGGACATCACAATGCCAAATGGGTACTCCAACATCCCTACATAACTGAAAATCCATACAGGAGAACGAATAAGTAGTAGAGTGCTTAAAGGCCCTCTCATGAATCACAGAGATCAATAACTTCCCGAAAGTTATCTTGAACTCGGCTACCAGTGCTGCTACCATGACCTCCCTATCCCAGGTAAGGATGTTATCTGCAGTGGTGGGGGATAGGCGGTGGCGTACTAACAACTAGAAGAACTTGGCTGCAAAGGTGAGATATGCCTTCTTGATAAGGCCTCTAGGGTGTAACACCTAGTCTGCTCCCTCACTATCAACGGACAGATGCTGCGCAAACCACCTCTTGGTGGACTCTCTATGCTCTCGGGTTTTCTGAAAATGTCCACTCTTAACCAAGCCCCACCTGTAATCTAACTCTGCAATAAGGGCATCCCATGTAGTATCTGTAGGCGCGCTGTACAGAAAGCGGCAGATGATAGTGGGAGAAATGTCCACACGGCAGCCTCTAACCACAATCTCTGTGAGTGGGTCGTGTTTGATGGGTTTCGACCTCCTTTCTAAAGCACCTCTGAGAGTCTCCACGTATGATGTGTAGAACTCTCTCACAATCTCCTCATTGTAGGACCCCACACTCCTAGCCTTCCACTCGAGCCGGTGACGGGTAAACAAGGTATTCTTATCATGGACAGTGTGTAGGCTCCAATTAAGAACTATTCGCTCGACTGTCACCAACCGAGTCATCATCCCCTTATTTTTCAACATCTTTGCATCCCAGTAGACCAGGTATTGGCCATCTACGCACCACCGGTTTGGCTCATCAAGAACCGGTAAAGGGACCACATTCTGGAATATCGAAGCAAACTCCAAACTCTGGGCCTCATCAAATGAGGCATGGCAGACAGGAGCCTCTGGGTGAGTGGATCCAAGTTAACCGGAATGGGAGGCAGGCCTCATTTGACCCTGTAGAATGGGCGGACTCTGAACCTCAAGCCTCTTCGTAGCAAGACGCTCCCTTTGAACCCGAGGCAGACCCAGATGGTATGCCGGTCAGTGTGTGCTCCTCATCAGATTAGGAGGCAGTGACTACGCTAGATGCCACCTTCTTGGGGGTACCCCCGTGTGTCTCTAGCAATGGTGTAGGGGTCCGGGTGCTAGGGAGCACGTATTCCGGATCTCGCTCATCATTGGATGTGCCAATGAACCGCCTGGATGGTGCCACGGACTTGTACGTACCCCTAGAATAGACGATGTCCGGTTTGGGGCCATATGTATCTGGAAAACACTGTGTTAGTCTCATACCAATCATGCCACACAAACAAAACAATCAAAACAGAAATCTTAAACACACAACACAGTCAAGTGCAGAATTGCAGTACTAGTTGACGGGCACTATCGACGTCTCGTTGATGAAACGATGGTCCATCGATAGTGTCCGTCGGTGGACACTTCATAAAAATTCTCAAACTTCTTTCAACAGAACTCTCAGTTGGAAACGACGGACGTGCAGAATGGCCCGTCGATTAATCGACGAACCGTAGTCCACTTCCGTCGTGTGACACTTAAATATATTTTTAATCTCTAACAAATAAAGGTTTAATTTGGAAACGACGGACGTGCATAACAGCCCGTCGTTCAATCGACAGAGCGTAGTCATCTTCCGTCATTTCAAAGTTGAGCAAATGTAGGTTTAGCCGTCGACGGATCCCATCGACGATCCGTTGATCAACTGACGGTCCGTAGATGGGGTCTACTTTTGTTTGTCATATACAGGTTTTAGGACATGCTTTTAAACACACATTTTTAAAACCTTAAGCAAATCACAGGTTCCCCCAACGCTTAAACAACAAGTAAAAAAACAATTCGTCATCCTTAGGGTTTCGATTTTGCTATTTCGATCACCGATTCTACGAGGCTATAAAACCCTAAGTCGGCAAATTAACAATTGTTTTGATTTACATAGATTCCACCCGAAACCCATTCACTTTCTATAATTTTAAAGGACATAGTTATCATAATTTAACTATTTTACATGCAATTTTTGTTCCTAAGTCAAGACCCACATACAAATTTGGCGTTTTCAACCGCAAATGAACGAGAATTCATTGAGACAAGTTAATTGAAATACCTGAAATCAGTAGTGGAGTGATTGAGTGGGTGATCTTCTCAACAATCAACCTACATTCCTCCCTTCGAACACCGACCGTAGAAAACAATGGAGACAGAGTAGAATCTGTGAAGGTTAGGGTTGTGGGATGTCTTGGAGTTTACGAGTTGTGGGGATTTTGAAGAAAATGGAAGGGAGAGATATTGGAATTTAATGGAAAAGGAAGGGAATAATGGGAGGGAAACAGTTGGGAGGGAATTTGAAAAGATATGTGGGAGGTAACTAAATAGTTTTATTTTAATATAGTCGATCGGGTCGGGTTGGGTCACTGGTTTTTGTGAACTGGTGATACCCCATCGACGGTCCGTAGGTCAGTCAACGAACCTTCGACTGGACCTTTTGATTGTACACAGATTTAGACCAAAGTTTAATACATACCTGGGATCTACGGACACCATCGACGGTACGTCGATTGAACGACGGCCCTTAGGTTGGTCCGTAGATCTGTGCACCATACCAATTTCTGCAGAACTCTTGGATTTGGTCCCTGCACATTGAACACCCATTAAGCTATTTTTTTTTTTTGGACATTTTTGAGACAGGGACCCTAAACTACTCTCTAGACAACACACTAAAAAAATAACACATGAACGTTAGTAAAACAAAAATGAAACAAGAGAATGCAACTGTTCCTAAATTGAAAATTAAAAACCTATTGTTGGCTAGAGGATACACCTTGGGTTGCCTCCCAAGAAGCGCTTGATTTAACGTCGCGGCACGACGCAAGATCCTTGATTACTCAGACTTCATCAAGGCAATATGCTTCAACCACTTCATGGACACTCTCCGCATGCCCTAGATAGATCTTGATTCTCTGTCCATTGACCGTGAACCTTCCACCCTCCTTGTTCTCTAACTCAACCGCTCCATGTGGGAACACTTTAGTGATAAAGAATAGACCAGTCCACTTGGACTTGACTTTGCCCGGAAACAAGCACAACCTAGAGTTGAATAGAAGCACCAAGTCCCAACTGCAAATTCTCGCTTTTCAATCTTTTGGTCATGGTACTTCTTCATCTTCTCTTTGTAGATTGATGAATTTTCATTTTCTTTTAGGCGAAACTCATCAAGCTTATTCAACCCATTAAGTCTCTGTTCCACTGCTTCATGCCAATCCATCTTCAGTTTCTTTATCGCCCACACGGCCTTGTTTTCTTACTCAACTTGCAAGTGACAAGCCTTCCCATATACAAGTTGGTATGGAGACATACCTATGCGGGGCTTGTATGAAGTCCGGTAGGCCCAAATAGCATCATCACGCCTGTTTGACCAATCCGTTCTATTAGCATTCACAATTTTCGACAGGATATGCTTGATTTCTCTGTTAGACACATCAACTTGCCCACCAGTCTATGGATAGTACGGGGTGTCTACATTGTGGCGAACCCCATATTTATCCTATAGCCCTTTGAACAACTTGTTGTAAAAGTGAGATCCCCTATCACTAATAATGTCCCTAGGTGTGTCAATTCTGGAGAAGATGTTCTTTTTCAACAACACGGTGACACTCTTCCCTTCATTGTTGGGAAGTGCTATGGCTTCCACCCATTTTGACACATAGTCCACCGCCATAAGTATATATTTCATCCAATGAGAACTCACAAACGGGCCCATAAAATCAATGCCCCACACATCAAACAACACAATCACTAGAATGGGATTCAAGGGGAGCTCTTGCATCTTCGAAACTCCTCAATCTCTCTCACACCTATCACAAGACTTGGCAAACTCATGAGCATCTTGGTGAATGGTTGGCAAATAGTACCCACACTGCAAAAACTTGGGGGCAGTACGGATACCACTATGGTGTTCACATACTGGCGAGGAGTGACATGCCTCCAAAACAATTAGCATTTTGTCTTCCGGCACACATCAGCGAATAAGACCATCGGCAAAACTCCGGTATAAGTAAGGTTCATCCCAAATGAACTTTTTCACATCATGTAAGAACTTCATCCTTTGATGAAAGGAAAAGTCCCATCGGACTATATCATTGTCTAGATAAATCAAAAAATCGGCGAACCATGAAATCAAGTCATGAGAAGCGACCAATACATGCTCATCAGGGAAGGTATCATCAATTTCAGCCCTTACACCCAAATTTCGCATAGCTTTATCCAAATCTGGACAAGTGATCGGCAACTTGATTTTCGGAACCTTTTCTGTCTTTCACCTCAAAATCAAACTCTTGCAATAGCAGCACCCATCTAATGAACCTTGGTTTCACATCCTTCTTTGCCATTAAATACCTCAAAGAAGATTGATCAATATGCACTATGACTCTTTTGCCAAGCAAATAGGAGCAAAATTTTTCAAAAGCAAATATCATCGCAGGAACTCTTGTTCAATGACAGTGTAGTTCTTTTGAGCTTCATTTAGGGACTTACTTGCATAATAGATGGGGTGAAGGATTTTATCCCTTCTTTGTCCCAATACCACACAAAGAGCAACCCCACTAGCATCACACATCACCTCAAATTGCTTGCTCCAATCTAGGGAAATAATTATGGGTGCAGACACCAATTTCTCCTTCAACTCTCCAAACGAATTCAGACAAGATTCATCAAAAAAGAATTTACATTCCTTCTCAAGTAACTTGCATAGAGGATGTGCAATTTTTGAGTAATCTTTAATAAACCTCCGGTAGAAGCCCGAAAGTCCCATAAATCTTCTAATACCTTTAAAATAGATGGGTAGAGGAAGTCTCTTGATAACCTCAACTTTTGCTAGATCAACCTCTATCCCCTTTTCCGAGATTGGGATGACCCAATACTATACCTTCTTTCACCATAAAGTGACATTTTCCCCAATTTAGCACAAGATTGCAATCTTCAAAACTTTTTAGAACCTCGCCAAGTGACTCAAGCATCGATCAAAGGAATCACCAACAACTGAAATGTCATCCATAAACACCTCAATAGTGTCCTCCACCATATCGGAGAATATCGACAACATACATCTCTAGAAAGTGGCTGGTGCATTGCACAACCCAAACGTCATCCTCTTGAATGTGAATGTCCCATAATAACAAGTAAATGTGGTCTTCTCTTGATCCTCCGGTGCAATAGAGATCTGATTATAACATCTGGTACATGAAGAGCATAGGAAAAATGTCATTCTCAGTCCATGCATTCAACTTCCGTTAATCCATACAAACTCCCCATCCGATCACCGGCCTCATTGGAACAAGCTCATTCCTCTCACTAAGAACTACTGTCATTCCCCCCTTCTTGGACACACACTGAACAGGGCATACCAACTACTATCTGCAATAGGGTATATGACTCTGGTATCCAACCACTTAATAATCTCCTTCTTCACTACCTCTTGCATAGGTGGATTCAACTATCTTTGGTGCTCAATACATGGCTTGTGATCGGGCATGAGTTGGATTTTGTGTGAACAAATACGGGGAGGGATCCAAATAATGTACGCAATAGTCCAACCAATGGCTCGTTTGAACCGATATTTGCGGGTGGAGACTCGCGATGCTTCATATCTAACTCCAATTTCTTTGGTTTGAACCGATATTTGCTTCGTTCAAGTGCCGCAACCAAAGACCCATACTCTTCAATGCCATCATTCTCAAAATTCATGATCACTGCCGCTAGTGCCTCAACACCTAGGCAATCTTCGATTTGTACCTCAGACATACTCTCAACCTTGTAGGATATGGTCAATACCGTTTGGAGCTCACCACACTACTTCATGGACCTACAAATGTTAAAATTTGCTTCTTCATTGTTCAACCTAAACTTTATTTGCCCTATCTCCATATAAACCAAGGTGCGACCAGTAGCAAGGAACGACCTCACAAGAATAATGGGGACCTCAAAGTCCACCTCGCAGTCAAGAATCACAAAATCCACCAGAAATATAAAAGGCTCCACTTTTACGAGCACATCATGAACTATCCCAATGGGCCTCTTCAGTGTCTATCAGCCATCAGTAATTGCATTGTAGTGGGCTTCGGGTCACCCAAACCCAATTTCTTAAAAATGGAGACAGACATGAGATTAATGCTTGCACCTAGATCACATAGTGATTTAGAAAAGTGTAATAACCCGATGGCACATGGAATAATGAAAGCTCCTGGATATTCCAATAATGAAAGCTCCTGGATATTCCTTCTTTTGCAAAATATACCTTGTAGCAATAGCACTACAATACTACATTCGGT
Organism: Solanum sitiens; assembly: GCA_016801875.1. Classification (NCBI taxonomy): domain Eukaryota; kingdom Viridiplantae; phylum Streptophyta; class Magnoliopsida; order Solanales; family Solanaceae; genus Solanum; species Solanum sitiens. The sequence goes on from JABWTJ010000329.1 coordinate 1,342,787, forward strand.
TAACATCCTAAAAACTTACCGATCTCTTCTTTGTAACCATATTCTTCATGAACTTGGCATACCCGGGCATTTGTTCCATATCTTATATCAAAGGGACATTGATGGAAAGTTGTTTCAACATAGTGATAAAATGCCGGAATTTACCATCCTCAGTCTTCTTCACCGATCTCTGAGGGAATGGTGGTGGTGGTCTCGAAATGCGGATCAATTTTTGGGGTACATATGCTTCTTTCACTGCTTTGTCCACCAATTCACCACTAGTTTCAACTACCTCTTCATCATTTATCACCTCATCTACTACTACAGACGGCATAGGTGTATCGATGGTTTGCTTACCACCTCGAGTAGTGACCGCCATGCAATGTCCATCATTTTTTGGGTTTTTAATGGTGTTGCTAGGAAGAGTGACCGGTTAACGTGGGTTCACAGTAGTAGACAATTGGCCATTTGTAACACAAGATACTTGATAAAGACCGCATGTGCATCAACCTTTTGCCTGATATTAGCCAAATCACTTCTCAATTCCTTGGCGTGGTCATCACTAGCATCAAACCTCCTCCTCATCTTCCGCAACATATCCTCAACTCGTGCCATACTACCTCCACCATCCCTAGGATAAAGTTCCCGATTATGAGGCGGAACATAGGGCCCATTTTGATTGTTTCTGTTACCATAGTTACCCCGGTTGAAGTTGTTGTCGCGGTTGTAATTTCCATCTTGAATATACTGGACCTCTCTGATGTAGTTCCCATAGATCCGACCTTGATTTCCTTTACCTTGGCGCCAATTATCCTGATTTGAACCGTTGGCGTTTGGTCAGAAACCCCTCGTCCGCTTATTCACTGTATAAGTATCCTCTTCATAGTAGTATTCATCCACTGGTGGTGGTGGTTTAGTCAAGTAGTTCACCGCATTTACCTTCTCTGCACCTCCAGTGATATATTTCAATATCAACCCGAGCTCAGTCCTCGTCTGAGCCATCTCTTCATGAATCTCATCTGCGGCCAGATTGTGTGAACCTTGCACTGCAAAGGTGTTTCTCCCGGTATCCGACTTCCTAGTGATCCAAACCTTGCTGTTGTGAGAGATTTTCTCCAACTTCTCTGCGATCTCTGCATATGTGCACTCAACATAAGAACCACCCGAAATAGTATCAAGCACTGCCTTATTATTATCATCTCGCCCCCGATAGAAGTACTCTTTCAACTACTCATCATCAATGCGGTGGTTTGGGATACCTCTCACGAACGTAGTAGATCTATCCCAAAAGCTACTCAACGACTCCCCAGTTAGTGCCACAAAGTTAATCACTCTATATTTGTGGTTGAGATTTATGGACACCAGGTAGTACTGTTCTAGGAACACTTCTCTCAACTGATCCCAAGTATAGATAGAATTATAGGGCAACTCAGTAGACCATATCGCGGCCTCTTTGGTCAGTGATAGAGGGAACACTCTCAAGCTAATGACATTTATATCCAAGTTTGGCCTCCCTACACAACTCTTGCACACCGAGATCAGTTTGGCGATGTGAGCATGTGGATCCTCAGATGGTAGCCCTGAAAACAAACCCCTTACAGTGAGCATCTGTATCAAGCTACTAGTTACCACAAATGTGTGACCCTGTGGTAGAGGAGGTAGGACAAGAGGCCCATCAGAATCAGTGATGTTAATACTGCCCCTATAGAACTCTTGAGGGTGTGGGACGGGAGGTTGCATCCTCAAAGCATCATAAACTAGGTTTTCCACAACCACTTGGTTGTGAGCATCAACCGGTGGAGGATGCTGACGGTTGATCCCATCACCTAGATTATATGGATTCTATTGATTATTTGCGGAGTGTCTGATTAAATTCACGATCAAATGGAAGCGTTGGTTCTCCTCGGCTCCGTGTACTTGGCAAACACTAAAACTAGACATGAGAGAAACAAAAACAAAATAAAAAGTAAAATTAGGAAATTGTCGACTAAAATTCGGTAATGTTATTGAAGTTAATATATAAGCCACTTTCCCCGGCAGCAGCGCCAAAATTTGATACGCTCAAATTACACCTCCTTAAAGAAGTAAAAGCAGTCGTATCAAGTAAAGAACACCACTAGTAGGTTGGGGTCAATCCCACGAGAAAAATAGTTTAGACTTAACTTCAATGTACAATTACGTCTATTTAGTCAATTCCTTTCCGAAAACAAGTAATTAAAGGGGGGGTTTTGTGAAACAAAAGTGTTTAATTATTTCTAAGTAAAAAACGTAGCAAGTATGAAACTTTAGTGTTTATCAAGTTGTGAGAGAAACTAGGGTGTAAGTGTTCCCCATAGGTTCATAATGCAGTAATCCCAGCTATAACAATTCTTCCCTAGTGTTTTGCATGCAAAGTGGTAAGTTAAGTATCTCTAAATCCTTGGTCCAACATTTATAGAGTTTCACCACATACCTTGATCCGGTTACGTGTGTCTAAGTTACTAACCCTTACCTTCACTTCATATTAAGCATCATATTCAATGTATGACTTAGTTATTACTTTTAAACAATCAAAACTAGCCTATTAGATAGTATCCTACTAAATCTATATTGATAATTCTTTTCCTTTTACCTACCCCTTTGGTACGAGAAGTAGAAATAAGGCTAGTTCTAACACGTGCACTCGTTAAAAATACTACTAAGTGAAAGAATTATCAATGCATGCAAGAACCTATTTGAGAATTGTTATTAAGCTTGTATTATGTTATTAATCACCCATGGTTCCCACAACCCTAGATGTGGATCTAGTTACCCACGCATAGAAGAACTCAACTCATAGTTAAGAAATAATAAATCATGAACTTACTTTGACAAATTCGAAGAAAATCCAGAAATTCAATGAGGAACAACAAAAATCACTTGAAAACCGATTCCGAAAACTTGAATTAATGCCCAAGTTGCAAAACAAATCTCCAAGAACAAAACTAAGAAAATAATAATAGTATCCAACCCCAAAACCGAGGTTTTACACCCTATTTATAAAAACATTTTCCTAAAATAAAAGGAATTTAAATAAGGAAAGTTTGTCCAAAAACGTGGCTTCAATCGACGACCCCCACAGACGGTTCATCGATCAAACGATGTACTCTCGACTGCCTCCGTAATTCCAGACTTAGCATCTTTTTTCAGCCTTCACTTTGCATCTTCTCTGATCCAATCGACGGACCAACAACATGGTCCGTCGGTTCAACTACGGTCCGTCGATGCTTCTCGTCGCTCCATACTTAGATTTTCTTCAACATTGTGTACTCAGACATTCTCTGATCAGATCGACGATTTGACAGGACTGTCCGTTGATTGATCGACGGACCATCGATCCTTTTATAGCCCCACACTTGGTCAAAATTCCCCGAGTTGCTTCCAGATGCCTGAACATCCAATAGACGATCACCATATATGGTCCGTCGATGAGATGACGGACCCTCGATCGCCTTCGTGGGACACCTCTACACTAAATCTCTATAGCCTTCTACGTTTTGGTTTTTGGACAGCTTTCCTTCAAAACAAAGATAAAACATATTAAAATTACTTCAAAAAGGCTCTAGACGCACACCAATCTTAATGAAAAAGCACTGAAAGTACCATTAAACAACGGTACATCAGTAGGGTTGCATACGAGTTGAAACTCCCTAGTGAACTATCTTTGGTTGATCCGATTCTTCATGCATCCATGATTAAGAAGTGAATTGGTAATCCCGAGTACATTCTCCTATTGAAGGTCTTAGTGTGAAAGAGAACCTCTCCTATGAGGAGGTTCGGGTTGAAATCCTTGATTGTTAAGTGAAGAGGTTGATGAACAAAGAGGTGGCCTCCGTAAAAGTGTTATGGAGCAACCACCCAATTGAGGGAGAAACATGGGAGGCCGAGGCCAACATGAAGTCCCGTTATCCTCATATCTTTGCTAATTAAGGTTAGTTGTTCTTTTTAATAATGAAAATAATGAGTTGATTGTAAAAATACTTTGGTTAGGTAGAGTATAGTATAGAGGGTCTAAACATCCAATAACGATGGCCCAAGGACCACCCGAAGGGTCATGGAGGAGGATCCCAATATGGGTGGGCAGGATGCCAAAGCAGCCTGCGAAAGTCAAGAATCAGTGGGCTGATGTGCGATGCATAGCCAACACGAACCTAATTTCCTCAAATTTTTTTTGGGATATAAAATATGTGTTGGCCCCACGACGCGGAGCCAGTTCCAGATTCGGTAAAAACGTATTATTGACATGTTGACTTACAAAAAGACCCATTTAAGTGAGGGGAGTTTGGGTAACTTAGGGGGTGATTATATATATCCTAAGGGTCATTTTAAAGTCATTTTTCACTAACCCAAACCCAATTCCCAAAACAAAACCCAAAAGCTCTCACCTCTCTCTATTTTCTCTCTCCCCAATTCCTCCATTGAATAAGGAAGAAAGCTTGAAGAAGAAGGTCAATTTCTCTAGGATTTCACTTCAATTTCGTGGATTAATTTTCAATAAGGTATGAGTTCTTAACTCTTGGTATTCCTTTCCCCAAGAGTTCCTCTCAAAGTTGATTTTCAAAATACCCAATTCCATGGGGTTTTCCAATTCCAATAAGTTTTCTTCTAAACTTTAAATTGATGATAATTTGTGATTTCCTATGACTAATTAAGTATAAATTGTTGATTAATTGATGTTAATTGATGCAATTTCATGTTGATCATGTTCCCTTGCCCAATTTCCCAAATCTTGGATCTTGGTTAGAAATTTGTGGAAATTGAATTATGAATTGATTATTATACTTGTTTTATCTATTCTAATTCATCTATAGATTGACTAAGATAATGTATTGTTGGGATTGGATCAAATTCATGAGGAACCCTAATTCCCCTAACCCTAGGTTATGAATTGATGTTAATTGGGATAGTGATGATGCAATTGACCTAGTTATTGTATTAATTACTATTAATTAATGTTACTAAACCTATTATTGGATATAATTGGTTGGTTGATGGTAAGAACATAATGATGGCTTTTGAAGGAGATTTGGTAAGTCTTCAGTATCTTAACCTTTACTTCAAGTATGATGGCTTGTGATTGGTGATGTAGTTCAATTGAAGTATACCTTGTGAATAGCCTACATAGGTGTTGGTATGATGTTGAATTGAAATGTCTTGACTATGTGATTGTGAGATTATGCTTAAGAAGAAATGATATGAGGGTTGTTATGACTTGACTATGTGCCTTATTATGAAATGATGATGATGATATGCTAATCTTACATGTGAGGGTTTCTATGAAAGGATATTCTCATGCAATACCTATTGAGCTAAATGACAATGATTATACAAGTTATTAGACCCTATGACTTAAACTAAGTGAAGATTAATAAAGAAAAACATTTCAAAAGGGACTTAGCTTAGTACCGAGTGAACTTCACAATAGGAGGGGTTGACTTCCCATAGAGGAAGATTCACTCTTTAGTTCCATATGAGGTGTTGACTCCCCTACGAGGGACACTCACCCAATGGATTCCCATGGGATGAGGCTCCAATTTCCATAGGCATGTAGAGGGTTCAATAAATATCTCCTAGTTCTAGAACTATGTTGCAACCATAGGAAGACTATCTAGTGGATCCACCTAGAAAGCTACGTTAATGTTTGGCTCTTCTTAGGCCGGTAGACCACCTTCCATTGGTGTATGGCAAATGTTTGCGAAAGTAAAAATGAAGTCATGAGGTGAACTCTAGATAGGGTGACTTGAGAGGTTGGCTTAGTTTAGGTAGGGGTATGGGACTCTACCTTGGCATTGAACTAGTTGGTAGATCTCTAATTCTATGCATACACGCATGATGTAAGATTGTATGAATATGAGAAAGGACATTCACATATGAAGTAGGGTCTATGATGAAAGGACATTCTCATCTCAGAAACCTTTGAGCTATATGATGTATGATGGAGCAAGCTCCTACAGCCTTCCCTATGAATTAGAGTAGTAATGGCTTCACTATATATATTAAAAAGGCAGTTAAAGCCTAGCATCGAGTGAACATGAGAAGAGAACCTTGAAGTTTAGCAAGTCCGATTTCCCAACATAGATATTATCTCGTGAGATGGAAACCTCTACGCTAGTAAGTGAATGTTTTAAAAAGCAATCTCCATGTTCCATAACTATGTGCCCCCGTAGCTTATAGCTTGTGGATACAAATTATATAGCTATGTACGATTAGTTACACCTTACACAAGTGTTAACCCTCTATTTTCAGTGTGGGAGTAGAACACCTGATTCCATGTAGCTCACATGATCTATGTCGGTTATGGCTATATCTCTCGAAGGTTAATAAATGAACTAAGATAAGAATATCAATTCTAATCTAAAATTCTTCATAAGTGTACTTAGCATAGGTAGGACTATGGACCCTATCTATGCATTGCACTAGATGACTTCAAGAAAGGATAAGATCAGATCCTCTTATGAATTAAATACTTATGCTATGTATGAATTGTATGAATTCATGTAAAGTTATTTGTCTAAGACAAGAAATGAATTATGAGTATGCATGTGAATTGCACTTATGACTTCTAAGTGAGTTCACTTAGTAGATGTAGGGGTATGGGACTCCACGTGTACATGGCACAAGCAAGCTTGTGAGGGTGGTTTACTTATGCTACGAACTAAATGTGTTATGACTAAGGTTGTATTAAAGGAAAGAGTCCTTAATTGACGTTATAAAGTTTGTGGCCTTAGGTCCAGTTATAAATGAAAGTGTTATGACTTGTTAAGTATGTTATGCCTATTCTAGAGTGACTTCTCAGGTACACTTGGTGGAAGTAGTATTATGGGATTCTACCTACACATTGCACTGGTGTGACTTAGGAGTTATCTTAGGTAATTGTCTTTATGTGAAATTGATGTCTAGGATGTGCTTATGACTTGTGAATATATGTGGTTGTGTTTATGAAGCATCTTTATAAAAGGCTATTGTAAGGTGACCTCAAGGTGATACATTGTACTAAGTACACTTGAGAGTTACTTAAAGACAGAATTAAGATAAAATAGAGGTAATGTATTGTATTTATTTAATATGCCTAAAAGTATGATAAATAGTATTATGTGCTATTATGATTAGTATCCACGTCTATATGATGTATGTGAACTACATTGAGCTTATATGTGCGTATGTTCATGAAGTTTACTAAAAAGACATGTTGCATGATTTCAAATGAAATTTCCTCTTTAAATGCATGTTTTAGCATGGTTGGCATACTTAATACATTCTTGTACTAATATCATTCTTCTTCATTTTTTTACACAAAGTGTAGGTGGTAATGGCTAGAAGATGTCTCCTAAGTGAAGAGATTGGATAGATCTCCTAAGTTCAAGTAAATGGACCCTTACGATTCTAGGGTAGCCTAGGTCAAGATATTCTTTAAGTTGATGTAATATATTAGACTTACATTTTATATTGTGAAGGGTCGTGTTTCTATTCTATTCTATTGAGTTGTGTCTTAAGATGGCAAACAGACTTAGAGTCTAATTATGTATTTATGATATTTTATATATATATATATATATATATATATATATATATATAGATATAGATATAGATATGAAGTGATGTTCTAGCATATGATGTGCTATAAATAGTTTTAAAGTTTCCGCTATTTTTACGATTATGTAATGAAAGATGTCTAAGGTATTTTCTTAGACCTCTGAGAGGTCGATGACGACGTGTGGTGTTCTAGGAGTACTCTAACTTTTAGGGGGTACTAAGGTTTTATATTTTGTCCTTAGGTTTCAAAGACTCGTATTGCCACGTCTAGTAGAGTCTCGTTTAATTTGTGGTGAGTCGCGACACATACATGATGGGGGAGGCTATATGATGATAGAGTTTCCATTCTTCATTATCCTTATGTTTTTCCATTGAACCTAACTCTATATGATGTCTCTCTCTTATGTTTCCTTGTTCGGTGGTCTTTTAGATGTGATTGCTTTTATTGGGATGATATCTCAATACTTGAGGGAGAAAAGGTGAGTTTTGATACTTACCTTGGTTTTATGGTTTGGTGAGTATATGTGAAGGTTAATTTAGTACGTGTTGATGTATGTCATTTATGAATCTAGGTGATTTATGAGTAAGGAGATTTTATGTTGAGAAGTTATGATTATGTGGTTAAGCTTGTTACTAGTTGTTATGGTTGAATGCAGTTCCCCTTAGAATGATGGATTGCCTTATGATTATGTAGGATGGTAGCATGATGTTATGATATAGGTTTGAAAAGTCTTGGAGAATGTGGTATATAGTAAGAAAAATGAATGTTGCCTTTGTATATGTGAAATTCTTCATAGTTGTCCTTTTGTGGATTGGAATCTTTTGTAAAGGCTTGCTCGTAAGGAGGGAAGATAGTGTGTTGAGCTTGTAAAGTGATTGTGAAGTATGATAGGTAATGGGAGAACCCTTATGACTAGTTAATGATTCCCTCTATGAACCTATTCTAAGAGTGGTAAAAAAGTGGAATAAGAGTTTTATTTCATATGTTGGAAGTATGATTACCCTAAGGTGACTTGTGGAGATGTATGGTATGTACCCCTTAGCTCTTAAACAGAAGGAGAGAATTGAAGTTGATCTACTTTGAAGTGGTAAGTTGTCTTTTAAGCTTGAATTTGAGTATGTTCAATAGAAAAGTGCTTAGATTATACCTAGGCATGGTTGGTTGGATGGTTCCACCCAAAGTGATGACCCTTATAGGTATGTATTGACTTGCCTTGACCTTAGTTTTAAAGGGCATGAGGTGATGAACATTGATTCCTTATCCCAAGTGGGGGATAGTGTGCACAGATGGTAAGATGTTAAGTGCCCTTGATGTCCCTATGTTGAGTTCCTTTGAACTTCTCTAGATTGAAAATCACTATGAACTGATGGTAATAAGAATGTTCATAAACTTAGATTCCAAAAGAGGGATGATGTGCTTAGTTAATAAATTGGTTAGCAATATATTGTCCAAAATGTTTAACAGAATTGGCTTACAATGTTATTTCCAAAATATGATATAAAATTGGCTAATGACTAATTTATACCAAATTAAGCATGACCAATGTAACTCAAATAATTCATAACCATGGGTATGCCAATCATTGGGACAAGTCCCAACATACCCTATCAAAATGAACTATTAATATAGTAGTACATTGAGTAAAGTTTATAATGTTCATAAAGAATGGTACAAGGCTATCAAATAACATTGAACAAGATAAGGTGAGTAATAACATAACTAAAATCTTATGAGTTATGAAATGGACAAGAATGGGGTGTTAAAGGAAGTGAGACAAGTCTCACTTACAGCTAGTCAACTATGTTAAAGATACTCACATAAGAGGGTGCTAGAAGCCGTAAGACAAGTCTCACTCACACCATGATGATAATGTAATACTTAAGTTCATATTCAACAAGCAAAGAAAGGGATGACCAGTTACCCATAGAGTTAAGTAAACCTCATACTAGAAACAAGCTTCCATAATGTTTGAGTCAACTCTAAAAGATATTAAGTAAAGATAAATTTGAGCTTAGCACCGATAGACTAGAAATGAGCTTGTGCTCAGCACATATATGCCTCATGAGATAAGTCTACCACCAAGGTGGATAAGTAGTCTCCTAAATCTCCTAGTCTTTGAACTATGTTTCCAGCATAGGAACTAGCCATTGGATTCCACCTAAGAGAGCTAGGTAGTATTCGGTTTCACTGTGGAAGGTGAACCACCTCTTTTCGGTGTGGGGCAGACACTGGATTTCATGTTTATCTCACATAATCTATGTCGGTTAAATCTTAGGAAAGTATTCGGTTCACTATAGCCGTGAACCGCTATTTTTGGTATGGGGAAGATACTAAGTTTTGTTTCACTTTAGCCGATGAACCACCTCTTTTCGGTGTGGGGAAGACACTGAGCTTGGTTTCACTTTAACCGATGATCCACCTCTTTTGGGTGTGGGAAAGACACTGAATTTCATGTTAGCTTGCATGATCTACTCCAGTTAATGCTAAAGAATTTTTTAAGAGAGTACGAAAGAATGAAAGTAGCATGTTCAAAGTGAACAACAGAGCAAAGAAGTATAAAAGTAAGTTCAAAGTGAACTAAGTAAGCAAGAGCTAAGAATGTCAATCATCAATGTTTGACAAGAATGAAATTTTAACAAGTTAGGGGCATAGCCAATAAAGAATGTCTTATAATGACTTCTTATATTATGCAAATGATCAAATAATAGGCATAACCAATAAAGATTGGCTTATAAATATTTCATGCCCAATTGTAGTTAAATCATTTCCTTAATATCTTGAATTACTTACTTGATTCAATGTAGGTATGGAACTATAATGAATCATTGCACTTGTAAGTAAAACATAGGATCAAAGGAGATTATTGAACTAGACAACAAAAAGAAGAAAAGACTGAAAAATAATCTAAGTCTGGAAAATAGAGCTTTCGGCCTAAGGTGGAGCAAATTTATAAATTTTCGTTTGAGATGTTCTAAAATTATGTTCATGATTCCATGGTCTTATGTTCATATAGAAAATGATTTGTGTGCTTTGAATGCATTAAAATATGTCATATTCATAACATTATTCATAAATAACGAATTAAGAAATTGAAGTGACTTCACTTTCTAGAAATGGCATGTTGCAGTAGGAAGAGCTTTTCTTGATCATGCATAGTCCTTTTGTGGATATGTGCATACACCCATAATTACTACAAGTGTGTACTAACCCTATACTTTTACTATTTTTATAGGTGCAAGTCAGAGAGAAGGTTGAAGACTCGTTGAAGCAGTTTGGATTAGCCATCTCAGACTTTTGGTAGGTCCTCTTGAGTTCGAGGATGCTACGCTTTACTTCTAGCATTAGTACATTAGACATAGCTAGTGGATGTTGTCCCTAGCGTTTCATTTCAGACATTTATTCTAAGCTTTGTATTAAGGCAGTTTGGCAGACTACTATGATATACTGATTATTTCTTTTCAATTGTTTAATCTATTATAGATGGTTGTTTAGTTTGAGCTTAATAGTTTATCACTCTTATGCAATATTATATGAAGTCTAAGTATACTTCATTAAGTTTTACAATGTTTTAAATTTTCTGCAAATTTAACTCTATGATTGTGATAAAAGCTAAGAAGAGGCTTGTAAGTGACCTCTCAGAGGTTAACGACGCCGGTTGCGATTCGGATTTTAGTATCCGGATCATGACAAACTTGGTATCAGAGTATGAGTTTAAATTACCTAGGCACTAAAGCTCAAAACAACCACATTGCGTAGTTTCTAACTTATGGTTGTGAAGTGCACCACAATCATGACTTAGAGACTTTGTGATGTTAGGAATTTTCGCTTCTACTCTTTATCGTGCTGTGTAGAGGTTTGACATCTTGTGTTATTCTTGTATCTAACTCGCTTGTTTTGTGTGTGTGTAAAACAATGAACATAAGGAGAAACACATCCAGAAGAATTAAAGAAGCAGCTATTGCAGGAAACCAAGCTCCTCCTCAAGCCCCAGCTGCTGGAGTTCAATTTCCTGTCAACCCAGCTGTGTTGACGGATGGAGAAGTAAGAGAAGCATTGGTTCAGATGGACCAGGCCATCACTACTCAGGCACAGGCCATTACGACCCAAGCCACTAGAGAGGGTGCTCCCAGAGAGAACCCACATGCTATCACCATGGCTAGCACACTGAGGGACTTCACTAGGGAGGATTCCCAAGAGTTTGTGGATGAGGTCTACAAAATTTTCTGTGCCATGGGTGTTAATGAAAAGGAGAAGGCTGAGTTGACTGCATATCACCTCAAATATGTGGCTCAGGTGTGGTACAAAAGGTGGGCAGATGGCCGAGCACCAGGAGAAGTCCCCATCACTTGGGACATTCTGAAGACTGCATTTCTGGAGAAATCCTTTCCCAGAGAGCAAAGAGAAGATAAGGTTGAGGAGTTCATCAACCTATGACAAGGAGGTATGTCAGTCAAGGAATATTCCTTGAAATTTGTTAAGCTCTTGAAATATGCTTCTTCTCTGGTGTCCAATAGCAGGGATGAGATAAGCAGGTTTTTGACTAGTGTGTCGGAGGATATAGAGGAGGATTGTCGGGAAGCCATGTTGCATGATAACATGGACCTTGGTAGGTTGATGGTACATGCACAACAGGTGGAGCAGAGTCGTCGGAGAAAGAGAGGCCAAGAAGGCAAGAAGCCTAGGCCCTCGGATCAGACTGGTTCTAGTTCTAGTAGGGGTACATTTGGAGTCCAGAACAGTCCCAAGTTCAAGAAGGGGCACCAACACTCAGGTAATCCTACTCCTTCTAGGAAGTCTAATGCAAAAGGGGACAAATCTGGCCCCAAGAAGGGCAATGATAGAAATTCCCAGCGTAACAGCAAGCTGTGTGGTAAGTGTGGCCGTTTGCATGGAGGTGAGTGCCTGGTAGGTACTAATGCATGCTATTGGTGCAGCAAGAGTGGGCATATGGTCAGGGACTACCCACATGTAAAGAACCAGGCCAATGCAGATACTCAGCCTCGGCCTAATCCTAATTCTGCAGTCAAACATCCCAAGAGGAACATATTCTATGCTCTGAAAGGTAGAGAGGAGCAAGAAAAGTCAGCTGATGTCGTCACTGGTACGTTGCCTGCATTTTCTTTTCCTGTGTATGCATTGTTAGATCCAGGATCCACTTTGTCATTTGTTACTCCATTAGTAGCTAGTAAATTTGACTTGCAACCTGAGATCTTGCATGAGCCTTTTCTAGTTAGTACTCCCATAGGAGACAGCATTAGAGCAGAAAGAGTATATAAAGATTGCCCAATTAATGTCCTTGATAGAGTTACTTATGCTGATCCAATAGAAATAATCATGCTTGATTTTGATATAATTTTAGGTATGGATTGGCTCCTTAAGTGTTATGCTACCATAGACTGTCGAAAAAGGGTAGTAAGTTTTCAGTTTCCAAATGAGTTAGAGTTAAAATGGGAAGGGCGTGGTTCAAATCCAACAGGCCAAATAGTTTCCAATCTTAAAGCCAATAAGATGTTGTCTAAGGGTTATTTATGCCACTTAGTCATAGTCAATTACTTAGAACATGAAGTTCCTTCCATAGACTCTGTGTCCATAGTGAATGAGTTTCAAGATGTCTTTCCGAAGGATTTACCAGGGATCCATCCTAAACACGAAATTGACTTTTGTATTGACTTAGATCCCAACACTAAAGAAATTGCTATTCCTCTATATAGGATGGCACCAGCCGAACTCAAAGAGTTGAAGTTGCACTTAAAAGATTTACCTAATAAGGGATTCATCCAGCCGAGCATATCCCCATGGGGTGCTCCAATGTTGTTCGTTAAGAAAAATGATGGAACTCTTAGAATGTTTATCGATTATCAACAACTCAACAAAGTCACTATAATGAACAAATATCCTCTTCCCAGAATCGATGATCTTTTTGATCAACTTCCAGGTTTAAGATTCTTTTCTATCTTCGGTTGGGTTATCAGCAACTTAGGGTAAGACAAGAGGATGTTCCTAAAATAGCCTTCCGTAGTAGATATGGCCATTACGAGTTTCTTGTTATGTCAATTGGTCTCACTAACGCACCAGCCGCTTTTATTGACCTTATAAATAGGGTCTTCCGTGAATATCTTGATTCTTTCATCATAGTATTCATAGATGACATCCTCATATACTCTAAGTCCAGAGAAGAGCATGAACAACATTTGAGAATGACATTGAAAATACTCAGAGAATATCAGTTGCATGCAAAGTTTAGCAAATGTGAGTTTTGGTTGAGATCAGTGACCTTCCTTGGTCATGTTGTGACCGATCAGGGTGTTGAGGTTGATCCAAAAAAGATTGAGGCGGTGAAGAATAGGCTGAGACTCCTCACTCCTATCGATATTCGAAGTTTCTTTGGTTTTACTAATTATTATCGCAGGTTTGTGGAGGGTTTTTCAACTATTGCAGCTCCATTGACAGCCTTAACAAAGAAGAAGGTAAAGTTTGAGTGGTCTGAAAAGTGTGAAAAGGGTTTCCAAGATCTCAAAGACCGACTCACTTCATCCCCAGTGCTCACATTTCTGAGGAGTGGTGCAGGGTATGTGGTATACTGTGATGCTTCCCGAGTAGGTTTGGGATGTGTTCTTATGCAAGCTGGCAAGGTTATTGCATATGCATCGAGACAGTTGAAAATCCACAAGAAGAATTACCCTACACATTATCTTGATGTAGCGGCTGTGGTATTTGCGTTGAAACTTTGGAGACATTACTTATATGGTGTACATGTTGATGTATTTACTGACCATAATAGTCTTTGGTGTGTTTTTACACAGAGAGAATTGGATCTTCATCAGAAAAGATGGCTAGAGATGCTCAAGGATTATGACATGAGTGTCCACTATCACCCAGGTAAGGCTAATGTCATGAACGATGCGTTGAGTCGATTGAGCATGGGTAGCGTGTCTCATATTGATGATGAGAAGAAGGATCTAGTTAAAGAAGTACACCAATTGGATAGGTTTGGTGTACAGCTGGTAGATACACCAAGTGGGGGTGTTTCGGTTCATTCCAGTTTCGAATCCTCAGTTGTTGTAGATGTTAAAGCTAAGCAACATCTCGACCTAGTACTTATGGAGTTGAAAGATTCAGTGTTGAGTAAGAAATATGAATCATTCTCCCTGGGGGAATGATGTGCTTAGATACCAGAGAAGATTATGTGTGCCAAATGTTGATAATTTGAGGCCTAATATTTTCGCAGAGGCTCATGGATCCAGGTATTCCATTCATCCAGGTGCCACCAAAATGTATCATGATCTGAAGGAAATTTATTGGTGGGAAGGTATGAAGCGAGACATCTCTAAGTTTGTGGAGGAGTGTCCCAATTGCCAACAGGTTAAGGCTGAGCACCTTAATCCTGGAGGTCTCACCCAGTCGATTGAGATTCCAACGTGGAAGTGGGAGGCTATGAATATGGATTTTGTGGTTGGTCTGCCCAGAACCCAAAGACTACATGATTCCATTTGGGTGATAGTTGATAAGATGACTAAGTATTCTCACTTCATTCCCACGAAGTCGACATATAGAGCTAAAGATTATGCCAAGCTATATATTGATGAGATCGTGAGGTGGCATGGCATTCCTTTATCTATCATTTCGGATAGGGGAGCCCAAATCACTTCTCACTTTTGGAGATCTTTCAAAAAGAGCTTGGGTACACAAGTGAAGCTTAGTACTGCTTTTAATCCTCAGACGGATGGACAAGAAGAACGTACCATTCATACCCTTGAAGACATGTTGAGAGCATGTGTTATTGACTTCTAGGGTAGTTGGGTTGATCACATGCCGTTGATTGAGTTATCTTATAATAATAGCTACCATTACAGTATTGGGATGGCACCTTTTGAAGCATTGTATGGAAGGAGATGTAGATCACCAGTTGTGTGGTTTGAAGTGGGAGAATCTGCCATTCTTGTCCCTGAGATCATACATGAGGCTATAGAAAAGGTGAGAACAATCAACGATAGATTGGCTACTGCTTACAGTCGTCAAAAATCCTATGCTGATAACAGAAAGAGGGCTCTTGAATTCGAGGTAGGTGATCAAGTCTACTTGAAGATATCACCCATGAAAGGGGTGATGTGGTTTGGTAATAAAGGGAAGTTGAGTCCAAGGTATATAGGTCCTTATGAGATATTACAGAGAGTAGGGAATGTTGCCTACAAACTAAAGTTACCAAACAACTTGGCTTCTGTTCATCTAGTGTTTCATGTTTCGATGCTTAAGAAGTGTCTAGGTGATCCATCATCCATCCTGCCTTTTGAGGGGTTAGGAGTCGATGAGCCTTTCTTATGCAGAGGTTCCAGTTGCAATTTTATATCGCCAAGTGAATAAATTAAGGAACAAGGAGGTAGCCACCGTGAAGGTATTATGGAGGAACCACCTTGTTGAGGGAGCAACATGGGAGGCCGAGGCCGATATGAGATCCTGTTACCCTCACTGTTCAGTTCTTGAGGTTATATATACTCTTCCTAAGTTTGATTATGTTTAAGAAACTCTAAGTTTTAGTGCATTAGTCGGTTTTGGTGTTTTAAGTCCATAATAGTGTGTTTTATACTTGCACTATATGAGTTAATATGAGTACATGCTTGCATTCATGTTGCTGTTTTTGTATAGCGTAGACATGGTTTTTGCGTTGCATAAGTTGTGATGTGCATTGAGTTTTAAGTGTGATTAAGAAGGAAGTTCCTCAATCTCAGATATGAAGTTTCAGATAAGCTTTGAGTAAAATGAATCATCAAGAGTAAGTGTGAATAAGATATTCACAAAGAGTAAAGTTCAAGTATGTTGTGTTTTTTTCGAAAATACCCTCTCTGATTTAAAATGATGTGTAGTGTCATTCGGGGACGAATGTTCCTAATGGAGGATAATGTAACATTTCAGAAAAATGGACATGTCTATTAAAGAGCGCAATAGATTTTAAGAATCCGTATTGGGTACAGAGGCATCCCTATGCCCAATATTAAATAATATTGGGCATATTAGAAAATATTGGCTAAGGGTGGTAGCCAATTTTCTATGTATTAACAAGCTTGTTTAAGAATTGTTCCTGCAATGAAGAACCTAAGCTAAAAATACACATATTCTTCATGCACACCCATTAGGTACTAGGCATCCAAGTGTCAATCCTAGGCACCATAGAACATGACCAATTAAAATGATCATGTAGATTGAGCAGTGCCCAAGGACATAGTGAGGATCCTTGGACACCATAGAAGTGCACGGTTGGGGAAAATGGGCAGCAACACATGTGCAAGAACATGTGTAACCGGCCGAGGGGTACCACACGACCAAGCCAACCGAATCGGTAAGGCGGTTAGGGGCAGGCGTGAGAACGGGTGCAGACAAGTGGGGCCTGGCTTCCTAACCAACTCTAGACTCTAACTAACTTAACCAACTATCTAACTAACCTAGGACCAATACAAATGAACCAACTAAGGGACCCGACAACCTAAGACCTAGTCAGGTGACACTAAACCGGGTAACTAACTAAGAGACAACCTAGTACCTAACCTAGGATGGTCCAAAGGTGTTAGTTCTGGTCCTAGTGACTAAGGGGTATTTTAGTAATTTCCTTAGGTACCTTAATTAATTAATTAAGCAACTTAATTAATTAACTTAAATCCTTGGTCAAGCCGATACCCTTAGCCAATTTTCATATTTGGCTAAGTCAAATGCTCTCCTATGTCTAGTCAATTTAGGAGGGGCGTTTTACTAATTAGTTAATTTATTTATTTAATTAAGTTAATTAGACTAATTTGAATTAGTCATTATCAGTTCCTAATACTTAGACTCACGTTCAACCACTAGAAACTCACGACTGGATTCCAAGGCTATTCTTCATGATTTTGCGTGCAAAGTTCAAGGCGATTTCAAGGCTATTCTTCACGATTTTTCGTGCAAAGTTCAAGGTGATCTTCGTAGATTCAATTCTACAGTAAGGTATGCGTTTTATCTCTTGGATTCCTTTCCCCAAGAGACTTTTCAAACGTTTGAACTCAAGAAATCGAAACTAGGGTTGTTCCCAATGAAACAAATGTTCCTCTCCCTAGTTTATCCTTATTTCCGATTCTGGCGAATGTATAATGTAAATTTTGAGCATGTTGTTGGTATGTGGTGCTAACTGATCATTATGTGTAGGTTTATTGGTTTAATAATGTCGAATGAGACCTATAAGTTAGATCCATGTGATTAGAATATTATTTACATGAGACAAAGAATGTTGTAATACCTAATTGTGTTCGAGAAGATAAAATTTGTTATGAGTCGTTTATGAAGTTTAGTTTACTATTAAAAGTTAAATTACTTGAAATGATGAGATCATTATATTATATAGATGAGGTTAATAGACTTGGATAGTGATGACACAGTGACAATTGTTCTAGTGAAAGTTTGTTTCATGCCAATAAATTGGCTAGCAATATATTGTCCAAAATGTTTAACAGAATTGGCTTACAATGTTATTTCCAAAATATGATATAAAATTGGCTAATGACTAAGTTATACCAAATTAAGCATGAGAAATGTAACTCAAAAAATTCATAACCAAGGGTATGCCAATCATTGGGACAAGTCCCAACATACCCTATCCAAATGAACTATGAATATAGTAGTACATTGAGTAAATTTTATAATGTTCATAAAGAATGGTACAAGGCTATCAAATGACATTGAACAATATAAGGTGAGTAATAACATAACTAAAAGCTTATGAGTTATGAAATTGACCAGATTGGGGAGTTAAAGGAAGTGAGACAAGTCTCGCTTACACCTAGTCAACTATGTTAAAGATACTCACATAAGAGGGTGCTAGAAGTCGTGAGACATGTCTCACTCGAACCATGATGATAATGTAAGACTTGAGTTCATATTCATCAAGCAAAGAAAGGGAGGACCAGTCATCCATAGAGTTAAGTAAACCTCATACTAGAAGCAAGCTTCCATAATGTTTGAGTCAACTCTAAAAGATATTAAGTAAAGATAAATCTGAGCTTAGTACCGATAAGCTAGAAATGAGTTTGTGCTCAGCACATATATGCCTCATGAGATGAGTCTACGACCAAGGTGGATACGTAGTCTCCGAAATCTCCTAGTCTTTGAACTATGTTGCCAGCATAGGAACTAGACAGTGGATTCCACCTAAGAGAGCTAGGTAGTATTCGGTTTCACTGTGGCAGGTGAACCACCTCTTTTCGGTGTGGGGCAGACACTGGATTTCATTTTTAGCTCACATGATCTATGTTGGTTAAAGCTCAGGAAAGTATTCGGTTTACTATAGCCGTGAACCCCTCTTTTTGGTGTGGGGAAGACACTGACTTTGGTTTCACTTTAGCCGGTGAACCACCTCTTTTCGGTGTGGGGAAGAAACTGAGCTTGGTTTCACTTTAACCGGTGATCCACCTCTTTTCGGTGTGGGGAAGACACTAGATTTCATGTTATCTCGCATGATCTACTCCAGTTAATGCTAAAGAACTCTTTAAGAGAGTAAGAAAGAATGAAAGTAGCATGTTCAAAGTGAACAACAGAGCAAAGAAGTAGAAAAGTAAGTTCAAAGTGAACTAAGTAAGCAAGAGCTAACAATGTCAATCATCAATATTTTATAAGAATGAAGTTTTAACAATTTAGGGGCATAGCCAATAAAGATTGGCTTATAATGACTTCCTTATTATGCAAATGATCAAATAATAGGCATAACCAATAAAGATTGACTTATAAAGATTTCATGCCAATTGTAGTTAAATTATTTCCTTAATCTCTTGAATTACTTACTTGATTCATTGTAAGTATGGGACTATAATGAATTATTTCACTTATAAGTAAAACATAGGATCAAAGGAGATTATTGAACTAGACAACAAAAAAAAGAAAAGACTGAAAAATAATTAAGTCTGGAAAATAGAGCTCTCAGCCTAAGGTGGAGCAAATTTATAAATTTTTGTTTGAGATATTCTAAAATTATGTTCATGATTCCAAGATCTTATGTTCATATAGAAAATGAGTTGTGTTCTTTGAATGCATTAAAATATGTCATATTCATAACATGATTCATAAATAACGAATTAAGAAAGTGAAGTGACTTCACTTTCTAGAAATGGCATGTTGCAGTAGGAAGAGCTTTTCTTGATCATGCATAGTCCTTATGTGTATATGTGCATACACCCATACTTACTACAAGTGTGTACTAACCCTATACTATTACTATTTTTATAGGTGCAGGTCAGAGAGAAGGTTGAAGATTCGTTGAAGCAGTTTGGATTAGCGATCTCCAGACTTTTGGTAGGTCCTCTTGAGTTTGAGGATGCTACGCTTTACTTCTAGCGTTAGTACATTAGACATAGCTAGTGGATGTTGTCCCTAGCGTTTCATTTCAGACATTTATTCTAAGCTTTGTATGAAGGCCATTTGGATGACTATTATGATATATTGATTATTTCTTTTCAATTGCTTAATCTATTATAGATGTGTTTTTAGTTCGAGCTTAATAATTTATCACTCTTATGCAATACTATATGAAGTCTAAGTATACTTCATTAAGTTTTAAAAAGTTTTAAATTTTCCGCAAATTTAACTGTATGATTGTGATGAAAGCTAAGAAAAGGCTTGTTTGCGACCTCTGAGAGGTTAACGACGCCGGTTGCGATTAAGATTCCAGAATTCGGGTCGTGACAGAATGTATATTGAATTGTGTTGATTGGTATGGTCGACTTGTGGTGGCGGTGTGTACATTCTTGTACATGTTTATGTGAGATTATAATGGTCTTGAAGTCATTTGATATGAGATGAATTGATATGATGTTTCCATGTTTAGGAAGTTGAATGATTTATCCTTGATTCTAATATCACGTTTCAATTCATGTTATGTGAAGTTACATGTATAGACTTCCACACTAGTTGTATGAGCTAGGTGTGGGGATGATGTTATATGTATATGTGTCACTACACCATTTTAGGCCTACGGCCACACTTATTCTGAACTACACTTGTAAAGTGTTGCCTAAAGTAGTTTTGGGAACGCTTTTAAAGCGTAGCCAAAAATTTTAACTTTTAGCTACAACAATTTTGGCAACACTTTAAAAGTGTACTCTTTAATGGTATAAGGTACATTTTGTAAGTGTTGTTAAAATATGATATAATTGGCAACACCTATTTATATACATGGCCACACTTCTAAAATGTCCTATTTTTATAATTGAAAAAACAACACTTTATAAGTGTTGCCTTAAAAAATTTCACTAAAATATTATATTCCCTCCAATATTTTTAACACTCCCTCCCATTTTTATTGGCCAAAAATATTAAACATTAATAAAACATTTTGACTTCACTTTCCTCTTTCAGTTTTCCTTTTCACGTTTCTCTTTTCAGCTGAAGAACTGGCCGGTTCAATCGTTCCGATACATGCTGAAGAACTGAAGGTTCGAGATGAAGAGAGGTGAAGATAGCTGAAGAACTGGTTCTCTTTTCAGATACAAGCTGAAGAGTCGAAGAACTGAGCTGAAGAGTTGAATGATTCCTTGAAGAGTAAGAACGATTCCTTGAAGAGTAAGAATGATTCTCTTTTTCGAAACTTATTTGATCTTTAGCTGAAGATTTTGATTTTTAGCTGAAGTGGTAGTTCTAAAACAGTTTTCTTGTTAGCTGAAGTATTTGATTTTTCATTTTGTGTATAGAAGACATGAATATTGTTGGGTTGTTGACATGATGATGAACTGAAGCTAATTAGTCTCTCCGTAACACTTTTCTCTCAAGTGTCTCACTGAAGAACACGATTCCAAAGAGATTTTGTTGGATTTGGGTTTATCAGGTAAGAAATTTCATTTTGAAAGTCTAAATTTTAACTTAGGGTTTTGATATTCTTGTATTTTTATACAATTTTTGGGAGTGTGACTTGTATTTTAGTTTCATTAGTTGATTTTTGGAGTGTAGCTCGTATATTAACCTCCCTATATAAACCTCTTTTTCACTGTTAGGGAATGAAAAAAAGTTGGGATTTATTTGAGCAAAAACATTTAGAGGTAAATCAAACATTGCCTTGCATGACATCTCGAAGGCAGGGGTCACTGAGACTTCTAGAGTAGATTTCAGTGTTTCCTATAGAGTTTGCTTGCTAGAGGTTTGGAATTGTGCTTGGATTTGTCTAGCTACAGTAGCTACAAGTTTGGAGTTTAATGCTTTATCTAGTTGGTTCACTGCCTTGTCACCAACTATTTTCTGCACCATAACATTAAGATAATTTTATTGTTTTGGGAGTATCTAGTCAGAATGCTTCATCTGTCAAGGAACAAGTTGAAGTATAACAAAGTTAAGACAAAAGTTCTGATTGAATGGCTGGTGCTTTCTCTGCATGGACGATGAAAATGTTAGTTGATGTAATATCTAACTCAGGACTTTCCACTATCTCTGGCTCGTTAGGTGAAAATGATTATGATATAGGATGTGAGCAAGCAGATAAGGAGATGAACAATGAGGAGGAAGCAATTGCTGCTGCCTACCACATCTTCAGGAATGTCGCACCGCCTGGTTCCAAGTAAGAAAACACTTGCATTTGAAACATCACTATGATGTTTTAATTTGTCACATTTTAAGTAAATATCCGGTAACATTCTTTTATTTAGTGTCATCTCTGCTGAGTCACATAATTCATTTCTGTATGTGTAGGTACATTGATGAGTATGACCTTAAGAGATTCTTGATTAAAGAAGAGGTCGATATTGTGTTCCCCATGATAGATGTGGCAGACACTGGACAGATTAATAGGAAAGCATTGACGGAATGGGTGGTATGCTCAGAACTTGATCATTTTTTTTTTTGGATTATGCTTTGATAATTTGATGTAAAAGAATATAAATCTGTTGGATTAGGACTGCACCATGCTCATATTCTTCGGGGTCAATTCATGATTCGGTTTTTCAAAAGGTATTCTGTATTTAAGATTCTCTATTGATAGTCCACATATTGTTTTTCTTCTATTTGAGTTCATGTTCTTGGTAAAGTAATTCTTAACTTATTTTACCATCTTGAATCTTTGAAAGTTCAGTCTGTACTTTGTTTTAGTTGTATGAGTGTTGTATTGTGTTGAAGGAAAACTTTAGTGATTTTTTGGTTGTACTTGTGTACTTTTTTATCTTATTGTTTTACTGCTTTGATAGTCTGCATATTGTTTTACTGCTTTGAACTTTTAATGTGGATAGACTATTGTCAGTGTGAGTGTTCTCATGCACAGTTCTTTTCGGCTCCTTCTTGATTGTTGGTCGATCATGCATAGAAAGATCAATGAAATTATTAGAAGTAGGGACTGTACAAATAGTAGTTATACTTGTGTAATGAGTCTGTTGTTGCTGCAATGTTTCGTTAGGATTAGGGACTGTAGAAAGATCAATGATTTTGCCTAGCAATTTTTTGAGTAGTGGTTGACATTGGGTAATTGACAGTCTTTGTTATCTAACTTTGTTGTCCACTGTGTGCCATCCATATAGTGCAGGGAAGTAGAATTCTAATGGCACTGTAATGCTTTTTATATGGTTGTGTATTGTTTGATCAGTCATTGAGATCCCCCCTTACATCAGCACAACCGGTCTTGTTGGTTGTGCTGCATTCTTCTGCTCCACAAACTAGTTTGGAACTCTCTGTTGGCTGGCCATTCATTAGTGGGCTGTAAATATTCCCAGTAAGCATTGCGAATGGTTTGGGTCTCAGACTATTTTTTGCAGCTGATTTATGTTTCACGTTATGAAATTCTGCCTCCTTTTGCAGTGGTGGGAATTCAACAATAGACTTCTCAATTATCTCTTTTTGTATTACCTCTTGTTTTTGATCTTGTCTAGGTTGCCATTGTTGTACTATTTTCTGAGGCAATATTCTGCATATGCCTAAGGTACTGCATATTCTGCATATGCCTAAGGTACTTCATCACTGTCGTCCTTGCTGCTGAATCTAACTATGAAATAGTCATCACTTGATAATAAACTTTTGGTTTAGCTATGTAGTTCCATTGACTAGCTATATATCGTTCAGTTGTGCCACTTATAATTTTATTTTGAATGTGCAGGAAAATGCCGGTAATTGAATTTGAATTTTGGCAAGAAGTAAACTCGATCTACTGTAGCAAATGATGAAGAGTTTTTGTACTATTGTCATATACGTTTGAATTACGCATTTGTTTTTTTTGGAATTTATTGATATTAAAGATCTTTAAGCAATCACTTTCTAAGTTTTGGTTGTATATGACATGTTTCTTGAAGTTTATTTGAAATATATAGCTTCGAATTAATTATTAGTTAATTTTGTGTATATATATTTACACTTTATAAGTGTTGCTCTAGATGAGATATAATGTTACACTTTATAAGTGTTGCTCGAGATGAGATTTAAATGTACACTTTCTAATGTACACTTTACAAGTGTTGCTCTAGATGACCTATAAAAGACAACACTTTGTAAGTGTTGCTGTAGATGAACGATAAAAGGCAACACTTTGTAAGTGTGACCAATAACAATGCAAAGGCAACACTTTTAAGTGTAGTCTAATAAAAACAATGTGTCGTTAATGCCCTGCAACAAAGCGTGCCCTTATACCTCTTTGGCTACGCTTTATAAGTGTATCCAAAGATGGCAACATTTGAAAAGTGTTGCCTAATGTCAAAGGTTACGCTGCTTTAGGCCACCCCCTAAAAAGTGTTGCTGAAAGTCCAAAAGTGTAGCCTTTTATCAAAGGCCACACTTTTTGCTAGTTTTGGCTACACTTTAGTGGTGTTGTCGTAGGCCTAAAATGGTGTAGTGTGTGATGAGCATGTTAGGGTTAGGTGTGGTCTATATGGCTAATGATCATGAATATTCTTGTAGCATGACCCTAACCTATTAAATCCCTATATGAATGTGTGATCAAAGTATGCGAGGAGTCTTCTATTCTAATGATTGAATATGTTCTTGTCTCATATGATGTAATGTGAGTGTGTGTAGTCTATAGTCCTTAATGCTATATATGTGTGTATGACATGAGACTTGAGGAATGTTGTACATGTGTATGTGTTGTGATCTTTAGAAGGTGGCTTTCTCAATTCTATGTGATGGCCATTATGTGATCATGTTGACCAATGTACACGCACACATTTCATGCATATCTATGAGTAGGGTAGATTTGCGATGGCTAAGGAAAGGGTAGATCTCCTATGCAATATTACCTATTTTATGCATGTAAGTATATGATTAATGAAGTTATGAGCATGTATGAGTAGAGGTATTTATGTGAAGGTAGATCTCATATTCTATGCACACATACATTATGTATGATTGTATGAATATGTGAAAGCACATTCTCACATGAAGTAGGGTCTGTGATGAAAGGACATTCTCAACTTAGAAACCTTTGATCTATATGATGTATGAAGGAGTAATCTCCTAAAGCCTTCCCTATGAATTAGAGTATTAAAGGATTAATTATATATATTAAAAAGGGAGTTAGAGCCTAGCACCGAGTGAACATGACAAATGAGAGTGGGAGCTTCAGGTTATTAAGTCCTGCTTCCCATAAGAGAAACTTCAAGTTTATCAAGTCCGGATTCCCAACATAGATGTTGTCTCATGAGATGGAAACCTCCACGCTAATAAGTCAATGTTTCTAGAAGAAATCTCTATGTTCCATATTTACATGTACCCATAGGTTATATCTTGTGGATACAACTTATATAGCTATGTACGATTGTTTACACCTTAGGCAAGTGTTAACCCTCTTTTTTTGGTGTGGGAGTAGAACACCGGATTCCATGTACCTCACATGGTCTATGTCGATTATGGATCTCTCTCTCGAAGGTTAATAAATGAACTAAGATAAGAATATGAATTCTAATCTAAATTCATTGAGAAGTGTACTTAGCATAGGTAGGAATATGGACCCTATCTATGCATTGCACTAGATGACTTCAACAAAGGATAGTATTGGATCCTCTTATGAAATAAAGACTTATGCTATGTATGAACTGTATGAATGCATGTTAAGTGATTTTGCTACGACAAGATATGAATTATGAGTATACATGTGAATTGTACTTATGTCTTCTAAGTTAGTTTACCTAGTATATGTGGGGTTATGGGAATCCATGTGTACATTGCACAAGTAAGCTTATGAAGGGGTTGTGAGGGCGGTTTACTTATGGAATGAACCAAATGAGGTATGTCTAAGGTTGTAGTAAAGGAAAGTGTCCTTAATTGATGCTATGAAATATGTGACCTTATGTCTAGTTAAAAATGAATGTGTTCTGACTTGTTAAGTATGTTATGCCTAGTCTAGGGTGACTTTTTAGGTACACTTTCTGAAAGTAATATTATGGGATGCTACCTGCACATTGCACTAGTGTGACTTATGAGTTTTCTTAAGTGATGGTCTTTATGTGAAGTTGATGTCTATGATGTGCTTATATGTAATTGTGTTTATGAAGCCTATCTATGAAAGGCTATTGTAAGGTGACCTCAAGGTGATACATTGTACTAGGTACACTTGAGGGTTACTTAAGAAAAGAAGTAAGATAAAATAGAGGTAATGTGTTGTATGTATTGAATATGCCTAAAAGTATGATAAATGGTTTTATATGCAATTATGAGTAGTATCCACGTCTATATGATGTATGTGAACTATATTGAGATTATATGTGCATATGTTCATGAAGTTTACTAAAAAGACATGTTGCATGATTTCAAATGAAATGTCCTATTTAAATGCATGTTTTTGCATGTTTGACATACTTAGTGCATTCTTGTACTAATACCATTCTTCTTCATCTTTTTACACAAAGTATAGGTGGTGATGGCTAGAGGATGTCTCCTAAGTGAAGAGCTTGGACAGATATCCCAAGTTCAAGTAAAGAGACCCTTATGATTGAAGGGTTGCCTATATTAAGATATTATTTAAGTTGATGTAATAGATTAGACTTATATTTTATTTTGTTAAAGGTTGTGTCCCTATTCCACTCCATTGAGTTGTGTCATAAGATGACAAAGATACTTAGAGTCTAATTATGTGCATGTGATATTATATATATATATATATATATATATATATATATATATATATATATATGAAATGATGTTCTAGCAGATGATGTGCTATGCATATTTTTAATTTTTTTGCTATTTTTACGATTATGCAATGAAAGATGTCTAAGGGATTGTCTTAGACCTCCGATATGTCGATAACGCCGTGTGGCGATCTAGGAGTACTCTAAATTTTAGGTGGTACTTTGGGTCATAACAGAAGATAAGGACATGTAGAGTTATCACTCTAGAGGCACGACTTCAAGAATACCAAGAAGGTGAGACTATCCTAGGCATCACATAGGCTATCATTCATAATTGTGGCGCGCTTCACAATCATGAACAAGACTCTACTTGACGTGGTTTAGTAATACATCAATTCTAAGAATATTCAACAGCATGCTCTCATACCAAGTTTGTCACGACCGAGGAGCACCCCCTAGATTTAACCGGCGTCTTCGTCTTCGAAGAGGACTTAGAATAGCCCTTAGAATTCATCATTACATTTCATAGGTCAAAAATGCGGAAAATTAGAACTTCTTACATAGTGAGGTATACATTGACCTCTCACATATCATATATGAAGCTTACTTAGAATCTTCACTTATGGATCTTCCTTAGGCTTCTCGTTTAGTCAATATAAATAATACATAGGAATTAGTCTAATCCTTTAACTTACATTAAACCATCTACAATGAAGTACAACATTCGGGCATATCCCCTATACAAATTTATATTTGCCACATATGGAAGAAATTAATGTCTTTAGACAATATAAACACTACTAAGGTAGAGTAAATCACATCATCCTCGAATAGGAGGACTCACAAACAACTTGGAGGAAAAGTCCAAGTCTTCCTGCAAAGTGGCCTAGTAGCTTGCAAGGACCCTCAAAATGAATTAAGGTGTTTAGAGCCTCAAATTTGACAAGTAAGGTTTATAATAGGTTAGTTAAGTGTTTTACATTATGCATGTTTAATTTGAGGTCATTTGGAGGTCAAATGTCCAAGAACATCCGATGACGTTCGGAAGTTAGCCTTGTGACGTGCATGTGTGTCTTGGTGTGACTTGGCATGTTTTACGTGTTTTTTTTGGTTGAAACTTATGTGTAAGGTCCCTAACATGTTAATGAATGTATTTACTTTGGAAAAGTCCGGGTACAACTCCTCGAGGGCCCCGCAAAGGCCTTAAATAAGGACCTCAAAAGCTGCCGGACACTGCTTTGGCAGTGTCTACCAATGCCCAAGAACGACGCCCCGATAGTGCACCTACGCCCCGTCGATGTGGAAGCGTCGTTCCATACTTAGCTTGGGGAAAGCTCAAGCAAAAAGAGAACCAAAATATTGTTGCCAGTATGGCCCGTCAATGGGTCTACTGGGCGTCGATTTGGGGGCGTCGATGCAGCCTACACTCAGGTGCCAGGCGCACTGTTTCATTAAGGGGTGAATGGGAAATTCAACCCACGTCCTAACATTACCCTAGACAGTTAATTTAGGTATTTTTCAGTACATACGTTTGTTGTTACGATCAAAACCCCATAACCAATTCATTATTTAAAATTAGACTTCCCACTCCAAAAGAAACCTCTAAACCTCAATTGGAGATGAAGCTCAAGAAAAACATGGAGATTGTAGTATTCAAAATTTCGTGGGGTTCTAATACAATGAGGTATGGTGATCATTCATCCTTAGTCAACCTTTATTCTAAGGAGTGTTTCAATGAGAATTCATGATCAAACCTTCTATCTTTCAATATAGCCATGACTTCTTTCTCAAAACGTTTTCGAAAGCATGCTTATGTAAAATTGATTATTAGCTACTGTATTTCATGATGAATTAAATACAATTTCAAGATGAACCCATGATCCCTCCCAAATCTCGATTTAGAATATGTTATTGTTGATATGATCTTGATGCTACAATGCTTGTAATGAGATTCAATTCCGATAAATTGATTGTTAGCTACTGCCTATTTTGTATATTATGGTGAATTGTTGATGTGTGATCAATGTGTATCAAGGTTGGAAGATTTGGTAAGGTTGACCTATGTTCCTCTATCTTCTATAGATTTATAATGTAATGTACATAATGTGAGCTTGAATCCTATATTAATTAAAGAATAATGTCACGACCCGAATGTACACCAAAGAAGTTAGGATATTCTTAGGTCGCAACATAGCATACTTCACCTCTAGGAGGTATTGCACAAGCCCTTAGACATCATTCATTGCATACATATATGAAAAGTAGTGCGGAAATAAGACATTTCACACAAATAATATCTTAAAACATCTTTCATATAAAACGATGGAAAACACTAAGTCTCAACATGTGTCAATCTTATACTCAAAAATACTTGGGACATGGCCCATACAATCGAAACATAGAAATACTTAGTCTATTACAATACTTTGAATAAAAGAATTCTAAGATAGCAATGTCCTCAAATCAAGTGAGGACATACCCTAACTTTGCTTAAAAGAGTCTTAGTTTCCAAGCTTTGCTTCAAGACACCTCTCACCTTCCACCTATAACTTTAGATATAGACAAAATGTATGAAATTAGTACAATGCATGCACTAAGTTCGGCATAATGCATAAAATCATGAAAAATGGACATTTATGAGAAACATGCTCTCTTTTTTCTTTTTATCGAAACTTCATATTAAAAGTATAAGAATAACATTTAAACACCAACATTACATTTATAACACATTCCAAGTCATATCCAATTTCTATCAAATTACAGTAAACTTACAGTAACTTCACAATTAACTAAATGATAAACAAGCCTCCCATCCTACGTTACCTAAGACTCACTTAAGTAGGAGAAGAAGAGACCGCCCATTAACCCTCTTCAAGCACACCTAAATGATCCTTAAGACTAATTAAGATAATATTATAACCTTCCAAACATTCAACTCCCAACCTAAGGTTACCCCAAGATTCAGTTGAGTGGAACATGATGAGATCGCCCATACACGATCTTCATGTCTTCCTAAGACACCCTCAAAGTTTCAATAGATAGGTATACTTTCATTCAACGTTCATTAACCTAAGTCATAATCATCATTAATTCAATTAGAGTGCATTAAAGCATTTAGATGACTTCATGTAATGGTCTTTGAAAAGACCTAGGGAACTCACACACTAATATCATCAAAGTCTAATCATGCAATGTCTAGATAGCGTCCCATACCACTACCTAAACTTCATAGAACTTCTCAAACACTAGTAGGTGTCCCATATGATGAGAATAGGAAATAACCGACATAGACCATACTATCTTGGCATGGAATCCGAAGTCATGAACCTACTCTAATGGAGAGTGTTCTACTTGCCAATGGTAGAACTAGGACACATCCCATTTAGGCACACGGTTAAGGAATATCAAGGGTTTATTTGTACTCTAACCTCTTTCTTAACTAGAGATACTTCCCAAGAATACTCACTCGGTGCTCGCCTTTGTTCTCATAGAGTATTTAAATAAAAGGAGTGTATGAAGAGGTTCCATATCTTGTTCATAACCAAATCATAACACACCCTACAAAAGAGGGTACCCTAGGGCTACCTACAATGTCGAAGAGCACATATCACTGACTTTCCTAAGGATGAATTCATGTCGTTCCAGCCAACCATATTAAAGACCACCATTCACACAAGAAGGATACCATTATTGCTTTCAACTTCAAGGATATCTGAACCTTCCTTCTTACTAGGTTCCACATAATGACCATCTTTTCTATGTTTAAGATCATAATTCTTTCATTCATAAACATTCGTTACAAAGGTGCTTTATCTTACCAAGTCAAGGTCTCATATTCCCATTCTTCACATATAAAGTAAGGGACAAGAGTGTACCAAAACAAGACACACGTTATTTTCATCTCAACACATGCACAATATCATTAAAGTAGTATGTAGGATTAACTAGGCATACTCACAACTCACTTTACACACTACTATAGAACATCAATATAATCCATCACAATACTCATATAGAAAATTAAGAAGGTTCACACTTCAATACCAAGCATTCACACGTATGACATCCCTATAGCCTATGATCACCTATATTCAACTAAGAGAATCCATACTTGACTACCTATATACTGATAAATCATATAAGCCTTCACAATGATCACATAGCCGATTCATAACATGATAATAACATAACACAAAAAATAATACCGACGAGGCCACATTGTTTCACAACTCATAAAGTATTGCCGAAGAGGCCACAAAATTCACAACTATAGCACATAAGCACCACCACCATAAGTGGTCCATACCAATAATCATCATATTTTAAGACCTATACTACACAATATAGAGAGAGTTAGGGCAGCATACCACCAAGACAATCTTACAACTTCAATCCATAGCGAAATAACCAAACACAATTCTCAAGATCCCTTACTAATGGCCATGATCACCAATTCAATCCAATAATCATAATATACAATGAATCCAAAGTTATTCAATATGTATTTATCAACCTAAGACAGCCTACTCAAGATTCTATCATCATTCTTACATAATTCAATAGACGAAGGCAAACTACACAAGAAATCAATAGTATAGAGACATGATAAATTCACCCATAATATAGCCAAAACTTGGAGTTCATTATTTGCATGGTTTAATAGGGATTTTAGGTTAAAATGATCGAACTATTATCAATTAAATCAATATACAATGATTCAAAACGTTTTATGCAAGAACCCAGGGCTACATCACAAGTTAGAAGTTTATCTTTTGAGAAATCTTTAGAAAATCACTTTTGAAGATTGTCTCCATGAAGAAAAAAATATTCAAGGATGAAAATCATACCTTAATTGATGCTAAACAATGAAATTTGAAAAATCACCCTCTAAACTCCAATATCCCTTCAAGCTTCAACAGTCGTCTAGAGAGTTATTTAGGGGTTTTGGGTTTTGATTTTGAAATAATGATTTCATCTATGTTTTATAGATTTATAAAACTATTTATAATACCTTAAATTACCCTAAGAAACCATCAACCTAATTTTAGGAAGGCTAGGTGGAAATCCCAAAATACCCTCAAGTTGGCCGAGACACCTGCAGAAATTCTGCAGGTGCAAATTGACGGACCAGTGTACTGGGCGTCAACCCATCGATGCCACCACCTACGGGGCATTGAGTAACCTACTCGGCGTAGATTGCCCTACGTAGATGGGACTGTTTTTTACAGTCTTGGCTCTTGAATTGGGTCCTCCTCAAGGACCCTTTTGTTGATCCTTGAGGAGTTTTTCCCATACGTTTCTAACCCTAATATGCTGGTACAATTGTTAGGAACCCCTCACATCAATTTAATCCAAAACGAACAAGTAAAACTTGACGAAACACACAAGGCACACAAGTTCAAGGCAAACCTTTCGAATGTCATGGACGTTCTTGGACGTTTGACATTCAAAATTCAGAAACATTAAACACTGCCTCCTAACATCATTTCGGCCCATTTTAGGACTTCAAAACATTAATACACAAGTGTTAGGCTCTAGTTTAACCTAAGTCGTTTTAGAGGTGTTACATTCTCCCCCACTTGGACAACATTCGTCCTCGTATGACACTTGCTTCATGTTAGGCACTTTTAAGATATGATTAACAAAATACTAGCATCACATAATCATACCACAACATACACAATACACAATTTAGGAGGAAAATCAATTTCACATACTTAAAGAGACTCAAAACGCAATAAGAGGATAGAAACTAATCTACGACTCATTATGCAATAAGACTCACATTCTTCATTTAAAATAGGAGGAAATCCTTCTCCACACATTATCTTACTCATATGCATCAGTTCTATAAATATTACAACCATTTTCAACAAAAGAACAATTTAGCCAAAAAATTGAATTTCTTACTGTGAACTGCCAACACATTACAGTGAACTATGGTCAATTTTCCAAAAATGCATCTCTTAAGCAATTTATGATTAAAGCATGACGATATGAGAGATAAGACCATGTAAACTCAATTTAAAACATAACTACAACTTCATAAAATGTTGCAACACTCCAAAAATTCCATAACTTAGACTAGAGCTTAATCTATTAAATAATTTTAAAAATGATATTTCCAGACCTATATTAATGTAATAAGTTCATTTGGAAAAGGTTAGATCCAAAACGACAAAGAAAGACCGTGGCGTCCGGAAACTAGCTAATTAGAACTAGTTGAGGTCCCTATGTTTGGTGAAGGTTTAGAGGTGTCAAATAAAGTCAATTTTTTTTAAAGAGACCTTGGATAGGTATTATGTAGTAAAAAGGGTCAAAACGTTCGGTAACAACACCCCAAGGACCACCCAAAGGGTCCTCCAAACATGGGTGGGCAGGCTGCCTGGCAGCCTGCTAACAGGCAGACTTCGAGGAATAGGTCGCTATGCGCGTTCCTCACGAGGTGTTGTGCTTCAAGATGTGAGAACACTTCATAAACTTATGCTCTGATACAAATCTTGTCACGACCCGCATATACACCCTTGAAGTTAGGGCATTCTTAGGTCACAACATGGCGTACTTGACCTCTTAGAGGTCTTGTACAAGCCCTTAGACATCATTCATTACATACATGTATAAAAAGTACAACAGAATTAAAACTTTTCACACGAATAATATCTTAGAACATCTTTCATATAAAAATGATGTAAAACTCTAAGTCTCAACATATGGCAATGTTAGACTCAAAAATACTTGGGACACGGACCATACAATCAAAATATAGAAATGCTTAGTGTGTTACAATATTTTAATAAAAGAAGTCTAAGATAGAAATGTCCTCGAGTTAAGTGAGGACATACCCCAACTTTTCTCTAATGAGTCATAGTTTCCGCGCTTTGATTTAAGACAACTCTCACCTTCCACCTACAACTATAGATATAGACTAAATGTATGGAATTAGTA
Organism: Solanum sitiens; assembly: GCA_016801875.1. Lineage (NCBI taxonomy): Eukaryota > Viridiplantae > Streptophyta > Magnoliopsida > Solanales > Solanaceae > Solanum > Solanum sitiens. The sequence goes on from JABWTJ010000329.1 coordinate 1,376,300, forward strand.
CAATGCATGTACTAAGTTTGGCATAATGCATAAAATCATTAAAACGGACATTTATGAGAATCATGCTATTTTTTCATCAAGACATCATATTAAAAGTATATGAATAACATTTAAACACCAATATTACATTTATAACAAATTCCTAGTCATATCCAATTTCTATCAAATTACAGTAAACTTACAGTAACTTCACAATGAACTAAATGATAAACAAGCCTCCCATCCTAGGTTATCCTATGACTCACTTAAGTGGGACAACAAGAGACCTCCCATACACCCTCTTCATTAACACCTAAAGGATCCTTAAGACTACTTAATATAATATTGTAACCTTCCAAATATTCAACTCTCAACCTAAGGTTACCCCAAGATTTAGTTGAGTGGAACATGATGAGACCGCCCATACATCTTCTTTATGTCTACTTAAGAAACCCTCAAAGTTTCCCTAGATAAGTATAATTTCATTCAACCTTCATTAACCTAAGTCCTAATCATCATTAATTCAATTAGAGTTCAGTAAAGCATTGAGAGGACTTCATGTAATGGTCTTGGAAAAGACCTAGGGAACTCGCACACTAATATCTTCAAAGTGTAATCGTGCAATGTCTAGATAGCGTCCCATACCACTACCTAAACTTCATAGAGCTTCTCAAACACTAGTAGGTTTCCCATATGATGAGAATATGCAATAACTGACATAGACCATACTATCTTGGCATGGAATCCGAAGTCATGAACCTACTCCGATGGAGAGTGTTTAATTGCCAATGGTAGAACTAGGACACATCCCATGTCGGCACATTGTGAAGGAATATCAAGGGTTTCTTGTACTCTTACCTCCTTCTTAGCTAGAGATACTTCCCAAGAGGACTCAGTCGGTGCTAGACTTTGTTCTCATAAAGTATTTCAATAAAAGGAGTGTATGAAGATGTTCCATTTCTTGTTCATAACCAAATCATAACACACCCTACCAAAGAGGGTAACCTAGGGCTGTCTACAATGGCGAAGAGGATAGCTCAATGACTTTCCTAAGGATGACTTCATGCCGTTCCAGCCAACCACCCTTAAGTCCACCATTCACACAAGAAGGATACCATGACTACTTTCAACTTCAAGGATATCTTAACCTTCCTTCTTACTAGGTTCCACATAATCACCTTCTTCTCTATCTTTAAGATCATAATTCATTCATTCATATACATTCAGGACAAAGGTTCTTTATCCTACCAAGTCCAGGTTTCATATTTACGTTCTTCACAAATCTAGTAAGGGACAAAAGTGTACCAAAACAAGATACACTTCATTTTCATCTCAACACATGCAAAATATCATTAAAGTAGCATGTAGGGTCAACTAGGTATACTCACAACTGACCCTACACACTACTATAAAACATCAATATAATCCATCATAATACTCATATAGCCAATTAAAAAGGTTCCCACTTCAATAGCAAGCATTTACACATATGGCATCTTATTGCCTATTATGATCACCTATATTCAACTAAGAGAATCCATACTTGACTACCTATATACCGATAACTCATATAAGCCTTCACAATGATCACATAGACGATTCATAGCATAATAATAACATAATACATAAAGTTATGCTGACGAGGCCACATTGTTTGACAACTCATAATGTAATGCCGAAGAGGCCACAAAATTCACAAGTATAACACATAAGCACCACCATAATAAGTGTTCCATACCAATCATCATCATCATAGTTTAAGACCTATACTACACAATATAGAGAGATTTAGGGCAGCATACCACCAAGACAATCTCACCATTTCAATCCATAGAGAAATCACCCAACACAATTCTCAAGAGCCCTTACTAATGACCATGATTACCAATTAAATTTCATAATCATAATATACAATGAATCCAAAGTTATTCAATATGTATTTATCAACCTAAGATAACCTACTCAAGATTCTATCATGCTTCTTCCATAATTCAATAGCCCAAGTTAACTACACAAGAAATCAATAGTATAGAGACATGATAAATTCACCCATAAGATAGTCAAAGCTAGGAGTTCATGATTTGCACGGGTTAACAGACATTTTCGGTTCAAATCATCAAACTAACATCAATTCAATCAATATACAATGACTCAGAACGTTTTATGCAAGAATCCATGGATAGATCACAAGTTAGAAGTTCATCTTTTGAGAAATCTTTAGAAAATCACTTTAAAGATTGGCACCTCGAAGAAAAAAGATTCAAGGATGAAAACCGTACCTTAATTGATGCTAAACAACGAAAATTGAGAAATCACCCTCCAAGCTCCAAGCTCCCTTCAAGCTTGAATGGTCTTCTAGAGAGTTCTTTAGGGGTTTTGGGTTTTGCTTTTGAAATAATGAATTCATCTAAGAGTTTTAGATTTATAAAACTATTTATAATACCTAAAATAACCCTAAGAAACCATCTAACTAATATTAGGAAGGCAAGGTGAAAACCACAATATACACTCAAGTTGGCTGAGACACCTACAAAAATTCCGCAGGTGACAATTGACGGACCAGTGTACTGGGCTTCAACCAGTCAATGCCACCACCAATGGGGCATCTACCAACCTACACGACGTCGATTGCCCTCCGTAGGTGGGACTATTTTAAACAGTCTTGGCTCTTGAATTGGCTCCTCTTTAAGGACCCTTTGGTTTCTCCTTGGGGAGTTTTGCCCATATGTTTCTAACCCTAATATGCTCGTACAATTTCTAGGGACCCCTCAAATCAATTTCATCCAAAATGAACACGTAAAACTTGACGAAACACACTAAGCCACACAAGAACATTTCAAGGAAAACCTTTCGAACGTCATGGACGTTCTTGGACGTTTGACCTTCAAAATTCACGAAACTTTAAACAGTGCCTCCTAACATCATTTTGGCCCATTTTAAAACTTCAAAACATAAATACACAAGTGTTAGGCTCTAGTTTCAAATAAGTCATTTTAGAGGTGTTACATTCTCCCCCACTTGGACAATATTCGTCCTCTTATGACACTCTCTTCAAGTTAGGGACTTTCAAGAGATGATTAACAAAATACTAACAGCACATAACCATACAACACCATACACCATACATAATTTAGGAGGAACACCAATGTCACATACTTTAAGAGATTCAAAACGCAACAAGAAGATAGAAACTATTCTACGACTCATTAGGCAATAAGACTCGGATTCTTCATTTAAAATAGGAGAAAATCCTTCTCCACACATTATATTACTTATATACATTAGTTTTATGCATATTACAAACATTTTCAACAAAAGAACAATTTAGCTAAAATTTTGAATTTCATACAGTGAACTGCCAACACATTACGGTGAACTATGCTCAATATTCCAAAAGTGCATCTCTTAAGCAATTTATGATGAAAGCATGACGATATGAGATATAAGACCATGTGAACTCAATTTAAAACATAACTACAACTTCATAAAATGTACAATGCAAGAAATCAATGAAATTCAATTTCAACAAGACTTCTAAACACAATGCAACATGCAACGTGCTACTATGACTTTCTAACTCTCAAGCTTGAATTGAATAAGAGAGAAGAAACCACAAATCACAACTCTACTACTCACCATACTCCCCCACTTAGAAGTAACTCATAACAACTAAAGAAAGAAGCTAGAACTTACAAACATAATCATCATCATCCGAATTTGTTCCTTTAGCTCACATTGCATAGAAGCGATTATTCCTTGGAACATCACCTTCCCGAACATTTGGAGGAACTTTCTTAGCCTCTTTTCCTCTAAAGACAATAGAATGATAATCCCTCAGCTTATGTCCATCCTTACCACAACTAAAGAATGCATTGGTACCGGCTAGACACTTCTCAAAGTTCTTCTTCCAACAAGGAACACAAGTAGGATTATCACCTTGAGAACCACCACCCCTTTCAAATTAGACCTTAGGACCACTAGGTCGATCTTTCTTTGGACCTCTCTTCTTGAACCTAGGTTGGTTTTGATCATTGGATCTATCCCTGTTCAAATTCCTTGGGATCCTACTAAGTTTGAACTTTTTAATGGATTGAGCATACACCATAAGCCTAGATAAGCTCATGTCACTATGGATAATGGCCGTGCGACACTCTTCTTTCATAAGGTCGACAACACCGGTCACTAACCTACTCATCTCGTTCCTTGGGTTAGACAGCAAGGACGGAGCTTACCTAGACAACATAGTGAACTTCAAGGAATACTCCTCAAAACTCATATTGCCTTTCTTGAGAATAATGAACTCCTCAACCTTCACCTCCCTCCTCTCACGAGGAAAGTACTTCTCTAAGAAAGCATCATTAAATTCTACCCACTCTATGGGACCCAACTCAACCACCCTATTATCTTTCGATTGAGTGTACCACACTTGAGCAACATCCCTCAATTGGTACAAAGCTAACTCCTCCTTCTCCCTAAAAGTCACCCCCATGACACTCAAAAACTTGTACACACCATGAAGAAAATCTTTGGGATATTCTCCCACCTTAGAGACAACAAAGATAGGAGGATTCATCCTCACAAAGTCTCTTAATCTAAATGTTATGGTGCTCTTCAAAGCATTCACCCAAGACCCAACATTCCTAGTCACATGAGTAGTCATTGCTCGAGCTAGGGAAAGTAGAGTCTCTCTAATCTCTCCTTTATTTAAGTCCGGGGGAACCCCAGAACCTCATCCCCTTCATCCCCAATAGGAAATTGAGAACCTTGAGCACCTTGAAGAACTTGCTCAACTTGAGGAGGAATTTCCTCATTCACCCTCCATTTTCAGCCCTCCTTGCAGCCATCCTTCTAGTATTCGTCTTCGTATAAAAAGAAAGAAAAGTATTAAGAAGGACACTCATAACTTTTTACTCTACGGCACGACACAATAGTAGAGAAAGAACGGAAACTCTATCGTCCTATATCCTCTTGCTCATGGATGTGTCACGACTCACACCAATGAACAAGACTCTACTAAACGTGGATTTTTTTTGACATTTTGATTCCTGAGAACACTTCATAAACTTATGCTCTCATACAAATCTTGTCACGACCCGCATGTACACCCTTGAAGTTAGGGCATTCTTAGGTGAATGGGCGGTCTCTTCTTGTCCTACTTAGGTGAATCTTAGAGTAACCTTAGGTGGGGAGTTAATGAAAGGAAAAGGGAACAATCCTATCTTAGGTAGTCTTAAGGATCATTTAGGTGTGCTTAGAGAGGGTGTATGGGCGGTCTCTCTTAGTCTCACTTAAGAGAGTCTTAGGATAACTTTTGGTGAGAAGAATGTAAGCTAAAAGCGGTTACTGTGAAGTGGAACTTAGTTCACTGTAATGTTCTTCAATATTTGATTAAATGTTTATGTGATATCTTATATGTTTCTAAGGTGTTAAATGTTGTTCTTATGCTTACGCTATGATGTTTTAATAAAAAACAGCATGTTTTATATAAATGTCCGTTTATCATTTTTTATGCATTACGCCATACTTAGTACAAGTGTTTGTACTAATTCCATATATTTTGTCTATTTCAAAAGTTGTAGGTGGCGTTTGAGAGGAGTCTCAAAGTTGAAGCTTAGACTAGTGTTCATTCAAGTAGAGAGTTGGTATGTCCTCACTAGATTCGAGGACATCTTGATGTTTAGTTTTCCTTATTGAAAAGTATTGTAATAGACTTAGCTATTTTCTATATGTTGAAGTATGGGCCGTGTCCCAATATATTCGTATGTTTAAGATGGCGACTTTGAGACTTAGCCTTTCATTATGTTTTTCTATAAAAGAGATATTTTGAAGTATTTTTATTTCAAGTGAAAAGTTTTAATTCTGCACTACTTTTCATACATGTATACAATAAATGGTACCAAAAATCTTGTCTTAGACCTCCGAGAGGTCGATGACGCCGGTCGCAATCCAAGATTGCACCCTAACTTCTAGGGTGTGGTTTTGGAACGTGACAAGCTTGGTATCAGAGCATAAGGTTATGAAGTAGTACTTAGTAATCGATGAATTGACCTTTTTCATGATCTAACATGGGTTCTTGCATTAAAGGTTTTTAATCATTGTTTAGTGATTGAATTGTGGTTATTAATATGATTTTTACTCAATTAACCTATGAACCCATGAAATTGATGAACCCTAGATATTGACTAACTTATGGGTTACTTGATATTAGTCTAATCTTTATGAATTAATATGTAGTTTCTTATGGGCTTTCTAATGATGTATGAGTTGTATTCAATTGATGTCTAATCTGTCATAGATTGTTAAATATACATTGAATTGACCTAGTTTCATCTAGTTTTATGATTTATACTTTGTATTGATGTTCGTGGCAATGGGTAAGGGCCTTATGGTATTGAATTGGATGATTTAGACATGGGTTGAAGTGGTGAGAATGGATTGGTGGTACGCTTCCATAATGCTCTTAATTTTTATGTTAATTAGACTTCAATTATGTTGTGATTGGTATGGTCCACTTATGGTGGCGGTGTTATGTGATTGTTGTGACCTTGTCGGCGTTATTTTAAGTATATTGATTATCATGGCCTTGTCGGCACTACTTGAAGTGTTATGATGATTTGTGTAATTAATTATGTGATGTATGATTATATATATCTACATGCTAGTAATGTGAAATTATGTGTTCTTCTATGGATATTAGGTGATCATGTTGGATTTTGACTATGTGTTTATGTATGTAGTCTTAAAGTTCATACATGATTATTCCTACTTGACTATATGAGTATATGATGGTTATATTTATGATGTTATAGCAACGTATAGGATGACATAAAGATGATAAGGGTCATTCCTAGGTGCTTCAAAGAATGATATTTATATGTGCTAATGTGAATTAATGATGTGTCTTGTTTGGTAGATTATGTCCCTTACTTTATACATGTATATGATGAATATGAACATCTTGAATTAGTAGGCTTAGGCACCTTTGTCTTGTATGTGTATGGATGAATGCTTAATAAAAGTCTAGGATCGGTATACCTAAGATGGTTCCCTTCTAAGCATGACTAATATGTGAAATCTTCTATATAGAAAGAATGTTAAGAATGAGCTATCCTTATAGACCATTGAATGACAGCCCTAGTGGACCCATCTTTGGTAGGTTCATTATGACAAGGTAATGAGTAAGAGATGGTACCTTTTCATATGTCCCTTATATTGAACTTACTCTATGAGAACAAAGGCTAGCACCGAGTGAATATGTTATGATTTGTCGCTCTTCATAAGAAGAAGACTAGAGTACAATATACCTCTACTTGAGAATGAGACTAGAGTACATAAAAGACCTTGATATTCCTTAACCATGTGCCTACATAGGATGTGTCTTAGTTCTACCCTTGGCAATTAGAACACCCTCCATCAGAGTAGGTTTATGACTCTGGATTCCATGCCTAGCTAGTATGGTCTATGTCGGTTATTGCCTATTCTCATCATGTGGGATACATGCTAGGTGTTGGATAAGTTCTAGGAAGTTTAGTTAGTGGAATGGGACGCTATTTAGACATTGCACGACTAGACTTTGAAGATATTATTATGTGAGTCCCTAGGTCTTTCCAAGACCATTATGTGAATTCTATAATGAATGAAATGTCTTTTAAATGACTTAATGAACGATCACGACTTTAGCTAAGGTATGATTAATAGAATGTGCTCTATATAGGGTAGCTTTGAGGGTTTCTTAGGTAAGATTGAAGTGGGTGTATGGGCGGTCTCTTCCTATCCCTTAGGTGAATCTTAAAGTAACCTTAGGTGGGGAGTTAATTAAAGATAAAGGGAACAATATTATCTTAGGTAGTCTTAAGGATCATTCAGGTGTGCTTAGAGAGGGTGTATGGGCGGTCTCTCTTAGTCTCACTTAAGTGAGTCATATGATTACTTTTGGTGAGAAGGATGTAAGCTAAAAGGGGTTACTATAAAGTGGAACTTAGTTCACTGTAATGTTCTTCAATATTTGATTAAATGTTTATGTGATATTTTATATGTTTCTAAGGTTTTAAATGTTGTTCTTATGCTTATGCTATGATGTTTTAATCATAAAGAGCATGTTTTATATAAATGTCTGTTTATCATGATTTTTGTATTACGCCATACTTAGTACAATGTACTAATTCCATGCATTTTGTCTATTTCAAAAGGTGTAGGTGGCGTTTGAGAGGAGTCTCGAAGTTGAAGCTTGGACTAGTGTTCATTCAAGTAGAGAGTTGGTATGTCCTCACTAGATTTGAGGACATCTTGATGTTTAGTTTTCCTTATTGAAAAGTAATATAATAGACTTAGATATTTTCTATATGTTGAAGTATGGGCCGTGTCCCAATATATTCCTATGTCTAAGATGGCGACTTTGTGACTTAGCCTTTCATTATGTTTTTCTATAAAAGAGATATTTTGAAGTATTTTTATTTCGTTTGAAAAGTTAATTCCATACTACTATTCATACATGTGTGCAATGGTTGGTATGAAAGGGCTTGTCTTAGACCTCCGAGAGGTCGACGACGCCGGTCGCAATCCAAGATAGCTCCCTAAATTCTAGGGTGTGGTTTTCGGACGTGACAAGCTTAGTATCAGAGAATAAGGTTATGAAGTAGTACTTAGTAATCGAAAAGTCTCAAAAAAATAGGTCTAGTAGAGTCTTGACCATCGGTGTGAGTCGCGACACATCGATGGGCGAGAGGCTATAGGATGATATAGTTTTCCTTCTTTTCTACTCCTATATCGTGCCGTAGAATGAAATGTTATGAGTTTCTTTTGCACTCTGGACTAGAGGAGCAAAGCCAGATGAGGGTGATGATGATGATTGTAAGTTCTTGTATTTCTCTCTTTAGTGACATGAATTCCTTCTAAGTGGGGGAGTATGGTAAATAGATGGTCTAGAAAGTAATAGAAGCATGTTGCATGTGCATGGTGTTTAGGAGTCTGATTGGAATTGAATTTGATTGATTCCTTGCATTATGTATTTCATGAAGTTATGATCATGTTGTAGAATGTGTTTATAGGGTTTGGTATTGCATATTAGCATGACTCTATCATCAATTGCCTAAAGGTTGCATTTTTGAAAATTGGAAGCATGTTCACTGTAAAGGCTGCAAGTTCATTATGATTTTTGAAAAAGTGACTAATTCATTCTTTGGTTGAAAATTTTTGTAATGTGGTTAGAACTGATGTATATGAGCATAATAATAAATATAAAAGGAGTTTTTACTATTTGAAATGAAGGATGTGAGCTATATAGCATGATGAGTTGTAGAATTGTTTCTATCTTCTTGTGTTGTGATTTTTTTGATTATGTGAAATTGATGTTTTATCCTCGATTGTGTGTTGTATAATATGTTATGTGGTATGGTTGAGAGTGGTTAACTGAATCTTTACACTTGGAAGTGTTCGGAGAGTGGCAAGTGTCATTCAATGACGAATGTTGTCCAAGTGGAGGTGATTGTAAGACCCCGAAATTTTTCAAGTTAAGCCCTAGCAATTCTTAAATTTTCGTATAAGGTCATACTGAGTGACTCTTAATTTTCTTAGGTTTTAAGGTATATTTCTTAGTGTACGAACTATTTTAAATATCAATTAAGATCATTAGAAAAACCTTGCACAAAGTAGATTTGAATGTTTCCTTACCAATTAAGTTCAGACATAAGATTTTATTTGGGTAAATTTCAAACGACCATATCTCTTAGAATATTAAGAGTTACGTGAGCCATGACCTATCAAATTAAAGGTATTTGAATCCTCTTTCGAAAGCCACCAATTTCTCATCAATCTTGTTTTCGAGTAAAAAGTGATTACCTTTTTAGTGAATAATATGGTGCAGTCCCATTTTGGCCGCGGGAAAATAGTAATTAAGGTAATTTCCTCTCCTTTTCCCACTAGGAAAACATAAATAAAACGAGTGTCACAAGTCCTATAAAGCCTTACATAATCCAAATTCCATTTTTAAATTCATCATTCTCTTCTCTCTCAAACCCTAGGGCAAAACCTCAAGAAAAAAAAATCAAAGTAGAAGACTCCAGTCAAGAAAATTCAAGATTTGTCAAGATTCTTTAAACAAGGGTAAGGTTTAAGCTGGGATTGAAGTTCTTCATTGATTTCTTCACCAAATTTTGTGGATTTTCTCCAATAAAGGTATGGCTTTTGATCATTGAAACTCGTTTCATCAAGTAGCCCAACTTTCAAAGAGGTTTTCTAAAGTTTTTCAAAAGATGAATTGACTTTTTTCATGATCTACCATGGGTTCTTGCATTAAAGGTTTTTAATCATTGTTTAGTGATTGAATTGTGGTTATTAATATGATTTTTACTCAATTAACCTATGAACCCATGAAATTGATGATCCCTAGATTTTGACTAACTCATGGGTTACTTGATATTGGTTTAATGTTTATGAATTAATGTGTAGTTTCTTATGGGCTTTCTAATGATGTAACAATTGTATTCAATTGATGTCTAATTGGTCTTATATTGTTAAATATATATTGAATTGACCTAGTTTCATCAATTATTATGATTTATACTTTGAATTGATGTTCATGGCCATGGGTAAGGGCCTTATGGTATTGAATTGGATGATTTAGACATGGGTTGAAGTGGTGAGAATGGATTGGTGGTACGCTTCCCTAATTATCTTTATTTTATGTTAATTAGATTTCAATTATGTTGTGATTGGTATGGTCCACTTATGGTGGCGGTGTTATGTGATTGATGTGGCCTTGTCGGCGTTATTTTAAGTATATTGATTATCACGGCCTTGTCGGCACTACTTGAAGTATTATGATTATTTTTGTAATTGATATGTGAAGTATGATTATATCTATCTACATGCTAGTAATGTGAAAGTATGTGTTCTTCTATGGATATTTGGTGATCATGTTGGATTATGACTACGTGTTTTATGTGTGTAGACTTAAAGTTGATACACGATTATTCCTACTTGACTATATGAGTATATGATGGTTATATTGATGATGTTATAGCAACGTATAGGATTACATAAAGATGATAAGGGTCATTCCTAGGTGCTTCAAACAATGATATGTTATATGCACTAATGTGAATTAATGATGTGTCTTGTTTGGTAGATTATGTCCCTTACTTGATACATGTATATGATGAGTATGAACATCTTGACTTAGTAGGCTTAGGCACCTTTGTCTTGTATGTGTATGGATGAATGTCTAGGATCGGTATACCTAAGATGGTTCCCTTCTAAGCATGACTAATATGTGAATCTTCTATATAGAAAGAAGGTTAAGAATGAGCTATCCTTATAGACCATTGAATGGCATCCCTAGTTTACCCATCTTTTGTAGGTGCATTATGACTAGGTAATAACTAAGAGATGGTACCTTTTCATATTTCTCTTATATTGAACTTACTCTATGAGAACAAAGGCTAGCACCGAGTGAATATGTTATGATTTGTCGCTCTACTTAAGAAGGAGACTAGAGTACAATGTACCTCTACTTGAGAATGAGACTGGAGTACATAAAAGACCTTAATATTCCTTAACCATGTGCCTACATAGGATGTTTGTTAGTTCTACCCTTGGCAAGTAGAACACCCTCCATCAGAGTAGGTTTATGACTGTGGATTCCATGCCTAGCTAGTATGGTCTATGTCGGTTATTGCCTATTCTCATCATGTGGGATACATGCTAGTGTTGGATAAGTTCTAGGAAGTTTAGTTAGTGGAATGGGATGCTATCTAGACATTGCACGACTAGACTTTGAAGATATTAGTATGTGAGTCCCAAGGTCTTTCCAAGACCATTATGTGAAGTCTATAATGAATGAAATCTCTTTTAATTGACTTAATGAACGATCACGACTTTAGCTAAGGTATGATGAATGGAATGTGCTCTATCTAGGGTAGCTTTGAGGGTTGCTTAGGTAAGCTTGAAGAGGGTGTATGGGCGGTCTCTTCTTGTCCTACTTAGGTGAATCTTAGAGTAACCTTAGGTGGGGAGTTAATTAAAGGAAAAGGGAACAATCCTATCTTAGGCAGTCTTAAGGATCATTTAGGTGTGCTTAAAGAGGGTGTATGGGCGGTATCTCTTAGTCTCACTTAAGTGAGTCTTAGGTTAACTTTTGGTGAGAAGAATGTAAGCTAAAAGCGGTTACTGTGGAGTGGAACTTAGTTCACTGTAATGTTCTTCAATATTTGATTAAATGTTTATGTGATATCTTATATGTTTCTAAGGTGTTAAATGTTGTTCTTATGCTTATGCTATGATGTTTTAATCAAAAAGAGAATATTTTATATCAACGTCTGTTTATCATGATATTATGCATTACGCCATACTTAGTACAAGTGTTTGTACTAATTCCATACATTTTGTCTCTTTCAAAAGGTGTAGTGGCGTTTGAGAGGAGTCTCGAAGTTGAAGCTTGGACTAGTGTTCATTCAAGTAGAGAGTTGGTATGTCCTCACTAGATTCGAGGACATCTTGATGTTTAGTTTTCCTTATTCAAAAGTATTGTAATAGACTTAGCTAATTTCTATATGTTGAAGTACGGGTCGTGTCCCAATATATTCCTATGTCTAAGATGGCAACTTTGATACTTAGCCTTTCATTTTGTTTTTCAATAAAAGAGATATTTTTAAGTATTTTTATTTCGTGCGAAAAGTTTTAATTCCGCACTAATTTTGATACGTGTATGCAATGAATGGTACAAAAGGGCTTGTCTTAGACCTCCGAGAGGTCGACAATGCCGGTTGCAATTCAAGATTGCACCCTAACTTCTAGGGTGTGGTTTCGGGATGTGACGATTGGGTCAATTTCATAACTCATAAGCTTTTAGTTATATCATTACTCACCTTATCTTGTTCAATGTTACTTGGTAGTCTTGTATCATTCTTTATGAAAGTTATAAGGACTTATTCAATGTGCTACTATGTTCACAATGTTCATTTAGATAGGGTATGTTGGGACTTGTCCCAATCATTGGCATACCCTGGGTTATTAGTTCATTGAGTAAAGATTGGTATGTATTAATCATTGTCAAATTCTATTACATATTTTGGAAATATTATTGCTAGCCAATTTATTGGCATAAATCAAACTTTCACTAAACGCTTGTCATAATATTATCACTAGCCAAGTCAATTACTTCATGAATATATTTTAGTAATCTCATCATTTTAAGCAAGCCAACTTTTAGCCTTTGTTAGCCTATAAGAACAATTCAGTGCGTTGATTTAGCATTGAAGATTCATTAACTAGCTTTGATTCTCATTCTTGATTCTTCTAAGAAAAATGCATTCCAAAAACTTACAAACATATCTACTGTAAACTCACACAGTAATCGAAATCTTCATTCCTTTCAACAATAAACTGAATTTCATAAATGACTTATAACAATTTAGTCTTCTCGAACACAATTAGGCATTATAACATTTCTTATCTCATGTAAATAATACTCTAATCATATGTATCTAACCTATAGGTCTCATTCGACATTATCAATCACAGAAACCTACACACAGTGAGTAGTTAGTAGCACATACCAACAACATGCTCGAGATTTGCATTATACATACTAATAGAATCAGAAATAGGGAGGACTAGGGAGATGAACATTCGACAATTTCATCGGGAACAACCCTAGTTTTGGTTTTCTTGAATTCAAAACGTTTGAAAAGCCTGCTGGGGAAAAGAATCCAAGAGAGAAAACCCATAACTTATTGTAGAAATGAATCTACGAAGATCACCCTGTAATTTGCACAAAAATCTTGAAGAATTGCCTTGAAATCGCCTAAGGTTTTTCTTACGTTTGCTCACTATTTTTCAGTCGTAGGTTTCTACTGGTTAAACGTGAGTCTAAGTCTTAGGAACGGAATATTGACTAATTCAACTTAGGCTAAATAACTTAATTAAATAAATCAATTAGCTCATTACCAAAACTCCCCTCCTAGATTGACTAAAAACAGGAGAGCATTTGACTTAGCCATATTCTGAAAATTGCTAAGGTCTAAGTTTGACCATGAATTTAAATTAATTAATTAAGTTGTTAATTTAATTAATTAAGTGACCTATGGTAATTACTAAATTACCCCTAAGTCGCTAGGACCATAACTAACCCCTTTGGACCATCCTAGGTTAGGTACTAGGATGTTTCTTTAGTTAGATACTCGGCTAGTGTCACCCGGTTATGTCTTAGGATATCGGGGACACTAGTTATTTCATTTTAGTTAGTACTAGGTTAGTTATCTAGTTAGGTCAGTTAGTTAGAGACTATGACTTGTTAGGAAGCTCGGCCCCATGTGGCTTGACCCGACGCGTGCCTTTCCCCTAACCGCCCTAACCGAATCGGTTGGTCTTGGTCTCTCGGCCGGTAGCACATGTGCTTTCCTAACCGTGCACTCTAGAAGGTTCACTTCTTGTCCGAAGGATCCTCACTATGTCCTTGGGCACTTCTTAATCTACATGATCATTTTAAATGATCATGTGCTATGGTACCTAGGCTTGACACTTGGATGTCTAGTACCTAATATGTGTTAAGCAATGAAAATAAGAATTTTAGCTTAGGGTCTTCATTGCAGGTACAATTCTTAAACAATCTTGTATTGTATTTTAAGTTACTTGTGTATACATAGAAATTAGCTAACACCCTTAAGCTTATATTCTCTAACATGCCCAATATTACTCAATATTGGGCATTGGGATGCCTATGTACCCCAATACATATTCTTAAAATCTAATAGACACTTCACTAGACAAGTACATTTTCAGGAATGTTATATTATAGAAAATGAGTTGTGTGCTTTAAATGCATAAAATATGTCATATTCATAGCATGATTCATAAATAACGAATTAGGAAAGTGAACTGACTTAGATTTCCAAAAATGGCATGTTGCTATAGGAAGAGCTTTCCTTGATCATGCATAGTCCTTATGTGTTTATGTGCATACACCCATACTTAGTACAAGTGTGTACTAACCCATATACAATTACTATTTCTATAGGTGCAGGTCCTTAAAGAAGATTGAAGATTAGTTGAAGCTATTTGGACTAGTACCTCTAGACTTTGGTACGTCCTCTTGAGTTCGAGGATGCTTACGCTTTATTTTCTAGCTTTAGTAGATTAGACATATCTAGTGGATGTTGTCCCTAGCGTTTCTTTTCAAACATTTGTATTTAGGCCAGTTTAGCAACTATTAATGATATTATGAATTCTTCATTTCAATTGTTCAATCTGTTAATATATGGTTGTTTACTTTGAGTCGTTAGTATATCACTCTTATGCAAGAATTATATGAAGTCTAAGTACACTTCAGTAAAGGTTTAAAATTTCCACTAAATTTAACTATATGATTGTGTTGAAAGCTACGAAGAGGCTTGTCTGCGACCTCTGAGAGGTTAACGATGCCGGTCTCATCTAGGGTCTAGGACCTGGGTGTGACAATAAGGATCATTATTCAACACTCTCGCTTAAAAAAAACTTCACACCTAGGTGGTACTTGTCGCCATAAGCTTGCCCTTATTTTCTCTGCTTAAGTTTACCATGTTAGATTCTTAGGATCACGATAGGACTTTCCTGGATTGTAACGTAGGCTCTGGGTCAGGTATGGTATATATGGGTACATTTTAGTGACTTGTTGCCCTCCTTAATATTACGGCTAAGCGTCCTACCTCTTTCATCGTCTATTATGACCTACTTTTCTTTTCTTGTCACCTTTGCTTGTTTTCTCCTATCTTTCTCTTTTGTGGAAGTGACTCTTACTTTTTTTTGGTTGAACACTCTTTTTCTCATCATATTTTTCCATTGTTTAATCTCTTTCTTCTTTTTCTTTATTTATTCAATTGCCAATTTTAACTGAGTCACTTCTCTTGTTTACTTTTTTTTTCTTTTCGTTTCCACATTACTGTTTTCGTATCAACTTTTCGGGTCATCACTCATAATAGCCACCCTGAACTTATGGCTTTGCCATGAGTCGAGGTACTCATTACCCAAGGTTGGGTCAGGGCCAAGACGAGGTCAAATTCTGCATTATCCAACCTCAACTTATGCTTTTGGCCTAAGTTGAGGTGCACATGTCCAATGAGGGACCAGTGCCAACACATTATACCCAGGGAATATGAGTTGGTGAAGAAAAGAAAGGTCTAATATAGGCTCAAAATATTTTGATAAAAAAGGGATAATAATTTCATTTGGTTATGTTTTCTTTAGGCTAGATATTTGCTAATTTGATCAAGGGCCTATGATCTTTTCCTAAATGTCTAACACAGATTCATTTTGCAGGACTAACCGTGCAAGTTCTAGCTAGGTACCAAAAGTGGAACAATCAAATTTCCTCACACTCTCTTGACACCTCGTTACCCTATCAGATTATCGGACACCTAGTTCGAATGTTAGATTGAGGGCCATGCAGTGGTGCATCCCTATGTCATTATTAGAGCCAACACATTCAATATTCATTATACCTATTCATGCAAGCATTCCTTCAGATCGGGATACCATCCATTTTTAGCCATCATGCTTCATATTTCACTTTCATACTTTGTACAAGTTACGACACATGTTGGTTCAAAAGTAAAGTAATCAGGCTCTTGGGGCAAAAGAACACATGCAAGAAAACCACAAAGAGAGGATAATGATTTGGGTTACTCAGACTTCACCCTAACACTCACTTTCCATTTACCCCTACCCCAATAAATAACATGCAATTGTCCCCAATGCATAAGAAATATAAACATAGGGGGGTAGGTGAAGGAAACCTGAGGCGCATAGCACCGACTATCAGCAAGCAGGCGGGTCCGGTTTCCCAGAACCCTCACCCTCAGCAGTAGGGACACCCTCAGTGGTACCCACAACAATATATGCACCCTCAGTGGTGCTCATCTCAAGAGCCTTCACTCTGGAACTAGATGCCCCAGCAGCCAACTCTCGAGCCCTCATCTGAAGGGTCTCCTCATCAATCAGAGATGCTGACCTTGCAGCCTCCAGATCCGTTCTCTCCTTCTTCCTATCCCGAGCATCATCACTCTCAGTGATGCAACTTGAACGGTGCTTCTTGGCATGCTCACGTGGAGGATGAGGAGGTGTAGTGGTGGTAGTGAATAATACATCAAGCATTATGTCCTATGCGATCTCCACAGGTGCGGTCTAGGGCTCGGGTCCCCTCATCTTATCAACGTCCGCACACAGACTTGCCACAGCCTTCTTAGAGTCTTCAAATCAATGGTGGGGGCTGGGTGTGCTAGAACTCTCAGTTCAAATGCATCGAGGTGCTGGTGGACCGGCTGAATCTTCTGCTCCATTTGCTGAGCCACCCTCTTCTCAATCTGGTCCTCAGCCTCGGCAATAGTCTTCTGCATCCAACGCTGGATATGATACAACAAGGTGGTCATATGGGCCTCTAACTTCTGGACCCTAGCTAGCGGGACTAGTAATGCTGATGGAGGTGTAGTCAGGGAGGAACTGGGTGCCCTACTAGTGCCAGGGGAAGACTCGACCAGTGTGGTGTTAGTGGGTTCTAAAGTGGTAGGATCAGCCCCTTAGTCTAACTATACCATCTCCTCCAAGTTCTCGCTCAACGTCTGCAAATCAATTTGGGGCCCCCTCCGTGGTGCCGCCACATTGGCCTCATCCATGATGAGACCTATGTATACAGTCCCGGTCGGTGTACGGAGGACATCACAATGCCAAATGGGTACTCCAAAATCCCTGCATAACTGAAAAATCATACAGGCGAACGACTAAGTAGTAGAGGGCTTAAAAGCCATCTCATGAATCACAGAGATCAATAACTTCCCGAAAGTGATCTCGAACTCGGCTACCAGTGCTGCTACCATGACCTCCTATCCCAGGTAAGGATGTTATCTGCAGTGGTGGGGGATAGACGGTGGCGTACTAACAACTAGAAGAACTTGGCTGCAAAGGTGAGATATGCCTTCTTGACAAGGCTTCTAGGGTGTAACACCTAGTCTGCTCCCTCACCATCAACGGACAGATGCTGCGCAAGCCACCCCATGGTGGACTCTCTATGATCTCGGGTTCTCTAAAAATGTCCACTCTTAACCAAGCCCCACCTGTAATCTAACTCTGCAATAAGGGGATCCCATGTAGTATCCGTAGGCACGCTGTACAGAAAGCGGCAGATGATAGTGGGAGAAATGTCCACACGGCAGCCTCTAACCACAATCTCTGTGAGTGGGTCCTGTTTGATGGGTTTTGACCGCCTTTCCAAAGCACCTCTGAGAGTCGCCACGTATGATGTGTAGAACTCTCTCACAATCTCCTCATTGTAGGCCCCCACACTTCTAGCCTTCCACTCGAGCCGGTGATGGGTAAACAGGGTATGCTCATCATGGACAGTGTGCAGGCTCCGAGTAAGAACTATTCGCTCGAATGTCACCAACCGAGTCATCATCCCCTTATTTTTCAACATCTTTGCATCCCAGTAGACCAGGTATTGGCCATCTACGCACCACTGGTTTTACTCATCAAGAATTGGTAAAGGGACCACATTCTGGAATATCGGAGCAGACCCCAAACTCTGGGCCTCATCAAATGAGGCATGGCAGACAGGAGCCTCTGGGTGAGTGGATCCAAGTGATTCGGAACGGGAGGCAGGCCTCATTTGACCCTGTAGAATGGGCCGACTCTGAACCTCAAGCCTCTTCGTAGGAAGACGCTCCCTTTAAACCCGAGGCAGACCCAGATGATATGCCGGTCAGTGTGTACTCCTCATCAGATTGGGAGGCAGTGACTATGCTAGATGCCACCTTCTTGGGGGTACCCCCGTGTGGCTCTAGCAGTGGTGTAGGGGTCTGGGTGCTAGGGAGCACGTATTCCGGATCTCTCTCATCATTGGACGTGCCAATGAACCGCCTGGATGGTGCCACGGACTTGCACGTACCCCTAGAATAGACGATGTCCGGTTTGGAGCCATATGTATATGGAAAACACTGTGTTAGTCTCATACGAATCATGCCACAGAAACAAAACAATCAAAACAGAAATCTTAAACACACAACACAGTCAAGTGCAGAATTGCAGTACTGGTTGACGGGCACTATCGACGTCTCGTTGATGAAACGATGGTCCATCGATAGTGTCCGTCGGTGGACACTTCGGAAAAATTCTCAAACTTCTTTCAACAGAACTCTTAGTTGGAAACAACGGACGTGCAGAATGGCCCATCGATTAATCGACGAACCTTAGTCCACTTCCGTCGTGTGACACTTAAATATATTTTTAATCTCTAACAAAGAAAGGTTTAATTTGGAAACGACGGACGTGCAGAACATCCCGTCGTTCAATCGACAGAGCGTAGTCATCTTCCGTCATTTCAAAGTTGAGCAAATGTAGGTTTAGCCATCGACGGATCCCATAGATGATCCGTCGATCAACTGACGGTCCGTAGATGGGGTGTACTTTTGTTTGTCATATACACGTTTTAGGACATGCTTTTAAACACACATTTTTAAAACTTTAAGCAAATCACAGGTTCCCCCAACACTTAAACAACAAGTAAAAAAACAATTCGTCATCCTTAGGGTTTCGATTTCGCTATTTCGATCACCGATTCTACGAGGCTATCAAACCCTAAGTCGGAAAATTAACAATCGTTTTGATTTACACAGATTCCACCCCAAACACATTCACTTTCTATAATTTTAAGGGACATAGTTATCATAATTCAACGGTTTACATGCAATTTTTGTTCCTAAGTCAAGACCCACATACAAATTTGGCGTTTTCAACAGCAAATGAACGAGAATTCATTGAGACAAGTTAATTGAAATACCTGAAATCAGTAGTGGAGCGATTGAGTGGGTGATCTTCTCAACAATCAACCTACATTCCTTCCTTCGAACACCGACCGTAGAAAACAATGGAGACAGAGTAGAATCTGTGAAGGTTAGGGTTGTGGGATGTCTTGGAGTTTGGGAGTTGTGGGGATTTTGAAGAAAATGGAAGGGAGAGTTATTGGAATTTAATGGAAAATGAAGGGAATAACGGGAGGGAAACAGTTGGGAGGGAATTTGAAAAGATACGTGGGAGGTAACTAAATAGTTTTATTTTAATATAGTCGATCGGGTCGGGTTGGGTCACTGGTTTTTGTGAACTGGTGATACCCCATCGACGGTCCGTAGCTCAGTCAATGAACCTTCGACTGGACCTTTTGATTGTACACAGATTTAGACCAAAGTTTAATACATACGTGGGATCTACGGACACCATCGACGGCCCTTAGGTTGGTCCGTAGATCTGTGCACCATACCAATTTCTGCAGAACTCTTGGATTTGGTCCCTGCACATTGAACATCCATTAAGCTATTTTTTTTTCTGGACACTTTTGAGACACGGACCCTAAACTACTCTCTAGACAACACACTAAAAAAATAACACATGAACGTTAGTAAAACAAAAATGAAACAAGAGAATGCAACTGTTCCTAAAATGAAAATTAAAAACCTATTGTTGGCTAGAGGATACACCTTGGGCTGCCTCCCAAGAAGCGCTTGATTTAACGTCGCGGCACGACGCAAGATCCTTGATTACTCAGACTTCATCAAGGCAATATGCTTCAACCACTTCATGGACACTCTCCGCATGCCCTAGATAGATCTTGATTCTCAGTCCATTGACCGTGAACCTTCCACCCTCCTTGTTCTCCAACTCAACCTCTCCATGTGGGAACACTTTAGTGAAAAAGAATAGACCAGTCCACTTGGACTTGACTTTGCCCGGAAACAAGCACAACCTAGAGTTGAATAGAAGCACCAAGTCCCAACTGCAAATTCTCGCTTTTCAATCTTTTTGTCATGGTACTTCTTCATCTTCTCTTTGTAGATTGATGAATTTTTGTTTGCTTTTAGGCGAAACTCATCAAGCTCATTCAACCCATTAAGTCTCTGTTCCACTGCTTCATGCCAATCCATCTTCAGTTTCTTTATCGCCCACACGGCCTTGTTTTCTTACTCAACTTGCAAGTGACAATCCTTCCCATATACAAGTTGGTATGGAGACATACCTATGCGGGGCTTGTGTGCAGTACGGTAGGCCCAAATAGCATCATCACGCCTGTTTGACCAATCCGTTCTATTAGCATTCACAATTTTTGACAGGATATGCTTGATTTCTCTGTTAGACACATCAACTTGCCCACCAGTCTATGGATGGTACAGGGTGGCTACATTGTTGCGAACCCCATATTTATTTTATAGCCCTTTGAACAACTTGTTGCAAAAGTGAGATCCCCTATCACTAATAATGTACCTAGGTGTGTCAATTCTGGAGAAGATGTTATTTTTCAAGAACGCGGTGACACTCTTCCCTTCATTGTTGGCAAGTGCTATGGCTTCCACCCATTTTGACACATAGTCCACCGCCACAAGTATATATTTCATCCCATGAGAACTCACAAACGGGCCCATAAAATCAATGCCCCACACATCAAACAACTCAATCACTAGAATGGGATTCAAGGGGAGCTCTTGCATCTTCGAAACTCCTCAATCTCTCTCACACCTATCACAAGACTTGGCAAACTCATGAGCATCTTGGTGAATGGTTGGCAAATAGTACCCACACTGCAAAAACTTGTGGGCAGTACGGATACCACTATGGTGTTCACATACTGGCGAGGAGTGACATGCCTCCAAAATAATTAGCATTTTGTCTTCCGGCACACATCAGTGAATAAGACCATCGGCAAAACTTTGTTATAAGTAAGGTTCATCCGAAATGAACTTTTTCACATCATGTAAGAACTTCTTCCTTTGATGAAAGGAAAAGTCCGATCTGACTATATCATTGTCTGGATAATTCAAAAAATCGGCCAACCATGAAATCAAGTCATGAGAAGCGACCAATACATGCTCATCAGGGAAGGTATCATCAATTTCAGCCCTTACACCCAAATTTCGCATAGCTTCATCCTCAAATCTGGACAAGTGATCGGCAACTTGATTTTTGGTCCCTTTTCTATCTTTCACCTCAAAATCAAACTCTTGCAATAGTAGCACCCATCTAATGAACCTTGGTTTCACATCCTTCTTTGCCATCAAATACCTCAAAGAAGATTGATCAATATGCACTATGACTCTTTTGCCAAGCAAATAGGAGCAAAATTTTTCAAAAGCAAATATCACCGCAAGAACTCTTGTTCAATGACAGTGTAGTTCTTTTGAGCTTCATTTAGGGACTTACTTGCATAATAGATGGGGTGAAGGATGTTATCCCTTCTTTGTCCCAATACCACACAAAGAGCAACCCCACTAGCATCACACATCACCTCAAATTGCTTGCTCCAATCTAGGGAAATAATTATGGGTGCAGACACCAACTTCTCCTTGAACTCTCCAAACGAATTCAGACAAGATTCATCAAAAAGAAATTTACATTCCTTCTCAAGTAACTTGCACAAAGGATGTGCAATTTTTGAGTAATCTTTAATAAACCTCCGGTAGAAGCCCGAAAGTCCCATAAATCTTCTAATACCTTTAAAATAGATGGGTGGAGGAAGTCTCTTGATAACCTCAACTTTTGCTAGATCAACCTCTATCCCCTTTTCCGAGATTGGGATGACCCAATACTATACCTTCTTTCACCATAAAGTGACATTTTTCCCAATTTAGCACAAGATTGCAATCTTCAAAACTTTTTAGAACCTCGGCCAACTGACTCAAGCATCGATCAAAGGAATCACCAATAACTGAAATGTCATCCATAAACACCTCAATAGTGTCCTCCACCATATCGGAGAATATCAACAACATACATCTTTAGAAAGTGGCTGGTGCATTGCACAACCCAAACGTCATCCTCTTGAATGTGAATGTCCCATAATGACAAGTAAATGTGGTCTTCTCTTGATCCTCCGGTGCAATAGAGATCTGATTATAACCCGAATAGCCATCAAGAAAACAATACCATTTTTTTCCTCCGAGTCTATCTAACATCTGGTACATGAAGAGAATAGGAAAAATGTCCTTCTCAGTCCATGCATTCAACTTCCGTTAATCCATACAAACTCCCCATCCGATCACCGGCCTCATTGGAACAAGCTCATTCCTCTCACTAACCCCCTTCTTGGACACACACTGAACAGGGAATACCAACTACTATCTGCAATAGGGTATATGACTCTGGTATCCAACCACTTAATAATCTCCTTCTTCACTACCTCTTGCATAGGTGGATTCAACTATCTTTGGTGCTCAATACATGGCTTGTGATCGGGCATGAGTTGGATTTTGTGTGAACAAATATGGGGAGGGATCCCAATAATGTCCACAATAGTCTAACCAATGGCTCGTTTGAACCGCTTCAAAACATCCACCAAACACTCTACTTGTTGCACATTCAAATC
The DNA here is from genome assembly GCA_016801875.1 of Solanum sitiens. NCBI lineage: Eukaryota > Viridiplantae > Streptophyta > Magnoliopsida > Solanales > Solanaceae > Solanum > Solanum sitiens. Next base: position 1,399,650 of record JABWTJ010000329.1, read on the forward strand.
CGATGCAATGATTACGGGCAAAGTGTAGTCTCTTCCCAAGAATACATACCTCAGATGAGGTGGTATAGCCTTGAGCTCTAATTTTGGGGCCTCCTCAATAGATGGTTTCGCGGGTGGAGACTCGCGATGCTTCATATCTAACTCCAATTTCTTTGGTTTGAACCGATATTTGCTTCGTTCAAGTGCCGCAACCAAAGACCCATACTCTTCAATGCCATCACTCTCAAAATTCATGATCACTGCCGCTAGTGCCTCAACACCTAGGCAATCTTCGATTTGTACCTCAGACATACTCTCAACCTTGTAGGATATGGTCAATACCATTTGGAGCTCACCACACTACTTCATGGACCTACAAATGTTAAAATTTGCTTCTTCATTGTTCAACCTAAACTTCATTTGCCCTATCTCCACATAAACCAAGGCGCGACCAGTAGCAAGGAACGACCACCCAAGAATAATGGGGACCTCAAAGTCCACCTCGCAGTCAAGAATCACAAAATCCACCGGAAATATAAAAGACTCCACTTTCACGAGCACATCATGAACTATCCCAATGGGCCTCTTCACTGTCTATCAGCCATTAGTAACTGCATTGCAGTGGGCTTCGGGTCACCCAAACCCAATTTCTTAAAAATGGAGAGGGACATGAGATTAATGCTTGCACCTAGATCACATAGTGATTTAGAAAAGTGTAATAACCCGATGGCACATGGAATAGTGAAAGCTCCTGGATATTCCTTCTTTTGCAAAAGATACCTTGTAGCAATAGCACTACAATACTACATTCGGTTAACATCCTAAAAACTTACCGATCTCTTCTTTGTAACCATATTCTTCATGAACTTGGCATACCCGGGCATTTGTTCCATATATTATATCAAAGGGACATTGATGGAAAGTTGTTTCAACATAGTGATAAAATGCCGGAATTTACCATCCTCAGTCTTTTTCACCGATCTCTGAGGGAATGGTGGTGGTGGTCTCGAAATGCGGATCAATTTTTGGGGTACATCTGCTTCTTTCACTGCTTTGTCCACCAATTCACCAATAGTTTCAACTACCTCTTCATGATTTATCACCTCATCTACTACTACAGACGACATAGGTGTATCGATGGTTTGCTTACCACCTCGAGTAGTGACCGCCATGCAATGTCCATCATTTTTTGGGTTTTTAATGGTGTTGCTAGGAAGAGTGATCGGTTAACGTGGGTTCACAGTAGTAGACAATTGGCCATTTGTAACACAAGATACTTGATAAACACCGCATGTGCATCAACCTTTTGCCTGATATTAGCCAATTCACTTCTCAATTCCTTGGCGTGGTCATCACTAGCATCAAACCTCCTCATCATCTTCCGCAACATATCCTCAACTGGTGCCATACTACCTCCACCATCCCTAGGATAAAGTTCCCGATTATGAGGCGGAACATAGGGCCCATTTCGATTGTTTCTGTTACCATAGTTACCCCGGTTGAAGTTGTTGTCGCGGTTCTAATTTTCATCTTGAATATACTGGACCTCTCTGATGTAGTTCCCATAGATCCGACCTTGATTTCCTTTACCTTGGCGCCAATTATCCTGATTTGAACCATTGGCGTTTGGTCAGAAACCCCTCGTCCGCTTATTCACTGTATAAGTATCCTCTTCATAGTAGTATTCATCCACTGGTGGTGGTGGTTTAGTCAAGTAGTTCACCGCATTTACCTTCTCTGCACCTCCAGTGACATATTTCAATATCAACCCGAGCTCAGTCCTCATCTGAGCCATCTCTTCATGAATCTCATCTGCGGCTAGATTGTGTGAAGCTTGCACTGCAAAGGTTTTTCTCCTGGTATCCGACTTCCTAGTGATCCAAACCTTACTGTTGTGAGAGATTTTCTCCAACTTCTCTGCGATCTCCGCATATGTGCACTCAACATAAGAACCACCCAAAATAGTATCAAGCACTGCCTTATTATTATCATCTCGCCCTCGATAGAAGTACTCTTTCAACGACTCATCATCAATGCGGTGGTTTGGGATACCTCTCACGAACGCAGTAGATCTATCCCAAAAGCTACTCAACGACTCCCCAGTTAGTGCCACAAAGTTAATCACTCTATATTTGTGGTTGAGATTTATGGACACCAAGTAGTACTGTTCTAGGAACACATCCCTCAACTGATCCCAAGTATAGATAGAATTATAGGGCAACTCACTAGATCATATCGCGGCCTATCTCGTCAGTGATAGAGGGAACACTCTCAAGCTAATGACATTTATATCCAAGTTTGGCCTCCCTACACAACTCTTGTACACCGAGATCAGTTTGGCGATGTGAGCATGTGGATCCTCAGATGGTAGCCCTGAAAACAAACCCCTTACAGTGAGCATCTGTATCAAGCTACTAGTTACCACAAATGTGTGACCCTGTGGTAGAGGAGGTAGGACAAGAGGCCCATCAGAATCAGTGATGTTAATGCTGCCCCTATAGATATCTTGAAGGTGTGGGACGGGAAGTTGCATCTTCAAAGCATCATAAACTAGGTTTTCCACAACCACTTGGTTGTGAGCATCAACCGGTGGAGGATGCTGACGGTTGATCCCATCACCTAGATTATATGGATTCTATTGATTATTTGCGGAGTGTCCGATTAAATTCACGATCAAATGGAAGGGTTGGTTCTCCTCGGCTCCGTGTACTTGGCATACACTAAAACTAGACATGAGAGAAACAAAAACAAAATAAAAAGTAAAATTAGGAAATTGTCGACTAAAATTTGGTAATGTTATTGAAGTTAAAATAAAAGCCACTTTCCCCGGCAGCAGTGCCAAAATTTGATACGCTCAAATTACACCTCCTTAAAGAAGTATAAGCAGTCGTATCAAGTAAAGAACACAACTAGTAGGTTGGGGTCAATCCCACGAGGAAAATAGTTTAGACTTAACTTCAATGTACAATTACGTCTATTTAGTCAATTCCTTTCCGAAAACAAGTAATTAAAGGGGGGGTTTTGTGAAACAAAAGTGTTTAATTATTTCTAAGTAAAAAATGTAGCAAGTATGAAACTTTAGTGTTTATCAAGTTGTGAGAGAAACTAGGGTGTAAGTGTTCTCCATAGGTTCATAATGCAGTAATCCCAGCTATAACAATTCTTCCCTAGTGTTTTGCATGCAAAGTGGTAAGTTAAGTATCTCTAAATCCTTGGTCCGACATTTATAGAGTTTCACCACATACCTTGATCCGGTTACGTGTGTCTAAGTTACTAACCCTTACCTTCACTTCATATTAAGCATCATATTCGATGTATGACTTAGTTATTACTTTTAACCAATCAAAACTAGCCTATTAGATAGTATCCTACTAAATCTATGTTGATAATTCTTTTCCTTTTAACTACCCCCTTGGTCCGAGAAGTAGAAATAAGGCAAGTTCTAACACGTGCACTCCTTAAAAATACTTCTAAGTGAAAGAATTATCAATGCATGCAAGAACCTATTTGAGAATTGTTATTAAGCTAGTATTATGTTGTTAATCACCCATGGTTCCCACAACCCTAGTTGTGGATCTAGTTACCCACGCATAGAAGAACTCAATTCATAGTTAAGAAAAAATAAATCATGAACTTACTTTGACAAATTCGAAGAAAATCCAGAAAATCAATGAGGAACAACAAAAATCACTTGAAAACCGATTCCGGAAACTTGAATTAATGCCCAAGTTGCAAAACAAATCTCCAAGAACAAAACTAAGAAAATAATAATAGTATCCAACCCCAAAACCGAGGTTTTATACCCTATTTATAAAAACATTATCCTAAAATAAAAGGAATTTAAATAAGGAAAGTTTGTCCAAAAACGTGGCTTCAATCGATGACCCCCACAGACGGTTCGTCGATAAAACGATGTACTCTCGACTGCCTCCGTAATTCCAGACTTAGCATCTTTTTTCAGCCTTCACTTTGCATCTTCTCTGATCCAATCGACGGACCAACAACATGGTCCATCGGTTCAACTACAGTCCGTCGATGCTTCTCGTCGCTCCATACATAGATTTTCTTCAACATCGTGTACTCAAACTTTCTCTGATCAGATCGACGATTTGACAGGACTGTCCATCGATTGATCGACGGACCATCGATCCTTTTATAGCCCCACACTTGGTCAGAATTCCCCGAGTTGCTTCCAGATGCCTGAACATCCAATAGACGATCACCATATATGGTCCGTCGATGAGATGACGGACCGTCGATCGCCTTCGTGGGACACCTCTACACTAAATCTCTATAGCCTTCTACGTTTTGGTTTTTGGACAGCTTTCCTGCAAAACAAAGATAAGACATATTAAAATTACTTCAAAAAGGCTCTAGACGCACACCAATCTTAAAGCACTGAAAGTACCATTAAACCACGGTACATCAGTAGGGTTGCATACGAGTTGAAACTCCCTAGTGAACTATCTTCGGTTGATCCAATTTTTCATGCATCCATGATTAAGAAGTGAATTGGTAATCCCGAGTACATTCTCCTATTGAAGGTCTTAGTGTGAAAGAGAACCTCTCCTATGAGGAGGTTCGGGTTGAAATCCTTGATTGCTAAGTGAAGAGGTTGAGGAACAAAGAGGTGGCCTCCGTAAAAGTGTTATGGAGCAACCACCCAATTGAGGGAGAAACATGGGAGGCCGAGGCCAACATGAAGTCCCGTTATCCTCATATCTTTGCTAATTAAGGTTAGTTGTTCTTCTTAATAATGAAAATAATGAGTTGATTGCATTTTACTTGTTCTGTAAGGATATGCATATTTATGATAAAAAGGTTATATGCTCAAATAAGTTTCATGGAAGAATGCTCTTTTGCTTGACTTGCACTTATTGGTGTATTTGGTATATTGTTGTCTTCATAATGTGATAGTGAGCATGTTGATATGTTGATAAAGTAACTTTGTCATAATTGAATCTTTAATGATATGTTGAGCTCATGTTGTTATTGTGAGAAGGAAAATTCCTCACGTTGTGGCTTCGAGCCTTATATGTGCAAAACTGATATTTTAAGTCATTATGTAAATACCATATTGTTATGTTGAATTGAGTTGTAACTCATATTGATTATGATGTATATTGTTTGTTGGGCTGCTAGTCTTGACTCTATCTTTTCCCTTTTAAAAGCTTAGTGTCATTCGGGGACGAAAATTCCTAATGGGGGGAAAATGTAACACTCCGAAAGTCAAGACCGAATATTGAGACTAACATGACTGTCTAAAGTTTTAAATACTGTTTTAAGACCTAAAATAATGTATATAAGTCATCCATGAGATTTTAGAGCCAAGACGTCAAATAACGTCCATGACGTTCGAAAACTAGCTTAATTGAACTAGTTGATGTCGCTATGTTTGGGGATGGTTTTTTAGGGTAAAATGATGTCTAAAATTTGTAAAAATACTTTGGTTAGGTAGAGTATAGTATAGAGGGTCTAAACATCCAATAACGACGGCCCAAGGACCACCCGAAGGGTCATGGAGGAGGATCCCAACATGGGTGGGCAGGATGCCAAAGCAGCCTGCGAAAGTCAAGAATCAGTGGGTTGATGTGCGATGCGTAGCCAACACGAACCTAATTTCCTCAAATTATTTTTGGGATATAAAATATGTGTTGGCCCCACGACGCGGAGCCAGTTCCAGATTCGGTAAAAACGTATTATTGACATGTTGACTTACAAAAACACCCATTTAAGTGAGGGGTGTTTGGGTAACTTAGGGGGTGATTATATATATCCTAAGGGTCATTTTAAAGTCATTTTTCACTAACCCAAACCCAATTCCCAAAACAAAACCCAAAAGCTCTCACCTCTCTCTATTTTCTCTCTCCCCAATTCCTCCATTGAATAAGGAAGAAAGCTTGAAGAAGAAGGTCAATTTCTCTAGGATTTCACTTCAATTTCGTGGATTAATTTTCAATAAGGTATGAGTTCTTAACTCTTGGTATTTCTTTCCCCAAGAGTTCCTCTCAAAGTTGATTTTCAAAATACCCAATTCCATGGGGTTTTCCAATTCTAATAGGTTTTCTTCTAAACTTTAAATTGATGATAATTTGTGATTTCCTATGACTAATTAAGTATAAATTGTTGATTAATTGATGTTAATTGATGCAATTTCATGTTGATCATGTTCCCTTCCCCAATTTCCCAAATCTTGGATCTTGGTTAGAAATTTATGGAAATTGAATTATGAATTGATTATTATACTTGTTTTATCTATTCTAATTCATCTATGGATTGACTAAGGTAATGTATTGTTGGGATTGGATCAAATTCATGAGGAACCCTAATTCCCCTAACCCTAGGTTATGAATTGATGTTAATTGGGATAGTGATGATGCAATTGACCTAGTTATTGTATTAATTACTATTGATTAATGTTACTAAACCTATTATTGGATATAATTGGTTGGTTGATGGTAAGAACATAATGATGGCTTTTGAAGGAGATTTGATAAGTCTTCAGGATCCTAACCTTTACTTCAAGTATGATGGCTTGTGATTGGTGATGTAGTTCAATTGAAGTATACCTTGTGAATAGCCTACATAGGTGTTGGTATGATGTTGAATTGAAATGTCTTGACTATGTGATTGTGAAATTATGCTTAAGATGAAATGACATGAGGGTTGTTATGACTTGACTATGTGCCTTATTATGAAATGATGATGATGATATGCTAATCTTACATGTGAGGGTTTCTATGAAAGGATATTCTCATGCAATACCTATTGAGCTAAATGACAATGATTATACAAGTTATTAGACCCTATGACTTAAACTAAGTGAAGATTAATAACGAAAAACATTTCAAAAGGGACTTAGCTTAGTACCGAGTGAACTTCACAATAGGAGGGGTTGACTTCCCATAGAGGAAGATTCACTCTTTAGTTCCATATGAGGTGTTGACTCCCCTACGAGGGACACTCACCCAATGGATTCCCATGGGATGAGGCTCCAATTTCCATAGGCATGTAGAGGGTTCAATAAATATCTCCTAGTTCTAGAACTATGTTGCCACCATAGGAAGACTATCTAGTGGATCCACCTAGAAAGCTACGTTAATGTTTGGCTTTTTTTAGGCCAGTAGACCACCTTCCATCGGTGTAAGGCAAATGTTCGCGAAAGTAAAAATGAAGTCATGAGGTGAACTCTAGATAGGGTGACTTGAGAGGTTGGCTTAATTTAGGTAGGGGTATGGGACTCTACCTTGGCATTGAACTAGTTGGTAGATCTCTAATTCTATGCATACACGCATGATGTAAGATTGTATGAATATGAGAAAGGACATTCTCATATGAAGTAGGGTCTATGATGAAAGGACTTTCTCATCTCAGAAACCTTTCAGCTATATGATGTATGATGGAGCAAGCTCCTAAAGCCTTCCCTATGAAATAGAGTAGTAATGGCTTAACTATATATATTAAAAAGGGAGTTAAAGCCTAGCATCGAGTGAACATGAGAAGAGAACCTTGAAGTTTAGCAAGTCCGGTTTCCCAACATAGATATTATCTCGTGAGATGGAAACCTCTACGCTAGTAAGTTAATGTTTCAAAAAGCAATCTCCATGTTCCATAACTATGTGCCACGTAGCTTATAGCTTGTGGATACAAATTATATAGCTATGTACAATTAGTTACACCTTACACAAGTGTTAACCCTCTATTTTTGGTGTGGGAGTAGAACACCTGATTCCATGTAGCTCACATGATCTATGTCGGTTATGGCTATATCTCTCGAAGGTTAATAAATGAACTACGATAAGAATATCAATTCTAATCTAAAATTCTTCATAAGTGTACTTAGCATATGTAGGACTATGGACCCTATCTATGCATTGCACTAGATGACTTCAAGAAAGGATAGGATTGGATCCTCTTATGAATTAAAAACTTATGTTATGTATGAATTGTATGAATTCATGTAAAGTTATTTGTCTAAGACAAGAAATGAATTATGAGTATGCATGTGAATTGCACTTATGACTTCTAAGTGAGTTTACTTAGTATATGTAGGGGTATGGGACTCCACGTGTACATTGCACAAGCAAGCTTGTGAGGGTGGTTTACTTATGCTATGAACTAAATGTGTTATGACTAAGGTTGTATTAAAGGAAAGAGTCCTTAATTGATGTTATAAAGTTTGTGGCCTTAGGTCCAGTTATAAATGAAAGTGTTATGACTTGTTAAGTATGTTATGCCTAGTCTAGAGTGACTTCTCAGGTACACTTGGTGGAAGTTGTATTATGGGATTCTACCTACACATTGCACTGGTGTGACTTAGGAGTTATCTTAGGTAATCGTCTTTATGTGAAGTTGATGTCTAGGATGTGCTTATGACTTGTGAATATATGTGGTTGTGTTTATGAAGCATATTTATAAAAGGCTATTGTAAGGTGACATCAAGGTCATACATTGTACTAAGTACACTTGAGAGTTACTTCAAGACAGAATTAAGATAAAATAGAGTTAATGTATTGTATTTATTTAATATGCCTAAAAGTATGATAAATAGTATTATGTGCTATTATGATTAGTATCCACGTCTATATGATGTATGTGAACTACATTGAGCTTATATGTGCGTATGTTCATGAAGTTTACTAAAAAGACATGTTGCCTGATTTCAAATGAAATTTCCTCTTTAAATGCATGTTTTAGCATGGTTGGCATACTTAATACATTCTTGTACTAATATCATTCTTTTTCATCTTTTTACACAAAGTGTAGGTGGTAATGGCTAGAAGATGTCTCCTAAGTTAAGAGCTTGGATAGATCTCCTAAGTTCAAGTAAATGGACCCTTACGATTCTAGGGTAGCCTAGGTCAAGATATTCTTTAAGTTGATGCAATATATTAGACTTATATTTTATGTTGTGAAGGGTCGTGTCTCTATTCTATTCTATTGAGTTGTGTCTTAAGATGGCAAACAGACTTAGAGTCTAGTTATGTATTTATGATATTATATATATATATATATATATATATATATATATATATATATATATATATATATATATATATATGAAGTGATGTTCTAGCATATGATGTGCTATGATTAGTTTTAAAGTTTCCGCTATTTTTACGATTATGTAATGAAAGATGTCTAATGTATTTTCTTAGACCTCTGAGAGGTCGATGACGACGTGTGGTGTTCTAGAGTACTCTAACTTTTAGGGGGTACTAAGGTTTTGTGTTTTGTCCTTAGGTTTCAAAGACTCGTATTGCCACGTCTAGTAGAGTCTCGTTTAATTTGTGGTGAGTCGCGACACATACATGATGGGGGAGGCTATATGATGATAGAGTTTCCATTCTTCATTATCCATATGTTGTGCCATAGAACCTAACTCTATATGATCTCTCTCTTATGTTTCCTTGTTCGGTGGTCTTTTAGATGTGATTGCTCTTATTCGAATGATATCTCAATACTTGAGGGAGAAAAGGTGAGTTTTGATACTTACCTTGGTTTTATGGTTTGGTGAGTATATGTGAAGGTTAATTTAGTACGTGTTGATGTATGCCATTTATGAATCTAGGTGATTTTTGAGTAAGGAGATTTTATGTTGAGAAGTTATGATTATGTGGTTAAGCTTGTTAGTAGTTGTTATGGTTGAATGGAGTTCCCCTTAGAATGATGGATTGCCTTATGATTATGTAGGATGGTAGCATGATGTTATGATATAGGTTTGAAATGTCTTGGAGAATGTGGTATATAGTAAGAAAAATGAATGTTGCCTTTGTATATGTGAAATGCTTCATAGTTGTCCTTTTGTGGATTGGAATCTTTTGTAAAGGCTTGCTCGTAAGGAGGGAAGATAGTGTGTTGAGCTTGTAAAGTGATTGTGAAGTATGCTAGGTAATGGGAGAACCCTTATGACTAGTTATTGATTCCCTCTATGAACCTATTCTAAGAGTGGTAAAAAAGAGGAATAAGAGTTTTATTTCATATGTTGGAAGTATGATTACCCTAAGGTGACTTATGGAGATGTATGGTATGTACCCCTTAGCTCTTGAACAGAAGGAGAGAATTGAAGTTGATCTACTTTGAAGTGGTAAGTTGTCTTTTAAGCTTGAATTTGAGTATGTTCAATTGAAAAGTGCTTAGATTATACCTAGGCATGGTTGGTTGGATGGTTCCACCAAATGTGATGACCCTTATAGGTATGTATTGACTTGCCTTGACCTTAGTTTTAAAGGGCATGAGGTGATGAACATTGATTCCTTATCCCAAGTGTGGGATAATGTGCACAGATGGTAAGATGTTAAGTGCCCTTGATGTCCCTATGTTGAGTTCCCTTGAACTTCTCTAGATTGAAAATCACTATGAAGTGATGGTAATAAGAATGTTCATAAACTTAGATTCCAAAAGAGGGATGATGTGCTTAGTTAATAAATTGGCTAGCAATATATTGTCCAAAATGTTTAACAGAATTGGCTTACAATGTTATTTCCAAAATATGATATAAAATTGGCTAATGACTAATTTATACCAAATTAAGCATGACCAATGTAACTCAAATAATTCATAACCAAGGGGACGCCAATCATTGGGACAAGTCCCAACATACCCTATCAAAATGAACTATTAATATAGTAGTACATTGAGTAAAGTTTATAACGTTTATAAAGAATGGTACAAGGCTATCAAATGACATTGAACAAGATAAGGTGAGTAATAACATAACTAAAATCTTATGAGTTATGAAATGGACAAGAATGGGGTGTTAAAGGAAGTGAGACAAGTCTCACTTACAGCTAGTCAACTATGTTAAAGATACTCACATAAGAGGGTGCTAGAAGCCGTAAAACAAGTCTCACTCGCACCATGATGATAATGTAATACTTAAGTTCATATTCATCAAGCAAAGAAAGGGATGACCAGTTACCCATAGAGTTAAGTAAACCTCATACTAGAAACAAGCTTCCATAATGTTTGAGTCAACTCTAAAAGATATTAAGTAAAGATAAATCTGAGCTTAGCACCGATAGACTAGAAATGAGCTTGTGCTCAGCACATATATGGCTCATGAGATAAGTCTACCACCAAGGTGGATAAGTAGTCTCCTAAATCTCCTAGTCTTTGAACTATGTTACCAGCATAGGAACTAGCCATTGGATTCCACCTAAGAGAGCTAGGTAGTATTCGGTTTCACTGTGGCAGGTGAACCACCTCTTTTCGGTGTGGGGCAGACACTGGATTTCATGTTTATCTCACATGATCTATGTCGCTTAAAGCTCAGGAAAGTATTCGGTTTACTATAGCCGTGAACCCCTCTTTTTGGTGTGGGGAAGACACTTACTTTGGTTTCACTTTAGCCGGTGAACCACCTCTTTTCGGTGTGGGGAAGAAACTGAGCTTGGTTTTACTTTAACCGGTGATCCACCTCTTTTTTGTGTGGGGAAGACACTAGATTTCATGTTATCTCGCATGATCTACTCCAGTTAATGCTAAAGAACTCTTTAAGAGAGTAAGAAAGAATGAAAGTAGCATGTTCAAAGTGAACAACAGAGCAAAGAAGTAGAAAAGTAAGTTCAAAGTGAACTAAGTAAGCAAGAGCTAACAATGTCAATCATCAATATTTTATAAGAATGAAGTTTTAACAATTTAGGGGCATAGCCAATAAACATTGGCTTATAATGACTTCCTTATTATGCAAATGATCAAATAATAGGCATAACCAATAAAGATTGACTTATAAAGATTTCATGCCAATTGTAGTTAAATTATTTCCTTAATCTCTTGAATTACTTACTTGATTCATTGTAAGTATGGGACTATAATGAATCGTTTCACTTATAAGTAAAACATAGGATCAAAGGAGATTATTGAACTAGACAACAAAAAGAAGAAAAGACTGAAAAATAATCTAAGTCTGGAAAATAGAGCTCTCGGCCTAAGGTGGAGCAAATTTATAAATTTTCGTTTGAGATATTCTAAAATTATGTTAATGATTCCAAGGTCTTATGTTCATATAGAAAATGATTTGTGTGCTTTGAATGCATTAAAATATGTCATATTCATAACATGATTCATAAATAACGAATTAAGAAAGTGAAGTGACTTCACTTTCTAGAAATGGCATGTTGCAGTAGGAAGAGCTTTTCTTGATCATGCATAGTCCTTATGTGTATATGTGCATACACCCATACTTACTACAAGTGTGTACTAACCCTATACTTTTACTATTTTTATAAGTGCAAGTCAGAGAGAAGGTTGAAGACTCGTTGAAGTAGTTTGGATTAGCAATCTCAGACTTTTGGTAGGTCCTCTTGAGTTCGAGGATGCTACGCTTTACTTCTAGCATTAGTACATTAGACATAGCTAGTGGATGTTGTCCCTAGCGTTTCATTTCAGACATTTATTCTAAGCTTTGTATTAAGGCAGTTTGGCAGACTACTATGATATACTGATTATTTCTTTTCAATTGTTTAATCTATTATAGATGGTTGTTTAGTTTGAGCTTAATAGTTTATTACTCTTATGCAATATTATATGAAGTCGAAGTATACTTCATTAAGTTTTACAATGTTTTAAATTTTCTGCAAATTTAACTCTATGATTGTGATAAAAGCTAAGAAGAGGCTTGTATGTGACCTCTGAGAGGTTAACGATGCCAGTTACGATTCGGATTTTAGTATCCGGATCATGACAAACTTGGTATCAGAGTATGAGTTTAAATTACTTAGGCACTAAAGCTCAAAACAACCACATTGCGTACTTTCTAACTTATGGTTGTGAAGTGCACCAGAATCATGACTTAGAGACTTTGTGATGTTAGGAATTTTCCCTTCTACTCTTTATCGTGCTGTGTAGAGGTTTGACATCTTGTGTTATTCTAGTATCTAACTCCCTTCTTTTGTGTTTGTGTAAAACAATGAACACAAGGAGAAACGCATCCAGAAGAATTGAAGAAGCAGCTGTTGTAGGAAACCGAGCTCCTCCTCAAGCCCCTGCTGCTGGAGTTCAATTGCCTGTCAACCCAGCTGTGTTGACGGATGGAGAATCAAGAGAAGCATTGGTTCAGATGGACCAGGCCATCACTACTCAGGCACAGGCCATCACGACCCAAGCCACTAGAGAGTGTGCTCCCAGAGAGAACCCGCATGCTATCACCATGGCTAGCACACTGAGGGACTTCACTAGGGAGGATTCCCAAGAGTTTGTGGATGAGGTCTACAAAATTTTCTGTGCCATGGGTGTTAATAAAAAGGAGAAGGCTGAGTTGACTGCATATCACCTCAAATATGTGGCTCAGGTGTGGTACAAAAGGTGGGCAGATGGCCGAGCACCAGGAGAAGTCCCCATCACTTGGGACATTCTCAAGACTGCATTTCTGGAGATATCCTTTCCTAGAGAGCAAAGAGAAGATAAGGTTGAGGAGTTCATCAACCTATGATAAGGAGGTATGATAGTCAAGGAATATTCCTTGAAATTTGTTAAGCTCTTGAAATATGCTTCTTCTCTGGTGTCCAATAGCAGGGATGAGATGAGCAGGTTTTTGACTAGTGTGTCGGAGGATCTAGAGGAGTATTGTCGGGAAGCCATGTTGCATGATAACATGGACCTTGGTAGGTTGATGGTACATGCACAACAGGTGGAGCAGAGTCGTCGAAGAAAGAGAGGCCAAGAAGGCAAGAAGCCTAGGCCCTCGGATCAGACTGGTTCTAGTTCTGGTAGGGGTACATTTGGAGTCCAAAACAGTCCCAAGTTCAAAAAGGGGCACCAACACTCAGGTAATCCTACTCCTTCCAGGAAGTCTAATGCAAAAGGGGACAAGTCTGGCCCCAAGAAGGGCAATGATAGAAATTCCCAGCGTAACAGCAAGCCGTGTGGTAAGTGTGGCCGTTTGCATGGAGGTGAGTGCCTGGTAGGTACTAATGCATGCTATTGGTGCGGCAAGAGTGGGCATATGGTCAGGGACTACCCACATGTGAAGAACCAGGCCAATGCAGATACTCAGCCTCGGCCTAATCCTAATGCTGCAGTCGAACATACCAAGAGGAACATATTCTATGCTCTGAAAGGTAGAGAGGAGCAAGAAAAGTCAGCTGATGTGGTCACTGGTTCGTTGCCTGCATTTTCTTTTCCTGTGTATGCATTGTTAGATCCAGGATCCACTTTGTCATTTGTTACTCCATTAGTAGCTAGTAAATTTGACTTGCAACCTGAGATCTTGCATGAGCCTTTTCTAGTTAGTACTCCCATAGGAGACAACATTAGAGCAGAAAGAGTATATAAAGATTGCCCAATTAATGTCCTTGATAGAGTTACTTATGCTGATCCAATAGAATTAATCATGCTTGATTTGGATATAATTTTAGGTATGGATTGGCTCCTTAAGTGTTATGCTACCATAGACTGTCGAAAAAGGGTAGTAAGTTTTCAGTTTCCAAATGAGTTAGAGATAAAATGGGAAGGGCGTGGTTCAAATCCAACAGGCCAAATAGTTTCCAATCTTAAAGCCAATAAGATGTTGTCTAAGGGTTATTTATGCCACTTAGTCATAGTCAATTACTTAGAACATGAAGTTCCTTCCATAGACTCTGTGTCCATAGTGAATGAGTTTCAAGATGTCTTTCCGAAGGATTTACCAGGGATCCATCCTAAACACGAAATTGACTTTTGTATTGACTTAGATCCCAACACTAAAGAAATTTCTATTCCTCTATATAGGATGGCACCAGCCGAACTCAAAGAGTTGAAGTTGCACTTAAAAGATTTACCTAATAAGGGATTCATCCAGCCGAGCATATCCCCATGGGGTGCTCCAATATTGTTCGTTAAGAAAAATGATGGAACTCTTAGAATGTGTATCGATTATCAACAACTCAACAAAGTCACTATAAAGAACAAATATCCTCTTCCCAGAATCGATGATCTTTTTGATCAACTTCAAAGTTCAAGATTCTTTTCTATCTTCGGTTGGGTTATCACCAACTAAGGGTAAGACAAGAGGATGCTCCTAAAATAGCCTTCCGTAGTAGATATGGCCATTATGAGTTTCTTTTTATGTCAATTGGTCTCACTAACGCACCAGCCACATTTATTGACCTTATAAATAGGGTCTTCCGTGAATATCTTGATTCTTTCATCATAGTATTCATAGATGACATCCTCATATACTCTAAGTCTAGAGAAGAGCATGAACAACATTTGAGAATGACATTGAAAATACTCAGAGAACATCAGTTGCATGCAAAGTTTAGCAAATGTGAGTTTTGTTTGAGATTAGTGACCTTCCTTGGTCATGTTGTGACCGATTAGGGTGTTGAGGTTGATCCAAAAAAGATTGAGGGGGTGAAGAATTGGCTAAGACCCCTCACTCCTATCGATATTAGAAGTTTCTTTGGTTTGACTAATTATTATCGCAGGTTTGTGGAGGGTTTTTCAACTATTGCAGCTCCATTGACAGTCTTAACAAAGAAGAAGGTGAAGTTTGAGTGGTCTGAAAAGTGTGAAAAGGGTTTCCAAGATCTCAAAGACCGACTCACTTCAGTCCCAGTGCTCACGTTTCCGAGGAGTGGTGCAGGGTATGTGGTATGCTGTGATACTTCCCGAGTAGGTTTGGGATGTGTTCTTATGCAAGCTGGCAAGGTAATTGCATATGCATCGAGACAGTTGAAAATCCACAAGAAGAATTACCCTACACATTATCTTGATTTAGCGGCTGTGGTATTTGAGTTGAAACTTTGGAGACATTACTTATATGGTGTACATGTTGATGTATTTACTGACCATAATAGTCTTCGGTGTGTTTTTACACAGAGAGAATTGGATCTTCATCAGAAAAGATGGCTAGAGATGCTCAAGGATTATGACATGAGTGTCCACTATCACCCAGGTAAGGCTAATGTCATGGACGATGCGTTGAGTCAATTGAGCATGGGTAGCGTGTCTCATATTGATAATGAGAAGAAGGATCTAGTTAAAGAAGTACACCAATTGGATAGGTTTGGTGTACGGCTGGTAGATACACCAAGTGGTTGTGTTTCGGTTCATTCCAGTTTCGAATCCTCACTTGTTGTAGATGTTAAAGCTAAGCAACATCTCGACCTAGTACTCATGGAGTTGAAAGATTCAGTGTTGAGTAAGCAATATGAATCATTCTCCCTGGGGGGATGATGTGCTTAGATACCAGAAAAGATTATGTGTGCCAAATGTTGATAATTTGAGGCCTAATATTTTCGCAGAGGCTCATGGCTCCAGTTATTCCATTCATCCAGGTGCCACCAAAATGTATCATGATCTGAAGGAAATTTATTGGTGGGAAGGTATGAAGCGAGACATCTCTAAGTTTGTGGAGGAGTGTCCCAATTGCCAACAGGTTAAGGCCGAGCACCTTAATCCTGGAGGTCTCACCCAGTCGATTGAGATTCCAACGTGGAAGTGGGAGGCTATGAATATGGATTTTATGGTTGGTCTGCCCAGAACCCAAAGACTACATGATTCCATTTGGGTCATAGTTGATAAGATGACTAAGTCTGCTCACTTCATTCCCACGAAGTCTACATATAAAGCTAAAGATTATGCCAAGCTATATATTGATGAGATCGTGAGGTGGCATGGGATTCCTTTATCTATCATTTCGGATAGGGGAGCCCAATTCACTTCTCACTTTTGGAGATCTTTCAAAAAGAGCTTGGGTACACAGGTGAAGCTTAGTACTGCTTTTCATCCTCAGATGGAAGGACAAGAAGAACGTACCATTCATACCCTTGAAGACATGTTGAGAGCATCTGTTATTGACTTCTAGGGTAGTTGGGTTGATCACATGCCGTTGATTGAGTTATCTTATAATAATAGCTACCATTCCAGTATTGGGATGGCACCTTTTGAAGCATTGTATGGAAGGAGATGTAGATCACCAGTTGGGTGGTTTGAAGTGGGAGAATCTGCCATTCTTGTCCCTAAGATCATACATGAGGCTATAGAAAAGGTGAGAACGATCAACGATACATTGGCTACTGCTTACAGTCGTCAAAAATCCTATGTTGATAACAGAAAGAGGGCTCTTGAATTCGAGGTAGGTGATCAAGTCTACTTGAAGATATCACCCATGAAAGGGGTGATGTGGTTTGGTAATAAAGGGAAGTTAAGTCCAAGGTATATAGGTCCTTATGAGATATTACAGAGAGTAGGGAATGTTGCCTACAAACTAAAGTTACCAAACGACTTGGCTTCTGTTCATCTAGTGTTTCATGTTTCGATGCTTAAGAAGTGTCTAGGCGATCCATCATCCATCCTGCCTTTTGAGGGGTTAGGAGTAGATGAGAACCTTTCTTATGCAGAGGTTCCAGTTGCAATTTTATATCGCCAAGTGAAGAAATTAAGGAATAAGGAGGTAGCCACCGTGAAGGTATTATGGAGGAACCACCTTGTTGAGGGAGCAACATGGGAGGCCGAGGCCGATATGAGATCCTGTTACCCTCACTGTTCAGTTCTTGAGGTTAGATATACTCTTCCTAAGTCTGATTATGTTTAAGAAACTCTAAGTTTTAGTGCATTAGTCAGTTTTGGTGTTTTAAGTCCATAATAGTGTGTTTTATACTTGCACTATATGAGTTAATATGAGTACATGCTTGCATTCATGTTGCTGTTTTTGTATAGCGTAGACATGGTTTTTGCGTTGCATAAGTTGTGATGTGCATTGAGTTTTAAGTGTGATTGAGAAGGAAGTTCCTCAATCTCAGATATGAAGTTTCAGATAAGCTTTGAGTAAAATGAATCATCAAGAGTAAGTGTGAATAACATATTCACAAAGAGTAAAGTTCAAGTATGTTGTTGTGTTTTTTTTCAAAATACCCTTTCTGATTTAAAATGATGTGTAGTGTCATTCGGGGACGAATGTTCCTAAGGGGGGATAATGTAACATTTCAGAAAAATGGACATGTCTATTAAAGAGCGCAATAGGTTTTAAGAATGCGTATTGGGTACAGAGGCATCCCAATGCCCAATATTAAGGTGTTGTAGTTAAAATGTCAAGGAACATCCATGACGTCCACTGAACTTGTAACTTGGACTAGTGTGGTGCCTTGTTGATTTTAAAAGGTGGCATTGATGTACCGTTGTTTGACTGTACTTTCAATGCTTTTTCCTTCAGATTGGTATGCGTCTAGAGCCTTTTTGTAGTAATTTTAGTATGTTTGATATTTGTATTGCAGGAAAGGTGTTCAAAAACCAAAATGCAGAAGTCTGTGGAGATTTAGTGCACAGGTGACCCACGAAGGACATCGACGGTCCGTCATCTCATAGACCAGTTGATGGTGACCTTCAATTGGAGGTTCCGGAATATGGAAGAAACTCGGAGAATTCTGACACAGTGTGGGGCTACAGAAGGATCAACGGACCGTCCTATCAAATCATCGATTTGATCCGAGAATGTCCTAGTACCCGATGTTAAAGAAAAGCTAAGTATGGAGCGACGAGAAGCAACGATGGACAGTAGGTGAATCGACGGACCGTGTTGTTGGTCCGTTAATTGGATCAGAGAATATGCAAAGTGAAGGCTGAAAAAAGATGCTAAGTCTGGACTTACGGAGCCAGTCGACGGTCCATCGTTTGATGGACGAACCGTCTATGGGGGTCGTCGATTGAAGCCGCATTTTTGGACAAACTTTCCTTATTTGAATTCATTTTATTTTAGGACAATGTTTTTATATATAGGGTGTAAAAACTCGTTTTTGTGGTTGGATACTATTACTATTTTCTTAGTTTTGTTCTTGGAGGTTCTTTTTGCAACTTGGGTATTAATTCAAGTTTCCGGAATCGGTCTACTGATTTTTTTGTTCCTCGTTGAATTTCTGGATTTTCTTCGAATTTGACAAAGTAAGTTCATGATTTATTATTTATCAACTATGAATTTTGTTCTTCTATGCATGGGTAACTAAATCCACAACTAGGGTTGTGGGAACCATGGGTGATTAACAAAGTAAAACTAGCTTAATAAAAATTCTCAAATTGGTTCTTTCATGCATTGATAATTCTTTCGCTCAGAAGTCTTTTTAATGAGTACACTCATTAGAACACACCTTATTTCTAATTGCTGGACAAAGGGGGTAGTTAATAGGAAAAGAATTATCAACATAGATTTAGTGGGATACTATCTAATAGGCTAGTTTCCTTTGGTGCGAAGTAATAACTAAGTCATACATCGAATATGATGCTTAATATGAAGTGAAGGTAAGGGTTAGTAAATTACACACACGTAACCGGATCAAGGTACATGGTGAAACTTTCTAAATGCCGTACAAAAGATTTAGAGATACATAACTTACCTCTTTGCATGCAAAACACTAGGGAATAATTGTTATATTGAGGATTACTGCGTTATGAACCTATGGGGAACACTTACACCCTAGTTTCTCTCACAACATTATAAACACTAACATTTCACTGTTGCTACTTGTTTTACTTAGAAATAATAAAACACTTTTGTTTCACAACGCCCCCCCCCCCTTTTAATTACCTATTTTCTGAAAGGACTTGACTGAATAGACGTAATTGTACATTGAAGTTAAGTCTAAACTATTTTCCTCGTGGGATCGAGCCCAACCTACTAGTTAGGTTCTTTACTTGATGCGACTCTTATACTTCATTATGGAGGTGTAATTTGAGCGTATCAAATTTTGCCGCCGCTGCCGGGGAAAGTGGCTTTTAGATTAACTTCATTAACATTACCAAATTTTAATCAACAATTTCCTAATTTTACTTTTTCTTTTGTTTTTGTATCTCTCAGGTCTAGGTGTAGTTTATGCCAAGTACACGGAGCCGAGAAGAACCAACCTTCCATTCGATCCTGAACTTAACCAGACACTTCACAGAATGAATAATCAATAGAACCTAGCTAATGTAGGTATTGGGATCAACCGTCAACCTCCTCCACCGGTTGATGCTCACAACCAAGTGGTTGTGGAAAACCCAGTTGATGATCCTTTAAAGATGCAACCTCCCATCCCACGCCCTCAAGAGTTCTATAGGGGCAACATTAACATCACCGATTTTGATGGGCCTCTTGTCCTACCTCCTCAACCACAGGGTCACACATTTGTGGTAACTAGTAGCTTGATCCACGTGCTCATATCGCCAAACTGAGGTCGATGTGAAAGAGTTGTGTAGGGAGGAAAGAATTTGATGTGAATATCATCGAGTTGAGAGTGTTCCCTCTATCACTGACGGGAGAGATCGCGATATGGTTTACTAAGTTGACCTATTATTCTATCTATATTTGGGATCAGTTGAGGGATGTGTTCCTTGCACGGTACTACCCAATGTACAAAAAGCTCAACCACAAATATAGAGTGAATAACATTGTGGCACTACTTGGGGAGTCGGTGAGTAGATCTTGGGATATATTTACTGCGTTCGTGAGAGGTGTCCCAAACCACCATATTGTTGATGAGTCATTGAAAGAGTACTTCTAATGGGGGAAAGATGATAATAATAAGGCAGTGCTTGCTACTATTGCAGGTGGTTCTTATGGTGAGTGCATATATGCAGAGATTGCAAAAAAGTTGGAGAAAGTTTCTCGCAAAAACAAGGCTTGGAGGCACTAGGAAGTCATATACAGGGAGAAACACCTTTGCAGTGCAAGCTACACACAATCCGGCCTTACATGAGATTCATGAAGAGATGGCTCAGATGAGAACTGAGCTCGGGTTTGTATTGAAACATGTCACTGGAGGCGCAGAGAAGGTAAATGCGGTGAAGTAATTGACTAAACCACCACCGCTAGTGGATGAATACTACTATGAAGAGGATACTTATGGAGTGAATGAGAAGACGGGGGTTCTCCGACCAAACACCAAGGCTTCAATCAGGAGAATTGGCCCCAAGGTCAAGGAAATCAAGGTCGGAGCTAAGGGAACTACAACATAGAGGGCCAATATGTTCAATATGGAAACTACAACCATGACAACAAGTTCAACCGGAGTAACTATGGTAACAGAATGATCGAAATGGGCCCTATATTCCGCCTCAAAATCGGGAAGTTGTTCCTAGGGATGGTGGAGGTAGTATGGTGCGAGTTGAGGATATGTTGCAGAAGACGATGAGGAGGTTTGATGCTAGGGATGAGCATGCCAAGGAATTGAGAGGTGATTTGGCTAATATCGGTCAAAAAGTGGATGCACATGCGGTCTCTATCAAGCATCTTGAGTTACAAATGGCCCAATTTTTTACTACTGTGAACCCACATCAACCGGGCACTATTCCTAGCAACACCATTCAAAACCCGGAAAATGATGGACATTGCATGGCTGTCACTACTCAAGGAGGTAATCAAACCATCGATCAAAATATGCCGTATGTAGTAGAAGATGAGGTGATAAATGATGAATAGGTATTTGAAACTAGTGGTGAATTGGTGGAAAAAGCAGTGAAAGAAGTAGAGGTAGCCCAAAATCTGATCTTCATTTCGAGACCACAACCACCATTACCTCAGAGATTGGTGAAAAAGACTGAGGATGGTAAATAGCGGCATTTTATAACTATTTTGAATCATCTTTACATCAATGTCTCTTTGATAGAAGATTTGGAACAAATGCCCGGGTATGCCAAGTTCATGAAGGATATGGTCATAAACAAGAGATCGGTAAGTTTTGAGGATGATGAACGAATTGTGCATTGTAGTGCTATTACTACAAGGTCTCTTGTGCAAATGAAGGAAGATCCGGGAGCTTTCACGATTCCATGTACCATCGACTTATTACTCTTTGCTAAAGAACTATGTGATCTAGGTGCAAGCATTAATCTCATGCCTCTCTCCATTTATAAGAAATTGGGTTAGGGTGACCTAAATCCCAGTGCTGTGTGGTTAGTGATGGCCGATCGAACAGTGAAGAGGCCCATTGGGATACTCCATGATGTGCTCGTGAAAGTGGAGTCTTTTATATTTCCGGAGGATTTTGTGATTCTTGACTGTGAGGTGGACTTTGAGCCCATTATTCTTGGGAGGACGTTCCTTGCTACTCATCACGCGTTGGTTCAAATGGAGAAAGGGAAGATGAAGTTTAAGTTTAACAATGAAGAAGCAAATTTTAACATTTGTAGGTCCACGAAGAAGTGCGGTGAGCTCCAAATGGTATCGGCCATATCCTACACGGTTGAGAGTTTGTCTGAGGTACACATCAAAGAGCGCCT
The DNA here is from genome assembly GCA_016801875.1 of Solanum sitiens. Classification (NCBI taxonomy): domain Eukaryota; kingdom Viridiplantae; phylum Streptophyta; class Magnoliopsida; order Solanales; family Solanaceae; genus Solanum; species Solanum sitiens. Next base: position 1,421,802 of record JABWTJ010000329.1, read on the forward strand.
AGGTGTTCAGGCACTAGCGACAGTGATCATGAATTTTGAGAGTGATGGAATTGAAAAGTATGGGTCTTGGGTTGCGGCACTTAAACGAAGTGAATATCGGTTCAAACCAAAGAAATTGAAGTTAGATATGAAGCATTGCGAGTCTCCACCTGCGAAATCATCTATTGAGGAGGCCCAAAATTAAAGATCAAGGCTCTACCACCTCATCTGAGGTATGTATTCTTGGGAAGAGACGACACTTTGTCGGTAATCATTGTATCGGATTTGAATATGCAACAAGTAGAGTGTTTGGTGGAAGTTTTGAAGCTGCTCAAACGAGCCATTGGTTGGAGTATTGTGGACATTATTGGTATCCCTCCCGGTATTTGTTCACAAAAAATCCAACTCATGCCCGATCACAAGCCAAGTATTGAGCACCAAAGACGACTGAATCCACCTATGCAAGAGGTAGTGAAGAAGGAGATTATTAAGTGGTTGGATGCCAGAGTCATATATCTTATTGCATAAAGTAGTTGGGTATGCCCTGTTCACTGTGTGCCCAATAAGGGGGAATGACAGTAGTGCCTATTTTAGAGGAATGATTTTGTTTCAATGAGGCCGGTGACCGGATGGAGAGTTTGTATGGATTATCAATTTGAATGCATAGACTTAGAAGGAACATTTTCCTATGCCCTTCATGGACTAGATGTTAGGTAGACTCGCAATGGTATTATTTTCTTGATGGCTATTCGGGTTATAATCAGATCTCTATTGCACCAGAAGATCAAGATAAGACCACCTTCACTTGATCTTATGGGTCATTTGCATTCAAGAGGATGTCGTTTGGGTTGTGTAATGCGCCGTCCACTTTCCAGAGATGTATGATTTCTATATTCGCAAATATAGTGGAGGACACTATTGAGGTGTTTATGAATGAATTTTCAGTTGTTGGTGATTCCTTTGATCGATGCTTGAGTCACTTGGCCGAGATTCTCAAAAGATGTGAAGATTGCAATATGGTGCTAAATTGGGAAAAATGTCACTTCATGGTGAAAGAAGGTATAGTATTGGGTCATTGCATCACGGAGAAGGGGATACAGGTTGATCGAGCAAAAGTTGACGTTATCGAGAGACATCCTCCACCCATCTCTATAAAATGTGTGAGAAGTTATCCTCCGACATGGGGGCTTCTACCGGAGGTTTATTAAAGACTTATAAAAAATTGCACATCCTCTCTGCAAGTTACTTGAGAAGGAATGTAAATTCTATTTTGATGAATCTTGTCTGAAGGCGTTTGGAGAGTTGAAGTAGAAGTTGGTGTCTGCACCCATAATTATTTAACCATATTGGAGCAAGCCATTTGAGGTGATATGTGATGCTAGTGAGGTTGCTCTTGGTGCGGTATTGGGACAAAGAGCAGATAAAATCCTTTACCCCATCTATTATGCAAGCAAGGCCCTAAATGAAGCTCAAAAGAACTACACTGTGACTGAACAAGATCTCATTGCGGTGGTATGTGCTTTCAAAAAATTTGCTCCTATTTGCTTGGCACAAGAGTCATAGTAAATATAGATTACTCCGCTTTGAGGTATTTGATGACAAAGAAGGATGCGAAACCAAGGTTGATTAGATGGGTGCTACTATTACAAGAGTTTGATTTTGAGGTGAAAGATTAAAAATGGACCGAAAATCAAGTTGTCGATCACTTGTCCAAATTGGAGGATGAAGCTATGCGAGAGTTGGGTGGAAAGGCTGAAATTGATGATACCTTCCTAAATGAGCATGTATTGGCTGCTTCTCATGACTTGATTCCATGGTTCGCCAATTTTGAGAATTATCTGGCCAGTGATATAGTCCCATCAGACTTGTCCTTTCTTCAAAGGAAGAAATTCATGCATGATGTGAAAAAGTTCTTTTGGGATGAACCTTACTTATACCGGAGTTGTGACGATGGCTTATTCGCTGATATGTGCCAGAAGTCGAAGTGCTAAGTGTTTTGGAGGCATGCCACTCCTCGCCAGTAGGTGGGCATCATAGTGGTATCGGGACTGCCCACAAGATTTTGCAATGTGGGTACTATTGGCCAACCATTCACCAAGATGCTCATGAGTTAGCCAAGTCTTGTGATAGGTGTCAGAGAGATGAAGGAATTTCGAAAAGGCAAGAGCTCCCCTTGAATTGCATTGTAGTGATTGAGTTGTTTGATGTGTGGGGCATTGATTTTATGGGCCTGTTTGTGAGTTCACATAGGATGGAATACATACTTTTAGCGGTGGAGTATGTGTCTAAATGGGTGGAAGCCATAGCACTTGCCAACAATGAAGGGAAGAGTGTCACCACGTTCTTGAAAAAGAACATCTTCTACAGATTTGGAACACCTAGTGCCATTATTAGTGATGGGGGATCTCACTTTTGCAACAAGGTGTTCAAAGGGATATTGGAGAAATAATGGGTTCGCCGTAATGTAGCCACCCCGTACCATCCACAAACTAGTGGGCAAGTTGAGTTGTCTAATAGAGAAATCAAACAGATGCTGTCAAAAACGGTGAATGCTAATTGAACTGATTAGTCAAGGATGGTTGATGATGCTCTTTGGGCCTACCGGACTGCATAAAAGACCCCCATAGGTATGTCTCCTTACCAACTTGTATATGTGAAGGCTCTTCACTTGCAAGTTGAGTAAGAGCACAAGGCCATGTGGGCGGCATAAAGCAGTGGAACAAAGACTTAATGGGTAGAATGATCTTGATGAGTTTCCATTAAAAGAATACGAAAGATCATCCATCTACAAAGAGAATATAAACAAGTACCATGACCAAAAGATTGTAAAGCGAGAATTTGCGGTTGCTGACTTGGTGCTTCTATTCAACTCTAGGTTGCACTTGTTTCTGGTCAAACTCAAGTCCAACTGGATTGGGCCATTCCTTATCACTAAAGTGTTTCCAGATGGAGCGGTTCAGTTGGAGAACAAGGAGGGTGGAATGTTCACGGTCAATGGCATAGAATCAAGATCTATCTAGGGCATGCGAGAGTGCCCATGAAGTTGTTGAAGCATATCTCCTTGATGAAGTTTGAGCAATAACGGATTTTGCGTGGTGCCACAACGTTAAATCAAGCTCTTCTTGGGAGGCAACCCAAGGTGTATCCTCTATCCAACAATAGTTTTTTTTTCTTTTATGGAATATTTGCATTCTGTTGTTTCGTTTTTGTTATACTCACACTCATGTGTTATTTTTATAGTGTGTTGGCTAAAGAGTAGTTTAGGGTCCGTGTCTAAAAAGTATCAAGAAAAAAAACACAAACAAAATAACTTAATGGGTGTTCAATGTGCAGGGACCAAATCCAAGAATTCTGCAGAAATTAGTCTGGTGCAAAGATCTACGGACCAACCTACGGGTCGTCGTTCAATCGATGGACTTTCGATTGTGTCCGTAGATCCCAGGTATGTCTTAAATGTTGGTGTAAATCTATGTACAATCGACGGTCCACTCGATGGTCTGTCGACTAATTTACGGACCATCGACGGGATATCGTCACTTCATAAAAACCAGTGATCCGACCCGACCCGACTGGCTATATTAAAATAATAATATTCAGTTACCTACCACATATGTTTTCAGATTCCCTCCAAACCGTTTCCCTCCCCTTATCCCTTCCTTTTCCATTAACTCCCAATATCTCTCCCTTCCAGTGTCTTTAAAAAACCCACGACTCCCAAACTCACAGACATCTCACAACTCTAACCTTCACATATTCTACTCCGTCTACCTTGTTTTCTCTGGTCGGTGTTCGAAGGCAGGCACATAGGTTGATTGTTGGAAATATCACCCACTCAATGACTCCACTACTGATTTCAGGTATTTCAATTCACTTGGCTAAATGAATTGTCGTTCATTTGCTATTGAAAACACCAAATTTGTATGTGAGTCTTGACTTAGGGACATAAATTTCATGTAATACTGTTGAATTATGGTTACTATGTCCCTTAGAATGATATAAAGTGAATGGGTTGGGGGTGGGATCTGTGTAAATCAATACGATTGTTAATTTTCTGACTTTGGGTTTGATAGTCTCGTACAATAAGTGATCGAAATAGCAAAATTGAAACCCTAAGTATGACAAATTGGTTTTGTACTTGTTGATTAAGTGTTGGGGGAACCTGTGATTTGCTTAAATTTGTAAAAATGTGTCTTTAAAAGCATGTACTAAAACCTATCGCTAACCAACAACAAGAGACACTGTCTACAGACCGTCGATTGATCGACGGACCGTTGATGGGGTCCGTCAATGGCTAAACCTACATTTGATCAACTTTGAAATGATGGAAGTGGACTACGTTCCGTCGATTGATCGACGGGCCTTTCTGCATGTCCGTCATTTCCAACTGAAACCTTGCTTTAGGAGAGATTTAAAATATTTTTAAGTGCCAAACAATAGAAGTGGACTACGGTTCAACGATTAATCGATGGGCCGTTTTGCACGTCTGTCGTTTCCAACTGACTGTTCTTTGAATAAAGTTTGAAAATTTTGCCCAACTGTCCACCGACGGACACTATCGATGGACTGTCATTTGATCGACGGGCTATCGATAGTGCCCGTCAACCAGTACTGCAATTCTGCACTGGACTGTGCGATGTGTTTAAGATTTTTTTTTGATTGTTTGTTTGTATGGTATGATTTGTATGAGACTAACACAGTGTTTTCCAGGTACATATGGCCCCCAAACTGGACATCGTCTATGTAACGTCCTAAAATGAATTAACGTGAACTAGAGCTTCGTAAGTGTTTCTTGAGTGAATTTTTGTGTTAAAATGAGTCAGTTTAGTATTCCTAAGGTGTGTGTGAAGTTTAGTTGAATTTGGAGGTCAATCAACCAAAAACGTCCATTACGTTCGGAAGGTGTGCCCTAGAATGTATTAGTGTGTCTTGATGTGTTTGAATGAGTATTACGTGTTCGTCTTCCTTGAAACTGATGTGAGATGTTAGTAAGACTTATAAGACTTGGTTTAATGGTTTAACATCCAGGCACGACCCCACCTAGGACCCATAACGGGCCCTAGATGAAGGGCCCAAGACTTGGACCAAAACTGCCTTGGCAGTGTCCACCAACGAAAGCAACGACGGCCAGTGGTCCAACCAATGGCCCGTCATCTTGCTCACTAAGTTGGAACTGCAAGGTTGGTTAGTCAGGCTCCATTTGGAGCTATGTTTCAACCCACGAGACCCCACCAATGGTCCGTTGATGCACAGACGGTCCATTGGTTAGGTCTCGTCTGTGACGGGTCCAAAAACTGTAAGTTCCCTGTTAAGGCTTGAGGTGTTTGGTAAATTTACCACAAGTCTTTTATGACCCTAGGACGTTTATTTTTGGGTTTATTATAAATATTAAAGTGTTCTAAACTCTAATACCTCATTTTAGACTCCTCTTCCTAAAACCCAAAAGCCCTCTCTCTTAGAAGACTCTCTCAAAGTCACCATTGAAAGCTAGAGGTCAAGGAAGGATATGAGGGCTGGTTGGACGTGATTTATTCACCAAAACTCTTGGTTTTACTTGCTTATTGAGGTATGGTATCCATTCCTGAATACCATTTCATTCAAGAAGCCATTTCCAATGAAATTCAAAAAGGGGTTTTCAACCCTAACTTCTATTATCTTCAACCCAATATGGGTCTTGCAACTAAATGTTTCTAATGATAAATTAAAGATGTTATTAATGTTAGTTGGTCATTCTAATGCTAAAACCCAAATGAAATCATGTTAAAGTTTCCTTTCAAATGGTGGTTTAAGAATTGGGTCAAATGAGCATGTTTATGTATGAAATGAACTTTGGTTTTAGTGTGTTGTAATGATGGTTTAGCTACTTCCCTAAGGGCCTTATTATGATGAATTAATGATAAAATGCTTATAGGTTGTTATGTCTTAGTAAATTGAAGAGTTGCTTGTATTGTTTTGTTCTTATGATAAATTGATCTTGAGTGGTATGGTCCACCTTCTTTGTGGCGGTGCTTATTTGATAAATTTGTAATGTTTATTAGGTATTGAGAATAGAATCTTGAATGTCTAAAGCGTAGAATGAATAGAAATTGTAAATGGGTCTTGTTTTGTGATTGTGAAGCTTGAATTGGATGTTTGACCTAGATTTTGGTCTAATTGAAGAATGTGACTAAGTGAAGTATGTAAAGTGTGTAAGTTGATAAATGGAAGTCTAAATCATGTTTAGAAGTAATGTATATGAAATGATGCTTATAGGCAAGGTGTGCTTACATGTACACACTCACACTTAAAGTGAATGATTGAAGCTAAGTTTAGTAAGAAGGGGAGTCTTGGGATGGACACTCTTCGTGAGTTGGGTTGAAGTGTCTAGTAGCAACCTCACTATTCCTATTGAGCTTTCCTAGATAGGTAGGAGGATTAATGCACTTCGTGAGTTGAGATGTGGCATTCGCTAGTTATCTTTAACCTATAGTCTATAATGTGAGAATCCGTGGGGAGTTATGCCGAGCACCGAGAGGATCGGAAGAAGAGGTCGAATACACTTCGTGAGTTGAGATGTCGTATTCCCTTATACCTTTTGAGATTAGTACTCCTCTTTAGTAGAGAATGAGTCACTTAGTAGCAATCTCCCTATCCCTTAACTATGTGCCCGCATAGGTACAACTATTGGAAAAGCCATGTAAAAGCTAAGTGGTATGAGCTTACTCTAGGCAAGTGAGGATCCCTCATCCGATAGGGGTTAATATCGGGATTCGATGCCTAGCTGTCATGGTCTTTGTCGGTTAAGCTAAACCCCCACAAAAGTAATGAAAATGATAAGTTGTCTAATTAATGTGTTACCTATGTGATTCGATTGAACTAAGTCTTCTAAAAGAACATGCTACTTAGGGTAGGTGGTGGTATGCGACGCTACCTATCCATTACACTAGGTAGGACCTTCCGAAAGGGAAGAATTGGTGCCAAACCTTCTAAAAGAATGTACTACTTAGGCTAGGTGGTGGTATAGGACGCAATCCTACTTATTGCACTAAGTAGGCATTCCGAAAGGGAAGCCTTTGTTGCTTTGTTGGGTTTTCTTCTAAGGTATTGTCTTTGAGTGGTGATTCATTCTCTTGAGGCAAATAATCCGAACGGGGTGGTCTTGAGGATCGCTTGGGTGTGCGTTGAAGGAAGCGTTTAGACGTTTTGTTCATGTCTTATCTTAGAGAGTCTTGGGATTATCCTTAGGTATGGAAAATCCAACGGAAATGGACTCTTTTCCTCATTTGCAATACTTTGGAAGTTCACCATTATTGGAGTCTTTAGTCTAATGTAAAGCTTTTAAACTGACTTTAAAGTCTTTAAATGCTTCAATGTAATAGTAGTGAAATAGTTCACTTTAAATGCATCTTTTTGGTCAACTTGTTGTAACGTGCTCAAATCCTTGGGAATCCATTAGGAGCGCTAGTGGGAGTGGTAGTATGGGATCCTACTCTAACATTGCACTTGGTGTGACCTAAGATTCCTATTGGAGGAGAGTACTTTTGTGAGAGTCGTATATATGCGTAGTTCACTATGAAGTCAAGTGTGCTTTCTGTAAAGTGAAATGTTGAGTTAAAGTTATGGAATTCCTTCTTTAAATGCTTAATGATGCTTCTTATGTTATTTTATTCATAAGTTCATAAATGTTTTATTAAATTGGCAAGAAAGCTTATTTTGCTAAAAATGTCCCTTTTTACATGTTTTTGCTATGCCATACGTAGTACATTGTTTTACTAACCCCATACTTTTATATACCTTATGAGTATAGGTCGGAAGCCTTTTGGAAGATTGAAGTTGAAGCTTGGGAATTCTATCTCTCAAGAATTTGGTATGTCCTCATATATTCGAGGTCATAGTTTTTTTTTGTTTCTTTAATTAAGACTTAAATTGTATTTCCTTTTATTGTAAAGGGTCGTGTCCCAAGATTCTAAAGTGTGTCTTTAAATTGGCTTGTGACGATATGATTTCCTAGTTTTATGAAATACTCCTTTTATTTAATTATTTTAGTGAAAAGTTTTAATTCCGCACTACTTTTCATGCTTTATGTTATGAACGAGAGTTGAAGGGATTGTACGAGACCCCAAAGGGTCGACTACGCTTGGCCACGATTCAAGAGTTAGCCCCAACTTCTAGGGGGTACTTTCGGGTCGTGACAGACTTGGTATTAGAGCTTAAGGTTTTGGGAAATAGTTTAAGGTCTAAAAGTCTCACAAGCCACGTCTATGTCATATCCGGGTTTACCCCCTAGATTTAACCGGCGTCGTCGTCCTCTTTGAGGACTAAGACAAGCCTCTTATTCTTACATCATTGCATTCATCGATTAAAATACGGAAGAATTAAAACTTTTTCAAACTAAATCTAGTCGGAGGTTTACATAGGCCTCTACATACACATAATCATATTTATATCAAGTATACATAGACTTGTTTGTATAAGAAGATTACATAGTCTTCTACTTTTATTTCACACATTTATATAATAAGGAAATAGAATCATTAATCCGTCTCATCTCTTAAAACCATCTAAACGACAACAATAACATTGGGCATAGCCCTACATCAATAAAAGAAAGCCACATATAGACTTTATACAACTTTGTCTCAAATAGGAAATAGAGTCAATACAAAAGTTGTAGTAACTAAGTAACTTCATAAAGAGAATATTGGCATCGTCCTCGGGAAAATGAGGACCTACCACTTGGATGATAGAATATCCAAGTCTTTCTTCAAATCACCTCAAGTCAAACGTCAACGACCGGAACCTAAAATTTTTGGGAAAGAGGGAGAAAATGGGGTTAGTACGCCACATGTACTAAGTATGAGACCATATGCACAAATATCATCAAAGTATGCTAAAAAGGGACATTTAATGAAAACATGTCATTTAAACAAATACTTTGAACATACTAAACAAGTTAATTATATTATATGCATATCATTATACTTAAACCCAAAATCTCATATAACTCTACTATCATTTCATAACATCCCAAACATGAATAAGTGTAAATCAAAGAAAAACCAACCAACCAATATGATCCTTATGAAGCCACAAGTGCAATGACCAAGTAAAGCCCCATAACCCTACATAATCAAGTAACCTACCAAAGATCACAATTAGCAATTCCCTTCACTTAACATAGTCTTCAATCTCATATAATGTTCCTTCTTTACCAATGATAAACAATTTCACATTCATAAGCATCTTATTCAACATATAAAGTCATTTACATTATGTCATCATTTATATACATAATATTAACTCCTCAAAGTTCCTATCAAGGCAAACTAGTGCAAGGCATAGGTAGAGTCCCATACCCCTACCTAAGCTAAAGTCAAACCTATCAAGTTACTTCAATTAGTTTATATTTAATTTATTCATTTTAGTTTAGGGAAGCTTGCCTTAACCGACATAGACCACATGAGCTAATGTGGAATCCGGTGTCATGAAAACCCTACACCGAAAGAAGGTGGACTACTTGCTAAAGTAGTACCTAAACATGTACATAGCAACTACGTGGATCCACTAGCTAGTATTCCTATAGGGGCAACATAGTTCAAGAACTAGGAGATATAGTTTGGGACCCTCTTTATGCTAAATACATTATGATCTCCAATATCAAGAGTACATTAGTGATCCTACTCTTCCTAAGTGGAAGAGGTCACTAATCATCTAGTTCACTCGGTGCTAAGTTAAGTCCCTTTATTGAAATGTCTTTAAGCTTTATTAAACATCATAATTTAGTTTAGGTCATAGGGTCTAGCCCTTGTATATTCATCATCATAGTTCAACTAGAATCACATGAGTAATAATCCTTTCATCATGATTCCTAATAGTGAGATTAACACTTTGCATATCACATCATAGTAGGGCACATTGATGCACATTAACATCCTTATAACATGTACACCCTAAGAAACCTCACAACCAAAGCATAAGACATTTCAACTTGCTTATTATACCATCCTATCATCCTAGACAAGGTATACTCCAACACAACATCATGAATTGATCACAATTAATTACAATTGAAGTAAAGAATAGGATAGTCAAGAGTTACCAATACTCCTCCATAGTTCATCATAAGGGTCCTTACATCAACCCATATACCAACACAATTTGGGTCATCACACCAATGTAATCCAATAACAAACATGATAATGAATTTAGATGAATCACTACACCATAATTCAATACTAGATACAACCTTGAAAACATGATATTTAAGTCTATCTTCTTAGCCTAGATCAATACTCAAGGACTAGCATGAAGGACTTCAATTCATTACTATAGATTCATGAGCAATGTAATAACAATCATTAAGAATGATTTAACCAATAATAAAATCAATTGCATCGAACCCAACATATTTCATATCAAGATCATGCCTAGGGTTAAGGGTTAAGGGTCATAATCTACAATCTAGATCAAACCATCTCAATTCATCCCAATTAAGTTGCACTACATGATAATCTACTCATTATACCCTAAAGAAAGTATAAACAACTCAATTCATAACATAAATTTCGTAATTGAATGAAACCCACATGAAAACTCAACTTTTGGAAAACCTTTGAAGGAGCCCTTTGAGGAAAGAAGTCTCAAAGGTGAATTAGATCCCATACCTTAACATTTTTATAACAATGTGATGATGAATTCGTCCCTTTCCACCCCCCAAAGCCCTTCCTTAGCTATGTCTTCAATGGTGTCTTCCAATAGAGAGAGAAAGTAGAGAGAAGAAAGAGAGTTTATTTTGAGTGTTGTGTTTAGGCTAATGAGGGTTGGGGTATCTATATGAGGGGTTAAATTACTTAATTAGTCTTCCTAACCCCTAACTAATCACCAAAACTCATTAATTAATTAATGAAGTCGTTGTAGAAATCTTGACAGTAAGTTGGGCCCTCACAGACAGACGAGACCTCGACCACGGTCCGTCTGTGAGTCGACGCCTAGTCATCCCCCTCCGTCGCCTGGAACAGTAGCTATGGAAGCAAGGGATTCCTTGAAAATTTATGAGTGTGGGACGATGGTGGCCTCGATGCCCCGTTGAGCCACTCACGCCCCGTCGACCCTTCCGTCGATGCACACTGCCAGTCAGTGTTGCATCCAAACCTCAAGTGTCCTCCTCAAGGGCCCTTGGTTGGTCCTTGGGGAGTTGTACCCGAACGTTTCAACCATGAAACATCTCTAACACGCGTTACACATATTTTTACCTAATTTTGATCAATTCCAACTCCTAAAAGCTAGTCAAATGGCTAAGACATCCTAGCACTCTCGTGAACCAACTTTTCGGACGTCATGGACATTCTTGAATATTTTGGTTCTTAAACACCTTAAATAGCCTATATACATATAAATTAACTTAGAACAGTGCTTAGATCTCATGGAACCTAGGTTAAGTTTTACAACACGCCTTGAAATTTCAAACTGTTATAGTCTAGTAGTATCTTGGTCATTGGTGTGAGTTGCGACACATCCATGGATAAGAGGCTATAGGACAATAGAGTTTCACTTTCTTCATTACTCTTGAATCGTGCCATAGAACTTAACTCCATAAGATCTCTCTCTTATTCTCCTTTGCCCGGTGGTTTTCTAGGTGTGATTTCTTTGAAAGGGAGATGTGTCACAACCCGAAACCATACCCTAAAAGATAAGGTGCTATCTCGGATTGTGACCGGCGTTGTCAAACTCTCAGAGTTCTAAGACAAGCCTCATTCATATCATTCATTGCATATACGTAGTGAAAAGTAGTGCGGAATTAAAACTTTTCACAAAACATAATATAGTCTTTAAAAATCTCTTTCATATAAAAGTAATAGAAATGCTAAGTCTCAATCTCATCATATTAAGACACAAGAGTACTTTGGGACACGGCCCATACTTCAATACGAAAATAGAAAGACATAGTCTATTATAATACTTCAAAGAAAACAATAAAAGACATATGCCCTCGAGTAAATTGAGGACATACTTCAACTTCTTCTTGAACGATCTTCCAAGTCCAAGTCTTCACTTCACAATCTCTTCACCTACCAAGAACTGTAGATAGAAAATAAAGCGTGGAATTAGTACAACCACATGTACTAAGTATGGCTACATGCATAAAATCATGAAAACAGACTTTATTGGAAATATGCATCTTTTCATTTGGAAATCATAGTTTAAACATAAGAACATCATTTAGCAATTAGGAAACACATAAGATAACAATTAACCAAAAATACCATTTAAAGAACTCACTTTACAGTGATCTATATTCACTGTACAGTGAATTAATTCACTGTTACAGTGAATCACTTCATCCCTCACTATAAGTCTTCCTAGCATGTAATTCCCTCACTTAAAGCCATCCTAAGATTCACTTAAGTCACACAAAGAGAGACCGCCCATACACCTTTTCTAGATGTGCCTAAATGACCCTTAAGATTACCTACAATGAGTCACATACATACTTAGAAAAGAATCATAAACATCTATGTAAGATTCATCTACCAAAGGTGATTTCCAAGGTTCACTTGAGTGAGTGTGGAGCGACCGCCCATACAATCTCTATCACACACACACAAGAGATCCTATAGACTACCTCAAATAGAATCATTCTCACTATACACACCAACACTTAGATTAGAAGACATTCTCCTTCCAAAGACTATCAAAAGACCTACTTAAGTAAATCGAGAAGATAATGTCCATAGTGCAGTGACCTCTCCAAGATTACCTAAATAGTCCTTAAGATTTCCTAAGGTTTAGATCATGTCAACAAGATTAACCAACTTCCCTAACTAGAGTCATCCTCAAGACTTCCAAAGATAAGACATGAAGAGACCATCCTTTCATGTCCTCCTCACACTTTAGCTAAGGAATGCTTAAGTCACTTTATATTAGGTACTCCTTCAATTACATAGTTACTAACATAGGTCATTAGTTCATTAGTTCATTAAGACTCATACATCACATAAGACACTCACATAAAGCATCACATAAGACACTCACATAATGGTCTTGGACAAGACCTAGGAACTCCACATAACACCTTCAAAGTCTATTGTGCAATGTCTAGATAGCGTCCCATACCACTACCTAAACCTCATAAACTTATCCAATGCTAATAGGTATTCGACATGATGAGAATAGGCAATAACCGACATAGACCATGGTAGCAAGACATGGAATCCGAAGTACTATCCTACTTCCATGAGGTTGTTCTATTGGCCAATGGTAGAACTTGGACACATCCCATGTAGGCACATGGTTTAGGAATATGAAAGGCGTAATAAGCATTCAGTTTCTTCTTTAACTTAATCCACTTCCCTCTTACTCATACTCACTCGGTGCTAGCCTTATTTCTCATAGATTAATTCAAATTAAGGTTCATATAAATAGGTCTCTTATCTAGTTCATGACCCCATTACATTCACCCTATCAAAGCAAGGTCCACTAGGGCATAACTCACTTTGGTGACAAGAAGCTCATAGCAACTTCCCAAAGGTATGATGTGATGCCGTTCCACCCAATCAACCTTAAGTCCATCACTCATCACATGAAGGATACCATTACGGCTAACTACTTCACAATTTATAACCCTTCCACTAAGTTCAAGGTTCCACATAAATGACCCTCTTATCTGTCACATTCGGGTTTACCCCCTAGACGTAACCGGCGTCGTCGTCCTGTTTGAGGACTAAGACAATCCCCTTAGCCTCGTCATAGCGTTCATTGATTAAAAATGTGAAGGAATTTAAAACTTTTTATCTATAACTACTCGGAGGTTTACATAGACCTCTTTATACACATAATCGTATTTATATCAAGTATACATAAACTTGTTCATATACGAAGATTACATAGTCTTCTACTTCTATTTCACCCATTTATATAGTAATGAATAATAGTCATAAAAGTCGTCTCATCTCATAAACCATCTATCAAAGACAATAAATCTTGGGCATAGCCCTACATCAATACGAGAAGCCACATATAGGTTATAGACAACATCATCTCAAATGAGTAATAGAGTCAATACAGAATTAGAGTAACTAAGAAACATAAGAGTAAGATGTCGGCAACGCCCTCGTGAGAGTGAGGACCTACCACTTGGATGGTAAGATATCAAAGTCTTTCTTTCCAGCAATTCGGAGTAAATTCAACGACCCGAACCTAAAATGTTTGGGAAAAAGGGAAAGAAATGGGGTTAGTACTCCACATGTACTAAGTATGGAACCATATATACAATTACTAATCAAATATACTTAGAAAAGGACATTTCAGAAGAATCATTATAAAACATGAATACGAGTGAAGCATAGCAAAGCAAAGCATACTAACTATAACCTTTATAAAGTCACAAGTTCAATGATCAAGTAAATTCCTATGACTCTTACTTAATCAAGTAACCTATCAAGACTACAATTAGCAATTAACCTTACCTAACATACCCTCCCATTTCATGGAAACATTCTTCTCCAACCAAAAGAAACAACCTTATACTCATAAGCATCTTATTCAATGTACAAAGTCATTTACATTATATCACTACTTTACATATATAATATTGACCTCACAAAGCAACTATCAACGCAAACTAGTGCAAGGATTAAGTAGAGTCCCATACCCCTACCTAAGCTATAGCCAAACCCTTTCAAGTTACTTCGATTAGTCTATATCTTATTCATTCATTTTAGTTTAGGGAACTCTTTCCTTAACCGACATAGACCACATGAGATAATGTGGAATCCGGTGTCATGAAACCTTACATCGATGGAAGGTGGTCTACCAGCCAAGGTAGAACCTAACGTAAACGTAGCTATCTAGGTGGATCCACTAGCTAGTATCGTATGGTGGCAACATAGTTGATGGAGCTTGGGAAAAAGAACCATGGACATATCGACTCTACACCCATTTTGGGTCATGAGGCTATCCACCCCGTGAGGACCATAGTGAACCCTACCTTTCCTTATATAAGAAAGTGTCACTCCCTCACATATAAGCTCACTCGGTGCTAAGCTAGGTCCCTTTATTGAAAAGCCTTTACTCTTATCATAATCATAAATATACATATCTATATATATACCATAGGGCCTAGCCCTCAAATTCATTCGTTTATCATAGCTCAATAAGAATTGTATGAGAAATAATCCTTTTATTAACAATTCATATAGGTGAAGTTAGCCCTTACACATCTCATCACAATAGGGCACATCTTTACATAACAACTTCCCTATATCATGTACTCCTAGGCAGCCTCACAACCAACCTAAACATTTCAATTCGATCATCATACCAACCTATCACCTTAAACAAGGTATACTTCAATACAACATTATCACTTGATGACAATTAATCACAATTTGAAGTAAGGATTAGGATATTCAAGACTTACCAATACTTATCCATAGTTCACCAATAAGGGCCTTACCATAAACCCATAGATCAACCCCAATTTGGGTCATCATACCAATGTAATTCAATAATCAACATAAGAACTAATTTAAGAGAAGCACTATACCACAATGCAATACTAATTCCAAGCTTGGTAACATGATATCAAAGTCTATCTTCTTACCCTACATTCAATACTCAAGAAATATGCATGAAGAACTTCCATTCATTACAATATACTCATGATCAATGCAATAACAACCATTAAAGATGATTTAAAGAATAATTAGATCAAATACATCAATCCAACCCAAATTCATATCAATCTCATACCTAGGGTTAGGGGTTAGGAGTCATCACCCACAATCTAGATCAAACTACATCAATTCATCATAATCAAGTTGCAATACATGATAATCTATTCATTGTAACCCAAAAAATACATAAACAACTCAATTCATATAATCAAATTCGAAATTTGATGAAACCCATATGAAACTCAACTCTTAGAAAATCTTTGAAGGAGCCCTTTGAGGGAAGAATCTCAAAGGTGAATTAGATCCCATACCTTAAGGTTTGATGATGTTTTGATGGTGATTCCATCCCCCAATGATCTTCCCAAGCTATTCTCCAATGGAGTCTTCCAATAGAGAGAGAAAGTAGAGAGAAGGAAGAGAGTTTTGTTTTGAGAATAATCATTAGGCTAATGAGGGTTGGGGTATTTATAGTGGGGTCTTAAGTCACTTAATTAGTCTTACCTTAATCCCCTAATTACCCTAAGACACTTAATTAAAATAATTAGACTAAAGCTAAATTCTTAAAACATCACAGGCCATCCACGACAACTCCCCGCCGATGGGCCGTCGTGGGCGTGACGGATTGGCCTCCCTCCGTCCTGCACGTCAGTCACATTGGTCAGAGACTTGTAGGCAAGGGTTTCTTCACCGAAACTAAGGCTGGCAGGACGGTGGCCTCGACGCCCCGTCGTGCCCATGACGCCCCGTCATGTGATCTATCGTGGCACACTGTCTCAAGGGTCCTCCTCGAGGGCCCTTGGTTGGTCCTTGGGGAGTCGTACCCTGACTTTTCCAACATGAAACCATCCCGCACTATGTGTTACACCTATTGTTACCAACCTTTACTCCACTCCGACTCTTTAACTTAGCCAAACTATAAGGGACACTCTAGCCCTTTCATGAACCAACTTTCCGAACGTTATGGACGTTTTGGTTCCAAAACACTTCAACGACTCCATCTACGCCTAATTTACTAGGAACAATGGTTTAGACCTTAAGGAGCCTGTTTAAGTCTTATCACATGACTTTGGGATTTTGAAATGTTACATTATCCCCCCCTTAGGAACATTCGTCCCCGAATGACACTAAACACTCTTTAAAGGAGGGAATAGACTCAAGACTAGCAGCTCAACCAATTCACAATATTCAATTAACATGGATCATATCATTTCAATAAAACACTTCAAAACATCAATTTATCACACATAAGCTCAAAGTTTCCTCATGAGATACTTTCTACTCACAGCACACATCAGCTCAATCATTTGGTGAACAAGTCAATTAGCACAAAGTTCACCTTATCAATATGCTTAATATAACATCCACAAGGATTTACTATATCACAATACAAGACTTGACTTAAATATTCAAGAAGCAAGACAAATTTCACATTTATTTAAGGCCACCTTAAAGTGACTTCATTGTGAAGTCTCAAAACTAGGATTTTAGAAGAAACTTCACCAAACATCAAGGATTCACAATATCTAACATATTCATATCATTAGAGAGAATGACTAACCTTAATCATCAAAAATATGAGGATAACGGGTTTTCATGTCAGCCTCAGCCTCCCATGTTCCACCCTCAACTAGGTGGTTCTTCCATAACACTTTTTACGGAAACCACCTCTTTGTTCCTCAACCTTTTCACTTGCCTATCAAGGATTTGAACCGGAACCTCCTCATAAGAGAGGTTATCCTTGACTCCAAGACCTCCAATAGGGAGAATTGACTCGGGATCCCCGACACACCTCTTCAACATAGAGACATGGAAAACCGAAGGAACCGAAGCTAAATAGTTAGGTAGTTGTAAGCGATAGGAAACTTTACCAACTTTTTCCAAAATCTCATAGGGACCCACATAACGAGGGCTCAACTTCCCTTTCTTGCCAAATCTTACCAATTCCTTCATAGGTGAAATTTTCAAATACACCTTGTCACCCTCTTCAAACTCCAAATCCCTTCTTCTATTGTCGGCATAGGACTTTTTTCGACAATAGGTTGTTTGCAACCTATTTCTTATGATATGCACATTCTCCAATGTCTTATAAATGAAGTCGGGACCAAATATCGATGATTCACCAAATTCAAACCATCATATAGGAGACCTACACCTCCTTCCATACAAGGCTTCATAGGGAGACATGGAGATGGACGAATGAAAACTATTATTATACGCAAACTCCACCAACGGCAAATGCTTATCCCAAATTCCTTTAAAATCAATAATGCAAGCTCTAAGCATATCCTCAAGGGTTTGAATTGTGCGTTCCGCTTGACCATCCGTTTGAGGATGAAAGGCGGTACTCAGTTTCACCTTAGTACCCAAACCTTTTTGAAAAGACTTCCAAAACCTAGAAGTGAATTGTGCACCCCGATCCAAAATGATGGATAACGGAATACCATGACGACACACAATCTCATCTATAAAAATTTTCACATAATCCTCCGCCGAATACGTGGATTTGACGGGAATAAAATGAGCGGACCTAGTCAATCTATCAACAATCACCCATATAGAATCATATGACTTTTGAGTCCGAGGCAATCCTACCACAAAGTCCATATTAATGTCTTACCACTTCCAAGTAGGAATTTATATCTTGTAGTATGCCACCCGGCTTTTGATGTTCCGCCTTCACTTGTTGGCAATTTGGACACTTAGCAACAAATTCCGCTATGTCCTTCTTCAAACCTTCCCACCAATATATTTCTCGAAGGTCATGATACAGCTTAGTAGAACCCGGATGGATAGAATAGTGGGATCCATGGGCTTCATCAAGGATCCGATCCCTCAATCCATCAACCTCAGGAACACATAACCTCCCTTGGTACCTCAACACACCATCTCCTCCTAAGGAGAAGGACTCATTCATCTTGCCAAGAACAGATTCCTTCAACTCCATCAATAGTTGATCAAGGTGTTGTTTGGACTTCACCTCAACCACCAATGATGATTCAGAGCTATGATGAACCGTGGCAGCTCCATTTAGAGAACTCTCTAAACGAACACCCAATCTAGTCAAACTATGAACATCTTTCACTAATTCTTTCTTGTCTTCATCAAAATGAGACATACTACCCATAGTCAAACGGTTTAGAGCATCCGCCACCATATTGGCCTTGCCGGGGTGATATAGGACACTCATATCATAATCTTTCAACAATTCCAACCACCTTTTTTGTCGGAGATTCAACTCTTTTTGAGTAAACACATATTGAAGATTCTTATGATCGGTGAAAACATCCACATGAACACCATACAGGTAATGTCTCCACATTTTTAAAGCAAACACTACGGCTGCTAATTCAAGGTCATGAGTGGGGTAATTTCTTTCATGAACCTTAAGTTGCCGTGAAGCATAGGCAATCACATTCCCATTTTGCATAAGCACACACCCCAAACCTATGCGGGATGTATCACAATACACAACGAACCCTTTAGAACCTTCCGGAAAAGTTAATACTGGAGCTGAAGTAAGCCTATCTTTCAACTGTTGGAAACTCTTCTCGCAGGCCTCCGACCACTCAAACTTTTTACCCTTTTGAGTTAATGAAGTCAATGGAGATGCAATGGATGAAAAACCTTCTACAGACCTTCGATAATATCCTGCTAAACCCAAGAAACTCCTAATGTCAGTTGGGGTCAAGGGTCTAGGCCAGTTTCTTACCGCATCAGTTTTCCTTGGGTCTACCTCAAATCCCTCACTAGAGATGATGTTCCCAAGAAATGCCACCGACCTCAACCAAAACTCACACTTGCTATACTTGGCGAACAATTTATGCTCTTTAAGGGTTTGCAATACCACCCTTAGATGATTCATGTGATCGACCTCATTTTTCGAATACACCAAGATATTATCGATAAATATAATAACGAATGCATCAAGGTAACTTTGAAACACTCTATTCATTAGGTCCATAAATGCCGCCGGAGAATTTGTGAGACCAAAGGACATAACCACAAACTCATAATGCCCAAACCGAGTCCGAAAGGCCGTCTTTGGAATATCTTCATTTCTCACCCTAAGCTGGTGATACCCTAACCTCAAGTCAATTTTGGAGAGGTAACTCGCTCCTTGTAGTTGATCAAATAAATCATCAATCCGAGGAAGAGGATACTTGTTCTTGATAGTAACCTTGTTGAGTTGGCGGTAGTCAATACACATTCTCAAGGACCCATTCTTCTTTTTCACGAACATAACCGGAGCACCCCATGGAGAAATGCTAGCCTTATAAAGCCCTTGTCTAGCAAATCTTTAAGTTGTGCCTTCGACTCCTTTAACTCGGCCGGAGCCATTCTATAAGGAGGAATAGAGATAGGGTTTGTTTCCGGTAGCAAATCAATACCGAAATCGATTTCAAGTTCGGGAGGAATGCCAAGAAGGTCATCAGGAAAGACCTCCGTAAATTCACTCACCACGGGGACCGACTCACTAGGGGGAACTTCGGAAACGACTTCTTGGACTCTCACAATATGATAAAGACATGCTTTTGAGATCATTTTACACGCTTTTAGACATGATATGAAACGACCTCTAGGAAGAGAATTTCCACCCTTCCACTCAAACACGGGTTCATTTGGGAAACTAAACCTCACAATTCTAGTTCCACAATCAATAGAAGCGAAGCTAGCATGTAAATCCATAACCAAAATGACATCAAAATCAAGCATGTCTAATTCAACTAGATCGACATGAGAAACTCTATGGGGTATTGAAATGGGACAATTTCGATAGACTCTTTTTGCTACAACCGACTCACCCACTGGAGTAGACACCAAAATAGGTTCAAGCAAAACATCGGGTAAAGTATCGAACTTCTTAGCTACTAAGGGAGTAACGAAAGACAAAGTAGCACCCGGATCAAGCAAAACATACACATTGATAGAAAAGATTTGTAACATACCGGTCACCACATCGGGAGAGGCCTCTTGGTCATCTCTCGAGCGAAGATCATAAAGCGGTTCTTTTTGGGAACATCATTAGAACCACTTGGCTGACCACCCCTCTCTTGCCCTTTAGCATTTGGACTATCCCGCACTTTGTGACCAATCTTTCCACAACCAAACCACTTGTCCGAGCCTAGGAGGCAAACACCTAAATGCTTCTTCCCACATTTCTTGCAAGGTGGATTCTCATTAGACGAGTTCCCACTTTTCCCTTTTTGAACTCTTGGCCTAGGGACCTTCCCATCCCTAGCCTTGTGAAATTTGGAAGGAACTTGATTTGAGAATCTTTTCTTGAATCTAGGCTTGTCTTAAATTCCAAACCTATCTTTAGTAGTTCCACTCTCGGAAGACCTTGCCCTTCTTGAATCCTTATCCTTCCTTTTTTCTCTAGCCTCCTGAACTCTTTTTGCATGAACCATGAGACGACCAATATTCATGTTATCATGTAGCATAGCTGATTGACATTCCTCTTGAAAGTCATCTGACACACCTGTCACAAATCGACACATCTCGTCTCTAGGATCGGAGACCAAGGAAGGAGCATATTTGGCCAATTGAATGAATTTCAAAGAGTACTCATGGACACTCATTACTCCTTGGCGGAGATTGATGAATTCCACCACCTTAGTTTCTCTCATCTTTCTAGGGAAGAACCGATCAAGGAAAGCCCTTTTGAACAACTCCCAAGTCACTGGCCCACTTTGAAGTGGCCTATTGTCCTTCCATTGCACATGCCATGTCTGAGCCACATCCTTGAGTTGGTGTGAGGCCAACTCGGTATTCTCACTAGAAGACAACCCCATAGCACACAAAATCTTATAAACCTCATCAATGAATTCTTGAGGGTCTTCATCAACTTTACACCCATAGAAGATAGGAGGATTCATTCAGGTGAAGTCTCTAAGTCGGGAAGCCATAGTTTGCTCATGAACTCTAGGTGCCATATCCCTATTAGCTTGGGCAGTCATGGCTTGGGATTGCACCGTTGCGGCTTGAGCTTGAGTAGTCATGGCTTGAGCCATTTGTGCAAGAATAGCCCTCATCTGAGCCTCTGTCATAGGTGGAGGATCAACGGGATCCTGATCATTAATAGCAATCTCTTCAAGAGGAGGAACTGGATCACCACGGGGAGGGATTCCCACAGCAGCAATCTCCTCCTCAAGTCTTCTGGCTGCATTCCTTCTAGTATTCATTTCCTATAACTAAACACAAGGTTTAGGCAAATACATATACGACGTACATTCTAGAGGCACGATATGGATTTCCAACAATGAGAGTGATTCATAACCATCAAATAAGTTCCTATTCATAAGTGTGGCGCGCTTCACAATTATGAATACAAACCTTCATAACGTGGTTGAGAGAGACATTAACAACAAGGATATTCAACCTCATGCTCTGATACCAAGTTTGTCACATCCGAGTTTACCCCCTAGACGTAACCGGCGTCGTCGTCCTCTTTCAGGACTAAGACAAGCCCCTTAGCCTGGTCATAGCGGTCATTGATTAAAAATGTGAAGGAATTTAAAACTTTTTATCTTTAACTACTCGAAGGTTTACATAGAACTCTATATACACATAATCGTATTTATATCAAGTATACATAGACTTGTTCATATACGAAGATTACATAATCTTCTACTTTTATTTCACCCATTTATATAGTAAAGAATAATAGTCATAAAAGCCGTCTCATCTCATAAATCATCTATCAAAGACAATAAATCTTGGGCATAGCCCTACATCAATACGAGAAGCCACATATAGGCTATAGACAACATCATCTCAAACGAGTAATAGAGTCAATACAGAATTAGAGTAACTAAGAAACATAAGAGTAAGATGTCGGCAACGCCCTCGGGAGAGTGAGGACCTACCACTTGGATGGTAAGATATCCAAGTCTTCCTTTCCAGCAATTCGGAGCAAGTTCAACGACCCGAACCTAAAATGTTTGGGAAAAAGGGAAAGAAATGGGGTTAGTACTCCACATGTACTAAGTATGGAACCATATATACAATTACCAATGAAATATACTTAGAAAAGGACATTTAAGAAGAATCATTATAAAACATGTATACGAGTGAAGCATAGCAAAGCAAAGCATACTAACTATAAGCTTCATAAAGTCACAAGTGCAATGATCAAGTAAATTCCTATGACTCTTACTTAATCAAGTAACCTATCAAGACTACAATTAGCAATTAACCTTACCTAACATACTCTCCCATTTCATGAAAACATTCTTCTTCAGCGAAAAGCAACAACCTTATACTCATAAGCATGTTATTCAATGTACAAAGTCATTTACATTATATCACTACTTTACATACATAATATTGACCTCTCTAAGCTCCTATCAAGGCAAACTAGTGCAAGGCTTAAGTAGAGTCCCATACCCCTACCTAAGTTATAGCCAAACCCTTTCAAGTTACTTCGATTAGTCTATATCTTATTCATTCATTTTAGTTTAGGGAACTCTTGCCTTAACCGACATAGACCACATGAGCTAATGTGGAATCCGGTGTCATGAAATCTTACACCGATGGAAGGTGGTCTACCGTCCAAGGTAGAACCTAACGTAAATATAGCTATCTAGGAGGGTCCACTAGCTAGTATTCCATGGTGGCAACATAGTTGATGGAGCTTGGGGAAAAGAACCATGGACATATCGACTCTACATTCTATTTGGGACATGAGGCTATCCACCCCGTGAGGACTGTAGTGAACCCTACCTTTCCTTATATAATAAAGTGTCACTCCCTCACATACAAGCTCACTCGGTGCTAAGCTAGGTCCCTTTATAGAAAAGCCTTTACTCTTTTCATAATCATAAATATGCATACCTATATATATATATCATAGGTCCTAGACCTTAAATTCATTCGTTTATCATAGCTGAATAACAATTGTATGAGAAATAATCCTTTCATTAACAATTCATATAGGTGAAGTTAGCCCTTACACATCTCATCACAATAGGGCACATCTTTACATAACAACTTCCCTATATCATGTACTCCTAGGCAGCCTCACAACTAACCTAAACATTTCAATTCGATCATCATACCAACCTATCACCTTAAATAAGGTATACTTCAATACAACATTATCACTTGATGACAATTAATCACAATTTGAAGTAAGGATTAGGATATTCAAGACTTACCAATACTTCTCCATAGTTCACCAATAAGGGGCTTACCATCAACCCATAGATCAACCCCAATTTGGGTCATCATACCAATGTAATTCAATAATAAACATAAGAACTAATTTAAGAGAAGCACTATACCACAATGCAATACTAATTCCAAGCTTGGTAACATGATATCAAAGTCTATCTTCTTACTCTACATTCAATAATCAAGAAATAGGCATGAAGAACTTCCATTCATTACAATATACTCTTGATCAATGCAATAACAACCATTAAAGATGATTTAAACAATAATTAGATCAATTACATCAATCCAACCCAAATTCATATCAATCTCATACCTAGGGTTAGGGGTTAGGAGTCATCACCCACAATCTAGATCAAACTACATCAATTCATAATAATCATATTGCAATACATGATAATCTATT
This sequence comes from Solanum sitiens, assembly GCA_016801875.1. NCBI lineage: Eukaryota > Viridiplantae > Streptophyta > Magnoliopsida > Solanales > Solanaceae > Solanum > Solanum sitiens. The sequence continues at coordinate 1,446,009 of JABWTJ010000329.1, forward strand.
CATTGTAACCCAAAGAATACATAAACAACTCAATTCATATAATCAAATTCGAAATTGGATGAAACCCATATGAAACTCAACTCTTAGGAAATCTTTGAAGGAGCCCTTTGAGGGAAGAATCTCAAATGTGAATTAGATCCCATACCTTAAGGTTTGATGACGCTTTGATGGTGATTTTGTACTAAAACCATCCCCCAATGATCTTCCCAAGCTATTCTCCAATGGAGTCTTCCAATAGAGAGAGAAAGTAGAGAGAAGGAAGAGAGTTTTGTTTTGAGAATAATAATTAGGCTAATGAGTGTTGGGGTATTTATAGTGGGGTCTTAAGTCACTTAATTAGTCTTAGGTTAATCCCCTTATTAACCCTAAGACACTTAATTAAAATAATTAGACTAAAGCTAAATTCTGAAAACATCACAGGCCATCAGCGACGACTCCCCGCCGACGGGCCGTCGTGGGCGTGACGGATTGGCCTCCCTCCGTCCTGCACGTCAGTCACATTGGTCAGAGACTGTGCAGGCGAGGGTTTCTTCCAAGAAACTAAGGCTGGCACGACAGTGGCCTCGACGCCCCGTCGTGCCCATGACGCCCTGTCATGGGATCCGTCGTGGCACACTGTCTCAAGGGTCCTCCTCGAGAGCCCTTGGTTAGTCCTTGGGGAGTCGTACCCTAACTTTTCCAACATGAAACCATCCTGCACTATGTGTTACACATATTGTTACCAACCTTTACTCCACTCCAACTCTTTAACTTAGCCAAACTACAAGGGACACTCTAGCCCTTTCATGAACAACTTTCCGAACGTTATGGACGTTTTGGTTTCAAAATGCTTCAACGACTCCATTTACGCCTAATTTGTCTAGGAACAATGGTTTAGACCTTAAGGAGCCTGTTTAAGTCTTATCACATGACTTTGGGATTTCAAAATGTTACATTATCATTAAGGTCTCACCTATATTTATTTATTCAATACTAAGGGTTATAACACCCTAAATCAAGACATCACATATCCATAATCATATATACATCAAGCAAGAGATACAAGTCAACCAAGACAAGACATCACATACTTTACCTTTAACACATAATACAAGCTATTCTAGAAACACCTCTAAAACAACGTAACATCTTCAAGTTATCCTATATATCATCATATCATCATTAATATACTCCACATAGACTCATAAATTCAAGTAGGAATAACCATGACTTAACCTAACACTACATTCATAATGTCAAGTCTAAGTCTAACATGATCAATTAAGGCAACATAACTAGAAGATACATGACTATATAACCTCACATGTAGATAGGTAATGCCATACTTCACATCATCAACTACACAAATAGCCACATAACTTCAAGTAATTGCCAATAAGGCCATGCTCATAATATTGCATAAAGTAACGCCGACAAGGCCACATCAATTGCAAGTAAAACACATAACACCTGCACCGTAAGTGGACCATACCAATCACAATAGAATTAAAGTATAATTAATATCAAATTAAGGAAAACGGGGCAGCATACCTTCATCCCCATATCCACACTTCAATTCAATGCCAAATTAACCAATTCAACATCACAAGGCCCTTACCCATGGCCACGAACAACAATTCAAAGCAATAACCATAAAACTCAATGAATCTACATCAATTCAATATACGTTTAACAATCTAAGATCAATTATATATCAATTGAATAGAATTCTTATATCATTAGAAAGCCCATAAGAAACTACACAACAATTCATCAACATTAGCTTAATATCAAGTAACCCAATAAGTAGTCAAAACTAGGGTTCATCAATTCACATGGGTTCATAGGTAATTTATGTTGAAATCATCAATACAATATCAATTAAATCATAATTCAATGTTTAGAAATCATTTATGCAAGAACCCATGATAGAATCCCGAAATTGGACAATTCACTTTAGAAAACTTTTTTAAACACTTTGAGAATTGGGCTCCTTGATGAAATAAGTTTCAAGGATCAAAATCCATACCTCAAGGATTATAATTCTTCACTTTGATGAAGAATTTCCACTCAAGAACCCCTCACCAAGCTGCCTCTTCAATGGAGTCTTCAATGGAGGTTTTGGGAATATTCTAAGAGTTTTGGGTTTTCAATTTGGAAGAATGATTTCTTTAGGGTGTTAACTACTTATATAGTTAATTAAAATACCCATAAGACCCTTAATAAATTTCCTAAACTCTTATTTGGAAGTGGGGTGAATTTACCAATTCACCCCTGACTTGGCAGAAAAATCTGCTCAGGTGACAAGGCCCACGATGACCTGCCCATACGGGGCGTCACGGGTGCAACGGACCGACATGCCCCTTCGTTGCAAGCTCCAGTAGCTTGAAAAGGGTACCCTATACACCCTTGAACAAGGCCCCACGATGAGACCTTTGTGACGGGGCGTCACAGCCACTACTGGCCGTTGACAGCTCCGTCGCAAAGGCTGCCTGGGACTGCCTGCACATCAGTTTTGGGTCCTTCCTCAAGGACCCTTCGATGGTCCTTGGGGATAATTTCCCCGGACGTTTCCAACTCAAATATGATCATCTATAAGTTTAACACCTCTCACATGAATTTCATCCAAAATGAACACATAAAACTCAAAAATATTCGCCTAGACGTACAAGGTCGACTCAAGGCATATCTTTCGAATGCCTTGGACGTTCTTGGTCGTTTGACCTCCAAACTTCATGAAACTTTAACCACTGCCTATACATGATATATTAACTCTATTAAGAACCTTAAAACACCATAAAACACACATAAACACATAAAACCACATAAGAGACATCTAGGTGACTTAGTCGTCAAACGTCTTAGTCGTCCCTTGACGTTTGACTTCCAACACCTCTAATATTTTAGATACTGCCTCTATACCACATATTAAACATATTTAGGACCTTATAACACTAATACCAACATATTAGGCTCTAGAGCATCTAAGCTATTTTCGAGATCTTACAATCTCCCCCACTTGGACAACATTCTTCAACGAATGTCACTTGCCACTCTCTGAACACTTCCATGATTAGAGACTCAACTAGCAGCACATAACCAAGCCATACAACACATATCAAGAAGAAGTCATCAATTTCACAAAATCAAGAGATTCTCAACGCAACAAGAAACTAGAAAACAATTCTATAACTCATTATGCTACAAAGCTCACATGCTTCAATCCAAATAGCAAAAACTCATTTTATATTCAATATCATACTCATATACATCAGTTATAACCACATTACTACAATTTTAGACCAAAGAATCAAATAGTCATTTTCTCAAAAAATTAACAGTGAGCAGTGTATCAAGCTACAGTGAATTTTTGCAAATTTTCCAAAAATGCAATCTTTAGGCAATTCTCTATATAGACATGCTAATATGCAAGATAACATCATGTAAACACATCACACAACATGCTTAAAGTTTCATAAATCACACAATGCAATAAGTAAATGAAATTCAATTTCAACCAAACTCCTAAACATCATGCACATGCAACAAATCAAGGAATTCTATCCCATCTACAAACTATACTCCCCCACTTAGAAGGAACTCATACTATCAAAAGAGAACCAAGAACTTACCAACATCATCATCATCATCACCCGGCTTCTCAATTCTAGTCCGGAGTGCATAGAAACACTTCTTAGTTGGAGCATCTTCCTTCGGAACATTAGGCTCAACCCTCTTGCCCTCCTTCCTAGAAGCAATGTTGGGACAATATCTCACTTTGTGCCCATCCTTTTCACATCCAAAGCAACCATCGATACCCAATAAACACTCACCATAGTGTTTCTTGCAATAATTGGCACAAGTAGGCTTGCCATCCTTAGAGCCACCTCCTTTCTCAAACTTCTTCTTAGGAACACTAGGTCCATCTTGAGTTTGAACACTCTTTTTGAACCTAGGTTGCACTTGGTCACTAGCAACGCTCCTCTGCAAGTTACTTGACATCCTCCCAAGATTAGATTCTTCACATGATTGTGCATACATCGTGTGTCTAGATAAGGCCACATTATCATGTAGTATAGTCGCATAGCATTCTTCCCTCACTAAGTCTATCAACCTAGATGACATAGTGCTCTCCACCACCCTAGGCACCATGTTCAAGTTAACTTGAGCCGTTACGGCTTGGATTAAAGCAAGCAAAGCCTCCCAAATCTCCCGATTAGTCAACTCCGGCACCTCTTCACCTACTCCAACATTAGGAGCATGATCACCTTGAGGAGGCACTTGAGCACCTTGAGAACCTTGCCCATTATGAAGCACTTGCTCAACATGTTCAACATGAGGAGGAACTTCCTCATCGACCCTTCCCTCTTCCATCCTTCTAGCGGCCATCCTCCTAGAAAAAACACGGAAACTCATAAGAAGGATAATCATAACATTTACTCTACCGCACGATATAGGTGTAGAAGAGAAGGGAAACTCTATCGTCTTATAGCCTCTCGCCCATAGATGTGTCGCAACTCACACCGATGGTCAAGACTCTACTAGACGTGACTTTTTGAGACTTTTTGATACCTAAGACTACTTTCATTAACCTATGCTGTGATACCAACTTTGTCACAACCCGAAACCATACCCTAAAAGATAGGGTGCGATCTCGGATTGCGACCGGCGTCATCGAACTCTCAGAGTTCTAAGACAAGCCTCATTCATATCATTCATTGCATATACGTAGTGAAAAGTAGTGCGGAATTAAAACTTTTCACAAAACATAATATAGTCTTTAAAAATCTCTTTCATATAAAAGTAATAGAAATGCTAAGTCTCAATCTCATCATCTTAAGACACAAGAGTACTTTGGGACACGGTCCATAATTCAATAAGAAAATAGAAAGACATAGTCTATTACAATACTTCAAAGAAAACAATAAAAGACATATGCCCTCGAGTCAATTGAGGACATACTTCAACTTCTTCTTGAACGATCTTCTAAGTCCAAGTCATCACTTCAGAAGCTCTTCACCAACCAAGAACTATAGATAGAAAATAAAGCATTGAATTAGTACAACCACATGTACTAAGTATGGCTACATGCATAAAATCATGAAAACGGACTTATTGGAAATATGCATCTTTTCATTTGGAAATCATAGTTTAAACATAAGAACATCATTTAGCAATTAGGAAACACATAAGATAACAATTAACCAAAAATATCATTTAAAGAACTCACTTTACAGTGAGCTATATTCACTGTACAGTGAATTAACTCACTGTTACAGTGAATTAATTCACTGTTACAGTGAAGCACTTCATCCCTCACTTTAAGTCTTCCTAGCATGTAATTCCCTGACTTAAAGTCATCCTAAGATTCACTTAAGTCACACAAAGAGAGACCTCCCATACACCCTCTCTAGATGTGCCTAAACGACCCTTAAGATTACCTACAATGAGTCAAATACATACTTAGAAAACAATCATAAATATCTATGTAAGATTCATCTACTAAAGGTGATTTCCAAGGTTCACTTGACTGAGTGTGGAGCGACCGCCAATACAATCTCTATCACACACACACAAGAGATCCTATAGACTACCTCAAATAGAATCATTCTCACTATACACACCAACACTTAGATTAGAAGACATTCTCCTTCCAAAGACTATCAAAAGACCTACTTAAGTAAATCGAGAAGATAATGTCCATAGTGCAGTGACCTCTCCAAGATTACCTAAATAGTCCTTTAGACTTCCTAAGGTTTAGATCATGTCAACAAGATTAACCAACTTCCCTAACTAGAGTCATCCTCAAGACTTCCAAAGATAAGACATGAAGAGACCATCTTTTCATGTCCTCCTCACACTTTAGCTAAGGAATGCTTAAGTCACTTTATATTAGGTACTCCTTCAATTACATAGTTACTAACATAGGTCATTAGTTCATTAGTTCATTAATACTCATACATCACATAAGACACTCACATAAAGCATCACATAAGACACTCACATAATGGTCTTGGATAAGACCTAGGAACGCCACATAACACCTTCAAAGTCAATTGTGCAATGTCTAGATAGCGTCCCATACCACCACCTAAACCTCATAAACTTATCCAATACTAATAGGTATTCCACATGATGAGAATAGACAATAACCGACATAGACCATGGTAGCAAGACATGGAATCCGAAGTTCTATCCTACTTCGATGAGGTCGTTCTATTGCCAATGGTAGAACTTGGACACATCCCATGTAGGCACATGGTTAAGGAATATTAAAGGCATAATAAGCATTCAGTCTCTTCTTTAACTGAATCCACTTCCCCCTTACTCATACTCACTCGGTGCTAGCCTTAGTTCTCATAGATTAATTCACATTAAGGTTCATATAAATAGGTCTCTTATCTAGTTCATGACCCCATTATATTCACCCTACCAAAGCAAGATCCACTAGGGCATAACTCATATTGGCGACAAGAAGCTTATAGCAACTTCCCTAAGGTATGATCTAATGCCGTTCCAGCCAATCAACCTTAAGTCCATCACTCATTACATGAAGGATACCATTACGGCTAACTACTTTACAATTTATAACCTCGCCACTAAGTTCAAGGTTCCACATAAATGACCCTCTTATCATTAAGGTCTCACCTATATTTATTTATTCAATACTAAGGGTTATAACACCCTAAATCAAGACATCACATATCCATAATCATATATACATCAAGTAAGAGATACAAGTCAACCAAGACAAGACATCACATACTTTACCTTTAACACATAATACAAGCCATTCTAGAAACACCTCTAAAACAACCTAATATCTTCAAGTTATCCTATATATCATCATAAAATCATTAATATACTCCACATAGACTCATAAAGTCAATTTGGAATAACCATGACTTAACCTAACAATACACTCATAATGTCAAGTCAAAGTCTAACATGATCATTTAAGGCAACATAACTAGAAGAATACATACATGACTATATAACCTCACATGTAGATAGGTAATGCCATACTTCACATCATCAACTACACAAATAGCCACATAACTTCAAGTAATTGCCAATAAGGCCATGCTCATAATATTGTATAAAGTAACGCCGACAAGGCCACATCAATTGCAAGTAAAACACATATCACCTCCACCATAAGTGGACCATACCAATCACAATAGAATTAAATTATAATTAATATCAAATTAAGGAAAACGGGGCAGAATACCTTCATCCCCATATCCACACTTCAATTCAATGCCAAATCAACCAATTCAACATCACAAGGCCCTTACCCATGGCCATGAACAACAATTCAAAGCAATAACGATAAAACTCAATGAATCTACATCAATTCATTCTAGGTTTAACAATCTAAGATCAATTATATATCAATTGAATACAATTCTTATATCATTAGAAAGCCCATAAGAAACTACACAACAATTCATCAACATTAGCTTAATATCAAGTAACCCAATAAGTAGTCAAAACTAGGGTTCATCAATTCACATGGGTTCATAGGTAATTTATGTTGAAATGATCAATACAATATCAATTAAATCATAATTCAATGTTTAGAAATCATTTATGCAAGAACCCATGTTAGAATCCCGAAATTGGACAATTCACTTGAGAAAACTTTGTAAAACACTTTGAGAATTGGGCTCCTTGACGAAATAAGTTTCAAGGATCAAAATCCATACCTAAAGAATGATAATTCTTCACTTTTATGAAGAATTTCCACTCAAGAACCCCTCACCAAGCTGCCTCTTCAATGGAGTCTTCAATGGAGGTTTTGGGAATATTCTAAGAGTTTTGGGTTTTCAATTTGGAAGAATGAAGTATTTAGGGTGTTAACTACTTATATATTTATTTAAAATACCCATAAGACCCTTAATAAACCTCCAAAACTATTATTTGGAAATGGGGTGAATTTACCAATTCACCCCTGACTTGGCAGAAAAATCTGCGCAGGAGACAAGGCCCACGACGACCTGCCCATGACGGGGCGTCACGGGTGCAACGGACCGTCATGGCCCTTTGTTCCAAGCTCCAGTAGCTTCTCAAGTGTACCCTATACACCCTTGAACAAGTCCCCCACGACGAGACCTTTGTGACGGGGCGTCACAGCCACTACTGGCCATTGACAGCTCCGTCGCAAATGCTGCCTGGGACTGCCTGCACATCAGTTTTGGGTCCTTCCTCAAGGACCCTTCGATGGTCCTTGGGGATAATTTCTCCGGACGTTTACAACCCAAATATGATCATCTATAAGTTTAACACCTCTCACATGAATTTCATTCAAAACGAACACATAAAACTCAATGAAACTCGCCTAGACGTACAAGGTCGACTCAAGGCATATCTTTTGAATGCCTTGGACGTTCTTGGTCGTTTGACCTCCAAACTTCACGAAACTTTAACCACTGCCTATACATACTATATTAACTCTATTAAGAACATCAAAACACCATGAAACACAGATAAACACATAAAACCACATAAGAGACATCTAGGTGACTTAGTCGTCAAACGTCTTAGTCGTCCCTTGACGTTTGACTTCCAACACCTCTAATATTTTAGATACTGCCTCTATACCACGTATTAAACATATTTAGAACCTTATAACACTAAGACCAACATATTAGGCTCTAGAGCACCTAAGCTATTTTTGAGGTCTTACAAGATGTTTCTAAGTTTGAGGGAGAGAAAAAGGTGAGTTTTGATTATATGATGGTTTTGTGGCTAGAAGAGTAAATATGAAGGTAAGATTTAAGAATTGTGATGTGATGCCATTTATCGCTAGGTGTGATTTACGAGTTTGGAAGTGTTGTGATGAGAAACCTTATGGTGATGTAGTTCAAAGCATGGTAAGAGTTCTAAGGGTTGAATAAAGTGCCTTTGAGAATAAATGAGTTATTTTGTGATTATGTTCAATGATGGTAGAAATGCTTTAAGGTGTAAATTTGAGGAAGGTTTAAAGAATGTGGAGATTTTATAGAAGTTGAAGGCAACTCTCTTGTGTGACTAATGTGTCATAGTTGTTCTTGTGATTGATAGATGTTATGGTGTAGGCTTACACTAAGATGGAAATGTGGTATGAATATCTAGTGAGGAAGTTTTGTTCCATGAGATTGAGTTAAGTGGTGCCTAAGTGTTGAATGAGCTGATTGTTTAAGAGATTTTTTCTAGGCTTGAATCCTAAAAGGGAAGTGTTATGCTTAACTTGTAAGTTTGATGTTTAGACTTGATGTGCATGAGTTAGGAGTAGTATGAGTTCCTACCTTGTGAGGGATATAATAGTTTTTTGAAGTATGAGGCCTTGAAGATGGCTTTACCCTGAGTGGGGGAGAGTGAGTTGACTAAAATAGCATGTAATGTACTTAGTCCAAGAGAATCCTCAAGGGTCACTAAGTGGGAGTGGTAGTATGGGATGCTACTCTCACATTGCACTTAGTGAAACTTGTCAAGTCTCTTTGGAGTAAGTTAATATAGTCTTGTCTTTCATATTGTCATGTCATCTTGCTAAAGTTGCTTGAAAGGTGCATTATGGAAATTTTAATGCATGTGACACAGTGAAGTTTTGAATTCACTGTAAGTAAGTCCAAATTTTTAGAAAATTGCATATTTCATGAATTATGGTTTCAAGGTGTTATGGAATGAGCTTATGTGGTTTTATAGTTAATATGATAATGTTATCTTGATGAAGTGCTCAAAGAGTGAAATGTTGAAATTTTTGGTATGTTTGGCAGTGACATAGTGAATGTTCACAGTGAAATTCCCTGTTTTTGAAGAAAATTGTTTTATCATGAATTGAAGTTTCAATGTGTGCAAAAGTGTTTTATATGAACATGTTTAATGTTGGAGAAGGTAGTTCCTCCATAAAAGAAGGTTATGATAGAGTTTTGAAACTTGTGAAGTTTGTAAAATTTTCCTATGTTGCTAAGTGTGAAAAAGTGTGAAATGATTCTCCTTGTTAGTTGATGCTTTGATTTTAACTTTAAATCATGATTGTGTTGTGTTATGTGATGCTAAGTGAGTTCTTTCTGTTCTTCAAGTTTAAGTGTCATTCGAGGACGAATGTTATCCCAGGTGGGGGAGAATGTAACGCCCTAAAATGAATTAAGGTGACCTAGAGCTTCGTAAGTGTTACTTGAGTGGATTTTTATGTTAAACTGAGTTAGTTTAGTATTCCTAAGGTGTGTGTGCAGTTTTGTTGAGTTTGGGGGTCAATCGACCAAAAACGTCCATGATGATCGGAAGGTGTGCCCTAGAATGTACTAGTGTGTCTTGATGTGTTTGAATGAGTTTTACATGTTCGTCTTCCTTGAAACTGATGTGAGATATTCCTATGAATTAGACGACTTAGTTTAGGGGTTTAACGTCTGGGCATGACCCCACCTAGGACCCAGAAGGGGCCCTAGATTAAGGGCCAAGACTTGGACCAAAACTGCCTTGGCAGTGTCCACCAACGAAGGCAACGACGGCCAGTGGTCCAACCAAAGGCCTGTCGTCTTGCTCCGTCGGTTGAACCTGCAAGGTTGGTTAGTCAGGATCCATTTGAATTTAAGTTTCAACCCACAAGACCCCACCAATGATCCGTTGATGCACAGACGGTCCATTGGTTAGGTCTCGTCTATGAAGGGTCCAAAAACTGTAAGTTCCCCGTTAAGGCTTGGGGTGTTTTGTAAATTTACCCCAAGTATTTTATGAACCTAGGACGTTTATTTTAGGGTTTATTATATATATTAAATTATTCTAAACCCTAAGACCTCATTTTAGACTCCTCTTCCAAAAACCCAAAACCCCTCTCTCTTAGAAGACTCTCTCAGAGTCACCATTGAAAGCTAGAGGTCAAGGAAGGATATGAGGGCTGGTTGGACGTGATTTCTTCAAAAAAACTCTTGGGTTTTATTGCTTATTGAGGTATGGTATCCATTCTTGAATACCCTTTCATTTAAGAAGCTATTTCCAATGAATTTCAAAAAGGAGTTTTCAACCCTAACTTCTATTATCTTCAACCCAATATGGGTCTTGCATGAAAATGTTTCTAATGATAAATTAATGATGTTATTAATGTTAGTTGGTGATTATAATTCTAAAACCCAAATGAAATCATGTTAAAGTTTCCTTTCAAATGGTGGTTTAAGAATTGTGTCGAATGAGCATGTTTTTGTATGAAATGAACTTTGGTTTTAATGTGTTGTAATTTTGGTTTAGCTACTGCCATAAAGGCCTTATTAAGATGAATTAATGATAAAATTCTTTTAGGTTGTTATGGCTTAGTAAATTGAAGAGTTGCATATATTGTTTTGTTCTTATGATAAATTAATCTTGAGTGGTATGGTCCACCTTCTTGGTGGCGATGCTTATTTGGTAAATTGTTAGTGTTTATTAGGTATTGAGAATAAGATCTTGAAGGTCTAAAGCGTAGAATGAATAAAAATTGTAAATGGGTCTTGTTTTGTGATTGTGAAGCTTGAATTGGATGTTTTACCTAGATTTTGGTCTAATAGAAAAATCTGACTAAGTGAAGTATGTAAAGTGTGTAAGTTGATAAATGGAAGTCTAAAGCATGTTTAGAAGTAATGTATATGAAATGATGCTTATATTCAAGGTGTGCTTACATGTACATACACACACTTTAAGTGAATGAATGAAGCTAAGTTTAGTAAGAAGGGGAGTCTTGGGGTGGACACTCATCGTGAGTTGAGATGAAGTGTCTAGTATCAACCTCACTATTCCTAATGAGCTTTCCTAGATAGGTAGGAGGATTAATGCACTTCGGGAGTTGATATATGGCATTCTCTAGTTATCCTTAACCTATAGTCTATAATGTGAGAATCCGTGGGGAGTTATGCCTCGCACCGAGAGGATAGGAAGAAGATGTGGAATACACTTCGTGAGTTCAGATGTCGTATTCCCTTATACCTTTTGAGATGAGTACTCCTCATTAGTAGAGAATGAGTCACCTAGTTGAAATCTCCATATCCCTTAACTATGTGCCCACGTATGTATAACTATTGGAAAAGCCATGTAAAAGCTAAGAGGTATGACCTTACTGTAGCCAAGTGAGGATCCCTCATCCGATAGGGGTTAATATCGGGATTCCATGCCTAGCTCTCATGGTATTTGTCGGTTAAGCTAACCCTCCACAAAAGTAATGAAAATAATAAGTTGTCTAATCAATGTGTTACCTATGTGATTTGATTGAACTAAGTCCTCTAAAAAAACGTGCTACTTAGGGTAGGTGGTGGTATGGGACACTACCTATCCATTACACTAAGTAGGACCTTCGTAAAGGGAAGACTTTGTGCCAAACCTTCAAAAAGAATGTACTACTTAGGGTAGGTGGTGGTATGGGACGCCATCCTACTCATTGCACTAAGTAGGCATTCCGAAAGGGAAGCCATTGGTGTTTTGTTGGGTTTTCTTCTAAGGTATTGTCTTTGAGTTGTGATTCATTCTCCCGAGGCGAGTAAGCCGAATGGGGTAGTCTTGAGGATCGCTTGGGTGTGTGTTGAAGGAAGTGTTTAGACGTTTCCTTCATGTCTTACCTTAGAGAGTCTTGGGATTATCCTTAGGTAGGGAAAATCCTACGGAAATGGACTCATTTCCTCATTTACAATACTGTGGAAGTTCACCATTGTTGGAGTCTTTAGTCTAATGTAAAGCTTTTAAACTGATTTTAAAGTCTTAAAATGGTTCACTGTAATATCAATGAGATAGTTCACTGTAAATGCATCTTTTTGGTCAACTTGTTGTAACGTGCTCAAATCGTTGGGAATCCATTAAGAGCGCTAGTGGGAGTGGTAGTATGGGATGCTACTCTCACATTGCACTTGGTGTGACCTAAGAGTCCTATTGGAGGAGAGTACTTGTGTGAGATTCGTATACATGCGTAGTTCACTATGAAGTCAAGTGTGCTTACTGTAAAGTGAAATGTTGAGTTAAAGTTATGGAAATCCTTCTTTAAATGCTTAATGATGCTTCTTATGTTATTTTGATCATAAGTTCATGAATGTTTTATTAAATTGGCATGAAAGCTTATTTTTCTAAAAATGTCCATTTTTACATGTTTTTGCGTATGCCATACTTTGTACATTGTTGTACTAACCCCATACTTTTATATACCTTATGAGTATAGGTCGGAAGCCTTTTGGAAGATCGAAGTTTAAGCTTGGGAATTCTATCTCTTAAGAATTCGGTATGTCCTCATATATTTGAAAACATAATTTATTTTCTTAGTTTCTTTAATTAAGACTTAAATTGTATTTCCTTTTATTGTAACAGGCCGTGTCCCTAAGATTCTAAAGTGTGTATTTAAGTTGACTTATGACGATAATTTTTCCTAGTTTTATGAAATACTTCTTTTATTTAATTATTTTCATCAAAAGTTTTAATTCCACACTACTTTTCATGCTTTATGTTATGAACGAGAGTTGAAGGGCTTGTACGAGACCCCAAAGGGTCTAGTACGCCCGGCCACGATTCGAGAGTTAGCCTAACTTCTAGGGGGTACTTTCGTGTCGTGACAGTCTATTCTACGGGTAGGTCCAAGTACGTGGAACCATCCCGGAGGTTTATTGGCACGTCCGATGTGAGCGGGATCTGGAATACGTGCCCCCAAGAACCCGAACCCCTACACCAGCTGCTAGAGCCATTCGGGGTACCCCTAAGAAGGTTTCTTCCGGCGTAGTCACTACCTTCCAGTCTGATGAGGAGAACACACTGACCGTCATATCGTCTGGGTGTGATTCGGGTTCTGAAGGAGCATCTGGTTCCGAAGAGTCTTCAGGTTCAGAGTCGTCCCATTCTATAGGGTCTAATGAGGCTACTGCCTCCGGTTCCAGATCACTTGGATCCACTCACCCAGAGGAGCCCGCCCGCCATGCTTCATCGGATGAGGCCCAGAGTTTGGAGTCTGCTCCGGTACCCCAGCATGAGGTCCCTGCACCGGTTCCTGATGAGCCAAACCGGTAGCGCGTAGATGGACAGTACCAGGTCTACAGGGATTCAAAGATGTGTGGGGTACTACTGTTAAGAGATTGTGAGAGAGTTCTACGCATCATACGTGGCGACTCTCATAGGTGCTTTTGACAGGCGGTCGACACCCGTCAAATATGACACAGTCACAGAGGTTGTGGTTAGAGGCTGCCAGGTAGACATTACTCCCACTACCATCTGCCGCTTTCTGTACGTCGCGCCTACTGATACTACGTGGGATCCCCTTACTCGAGAGTTTGATTAATGGTGGGGTTTTGTCAATAGTAACAAATTTTAGAGACACGAGAGTAGAGAGAGTCCACCAAGAGGTGGTTTGCACCGCACTGTCAGTTGATCGTGAGGTAGAAGACTGGGTGTTACACCCCAGAGTCCTTATCAGGAAGGAAAACCTCACCTTTGCAGCCAAGTTCTTCAAGCTGTTAGTCTGCCACCACCTATCTCCTGCCGCAGCAGATAATATCCTTACTTGGGATAGGTCGGTCATGGTCGCAGCACTGGTAGCTGGGTTCGAGATTGACTTCGCAAAGTTGTTGATCTCTATGATTCATGAGAGGGCTTTAAAGCACTCTACTAATAACCCATTCGCCTGTATGATTTTTCAGTTATGCAGTGATGCTGGAGTGCCCATTTGTCATTGTGATGTCCTCCATACACCGACCAGGACTGTAGACATAGGTCTAATCAGAGATGAGGCAAATGTGGCGGCACCACGGAGACGGCCTCGAGTTGATTTGCAGCCTCTGAGTGAGAACTTGGCAAAGATAGTAGAGATAGCCCAAGGGACTGATCCTGCCACTTCAGATCCCACTTACACCACACCGGTCGAGTCTGCCCCTGGCACTAGTAGGGCACCCATTTACTCCTAGACTACTACTCCATCAGCAGCATTGGTCCCGCTAGCTAGAGTCCAGAAGATAGAGGGCCAGATGGCCACCTTGCTGCATCATATCCATCCTTAGCTGCCGAAGTCTATTGCTGAGGCTGAGGACCAAATTGAGAAAAGGGTGGCTTAGTAGACGAAGCAGAAGATTCAAGTGTACCACCAACGCCTCCATGCATTTGAGCTGAGAGTTCTAGCATGCCCTGCCCCCACCATTTATTTGAAGACTCTTTAGGAGGATGTGGAAAGTCTGTAGGCAGACGTTGGACGTATACTTGAGATGAGTGGACCCAAGCCTGAGACCGCACTTGTGGAGCTCGCAGAGGACACAATGCATGCTGCATTATTCACTACCACCACTGCATCGCCGCCTCTGCCACATGAGCATTCCAAGAGGCACCGTTCCAGCTACACCAGTAAGAGTGAGGATGCTCGAGATAGTATGTAGGAGCAGAAGGATCTGTAGGCTGCGATGAGAGCCTCTTTGATTGATTAGGAGACCCCTCAGATGAGGGGTCAAAAGTTGGCTGCTTGGGCATCTAGTTCCAGAGTGGAGGCTGTTGAGAGGAGCACCACTGAGGGTGCAGATATTTTTTTGGGCACCACTGAGGGTTAGGGTTCTGGGAAACCGGACCCGCCTACTTGTTGATCATCAGCGCTATGCACCTCAGGTTTGCTTCACCTACAACCCTATCTTTATATTTCTTATGCATTGGGTATTATTGCATGTTTTATTGTTGAGGATGGGGTAAATGGAAAGTAAGTGTTAGGGTGAAGTCTGAGTAACCCAACTCACTATCCTCTCTTGGTGGTTTTCTTGCCTGTGTTCTTTTGCCCCAAGAGCTTGATTATTTTACTGTTGAACCGGCATGTGTCGTAAATTGTACAAAGTATGAAAGTGACATATGAAGCATGATGGCTAAACATGAATGATATCCCGGGCTAAAAGAATGGTTGCATAAATAGGTATAATGAATGTTGAATGTGTTGGCTATAATCATGACATAGAGATGCACCATTGCATGGCCCTCAATGTAACACTCGAACTAGGTGTTCGATAATTTGATAGGGTAACGAGGTGTCAAAAGAGTGTGAGAAAATTTGATTGTTCCACTGATGGTACCTAGATAGAACTTGCCCGGTTAGTCCTGCAAAAGGAATTTGTGTTAGATATTTAGGAAAGGATCATAGGCCCTTGTTCAAATTAGAAAATATCTAGCCTAAAGCAAAGAGAACCAAATGAAATTGTTATCCCTTTTTGATCCGAATATTTTTAGCTTATAATATACCTTTCTTTTCTTCACCGACTCATCTTGCCTTGGTATAATTTGTTGGACCTGGTCCCTCCTTGGACATGTGCACCTCAACTTAGGCCTAAAGCATAAGTTGAGGGTGGCTAATGCCGAATCTGACCTCGTATTAGCCCTGACCTAACCTTGGGTAATTTATACCTCTAATCATGGCAAAGCCATAAGTTGAGGGTGGCTATTATGAGTGATGACCCGAAATGTGGGTATGAAAAGAGTAATGAGTAAAAGAAAAGAAAAAAAAGTGAACAAGAGAAGTGACTCAGTCAAAATTGTCAATTGAATAAAGAAAAAAAAAGAGAGAGATTAAGCAATGAAAAAAAATGATGAGAAAAAGAGTGTTGAACAAAAAGAAGTAATAGTCACTTCCACAAAAGAGAAAGAAATGAGAAAAAAGGCAAAGGAGACAAGAAAAGAAAAGTAGGGCATAATAGACAATGAAAGAGGTAGGACGCTTAGCCATAATGTCAAGGAGGGCAACAAGTCACTAAAATACACCCATATGTACCATACCTGATCTTGAGCCTACGTTACAAGCCAAGAAAGTCCTATCGTGTTCCTAAGAGTCTAACATTGTGAATTTAAGCAGTGAAAATAAGGGCAAGCATATGACAACAAGTACAAACAAGGTGTGAAGTTGTTTTGAGAAAGATTGTTTGAATAATGATACTTATACTCAATGTTAAAAGTCACTTTGTGAAAAAGAAGGATATATTTTGAAGTGAGGACACTAGTTGCAATATCGGAAAGTTTGTATCTTGGTGAGAGACAAAAGAGTAGAGGTGTCGGTGCAAGATGATTCTGTGTCATGGTCTGATCCATATGAGTAAACCTATTCTGCCTAAGAGTAGAAACATGCACTAAAGCAACAAAAAGTTGGTATTAATATTCATGTGATTGAGAAAGCTTAAACGAGGATACTTGTGTACAAAGTGTTGTGTTGAATCATAGTGCGTCGATTCAGGATAAACAACAAATTTAAGTTGATTTAACGTGGTTTATGTAAGTTACCAAAAATGACATAGGTGAACGAGAGCCTAAAATTGTGGTCATGATGGTCTAAGGTCCTAATATGTTCTATTATGTGGTGTTGAGGCAGTGTCTAAAGTATTAGGTGCATTGCAAGTGAAACGTCAAGGGACGACCAGGACGTTAGATGACTAATTCACCTAACTGTCTCATATGTAGTTCCATGTGTTTATATATGATTCATGATGTTGTGAAGTCCTTAAATAATTTATTATGATGTATATAGGTAGTGTGTCAAGTTTCGAGCAGTTTGGAGGTCAAACACTAAATAACGTTCACGACGTTCGAAAGATGTGCCTTGAAATGCCCTTGTGTGTCTAGGCATGTTTCGTTGAGTTTTACGTGTTCGTTTTGGGTGAAATTCATGTGATAGGTCTTAAACGTTTATACGGTCATGTTTGGTTTGAAACGTCTGGGAAAAGTATCCCCAAAGACCATCGAAGGGTCCTTGAGAAAGGACCCAAAGTTGGTGCCTAGGATGCCCAAGACAGCCCAAACCACGGAAGGCAATTGACGGACAGTGGCCTAGTTGACGCCCCGTAGGTTGGTCCGTCGATTGGTACTTGGCCTGGGGGTGGAAGGACCAAGACCAAACCTTAGTCCCAGACTACAAACCAAAGGACGATCCGTTTGTCAAGGGACGACCCATAAGTGGCCTACCATTGTGCGAGACTTAGCCTGGGGAGCTAAGTTCCTGTTGTCCAGTATCTGAGCCCATCGAAGGAGGACAAGACGGTCCGTGGGTAGACTGTTGTCCTGTCGTTTGGCAATCGTCTGTTGGGGTCTGTTCCTGCCTGCAGTTCACTACCAAGTGAGGGGTCAACTTGTAATTTCATCCCACTTCCAAATAGAAGGTTTGGCGGTTCCTTAAGGGTCTTTTTGTTATTTTAAGTGTGTATATAAGTCTTTAATACTTACTAGATTTCATTTTTCAAAATCAAAAAACCAAAATCCCTTAGAAATTCCCCAAGACTCCATTAATGCTAAAACTCAAGGAAGAGCTTGGATTGGTGATTTGAGTGAAGATTCTTCATAAAATTAGAGGATTAACATTGTTAAGGTATGAATTTTGATCCTTGAAAATCGTTTCATCAAGGAGCCCAAATTTCGAAGATGTTTTCTAAAGTTTTCTAAAGTTGAATTGACCTATTTCATGATCTACCATGGGTTCTTGCATTAATGGTTTTTAATCATTGTTTAGTGATTGAATTTTGGTTATTAAGGTTATTTTAACTCAATTAACTTATGAACCCATGTAATTGATGAACCCTTGTTTTTGACTAATTTATGCGTTACTTGATATTGCTCTAATGTTTATGAATTCTTGTGTAGTTTCTTATGGGCTTTCTAATGATATAAGAATTGTATTCAATTGATGTCTAATTGGTCTTATATTGTTGAATCTATAATGAATTGTCGTAGATTTCATTGATTATTATAGTTTATGTATTAAATTGATGTTCATGGACATGGGTAAGGGCCTTATGATGTTGAATTGAATGAATTGGTATTGGCTTGAAGTGTTGAGGATGAAGAGGTGGCACGCTCCCCTAATTCCTTTTATTTAATGTTAATTAGACTTAAATTATGTTGTGATTGGTTTGGTCCACTTATGGTGGCGGTGTTATGTGAAATGATGTGGCCTTGTTGGCGTTATTTTAAGTATATTGATGATCATGGCCTTGTCGGCACTACTTGAAGTAATATGGATATTTGTTTAGTTGATTACGAAGGATAGCACCGAGTGAGTATGGCAAGGGAAGTAGTTATAGTTAAAGAATGAGACTATATTAAAAAACATGCCCTTCATATTTCCTTAACCATGCGCCTACATGGGATGTGTCTAAGTTCTACCATAGGCAAGTAACACAACTTCATCGGAGTAGGATAGAACTCCGGATTCCATGTTTTGCTACGATGGTCTATGTCGCTTATTTTCTATTCTCATAATATGGGATACCTATTAGCATTTGAGAAGTTCTATGAGGTTGAGGTGGTGGTATGGGACGCTATCTAGACATTGCACAATAGGCTTTGAAGATGTTAGTAAGAATCCCTAGGTCATGTCCAAGACCATTACTTGAATGTCCTTTATGTGATATATGTCTCTTAAATGAACTAATGAACTAATGACTTAATGATATAAAATATGTAAATGATGAGTACCTAATCTAAAGTGACTTAAGGATTCCTTAGTTAAAGTGTGAAGAGGGCATAAAGGATGATCTCTTCATGTCTTACCTATGGAAGTCTTGAGAATGATTCTAGTTAGGGAAGTTGCTTGTTATGTTTGACATGATCTACACTTAGGAAGTCTTAAGGATTATTTAGGTTGCCTTGAACAGGGTGTATGGGCGTTCTCTTCGAGGAGTACTTAAGTAAGTCTTTTGATAGCCTTGGTAGGGGAGATTGTCATCTTATGTATGTCTTGTGTGTTGATGAATTGTAGGTGTGTATCTGTCTTATTATGAGTAATCTTAAGGATCGTTTAGGCACGTCTAGAGAGGGTATATGGGTGGTCTGTCTTTGTGTGACTTAAGTGAATATTAGGGTGGCTTTAATGAGAAGACTACATGCTAGAAAGTGTCTAATACAAAAGTAATTGAATTCAGTGTAACAGTGAAGTATTTCACTGTACAGTGAATTGAGCTCACTGTAATGTGGGTTCTAAAAATATGAAGTTTGGTTTTAATATTTTCTTATGTGATTCTACGTTGATAAAAGTTGTTCTTATGATGATATTATGATATTTAAATAAAAAGATGCATATTTTAATAAATGTATGTTTTCATGATTTTTATGCATAAGCCATACTTAGTACATGTGATTGTACTAATTGCATGCTTTTATCTATCTATATAGTTCTTGGTAGGTGAAGAGATTTTGTAAAGAAGACTTGAATATAGAAGATCGTTCAAGAGAAGTTGAAATATGTCCTCACTTGACTCAATGGAATATATGTCTTTTATGTTTCTTATTGAAGTATTGTACTAGACTATAAAGTAATATGTTTTATATTTCGTATGGGCCGTGTCCCAAGTACTCTTGTGTCTTAAGATGATGAGATTGGGACTTAGCATTTCCTATTACTTTTATATAAAAGAGTTTTTAAGACTATGATATTATTTTATGAAAAGTTTTAATTCTGCACTACTTTTCATTATGTATATGCGAAAAATGATATGAATGGATTGTATGAGACCTCCGAGAGGTCGAGTACGCCTGTCGCAATCCGAGATTGTGCCCTAACTTCTAGTGTGTGGTTTCTGGTCGTAACAAAGCTTAGTATCAGAGCATAGGTTTGTGAAAGTAGTCTTAGGAATCAAAAAGTCTCATCAAGTCACGTCTAGTAGAGTCTTGACCATCGGTGTGAGTCGTGACACATCTATGAGTGAGAGGCTACAGGACGATACAGTTTCCTTTATTTTCTACTCCTATGTCGTGTGGTAGAGTAAATGTTATGAGTATCCTGCTAAATGTGTTTCCTTGTTCTTCTAGGAGATGAATACTAGAAGGATGGCCGCTAGAAGGTTGGATGAGGAGAGGGTGAATGAGGAGATTCCTCCTCAAGTTGAGCAAGTTGAGCAAGTTCTTCAAGATGGTCAAGGTGTCCAAGGTGCTCAAGGTGCTCAAATACCCCCTCAAGGTTATCATGCCCCTAATGTGGAAGGAGGTAATGAAGTACCGGAGATGTCTAATAGGGAGATTAGAGATGCTTTGCTTTCTATAGCCCAAGCCGTAACAACTCAAATAAATTTGAGTATGGTGCCTAGGGTAAATGTTGTGGAGAGAACTATGACATCTACGTTGAGAGACTTTGTGAGGTTGAATCCTCCAATCTTTCTTGGCTCTAAGGTAGATGAGGATCCCCAAGAGTTCCTTGATGGTGTGTACAAGGTATTGAGTGCTATGGGGGTTACATCTAGGGAGAAGGCGTAGTTGGCTTCGTATCAATTGAGAGATGTGTCGCAAATTTGATACACTCAGTGCAAGGATAATAGGCCGGTGAAGTCGGATCCTCTTGAGTGGGAAGAATTCAAGGAAGCTTTTCTTGGTAAGTACTTTTCCCGTGAAAGGAGGGATGTAAAAGTAGAAGAGTTTATCAATCTCAAGCAAGGCAATATGAGTGTTGAGGAATAATCTTTGAAGTTCTCGACTTTGTATAGATATGCACCATACCTAGTGTCTAATCCATGGGATGAAATTAGTCGCTTTGTGACGGGTGTAGCGGACTTAGTGAGGGAAGAATGGCGTACGACTATGCTACATGATGATATAACTTTGGCTAGACACATGGTGTATGCACAATTAATTGAAGTGTCTAAACTTAGTAGGATGTCAAGAAACTTGAAAAGGAGTGTTGATAGTGACCAAGTGCAACCTGGTTTCAAAAAGAGGGTTCAAACTCAAGGTGGACCTAGTGCTCCTAAGGTGAAGTTTGAGAAAGGAGGTGGTTCTCAAAATGGCAAACCTACATGTGCCACTGGTGGTAAGAAACATTATGGTGAGTGTCCAGTGGGTACCGGTATTTGTTATGGATGTGGAAAAGATGGACACAAGGGGAGACATTGCTCAAACATTGCTTCTAGAAGAAAACAGGGTAAGAAAGTTGATCCTAGTGTTCCAAAGGATGATGCTCCAACAAAGAGGCGTTTATATGCACTCCGAACTAGGGGAGAGAAGACGGATGAGTGTGATTATGATGTTGATAAGTCCTTGTCTTTCTCTTTTTGTGATATGAGTTCCTTCTAAGTGGGGGTGTATGGCTAGATAGATGTGCTAGAAGTTGTTGCATGTGCATGATGTTTAGGAGTTTGGTCGAAATTAAATTTCATTAACTTCTTGCATTGTGTGTTTTATGTAGCCATGAGCATGTTGTAAAAGATATTTATATGATGTTACCTTGCCTATTAGCATATCTATATCATGACTTGCCTAAAATTTGCATTTTGGTAAAAAATTGCGTAAAAATCACTGTAGCACTGGACTGTTCACTGTGAAATATTTGAAAGTTTGAGTAATTGATTCTTTGGTCTAAAATTATTGTAATATGGTTTGAACTGATTTGTATGAGTATAATAATGAATACAAAATGAGTTTTTACTATTTGGAATGAAGCATGTGAGTTTTGTGGTATAATGAGTTATAGAATTGTATTCTAGTTTCTTGTTGTGTTGTAAATCTCTTGACTACGTGAAATTGATTTTTTGTCCTTGATTGTGAGTTGTATCGTCTGGTTATGTGCTGCTAGTTGATTCTCTATTCTTGGAAGTGTTCGAAGAGTGGCAAGTGTCATTCGAGGACGAATGTTGTCCAAGTGGGGGAGAATGTAAGGTTCAAAAAATGACATAGGTGAACTAGAGCCTAAAATTGTGGTCATGATGGTATAAGGTCCTAATATTTTCTATTATGTGGCATTGAGTCAGTGTCTAAAGTATTAGGTGCATTGGAAGTAAAACGTCAAGGGACGACCAAGACGTTCGACGACTAAGTCACCTAAGTGCCTCATATGTGGTTCCATGTGTTTATGTGTGATTCATGATATTGTGAAGTCCATAAATGAGTTATTATGATGTATATAGGTAGTGTCAATTTTCGAAAATTTTGGAGATCAAACACACTCGAGAACATTCACGACTTTCGAAAGATGTGCCATGAAATGACCTTGTATGTCTAGGCATGTATCATTTAGTTTTACGTGTTTGTTTTGGGTAAATTTCATGTTAAAGGTCCTAAACTCGCATATGGTCATGTTTGGGTTTGAACGTCCGGGAAAAGTATCCCCAAGGACCATCCAAGGGTCCTTGAGGAAGGACCCAAAGTTGGTGCCTAGGCTACCCAAGACAGCCCAAACCATGGAAGGCAATTGACGGCCAGTGGCCTGGTCGATGCCCCGTAGGTTGGTCTCTCGATTGGGACTTGTCCTGAGGAGTGGAAGGACAAAGGGAAAACCTTTGTCCTAGACCACAGACCAAAAGATGGTGTGTTGGTCAAGGGACGGCCCGTAAGTGGCCTACCGTCGTGCGGGAGTTAGCCTGGGGAGCTAATCTCCTGTTGTACAGTCTCTGAGCCCATCGATGGAGGACAGGACATTTCGTGGGTGGATTGACATCCCGTCGATGGGCAACCGTCGGTTGGGGTCTGTTCCTGTGTGCAGTTTACTGCCAAGTGATGGGTGAACTTGTAATTCACCCAACTTCCAAATAGAAGGTTTGGCGGTTCATAAAGGGTCTTTTGGGTCTTTTAAATGTGTATATAAGTCTTTAAAACTTATAATATTTCATTCTTCAAAATTAAAACCCCAAAATCCCTTAGAAAATCCCCAAAATTCCATTAAAGCT
Organism: Solanum sitiens; assembly: GCA_016801875.1. Classification (NCBI taxonomy): domain Eukaryota; kingdom Viridiplantae; phylum Streptophyta; class Magnoliopsida; order Solanales; family Solanaceae; genus Solanum; species Solanum sitiens. Next base: position 1,469,558 of record JABWTJ010000329.1, read on the forward strand.
AAAACTCAAGGAAGAGCTTTGATTGGTGATTTGAGTGGAGATTCTTTATCAAATTGGAGGATTTGCATTGTTAAGGTATGGCTTTTGATCCTTGAAACTAGTTTCATCAAGGAGCCCAACTTTCAAGATGTTTTCTAAAGTTTTCTAAAGTTGAATTGACCTATTTCATGATCTACCATGGGTTTTTGCATTATGGTTTTTAATCATTGTTTAGTGATTGAATTTTGGTTATTAAGGTGATTTTAACTCAATTAACCTATGAACCCATGTAATTGATGAACCCTAGTGTTTGACTAATTTATGGGTTAGTTGATATTGGTCTAATGTTTATGAATTCATGTGTAGTTTCTTATGGGGTTTCTAATGATATAAGAATTGTATTCAATTGATGTCTAATTGGTCTTAGATTGTTGAATCTATAATGAATTTTCTTAGATTTCAAGTATTATTATAGTTTATGTATTGAATTGATGTTCATGGCCATGGGTAAGGGCCTTATGATGTTGAATTTGATGATTTGGTATTGACTTGAAGTGTTGAGTATTAAGAGGTGGTGACTGCCCTAATTCCTTTTATTTAATGTTAATTAGACTTCAATTATGTTGTGATTGGTTTGGTCCACTTATGGTGGTGGTGTTATGTGAATTGATGTGGCCTTGTCGGCGTTATTTTAAGTATATTGATGATCATGGCCTTGTCGGCACTACTTGAAGTTATATGGCTATTGTGTAGTTGATTAGGTGATGTATGATCATATCTACCTATATGTGAAAGTATGTGTTACTCTATAAATACTATGTAGGAAATCATGTTATGCTATGACTATATGTTAAGTGTGTAGTCTTAGAGGTTATATATGGTTGTTTCCTAACTTGGCTATATGAGTCTATAATGGTTATGTTGATGTTGTTAAGATAATGAATAGGTTGGCATAATGTTGATAAGGTGTAAGACCCCGAAAATGACTTATATTAACTAGAGCATGTTAATGGTGATATAAGGTCCTAATGTGGTCTATAATATGGTATAGAGGCAGTAGCTAAAGTATTAGGTGCATTCGAAGTCAAACGTAAAGGGATGACTAAGACGTTCGACGACTAAGTCACCTAAATGCCTCATATGTGGTTTTATGTGTTTATATGTGATTTATGAGGTTTTAAGTTCCTTAAATGAGTTATTATAGCATGTATAGGCAGTGTGTCAAGTTTCGTGAAGTTTGGAGGTCAAACGTCCAAGAACGTTCATGAAGTTCGAAAGATATGCCTTGAAATGACCTTGTGTGTCTAGGCATGTTTCGTCGAGTTTTACATGTTCGTTTTGGATGATATTCATGTGAGAGGTGTTAAACTCGTACTGTCATGTTTGTGTTGGAAACGTCCAGGAAAACATCCCCAAGGACCAAGCAAGGGTCCTTGAGGTAGGACCCAAACTTTATGTCAAGACTGTCCCACGCAGCCCCAAACGACGGAGGCATTGATGGATCGTGGGAAAATCGAAGGCCCGTCAACGGGTGTCATTTGTGGAGACTTGGTATTGGGTGAGGTGGGAACCTTGGTAAGTCTCTGAACCAACCAACAAAAGGATAGGACGGTCCATTTGTGGACAAATGGTCCGTCGGCTGCCTTCCGTCTGAGAATCCATGTCCCTGCGCAGCCTCATTGCTAAGTGAGGGGTTAAATTGGAATTTCACCGCACTTCCAAATAAGAGTATTGGAGGTTTATTAAGGGTATTTTGGCTATTTTAAATAAGTATATAAGTGTTTAACACTTAGAATATTTCATTCTTCTAAAATCAAAACCCCAAAATCCGTTAAGAAATCCCAAAGACTCCATTGAAGTCTAAATCAAGGAGCAGCTTGGAGGTGACTTTTTGAGTGGAAATTCTTTATAAAAGTGAAGAATTAGATTCATTGAGGTATGGCTTTTTATCCTTTAAACTCATTTCATCAAGGATCCCAACTTTCAAAGATGTTTTCAAAGTTTTCAAAAGAGGAATTTTCCAATTTCATGTTTCTACCTTGGGTTCTTGCATTAAAGGTTTTCAAACTTCTATTATGGATTAAATTGATGTTGTATTGATGATTTTAATCTAAATTACCTATTAACCCATGAAATTGATGAACCTAAGATTGGTTTAGGTGTCATTGATTTCTATAATTGTGTATGGAATTGATGTTCATGACCATGGGTAAGGGCCTTATGATGTTGAATTGGGTGATTTGGTATTGTCTTGAAGTGTTGTTGATGAAGTGGTGGTACGCTGACCTATTTATTCTTATTCAATGTTAATTTTACTTCAAATATGTTATGATTGGTTTGGTCCACCTTTGGTGGCGGTGCTATGTGAATTGATGTGGACTTGTCGGCGTTGCTTTCTAGTATATTGATGATCATGGCCTTGTCGGCACTACTTGAACTTATATGGCTATTTGTGTAGTTGATTTTATTATGTGTAATCATATCTATATATATATGGAAGTATGTACTAGACTATTGATACTATCTAGGTAATCATGTTATGTTATGACTATGTATTGAGTGTGTAGACTTAGAGTTGAGACATGGTTGTTCCTAAATTGGTTAGATGTGTATAAAGTGGTTAAGTTGATAATGTTAAGGTAATGAGTAGGTTGACTAAATATGGTTAAGGTTCATCCATAAGAGTCTAAAGAAAGATAGGCTATATGTGTTAAAATAGAACCTTGTTGTGTCTTGTTTAGGTAGACTTGTGTCCCTTACTTGATTCTTATGTGAAATGTGATGTTTTGACTTAGGAACCTAAAGGGTCTTAGTCTTGAATAAATGAATATAGGTTAGACTTTGCATAATGATACGAAGGTCATTTGTGTGGAACCTTGAACCAAGTGGTAAGGTTATAAATCGTGAAGTAGTTAGCCGTAATGGTATCCTTCATGTAATGAGTGATGGACTTAAGGTTGATTGGATGGAAAGGCATCATATCATACCTTAGGAAAGTCGCGATGAGCTTCTTGTCGTGATAGTGAGATATACCCTAATGGACCTTGCTTTGGTAGGGTAAATATAATTGGGTTATGAACTAGATATAGTACCCATTTATATGAACCTTAATGGGAATTGATCTATGAGAACTAAGGCTAGCAACGAGTGAGTATTATCAAGGTGGAAGTAGTTCTAGTTAAGAAACTAGAATGCATAGTATGCCCTTCATATTCCTTAACCATGTGCCTACATGGGATCTTTATGTTCTACCATTGGCAAGTAGAACACCTCATCGAAGTAGGACAGAACTTCGGATTCCATGCCTTGCTACCATGGTCTATGTTGGTTATTGCCTATTCTCATCATATGGGATACCTATTAGCATTAGAGAAGTCCAATGATGTTTAGGTGGTGGTATGAGACGCTATCTGGACATTGCAAAATAGACTTTGAAGATGTTAGTAAGAGTCCCTAGGTCTTGTGTAAGACCATTATTTGAATGTCCTTTATGTGATGCATGTCTTCTAAATGAACTAATGAACTAATGAACTTCGTTATGAATTATGTAAGTGAATAAGTACCTAACCCAGAGTGCCTTAGGGATTCTTTAGTTAAATTGCGAAGAGGGCATAAAGGATGATCTCTTCATGGCTTATCTATGGAAGTCTTGAAAATGATTCTAGTTAGGGAAAAGGTTTGGTGTTGTGGACATGATCTAAGCCTTAGGTAGTCTTAAGGACTATTTAGTTAATCTTGAAGAGGTGAATCATGGACGTTATCTTCTTGATTTAGTTAAGTAGGTCTTTTGATAGCCTTTGGAAGGAGAATGTCATATCATCTATGTGTTAGTGTGTTTAGTGAGAATGATTCTATCCTAGGGAGTCTATAGGATCTCTTGAGTGTGTGTGGAAGGGATTGTATGGGCGGTCGCTTCACAACTCACTCAAGTGAGACTTAGAGTCACCTTTGGTAGAAGAATCTTACCTTGATGTTTAAGATGCTTTGTAAGTGTGTATGTGACCCATTATAAGTAATTTTAAGGGTCGTTTAGGCACATCTAGAGAGGGTGTATGGGTGGTCTCTCTTTGTGTGACTTAAGTGAATCTTAGGATAGCTTTAAGTGAGAAGTTTACATGCTAAAAGGGTCTCAAGTGAAGAATAAGTATCTTCACTGTACAGTGAAATAATTCACTGTAACAGTGAATGAGATCACTGTAAAGTGATCTCAAAAATATGATTTTTTGGTCGAATGTTGTCTTATGTGTTTCTAAGTTGTTAAATGTTGTTCTTATGATTATAATATGATTATTAAATGAAAAGATGCATATTTACAATAAAGTCCATTTTCATGATTTTATGCATAATGCCATACTTATTACATGTGGTTGTACTAATTCCATGCTTTATTTTCTATCTATAGTTCTTGGTAGGTGAAGAGCTTTGGGAAGAAGACATGGACAAGGAGATCGTTCAAGAGAAGTTGAAATATATCCTCATTTAGTTCGAGGGCATATATGTCATTTTATGTTTCTTTAATGAAGTTTTGTAATAGACTATATAATAGTATGTTTTAAATTCGTATGGGCCGTGACCCAAGTATTATCGTGTCTTAAGATGATGAATCGAGACTTAGTGTTTTCCTATTTCCATATAATGAAAGAGTTTATGACTCCTATATTGTTTTACGAAATTTTTTAATTCCGCACAACTTTTTGTTATGTATATGCAATGAATGATATGATAGGCTTGTATGAGCCTCCGAGAGGTCGAATACGCCAGTCGCAATCCAAGATTGCAACCTAACTTCTAGGGTGTGTTTTCGGGATGTGACATAAGGGTCATTCCTAAGTGTCTAAAGAATGTATGTTATATGTGCTAAAGTGAAGTATGTGGTGTCTTGTTAAGGTAGACTTGTGTCCCTTAATTAATGCATGTATGAATATAAATATCTGATGTCTTGACTTAGGAACTTAAAGTGTCTTAGTCTTGAATAAATGAATGATAGGTGAGACCTTGAGTGATGATAAGAGGGTCCTTTATGTGAAACCTTGAACCAAGTAGTAAGGTTATGAAACTTGAAGTCGAAAGACATAATGGTATCCTTCATGTAATGAATGATGGACTTAAGGTTGATTGGATGGAACGGCATCACATCAATCCTTAGGAAAGTCATGATGAGCTTCTTGTCTCCATAGTGAGATAGCCCTAGTGGACCTTTCTTTGGTATGGTAAATGTAATTGGGTCATGAACCTTATATGGGACCCATTGGTATGAACCTTAGTGTGAATTAATTTATGAGAACGAAGACTAGCACCAAGAGTATCGCAACGGAAGTAGTTCTAGTTAAATAATGAGACTAGATTACAAAGCATGCCCTTCATATTTCTTTAACCATGTGCCTACATGGGATGTGTCTAAGTTCTACAATTGGCAAGTACAACAACCTCATCGGAGTAGGATAGAACTCCGTATTCCATGTTTTGCTACCATGGTGTATGTCTGTTATTGCCTATTCTCATCATATGGGATACCTATTAGCATTAGAGAAGTTTTATGAGGTTTAGGTGGTGGTATGGGACGCTATCTATACATTGCACAATAGGCTTTGAAGATGTTAGTAAAAGTCCCTAGGTCTTGTCCAAGACCATTATTTGAATGTCCTTTAAACTAATGACTTAATGATATAAAATATGTAAATGATGAGTACCTAATCTAAGGATTTCTTAGTTAAAGTGTGAAGAGGGCATAAAGAATGATCTCTTCATGTCTTATCTATGAAAGTCTTGAGAATGACTCTAATTAGGGAAGTTGCTTGTTATGTTTGACATGATCTAAACTTAGGAAGTCTTAAGGATTATTCAGGTAGCCTTGAAGAGGGTGTGTGGGAGTTCTCTTCTAGGAGTACTTAAGTAAGTCTTTTGATAGACTTGGTAGGGGAGATTGTCATCTTATGTATGTCTTGTGTGTTGATGAATTGTAGGTGTGCATGTGTCTCATCATGAGTAATCTTAAGGATCGTTTAGGCACATCTAGAGAGGGTGTATGCGCGGTCTCTCTTTGTGTGACTTAAGTGAATCTTAGGGTAGCTTTACTGAGAAGACTACATGCTAGAAGGTGTCTAATAAGAAAGTAATTGAATTCACTGTAACAGTGAAGTATTTCACTGTACAGTGAATTGAGCTCACTGTAATGTGGGTTCTAAAAATATGAAGTTTGGTTTTAATGTTTTCTTATGTGATTCTAAGTTGATAAAAGTTGTTCTAATGATGATATTATGATATTTAAATGAAAAGATTCATATTTCCAATAAATGTCCGTTTTCATGATTTTTATGCATAAGTCATACTTAGTACATGTGGTTGTACTAATTCCATGCTTTTATCTATCTATATAGTTTTTGGTAGGTGTAGAGCTTTTGGGAAGAAGACTTGGATTTAGAAGATCGTTCAAGAGAAGTTGAAGTATGTCCTCACTTGACTCGAAGGCATATATGTCTTTTATGTTTGTTATTGAAGTATTGTAATAGACTATAAAGTAGTATGTTTTATATTTCATATGGGCCGTGTCACAAGAACTTTTGTGTCTTAAGATGATGACATTGAGACTTAGCATTTCCTATTACTTTTATATGAAAGAGTTTTTAAGACTATGATATTGTTTTATGAAATGTTTTAATTCCGCACTACTTTTCATTATGTATATGCGATGACTGATATGAATGGCTTGTATGAGACCTCCGAGAGGTTGAGTACGGTGGTCGTAATTTGAGATTGTGCCCTAACTTCTATGGTGTGGTTACGGTTCGTGACAGTTTAACGGTACTTTTAATGCTTTTTCCTTAAGATTGGTGTGCGTCTAGAGACTTTTTGTAGTAATTTTAATATGTTTTATATTTGTTTAGCAGGAAAGCTGTCCAAAAACCAAAACGCAGAAGGCTGTGGAGATTTAGTGCAGAGGTGACTCCCGAAGACCATCGACGGTCTGTCGTCTCATCGATGGACCGTAGATGGTGACTGTCGATTTGAGGTTCAGGCATCTAGAAGCAACTCGGAGAATTATTACCATGTGTGGGGCTACTGAAGGATCGAAGGTCTGTCTATTGATCAACGGACCGTCCTGTCAAATCGTTGATCTGATCAGAGAATGTCCGAGTACCCGATGTTGAAGAAAAATCTAAGTATGGAGCGACGAGAAACATCAATGGACCGTGTTATTAGTCCGTCGATTGGATCAGAGAATATGCAAAGTGATTGCTGAAAAAGGATGCTATGTCTGGACTTACAGAGGTAGTCGACGCTACGTCGTTGGATCGACGGACCGTCAGTGGGGGTCGTCGATTGAAGCCCCAGTTTTTGACAAACATTCCTTATTTGAATTCATTTTATTTTAGGACAATGTTTTTATAAATAGGGTCTAAAACCTCATTTTTGGGGTTGGATAATATTACTATTTTCTTAGTTTTGTTCTTGGAGATTTGTTTTGCAACTTGGGCATTAAATCAAGTTTCCGCAATCGGTTTTCAAGTGATTTTTGTTGTTCCTAGTTTAATTTCTGGATTTTCTTCAAATTTTTCAAAGTAAGTTCATGATTTATTGTTTATCAACTTTGAATTGTGTTCTTCCATGCATGGTTAACTAACTCCCCAACTAGGGTTGTGGGAACCATGGGTGATTAACAAAGTAAAACTAGTTTGATAACAATTCTCAAATAGGTTCTTGCATGCATTGATAATTCTTTCGCTTAGAAGTCTTTTTAATGAGTGCACGAGTTAGAACATGCCATATTTTAACTTACCGGACCAAGGGGGTAGTTAATAGGAAAAGAATTATCAACATAGATTTAGTGGGATACTATCTAATAGGTTAGTTTCGATTGGTGCGAAGTAATAACTAAGTCATACATCGAATATGATGCTTAATATAAAGTGAAGGTAATGGTTAGTAACTTAGACACACATAACCGGATCAAGGTACGGGGTGAAACTCTCTAAATGACGTACCAAGGATTTAGAGATACCTAACTTACCACTCTGCATGCAAATCACTAGGGAAGAATTGTTATATCTAGGATTAATGCGTTATGAACCTATGGGGAACACTTACACCCTAGTTTCTCTCACAACTTTATAAACACTAAAGTTTCACTCTTGCTACCTGTTTTACTTTATAATAATTAAACACTTTTATTTCACAAAACCCCCCGTTAATTACCTGTTTTCGGAAAGGACTTGACTAAATATACGTAATTGTACATTGAAGTTAAGTCTAAACTATTTTCCTCGTGGGATCGACCCCAACCTACTAGTTGAGTTCTTTACTTGATACGACCGCTTATACTTCTCTAGGGAGGAGTAATTTGAGTGTATCAGGCATAAAGGCTTAATCATGGTGAGGTAATGAGGATGTACATAGGTGCTTAAGAGGGGGTATAAGAAAGCAAGGCAAAGTAAGGAGTTCCAACCTTCAGGGGCAAGCCAAGAGGAAAAGGCTGCCCTAGAAAGGAGGCTGCTACCTCACTCTTCACGAGCTTGTAAAGATTACTTGGTCATGAAGGGGAAGAGGTATTTGGACCTAGATACTGTCCAACACACCACTATCCTCGTCACGACTCGTGGTGCACTTGACAGAAGGGGGCAGGCTGCCGTGAAAATGCCTTAGATAATTTTTGGGAGTTTGGTGATGCTTTGGAAAGATACTTCCTAACAGCACCACGAGCCATTTAACGGGCTGTGGTGCATCTTCACGGAGGGGGTCAAGGTGGCTCGTGAAGTTGCGTTATACGGAAAAAATGGATGTGGTCGTTTGAGGGAGCTACTGCCTAAACACTCCATGACCACCACCATGGTCAATCATGCATTTTACGGAACGTGATGTGGGGCGTGAAGATGGACGGGGGTTCACAGTGAAGTTAAGTTGGACTTCACTTTTGGAAATCCAACAAAATGAGGGGTAGTTTGGGTTTTTTGGGGGTGTACTATATATTGACTTTAGGTCAAAAATCATTCACTTCCCACTCCAAAACTCAAACACAAATTGAAAATGAAATTGTTCCTAGTTGTCTCTACTTTCTCTCTCCATTCATCCTCCATTGAATAACAATAAGCTTGAGGAAGAAGACAAAGTCTCCAAGGTTTTCACCCAATTTTCATGAACAAAGCTTCATTAAGGTGTGGGTTCTTCACTATTGGGATTCCTTTCCCCAAGAGGTCCTCTCAAAGTTGATTTTTCAAATTACTCATTTCGTAGGTTTTTCTCTACAAACTGGTTTTCTCCTAAAGTCAAAATCAGTGATTAATTATGTTGAATTATGATTTATTATGACTAATTAAGTGTAGATTGTTGAGTAATTGATGTTAATTCTAGGAATTTTGTATGGATCATGCCCTCCCATAATTTCCCCAATTCTTGGTTCTTACTTGTACATTGATGAATATAGGGAAATGTGTGGACTGTCTTAATGGTCTTAATTCGTTTATGGACTGTATAGTAGCTATTATTGTTGGGATTGATCTTGGTTCTTGAAGAATAAATGAATGAACCCTTTCCTCTTAACCCTAAATGATGAACTCTTAATTTGATTGATTAGGATGGTTACGACTAACTTAAACATTATGTTATATACCATGTTATGATGATATTACACCTATTGTTGGGTGGAATTCATTGGTTGATGTTAAGACAATGGATGATGGCTATTGAAGGATATTAGGTAAGTCTTTGTGATATCAAACCTCTACTTCATTTATGATGGCTTGTACTTGCTCATCAAGTTCAATTAAAGTATATCTTATGAATGAATTAAGTAGGTGTCGGTATGATGATACAATTTAAATGTCCTGATTATATATATTGTCAGATTATGTTAAGATGTATTGATATAAGGTTGGTTATGAATTACATATGTGCCTCACTATGCTATAATGATGTTAAAGTGTTAATCTCACATTTGAAGGTTCTATCGAAAGGATGTTCTCAACAATACCTATTGAGTTAAAGATTATTAATATATAAGGAGTAGTCTCCTATGACCTAAACTAAGTTATGATTATTAAGATGTTAAAAAAGGGAATCTAGCTTAGCACTGAGTGAACTAGTAGCGATGATTGTCTCTTCCCACATAGGGAAGGTAGGTTCACTATTGCACTTATGAGATTGGGGAATATAATGTATGTAGCATAAAGAGGGTCCCACACACATATACTAGTTCTTGAACTATGTTGCCCCATAGGAATACTAGCTAGTTGATCCACATAGATGCTATGTTCATGTTTTGGTACTACTATGGCAAGGAGTCCACCTTCTTTCGGTGTAGGGTTCCATAACACCAAATTCCACATTAGCTCATTTGCTTTATGTCAGTTAAGGTAAGATGTGCACAAAAGTAAAATTAAGTAATAAAGTTAACTCTAACTAGGATGACATAAGGGGTTTTACTTTGTCTAAGTAGGGGTATGTGACTCTACCAATACATTGCACTATTTAACCTTGAGGGAATTCTTACATGGATGTTCTTATGTATTATGCTCTTATGAAATATATGTCATTCTTATATTGGTTCTTCATGTTAATGGTATATATATTGCTAAATATGTGTAACGTCTATAACCCCTTAACAAGCTTACTAGTGCAATTGTCGAATGAGCACCATAACCCTACTCAACCTCCTATTTAGCAATATAAATACCATTAACATGAATAACCAACACAAGAATGACATTTATTTCATAATAGAATAATACATAAGAAAGTCCTTCTAAGACTTCCGTCAAGGCTAACTAGTGCAATGTATAGGTAGAGTACAATATCCCTACCTAGACTAAGCTAAACCCCTTATGTCCTCCTAGTTAGAGTTCACTTCATTAATTCATTTTACCTTTTGGGAACATATTGCCTTAACCTACATAGACAACATGAGATAATGTGCAATCCGGTGTCATGGAACCCTACACCGAAATAAGGCAGACTACTTGCCAAGGTAGTACCAAAACATGAACATAACTTCTATGTGGATCCACTACCTAGTATTCCTATGAGGCCAACATAGTTCAAGAACTAGGAGATGTAGTTGGGACCCTCTTTATATATGCTACATGCATTATTGTCTCCAATATCATGATTACATTAGTGCATTAGTGATCCTACCTTCCCTATGTGGGAAGGGACACTCCTCACTCTAGTTCACTCGGTGCTACGCTAGAGTCCCTTTTTGAAATGTATTTAATGACTTTATTAATCATCATAGCTTAATGTAGTTCATAGGGTTTATCCCTTATATAGTCATCATCGTAGCTCAATAAGAATTGCATTAGTATTTTCCTTTCATTACAATTCATACATGTGAGGTTAGCATATTTACATAATCACATCATGATAAGGCACATTGGTAAGTTATCACGATCCTTATAACATTTACATCTTAGACAACAACTCTCAAACCATAGTTCAATACATTCCAATTAAACAACATACCAATCCTAACAATCGTAACATTAGGTATACTTCAATACAACTTCATCACTTAATCACAAGTAATCATAGTTGAAGTAGAATAGATATCACACAACTTCAATACAACTTCATCATCAATGTCTTTCCATCAACCATCCAATTGAAACCAACAATGGGTGTATTATCATCAGACAATAGTAATTAATACAATAATGAAGTCAATTGAATCACTACACAACAATCCATCACTAGTTCATAGGCTAGGGTTAAGGAGTTGGGTCAAATTCTTGATCTACTTCACAACCTAAGATAACTAATCAAGAACTAGCATAATAGGATTAAAATACATAAAAATCTACTCATAAGTTTGTATAATAACAAGATAGAATAGTAATTCATACGTTAACCAAGCCAATTGTATCAATACTATATAATTCAATTTAAGATCACAACCTAGGGTTTAGGGGAAAAGATCATCTTCCGTAAACTAGGTCAATTCATATAGAAGTAGTATAATTGAATAATAATACATATTAATCTACTGTTAATAACCAAAAGGAATCATAAAGTAAGCAATTCACAAGATCAATTTCGTATTGAAAGAAAACCACTTGTATTTAATCTTTTTAAATTCAACTTTGAGGAACCCTTTACAGTAAGAGATCCCAAATGTGAAACGAATATCATACTTTAATAATTGATGAAGTTTGATGGAGAAAACCCCCTCCTTGAATCCCTAGAACCCTCCATTTCTTTGTCTTCTCTGGAGTTTCTTTGGAACAGAGAAAGAAGAGAGAACGAAGAGCAATTGGGTTTGAGAATTATAAGTGTTATGTTTAGTCTAATTAGGTTTGGGGTTTTTATTGATGTAATTAAATAACTTAATTAGGAATCCCTAAGCCCCTTAATAATAAATAACCACTTAATTAACTAATTGAATTAATTAAAACGAAACAGCAACATAGGGACTTGACCTACGAGACCCCGACTGACGGGCGTAGGTCAGTCGACGCCCTTGTGCCCCTCTGTCCTGCACACCCGTTGTTGGTGGAAGAGACTCCTCCAAATGTACCATTAGCCAAAATGGTTAAGTGTTGGTCGACAAAGGCATCGACGCCCCGTCGATCAAACCACACCTCATCGCCTGCACACGTAGGTAGACATTGCCTCGTGGTAACTTTTTGCCAAATTGCAAGGGGCCTCCTCAAGGACCCTTTGGTTTGTCCTTGGGGAGTCGTACCTAGACGTTTTGACTATAAACTAACTCTAATACGTGTTAGACACCTTACCACCAAATTTCATTATTTTCTGACTCCAAAAACTTAGTCAAATAGGCTAAAGCACCCTAGCACCTATTGAACTAGTTTCCGAACGTCATGGACGTTCCTTGACGTTTTGATTATAGAACATCTAAATGACATATATACATTATAATTGACTTTAAAACAGTGTTACAAATCTTAGACTCTCATGTTAGTCTCTAGATTAGGCTTTAGACTTTTGGAGTATTACATTATCCCCCCCCTTGGGAACATTCATCCCTGAATGACACTACAATCCTTTGTAAGGAAAAGACTCAAGACTAGCATCCCAACAATAAAAAATACATAATAACATGAATTTCAACTCAATCATAACTTTCACACAAAGAAATTCAAAACTTCAATCACTACACATAAGAGCTCAAAATCGCAATATGAGGAATTTCCTTCTCACAACAACATAAGCTCAACGTATCATTAGGGAATCAATTTTTACAAAATTGTACCTATCAACATGCTCAATATCATTTCATGAAGACTCAACATACAAAAATGCACAACATAAACTCAAAACAAGTAAAAAGCAACATTTTAATTTTTTTTAGGCATGAAATTCACTATAACTCACTCTAACAAGCACCTTTTTGCAAAACTTCACCAAAAATCAAACAAAATTCAAATAAACTCATTATTTTCACACCAAATAGAAACAACTAACCTTAGTTATCAAATATATGACGGTAACGGGACTTCATGTCGGCCTTGGCCTCCTATGTTGCACCCTGTACTAGGTGGTTCTTCCATAAAACATTTACAGAAACCACCTATTTGTTCCTTAACTTCATTACTTGTCAATAAAGGATTTCAACTGGAACCTCCTCATATGAGAGGTTCTCTTGAACACCTATACCTTATATAGGAATAATGGACGCGGGATCACCGATACACTTCTTAAGCATGGAATCATGGAACACCATATGAACCGAATTCAAATCACTCGGTACTCTCAACTCCTATGCAACCTGGCCAACCCTTTGAAAAATTTCATAAGGACCTACATAACAAGGACTCAATTTCCCTTTCTTGTGAAATGTCACCACTTCTTTCATGGGTGAAATTTTTAGATACACCTTTTCACCTTCTTGATACTCCAAAACTATTCTCCTATGGTCGGCATAAGAGTTTTGCAGGCTATAGGTTGTTTTCAAGCGGTTCCTTATAATTTGAACCTTCTCCAAAGTCTTATAAAATAATTCGGGACCCAAAAGTTAAGACTCGCCCACTTCAAATCATCTGACTGGAGACTACATATCCTACCATACAAGGCTTCAAAAGGAGCCATATATATAGATGAATGGTAACTATTGTTATAAGAGAACTCAACCATAGGCAAGTGTTTATCCCAATTTCCTTTGAAATCAATCACACAAACTCTTAGCCTATCCTCAAGGGTTTGAATAGTATACTCCGCTTGACCATCCATTGGGGATGAAAAGCGGTGCATAGCTTCACCTTTGTACCCAACACTTTTTGGACTGACCTCAAAACATAGATGTGGATTGTGCACCCCTATATGATATGATGGATAACGGAATACCATGGCAACAAACATCTCATCTATGAAGATCCTTGCATAGTCCTTCGATGAGTAAGTTGACTTGACGGGAATAAAATGAGCAGACATGGTAAATCTATCCACAACCAACCATATAGAGTCATGATGCTTTTGTGTCCGAGGCAAACCTACAACGAAATCCATGTTAATGTATTCCTACTTCCAAGTGGGAACTTGGATTTCTTGAAATAAACCACCCATCTTTTGGTGCTCAGCTTTCATTTGTTGGCAATTTGGACACTTTGCAACTAATTCCACTATGTCCCTTTTCAAGACGTCCCACCAAAACACTTCTATAAGGTCGTGATACATCTTTGTAGGAACCAGATTAATAGAGTAACGAGACCATGAGATTACTCAAGAATCCGTTTTCTCAAATCATCTACATTGGGAACACACAACCTTTCTTGATACCTCAAGACATCATTCCACCCCTAAGGAAAATTACTTATTAAGGTTACAAGGAACTGATTCTTTCAACTCCATCAATGATTGATCGAGGTGTTTCTTAGACTTCACCTCCATCACCAAAGATGATTCGGAGTTATTATGAAAAATAAAACCACTATTTGGAGAATCTTCCAACCTAACACCCAATCAAGACAACATATGAACATCCTTCATTAGGTCTTTGTTGGATCCTTCTACATGAGTCACACTACCCATGGTCATACGACTTAGAGCATCCTCAACCACATTGGCTTTGTCGGAGTTGTAGAGAACACTCATGTCATAATCTTTCAACCATTCCAACCACCATCTTTGTCATAGATTCAACTCCTTTTAAGTAAACACAAATTGAAGACTCTTGTGGTCGGTATACACATCTACATGGATACCATAAAAATAATGCCTCCATATATTCAAGGAAAATACCTCGACCAATCAAACTTAATACTCTTTTGGGTAAAAGTAGTCAAGGGATATGAAATGGACACAATACCATCCACAAACCTCCTATAATAACCCTCTAGACCCAAGAAACTCCTAATGTCGGTTGCAGTCAATGGCTTAGGCCAATTTTTGACCGCCTCGATTTGGCTTGAATCAACCTCAACACCCTCTCTAAAGATGATATGACTAAAAAATGCCACTGAACTCAACCAAAACTCACATTTTCTATACTTGACAAATAGTTGGTTTTCCTTAAGCACTTGTAACACCACCCGCAAATTGTCCATGTTTTCACCCTCATTTTATAAATATACCAAGACGTCGTCAATGAAAACATTGACAAATGAATCTAGGTAACTTCAAAACAGCCTATTCATTAGATCCATAAATGTCATCGTGGTATTAGTAGACCAAATGACATTACTAAGAACTCATAGTGAACATATCTTGTACGAAATGTCGTCTTTGGTATATCCTCACCTCTCACCCTAAGTTGGTTATACCCTGACCTCCAGTCATTCTTAGAAAAGTAGCTTGCCCCTTGGAGTTGATCAAACAGGTCGTCACTCTGAGGAAGGGATACTTGTTCTTAATAGTGACTTTATTGAGTTCGCAATAATTAATGCACATATTAAGGGACCCATCATTCTTCTTCACAAACAAAACCAGAGCACCCCATCAAGAAATACTAGGTCTGATGAAGCCTTTGATTAGTAAGTCCTTGATTTGAGCCTTCAACTCTTTCAATTCAGATGGAGCCATCCGATATGGAGGAATTGTAATAGGATTGGTATCCGGCAGTAAGTCTATGCCAAAATCAATCTCCCGTTTGGGTGGGATTACAGAGAGATCATTAGGAAAGACCTAAGGAAATTCACATACTACGGGTACTAACTCAATAGGAGTATTTTCGGAGTCTAAAACTTTGACTCTTACAATGTGATATAGACACCATTTTGAGATCACTTTCCAAGCCTTAAGACAAGAGATAATACGACGTCTAGGAATAAAATTTCCTCTCTTCCACTCTAAACGGGTTCTTTTGGAAAATTGAACTTTACAATTCTAGTTCTACAATCAATGGAAGCAAAACAATCATGCAACCAATCCATTCCCAAAATGACATCAAAATCGACCATATAAAGTTCTACTGATTCAACATGAGGAACTCTATTCGGCGACATTGTAGGACAATTTAAATATACCCTCATTGAAACCACCGACTCACCTATTGGGGTATTTACCATGAAAGGTTAATTCAGAATATCGGGCAATATATCAAACTTTCTACCTATCAAGGAAGTAACAAAAGATAATGTAGCACTACGATCAAATAAAGCATACAAATCAATAGAGAAGACTTGTAACATACCGGTTACCACATCGGGAAAACTCGTTTGTTCACCCCTAGAGAGAAGAGCATAAAAGCGATTCTTCTCTGGATCATTAACATTAGATCCACTTGCCACTTCAAATAAGGGCAATCCCTAACTTTGTGGGCACTCTTTCCACACCCAAAGCAATTGTCCGTCCCAACAATGCAATCACCATACACACTTTCCACAAGTTGGCTTCTTGCTTGGTGAACTAGTACCACTTCTCTTTTGAGACTTAGGGCTAGAGACCTTATCATCACGAGCCTTGGGAAATTTAGAGGGAACTTTATTAGAAAATGTCTTCTTGAACCTATGATTTTCTTGAATGTAAAGCTTACCCTTAGAAGGACCACCTTCATAGGACTTGGCCTTCTTGTCCTCCCTACTCTTTCTCCTTAGCCTACTCTCTTCCACTTGTTCAGTATGAACCATCAGGCGAGAGATATTCATATTATCATGAAGCATAGCCGAACAACATTCTTCAACCAAGTCTTTGGACACCCCATAAGGAAACGACTCATCTCATCCCTTGGGTTTGACGCCAAGGATGGAGCATACTTGGACAATTTAGTGAATTTGAATGAATTGTCAAGTACACTCTTACCTCCTTGACGAAAGTTGATGAATTCTTCTACCTTATCTACCCTGAACTCTCTAGGAAAGAACGGGTCAAGGAAAGCCTTCATGAACATCTCCGAAGTCACAGGACCACAACTAAGTTCCCTATATCCCTCAATTGCATATACCAAGTTTGGGCCACATTTTTGAGTTCATAGGCCTCCAACATGGCCTTCTCAATTAAGGTCACACCCATAGCATAGAGAATCTTATAGACCTCATCGAGGAAGTCTTGAAGGAGTCAGTTGATTTTGAACTGAAGAACATAGGTGGGTTCATCCTAGTGAAGTCTCTGAAACGAGAGGCCATAGTGAGACCATGTTGAGGCACTCGAGGTTCAACCTCCTTATTCACTTGGGCCGTCATGGCTTTGACTTGAGAAGTGACGGCATTGGCTTGAGAGGTCATGCCTTGGGCCAAATTAATAAAAGTCGCCCTTATCTCTCTATTTGTTATAGGTGGAGGAACAACAGGAACTTGATCACCTATAGTAACTTCTTCAAGTGGAGGCACTTGGTTTTCTTGTGGAGGAGCTTGGTTGTCATTAGCTCCTACATTAGCAATGCCTTCTTCAGCCCTTCTTGTCGCTTCTCTTCGAGTATTTTTACCTATAACCACGATACAAGGTTTAGGTGAAATAACATATTATGACTCTAGAGGCACGACATAGGAATAAGAATCTACATAGACGTGGTTTAATGAGACATCGTTTCTAGGGATATTCAACCTCACGCTCTAATATCAAGTTTATCACATCCGGGAAGTACCCCATAGACGTAACCGGTGTCGTTGTCCTTGCAGAGGACTATGACTAGCTTCTTAGCATTCATCATTACATTCATAGGTTAAAAATGCGGAAATAATTAAAACTTTTAATCTACACTTCTTCATGAGGTTTACTTAGACCTCTCGCTTACACATTATATATTTCATATCAAGTATACATAGACCATTCGTATAAGAAGATTACATAGTCTTCTACTTTTATGTAACATATATATATATATATATATATATATATATATATAAGGTACATAAACATAGTCTTAAAAGGGATGTCTCATATTAAACAATCTAAAAGGAGTCAAATCAACATAGGCATAAGCCTTTACACAATGTATTAGTGCCACTTATGGCTTACAACAATATCTTGGAACAAGTAGAATGAAATGATTGTCTATCGACTTCAACAAAGAAACATAGCTACAGTAAGAGCAAGGCATCATCCTCGGACGTGAGGACTAACCCACTTGGAGAATCATTTGAAGCCTTCCTTCAAAAGTCGTCACGAACCCTTCAATGACCTGAACACAAAATATTTGGGACAAAGGGAGGAATGGGGTTCGCACATCACTTGTACTAAGTATGGGCACATATGCACACACAACATAGAAATCATGCTAAAAAGGTGATATTTGACAAAAACATGCCAAGTTACTTTGAAAAGCGTTATGCATATTCAAGAACCAACACAAGTCAATAAGAACATATTCCTTAAGTCAAGAACATGTACATCACCAGACCAAAAATACCAAGTCTAGTCAATTCAACATGCATATAAACATAATTGAGCACATAATCAACTTCATCATCAAGTTATAATGTCAACAAACATGCAAAAAAGTTCATAATATCATACGTTAAGCAAGATCATCACTCATACACCCCATTAAGTCCACTAGTGCAATGACCAAGTAAGGTCCCATAACCTCACTCAACCAAGTAAACCCAACAAGAACCATAAGCGATGCCCAACATTACATGTTATATCAATATGAGTAGACATCATTATAATTTAGCAATAGAGACCAACCACATGTTCATAAGTAAAACCAATATCACATAGTGTCATTAACATGTAAGATCAACATATACATATCATTTACATTTATAAGAATATAAGCACATAAGAACATCCTTCTATGACTTCCTTCAAGGCTCACTAGTGCAATGTATAGGTATTACCCCATACCTCTACCTGGACAAAGCCAAACCCCTTAGGTCATTCTAGTAGAGTTCATTTTATTACTTTATTTTACCTTTGGGAACATATTTCCTTAACCAACATAGACCACATGAGCTAATGTGGAATCCGGTGTCATTGAACCATACATCGAAAGAAGGCAGACTAGTTGCCAAGGTAGAACCAAAATATGTACATAAAATCTTTGTGGATCCACTAGGTAGTATTCTTGTGGGGGAAACATAGTTCAAGAGCTAGGAGATGTAGTTGGGACGCTATTTATGCATGCATTACAATTCCCAATCTCATGAGTACATTAGTGATCTAACATTCTGTGTGTGGGAAGGGACACTCCTCAATTCTAGTTTACTAGGTTCTAAGCTAGAGTCCCTTTTTGAAATGTCTTTCATTAATAATCATAACTTAGTTTAGGTCATAGGGTCTACTCCCTATATATTCATCATCATATCTCAACTGGAATTGCATGAGTATTGTCTTTTCATTACAATTCGCACATGTGAGGTTAGCAAATTTACATAATCACATTATGAGAAGGGGCATAGGCAAATTCATCACCCCCCTTATGTCATTACATCATAGACAACAAATCACAAGTAATAGTTCAAGATATTCTAATTCAACAACATACCAACCCTAATCAATATCATCATAAGGTATACTTAAATATATCTTCATCACTAAACACAAGTAATCGTAATTGAAGTAAAAGATTGAAATCACAAGACTTACCAAATCTCTTTCACAAGCCATCATCCAAAATTTTACCATCAACCATCCAATTCAACCGAACAATGAGTGTAATAACATCATTCAATACTAATTAATACAATAACTACGTCAATAACATCATTACTATCCCGATTAACTTCAATTCATAACCTACGGTTAGGGGAATAGGGTTCATTAAGAATTCTTCAAGACATAGATCCAATACCAACAATACATTACCCTAAGTAGTCCATTAACGATTTAGAATAGATAAACACAAGTCTAACAATCAATACATTCTTCAATTCCCATCAATTTATAAGTAGGATCCAAGATTTGGGGAAATTGGGGAAAGGGACTTTATCCACACGAAATTCCCCTTATTAATATCAATTACTCAACAATCTACACTTAATTAGTCATCGGCAATCACAATTAATCATAGCAATCATCAATTTCAAATTTAGAAGAAAACCTTTTAGAAGAGAAAAACCCTTAGAATTGGGTGATTTAGAAATCAACTTTGAAAGGAACTCTTGGGGAAAGGAATCCCAAGAGTGAAGAACACATGCCTTAATAAATCTTAGTCCACGAAATTCAAGTGAAATCCTAGAGAAATTTGTCTTCTTCCTCAAGCTTTCTTGCTTCTTCAATGGAGGATTTTGGGAGAGAGAAAGTATAGAGAGATGAGAGCTTTTGTGTTTTGTTTTGGGAATTTGATTTAGGTGAGTGAAAATCACTTAAAACTGACCCTTAGTCTATATATAGTAACCCCCTAAATTACCCAAAAGACTCCTCACTTAAATGGATCTTTTTGTGAAGTCAAAATGCTTAAAATACGACATTACCTAATCTGGGAAGTGGCTGCACATCGCGGGGTCAATTTCATATTTTATTTTTTATATTCGGGTTGAGGCAGTAGACCTTGTGGAGTGTAACCAACACGAGGAAAGTTTTTTCTTTCCATGTGTTGCCTGCGTGTCATGTAGCAACCCCTACCATCTTGGCTTCGCGCAAGTTGCTTTGGCCGCCTGCTTGCCTATGTTAGGGTACTCCTCAAGGACCCTTCGGCTGGTCTTTGGGGAGTAGTTACCATACATTTAGACCCTCTATACTATATTTTACCTATTTAAACTCTTTTTACTAGTTTTAGACCTCATTTGACCCTCCCAATCCTTCACCAAAAATAGGGACGTCAACTAGTTTAATTTAGCTAGTTTATGAACGTCATGAACGTTTATTGATACATTGACTTTAAAACTTCCTATATGGTTTATAAAAATTATTTTAGGCTT
Organism: Solanum sitiens; assembly: GCA_016801875.1. NCBI lineage: Eukaryota > Viridiplantae > Streptophyta > Magnoliopsida > Solanales > Solanaceae > Solanum > Solanum sitiens. The sequence continues at coordinate 1,490,719 of JABWTJ010000329.1, forward strand.
AGAATAGTGTTCTAAGGTTTATTTCATCACGGGAGGCTCTAGATTTTGTCATGGACTTTCGGAGTGTTACAACTATGTAATCTTCTTATACGAAGAGTATAAGTAGACTCGCTATGAATATATTATGTGTAAGCGAGAGGTCTATGTAAACCTCATTAAGTAAATGTAGATGAAGCATTTTAATTTACCGCACCTTTTTACTTATGAATATAATGAAGAATTATAAGAGGCTAGTCTTAGTTCTCTCCGAGGACGACAACACCGGTTACGTCTAGGGGGTGCTCCCCGGATGAGACAGAAGAAAACTAAAGCGGTTAAGAATTTGCCTAGACCGTTGACTCTAACCAATATTAGAAGTTTCTTGGGTTTAGGCGGGTACTATAGGAGGTTTGTGGATTGGTTTGCATCCATTGTTTCTCCTTTGACTACATTGAACCAAAAGAGTGTTAAGTTTGAGTGGTCTGAGGCTTGTGAAAGAAGTTTTCAAGTGTTGAAAAATAGGCTTACCTCCTCTCTGGTTATGACCTTACCGAAGGGTACTAAGGGTTTTGTGGTGTATTGTGATGATTCCTTGGTAGGTTTGAGTTGTGTCCTTATGCAAAACGGTAAGGTGGCATCCTATGCCTCTAGACAACTCAAGGTGCACGAGAATAATTGTCCAACTCATGATCTTGAATTAGCGGTTGTAGTGTTTGTTTTGAAATATGGAGAGATTACATATAAGGTTGTCACATCCGGGTTTACCCCCTAGACGTAACCGGCGTCGTCGTCCTCTCGGAGGGCTAAGACAAGCCTCTTAGCTTCGTCATAGCATTCATCGACTAAAAATCAGTAAGAATTAAAAACTTTTTATCTAGAACTACTCGGAGGTTTACATAGACCTCTACATACACATCATTATATATATCAAGTATACATAGACTTGTTCATATATGAAGATTACTTAGTCTTCTACTTTTATTTCATACACTTATATATTCAGAAAATAATAGTCATAAAACCGTCTCATCTCATAGACCATCTATCGATCACAATAAGTCTTGGGCATAGCCCTACATCAAATGAAAGAAGCCACATATAGGCTGTCTACTACATCGTCTCAAGAGAACAATAGAGTCAACATAGAATCATAGTAACTACACATCATAAAAGAGAGATATCGGCCACGTCCTCGAGAGAGTGAGGACCTACCACTTGGATGACAAATTATCCAAGTCTTCCTTCCTAGCAATTTGGATCAAGCTCAGCGACCCGAACCTAAAATGTTTGGGGAAAAGGGAAAGAAAAGGGATTAGTACTCCACATGTACTAAGTATGAAATCTCGTATACAATTACCAATCAAATATATTTAGAAAGGGACATTTATGAAAACATAATAGACTACATATGAAATTATACCATAGCAAAGCAAAGCATACTAATGATAACCTTCAATAAGTCACAAGTGCAATGATCAAGTAAAATTACCATATCTCCTACTCAATCAAGTAACCTACCAAGACTACAATTAGCAGTTTACTCACCAACATACTCGTCATATCATGATACATCCTACTTCAAGCAAAGACAACAATATTATATTCATAAGCATGTTACTCAACATACCAACCTTTTTCATCATACTATCGCCTTACATACATAATATTGACCTCTCAAAGTTCCTATCAAGGCAAACTCGTGCAAGGCGTAGGTAGAGTCCCATACCCCTACCTAAGCTAAAGCAAACCTCTCAAGTTACTTTAATTAGCCTATACCTTATTCATTCATTCATTTTAGTTTAGGGAACATTTGCCTTAACCGACATAGACCACATAATCGAATGTGGAATTCGGTGTCATGAAACCTTACACCGATGGAAGGTGGTCTACCGGCCAAGGTAGAACCTAACGTAAACATAGCTATCTAGGTGGATCCACTAGCTAGTATCCTATGGTGGCAACATAGTTCAAGAACTAAGAGATAGGTATTCCCTCTATATACCATTCGGTAATGGGGCCTCATCTCATGAGAATTCATGAGTGAATATTTCTGAAGGAAAGTCAACACTTCACGTAGATCCATAGGTGAGTATTCCTCTAAGGGAAGTCAACACTCTATAAGGAACAAATGGTGAATATTCCTCTAGGGGAAGTCAACACCTCTCAATGTCAAGTTCACTCGGTGCTAAGCTAAGTCCCCATTTGTAGAGAAGCCTTTAATCTTTATTAATCTTCTCAATTTAATTACATAGAAGGGTCAATCCCTTGTATATCATCATTATAGCTCAAATAAGAATTGTATGAGAATTATGTCCTTTCATTAACAATTCATATAGGTGAAGTCAACCCTCGTACATCTCATCATAATAGGGCACATCGAACAACTTCCCTATATTACATTACACTTAGCAACCTCACAACCAACCTAAGCATATAAGTTCATGTATCATATCATCTTATCACATCAATCAAAGCATACTTCAACATAATATTATCACTTGATGACAATTAACCATAATTTGAAGTGAAGGCTAGGATCATCAAGACTTACCAATACTCCTCCCTAGTCCATCAATAAAGGGCCTTACCATCAACCCATAGATCAACCAATCTTAGATCATCACATCGATGTAATTCAATAATAAATCACAAGAACTAATCAAGGAGAAGCACTATACTATGAAGCAATACTACATCAAAGCCTAGTAACATGATCTCAAGTGTATCTTCTTAACTTAGATTCAATATTCAAGAACATAGGTGTGAAGAACTTCAATTCATCATAATAGATCCATAATCAATACAATGACAATCATTAAAGACCATTTAACTTATTATGAGGTCAATTCTATCAAACTCAACCTAATCCATATCAATTCAACATTTAGGGTTAAGGGTTAGGGGTCATCACCCACAACCTAGATCAAACTACATCAATTGACCATAATCAAGTTACAATTCATGATAATCTATTCATTCTAACCCAAAGAATACATAATTAACTCAATTCACATGATCAAATTCGGATTTGGATGAAACCCATAAGAAACTCAACTTTTTGGAAAAAGCTTTGAAGGAACCCTTTGAGGAAAGAATCTCAAAGGTGAATTAGATCCCATACCTTAAGGTTTGATGACGTTTTGATGGTGAATTTCTTGCTAAATCAACCCCCAATGATTTCCCCAAGTTGATCTCCAATGGAGTCTTCCAATAGAGAGAGAAAGTAGAGAGAAGGAAGAGAGTTTTGTTTTTGAGAGAATGATTAGGCTAATGAGGGTTGGGTATTTATAGTGGGGTCTTAAGTCACTTAATTAGTCTCTCTTAAACCCCTAATTACCCCTAAGTCAATTAATTAATTAACTAACTAAAACTAACTTTTCCAAAACTGCCACAGACCTTCCACGACGGATCCCCGACGACGGTCCGTCGTGGTCATGACGAACTGACATCCCTCCGTCCTGCACATCCGTCACGTTGGTCAGAGACTTGTGCAGGTGGAGGCTTTCTCCCCAGACACCAAGGATGGCACGACGGTCCGTCGTGGGCGTGACGGACAGACATCCCTCCGTCCTGCACATCCGTCACGTTGGTCAGAGACTTGTGCAGGCGGAGGTTTGTCCTACGGCACCAAGGCTGGCACGACGGAGACCTTGACGTCCCGTCGCGCCTGTGACGCCCCGTCATGGGGTCCGTCATGCCCTGCTATTTCTAGGGTCCTCCTCGAGGGTCCTTGTTTGGTCCTCGGGGAGTCGTACCCTGACTTTTCCAGAATGAAACCATCCCACACTATATTTTACACCTATGGTAACAACCATTTACCATATTCCGACTCTTTAACTAGGTTAACTCAAAAGGACACTCTAGCCCTCTTATGACCCAATTTGCCGGACGTATAAGAATTTCAGTTAAAACACCACTTCAAAGACTCTAAATATGCCTAATTGGGTAGGAACACTGGTTTAGATCCTAAGGAGACCATTTAAGTCTTATCACATGACCTCGGTATTTCAAAATGTTACAAAGGTGTTCATGTGGATGTATATACTAACTAGAAGAGTGTTTTATATGTGTTCACTCAAAAAGACTTGAATCTCCAACAAAGAAGATGGTTAAAACTCTTGAAGGATTACGATATGAGTGTTCTCTACCACCCCAGCAAGGCCAACGTGGTTGCGGATTCTTTAAGTCGTATGACCACGGGTAGTGTGTATCATGTGGAAGAAGGTAAGAAAGACATAGTGGAAGAGGTTTATAGATTGGCTCAGTTGGGTGTTCAGTTAAAAGATTCTTCAAAAGGTTGTTTTATGGTTCGTAATAACTCTGAGTCATCTTTAGTGGTTGAGGTGAAGTCTAAGAAAAATCTTGCTCCGCTATTCATGGAGTTGAAGAAATCGGTATTTAGAAAGTTCAATGAATCATGCTCCAAACGGGGGATGGTGCGCTAAGGTACCAAGGTATATTGTGTGTTCTGGATGTTGATTAGTTGAGGGGAATTATTTTTGAATAAGCTCATGATTACTCCTATTTTATTCATCCGGGTGACACCAAAATGTATCGTGATCTTAGAGAGGTATATTGGTGGGATGATTTGAAAAGGGACGTAGCGGTGTTTGTGGATAGGTATCCAAATATCCAACAAGTTAATGTCGAGCATCATAGGACGGGTGGTCTAACCCAAGTAATCGATTTTTCTATTTGGATGTGGGAAGAAATTAATATGGATATTGTTGTTGGGTTGCTTCGAACCCGGAGGCAAAATCACTCAATTTGGGTTATGGTGGATAGATTGACAAAGTCGGATCACATTATCCCCGTCAAGTCTACTTATTCCGTGGAGGAATATGCAAGAGCATATATTAATAATATTGTGAGCTTACATGGGATCCCTTTGACCTTCATATCGGATAAAGGTGCTCAATTCACTAGGTAGTTTCAATTCATAGGCAACCATTCCAACACGTTGTAAAACCTCATAAGAGCCAACATACCGGGGACTTAACTTCCCCTTTCTACAGAATCTCATCACCCCTTTAATAGGTTAAATCTTCAAGTAGACATGATCACCTATTTCAAACTCAAGATCTCTTCTACTATTTCGGCATAAGACTTTTGCCGACTATAGAATATCTCCAATATATCTCTTATGATACAAACCTTCTCTATAGCATCATACATAATCTCTGTACAAAGGAGTGAGGACTCACCAACCTCAAACAATCCAACTGGAGATTTACACCTTCTACCATAAAGAGCATCAAAAGGTTCCATAAAGATGCTCGAATGATAACAATTGTTGTAAGAGAACTCAATTAAAGGTATGTGATCATCCAAACTTCCTTTAAAATCGATTACACATGATCTTAAGATGTCTTCAAGTGTCTGAATGGTACGTTCCGCTTGACCATCTGTCTGAGGATGAAAAGTGGTACTAAGTTTTACTTGAGAACCCAAGCCTCTTTCAAAAGCCTTCCAAAAACGAGAAGTGAACTGGGCACCTCTATCCGAAATGATGGACAAAGGAATCCCATGAAGACTCACAAATTCATTAATGTAGATTCTTGCATAATCTTCGGCATTATAAGTAGACTTAACAAGAATAAAATAGGAATATTTGTTCAAACTATCCACAATAACCCATATAGAATGATTATGCCTTCGGGTTTGAGGCAACCCAACAACAAAATCCACATTGATGGCTTCCCACATCCAAGTAGGAACATCCATGATTCGGGTTAAATCACCCGATTTAAGATGCTCAGTTTTAACAAGTTGGCAATTTGGACACTTAACAACATACTCTGCTATGTAACTTTTTAAACCATACCACCAATAGACTTCTCAAAGATCGTGATACATTCTGGTGGCACCTGGATGTATAGAATAGAGAGAACCATGCGCTTCTTCTAAAATCTGATTTCTCAAATCCTCAACATCATGTACACAAAATCTCCCTTAGTACCTAAGAACACCATCCCTCCTTGGTATAATGACTCATTGAGCTTACCAAGTACCGATTCCTTAAACTCCATCAATAAAGGATCAAGGTGTTGACTAGATTTTACCTCAACAACTAATGATGAGTCTGAGTTATGATGGACCATAAAACCACCATTTGGAGAACCTTCTAACCGCACACCTAAGCGAGCAAACCTATGAAATTTTTTCACAAGTTCTTTATTCTCTTCTTCCACATGATACACACTACCCATATTCATACGACTCAAAGCATCCGCAACCACAGTGGCTTTGTCGGGTTGGTAAAGGACACTCATGTCATAATCATTGAACAATTCTAACCATATTCTCTGTCGGAGGTTCAACTCCTTTTTTGTATACACATATGGAAGACTTTTATGGTCTATAAACATATCAACATGCACACCATACAAGTAATGAATCCATACAAGTAAGCACGTATAGATACATGAGGTACATAGGTGACTAGTCATCGAACGTCTTGGTCATTCCTTAACGTTTGACTTCAAAATCACCTCAAACTTTACAAAATGCATCTATACCATATAATAAGGCAATTTAAGACATTATAACCTTAAGACAAACATTTAGGATATAGACACCCTATCTCATTTTGGAGGTCTCAAACTTACCATACGTTGGTCTTTCTCTTGGTGGATCAACATTTCTCCCTTTTTAAGGTTTAGGATTAGAACCTCTATCATTGTAATTCTTGGAGAAATCTTAGGTAACCTTGTTTGAAAACCTCTTCTAAATCTTAGGCTTGTCTTGAACATCAATCGTACTCTTAGAAGAACCACTTTCAAAAGACTTTGCCTTCTTAGTTTCCCTATTCCTCTTCCTTAGACGACTTTCCTCAACCTGTTAAGCATGAACCATCAACCTAGAAAGATCAATATTGTCATGAAGCATGGTTGCACAACATTTTTCTTCGAGCTCTTCGGACACGCCCATTACATAACGGATTATTTCATCCTAGCATTGGAAACCAAAGAAGAAGCATATTGGGACAACTTAATGAATCTTAAGAAGTATTCCTTGACACTCATACCTCCTTAACAAAGGTTGATGAACTCCTCTACCTTAGCTTCCCTTTGTTCCCTTGGAATGAATCTATTAAGAAAGGACTTTTTGAAGATCTCCCAACTCACGGAACCATCTCCTAAAGCCCTACAATCCTTCCACTAATTGTACCATGTCTGAGCCATGTCCTCGAGTTGATAAGCAGCAAGTTCAGCCTTCTCAGTAGTACTCACCCCATAGCAAATAAAATCTTGTACACCTCATCAAGGAAATCTTGGGGGTATTCATCAACTTTTGACGCACGCAAAATATGAGGATTCATTCTCGTAAAATCTCTCAAACAGCTAGCTATAGTACTAGCTGGTTTTTTCTCTCAAGGTACAATCTCTCTATTAGCTTGAGCTGTGATGGCTTGATCTTGGGTGGTTATGGCTTGGGCCATTTGGATAAGGGATGCCCTCATCTAACCATTTGTCACCACCAAAGGATGCACCGGAACTTGATCATTATCAAAAGCTTGCAATTGAGGAGGAACTTGATTGCCTTGGGAAGTAGCTCCCGCATTCTCAATATCTTATCCTACACTTTTCGCGGCTGTCCTTCTTGTGTTCATCACCTTAACCACAAGAAAGGGATTAGATGCTAAAGGACACATAGTGTCAAAAATCTAAAGGCATGACATAGCATTAAAAAGAAAGATAAGTTTCCTAATCATCACATAGCCTCTTTTCCACAGTTGTGGCGCGCTTCACAACCATGAATGAGACACTAGGTAATGTGGTTTTCTGTGAAATTAATTCTAAGGATATTAAACCTCATGCTCTGATACCAAGTTTGTCACACCCGGAGAGCATACCCCAGATGAGACCGGCGTCGGCGTCCTCTCAGAGGACTCAGACAAGTCTTTATCATTCGTCATAACACGTGATCAGTAAAAATTACGGAAAATTTAAAACTTTTACATTCTATTTGAATTATACTTAGACTTCATACTTAACATGCATAAAGACATACAATAGTAAAAAAAAAAACTTGTCTCCCATATGTAGAACCATCTAAAGAGTACGAATCTGGACTTAGCCAATAAATAGTAAATATTCCATATAGAACTTAATACAAAAGAATCCAAAAGAACATGAATGGAAGTAAAATATTCTTAAAACTATTAATGTCTTCATAAGCTGGAATATGAAAGATAGCGTCCCCAAACATGAGTACCTACCAAGACTTTGAGAAAGAGTTCCAAGCTTCTTCAAATCAACCTCCTTAAACTTCAATGTCTGGAACTTACAGTTGTAGTAATATAAAGTAATGGGGTTATAATTCAAAATGTAATAAGTATGGGCATATGCACATAACTCTTAAGGACATGCATGAAAAAGGCTCATTTATCATCTATTTAGAAAACATGCTAAGTCATATGAAAGTCTTCAATGCACATCATATAACATATACAAGTTAAGGATTCTATCAATTTAAAACATTATCATAATCAAAGACATATTATCATAGAGTCATGTTAACATTTCATATTCAAAAGATCACATATACATAACATACAACTCTTACCACTGATTCCATACCCAACCTAAAAGTGCAATGGTCATATGAAGCCCCATAACCCCACACAACCAAGTAGATAAGATAAGAGACAATGAGTAAAGCTTTGATTCATATAACTTTTAACATAAGTAGTCATCACTTCATATAATAATATAACTCAATAACATATTCCTCATAATGACCAACATCATATAAGCGTAACATCATGCATCATAAACATATATCTTTCATGTTATCATATTACATAAGAACAATGTCGTAGGACTTTCTTTAGAGTCAAATTGTGCCACGTATAGGTAGAGTCCCATACCCCTACCCATACTAAGTAGACTCTTGAGGTCACCCTAGTAAAAGTTCATTTACTTGTATTTCATTTTATATGAGGGAACATTCGCCTCATGTAAGAGATTAACTCCTTGTATAACATTATCACGAGCTCTTTATAATTATATGAGAATTTCCTTAAATCGAAACCCTTTGTGAGGTTAACATATCATAAATCCTCTTGTGTAAAGCATAAAAGATAATATCATAAACTTGCATTATCGTATTCTTATCATGATCTCACAAATTAACATTTTCATATCCCATCATATATGCATAGCATAATCATACATAATTCATTAGTATTGTAACATCATTTATAGGCTAACATAAACATCATAGAGTAATCACGACTATAGAAGACTTACATCTTGCTTCAAAGAACCTTTACTAAGAACTTATGTTCAATATACAACAACTATCCAACAACATAGTGAAATACTCAATAACATAATCAACACTAACTCTTCAACTCATAAACAAGACTAATTCGTAGATTTTAATAAGGGAAAGGGTCATTTAAGAGTTCATTCTAGTCTTAGTTCCAATCCCAACGTTTACATGTCATCTAGTAGTAGTGAAAACCATACGTAACCATTATCTAAATAAGAGCATTCATCACACGAGATTCAAACATTACTAATAACATAGTCATGAATTCATGTGAAATTGACCATTGAAAACACTTACTTTTCATCAAAAATCATAAATCTAGGGTTATGAAGAAAATCCGCTTTGTAGAGCAAAAACCCTAGTATTTGAATTTCTAGAAAACTTAACTTTAAAAGGACCTCTTATAGATGAAGAATCCATAAAATTTTGATTAAAACCTCGAAGTCTTCGTCTTCTTGATTAAGCTCTTCTTGTTCTTCAATGGAGTTTTGAAAAGAGAGCGTTTCTTGAGAGATGAGAGAAATTTCGTTTGAATCTTATTTGGACGTGTAAAAGTGGTCGAAAACTGACCTAATATCCACATATAGTCGTCCTATGAATTAACCAAAAGACCCTCCAATTAATGGGTATTTTTAAGAAGTTAAATTACGAAATATACAATTTTAACGATTATAAAAAGTGTCAGCGCGTCGCGGTGCCAAATACCGTTATTTTTCTGAAATTTTTGGTTGAGGGAGTGATGTACGTGTCAGCCACGCGTCGCGAGGCTGACTCTCAATTTTTGAGGCAGTAGACTGCATGACAGCCTCGCGTTGCACACCTCAAGTCCTAATCTTTTTTGCGCAGGCTGCTTTGGCAGCTTGCTTACCTATGTTGGGGTTCTCCCCACGCACCCTTCGGGTGGTCCTTGGGTGTCGTTACCGGACGTTTGGACCCTTTGTACTACATAATACCTATATAATGTCTATTTACAGGTTTTATACTTAATTTGACACCTCTAAACCTTCACCAAACATCGGGACGTCAACCAGTTTGAATTTGCTAGTTTCCGGACGTCAAGGTCTTTCTTCGTCCTTTTGGATCTAAACTTTTCTAAATGAGTATATTACATTATTATTGGTCTAGAAACATCATTTAAACATTATTCAATATATTAAGCTCTAGTATAAGTCATGACATTTCTGGATTATTACATTATCTTCCCATTAGGAACATTCGTCCCTGAATGACACTAAAATCTTCTGGAGGGTAAGAATATACTCAATACTAGCAGCTCAATCTATCAACAACATAAAATCGTAACGAGTCACAGCTCATAGGAGTAATTCACAACTCCTTTTACCACATACCACCACATTACACATAACACTCAATTCATGATGCACAAACATGTATGAGCTCAATATTCATAACACATAGTGAGGAATTTCCTTCTCAATCTTATCGTAAGCTCAAAATGTATCAAAGAGTTATCCTGCTATCGTTCTTCTCAAGACCACAACAAAACAACAAAATCTCAAGAAAACACATGCATACATATTTCACATAAGTGCAAGAATAGAGTATGAAGGCATTTTCTTTTACAACTCTAGTTGGTACTATATTTTACCAAAACATACACCTATCTAGAAAAAGTCAATTTCATGATTATGCATTACTTTCTCTATTAATAGGAATGTATAACCTCAAGTAGTAAATAGATGAGGGTAGAGGAACTTCATGTCGGCTTCAGCCTCCCACTTTGCACCCTAAACAAGATGGTTCCTCCATAGAACTTTTACGGAGACAACCTCCTTGTTTCTCAACTTCTTGACTTGGCGATCTAGGCTCTCAACTGGAACCTCCTCATAATAGAGGTTCTCATCTAACTCTAAACCTTCAATAGGCAGAATATACACCGGGTCGCCTATGCATATCTTGAGCTTAGAAACATGAAATACCGGATGAACCGAAGCTAGTTCACTTGGTAGTTTCAGTTCATTGGAAACCATTCCAACCCGTTGTAAAACCTCATAAGGATCAACATACCGGGGAATTAACTTCCCATTTCTACAGAATCTCATCACCCCTTTAATAGGTTAAATCTTCAAGTAGACATGATCACCTATTTCAAACTCAAGATCTCTTCTACTATTTCGGCATAAGACTTTTGCCGACTATAGAATATCTCCAATATATCTCTTATGATACAAACCTTCTCTATAGCATCATACATAATCTCTGTACAAAGGAGTGAGGACTCACAAACCTCAAACAATCCAACTGGATATTTACACCTTCTACCATAAAGAGCATCAAAAGGTTCCATAGAGATGCTCGAATGATAACAATTGTTGTAAGAGAACTCAATTAAAGGTAAGTGATCATCCAAACATCCTTTAAAATCGATTACACATGATCTTAAGATGTCTTCAAGTGTCTGAATGGTACGTTCTGCTTGACCATCTGTCTGAGGATGAAAAGTGGTACTAAGTTTTACTTGAGAACCCAAGCCTCTTTCAAAAGCCTTCCAAAAACGAGAAGTGAACTGGGCACCTCTATCCGAAATGATGGACAAAGGAATCCCATGAAGACTCACAAATTCATTAATGTAGATTCTTGCATAATCTTCGGCATTATAAGTAGACTTAACAAGAATAAAATAGGAAGATTTGTTCAACCTATCCACAATAACACATATAGAATGATTATGCCTTCGGGTTCGAGGCAACCCAACAACAAAATCCACATTGATGGCTTCCCACATCCAAGTAGGAACATCCATGATTCGGGTTAAACCACCCGATTTATGATGCTCAGTTTTAACCTGTTGGCAATTTGGACACTTAACAACATACTCTGCTATGTAGGAACATCCAAGTAGGAACATCCATGCGCTTCTTCTAAAATCTGATTTCTCAAATCCTCAACATCATGTACACAAAATCTCCCTTAGTACCTAAGAACACCATCCCTCCTTGGTATAGTGACTCATTGAGCTTACCAAGTACCGATTCCTTAAACTCCATCAATAAAGGATCAAGGTGTTGCTTAGATTTCACCTCAACAACTAATGATGAGTCTGAGTTATGATGGACCATAAAACCACCATTTGGAGAACCTTGTAACCGCACACCTAAGCGAGCCAACCTATGAATATTTTCACAACTTCTTTCTTCTCTTATTCCACATGAGACACACTACCCATATTCATACGACTCAAAGCATCTGCAACCACATTGGCTTTGCCAGGGTGGTAAAGGACACTCATGTAGTAATCATTCCACAATTCTAACAATCTTCTATGTCAGAGGTTCAACTCCTTTTTTGTAAACACATATGAAAGACTTTTATTGTCAGTAAACACATCAACATTCACACCATACAAGTAATGCCTCCATACAAGTAAGCAAGTATAGATACATGAGGCACATAGGTGACTAGTCGTCGAACGTCTTGGTTGTCCCTTGACGTTTGACTTCCAAATCAACTCAAACTTTACACACTGCCTCTATACCATATTATAAGCCTATTTCATACATATAACCGTAATACAATCATGTTAGCATCTAGACAGCCTATCTCATTGGAGGTCTTAAACTTACCATACGTTGGTCATTCTCTTGGTGGAGCAATATTTCTCCCCTTTTGATGTTTAGGATTAGAACCTCTATCATTGCGATTCTCGAAGTAATTTGAGGGAACATTGTTTGAAAATATCTTGTTAATCTTAGGATTGTCTTGAACATCAAGCCTACTCTTAGAAGAACCACTTGCAAAAGACTTTGCCTTTTTAGCTTCCGTATTCCTCTTCCTTAGACGAATTTCCTCAACTTGTTAATCATGAACCATCAAGATAGAAAGATCCATACTGTCATGAAGCATGGATGCACAACATTTTTCTTCGAGCTCTTCGGACACGCCCTTTACATAATAGATCATTTCATCCTAGCATTGGAAACCAAAAAAGAAGCATATTTGGAAAGCTTAATGAATTTTAAGGAGTATTTCTTGACACTCATACCTCCTTGACAAAGGTTGATGAACTCCTCTACCTTAGCTTCCCCTTGTTCCCTTGGAAAGTATCTGTCAAGAAAGACCTTTTTGAAGATCTCCCAACTCACGGAACCATCTCCTAAAGCCCTATGATCTTTCAACTGATTGTACCATGTCTGAGTTACGTCCTTGAGTTGATAAGCAACAAGTTCAGCCTTCTCAGTAGTACTCACCCCATAGCAAACAAAATCTTGTAGACCTAATCAATGAAATCATGGGGTCTTCATCAACCTTTGACCCACAGAAAATATCAGGATTCATCCTCGTAAAATCTCTCAAACGGCTAGCCATAGTAGTAGCAGGTTTGTTCTCTCAAGGTACAATATCCCTATTAGCTCTAGCTGTGATGGTTTGATCTTGGGTGGTTATGGCTTGGGCCATCTTGAAAAAGGATGCGCTCATATCAGCATCTGTCACAGCTGGAGGATGCACCGAAACTTGATCATTTTCCATAACTTGCAATTGAGGAGGAACTTGATTTCCTTGGAAAGTAGCTCGCGCATTCTCAATCTCTTCTCCTACACTTCTCGTGGCTGTCCTTCTTGTGTTCATCGCCTATAACCAGAAAAATGGGATTAGATGCTAAAGGACACATAGTGTCAATAATCTAAAGACACGACATAGGATTACAAAGAAAGATAAGTTTTCTAATCATCACATCGCCTCTTTTCCACAATTGTGGCGCGCTTCACAACCATGAATAAGAGACTAGGTAATGTGGTTTAGTGAGACATTGATCCTAAATATATTGAACCTCATACTCTGATACCAAGTTTGCCACACTTGGAGAGCAAACCCCAGATGATACCGGCGTTGGCGTCCTCTCAGAGGACTCAGACAAGCCCTTATCATTCGTCATAACACGTGATCAGTAAAAATTGTGGAAAATTTAAAACCCTTACATTCTATTTGAAGTATACTTATATTTCATACTTAACATTCATAAAGGCATACAATAGTAAAAAAAGCTTGTCTCCCATATGTATAACCATCTAAAGAGTACGAATCTGGACTTAGTCAATAAATAGTAAATATTCCATATAGAACTTAATACAAAAGAATCCAAAAGAACATAAATGGAAGTGAAATATTCTTAAAACTATTAATGTCTTCATAAGCTGGAATATGAAAGATAGCGTCCCCAAACATGAGTACCTACCAAGACTTTGAGAAAGAGTTCCAAGCTTCTTCAAATCAACCTCCTTAAACTTCAATGTCTGGAACCTACAGTAGTAGTAATATAAAGTAATGGGGTTATAATTCAAAATGTACTAAGTATGGGCATATGCACATAACTCTTAAGGACATGCATGAAAAAGGATCATTTATCATCTCTTTAGAAAACATGCTAAGTTATGTGAAAGTCTTCAATGCACATACTATATAGCATATACAAGTTAAGGTAAAGCATTATCATAATCAAAGATATATTATCATAGACTCATGTTAACATTTCATATTCAAAAGATCACATATACATAACATACAACATGTACCAATGATCCCATACCCAACCTAAAAGTGCAATGGTCATATGAAGCCCTATAACCCCACACAACAAAGTAGATAAGATAAGAGACCATGAGTAAAGCTTTGCTTCATATAACTTTTAACATAAGTAGTCATCACTTCATATAATAATATAACCCAATAACATATTCCTCATAATGACCAACATCATATAAGAGTAACATCATGTATCATAAACATATATATTTCATGTTATCATATTACATAAGAACAATGTCCTAGGACTTTCTTTAGAGTCAACTTGTGCAATGACTAGGTAGAGTCCCATAACCCTACCCATACTGAGTAGACTCTTCAAGTCACCCTACTAAAAGTTTATTTACTTGTATTTCATTTTTATATGAGGGAACATTCGCCTTAACCGACATAGGCAATGTGAGCTAAACACGAAACCTGGTTTTATAAAACCCCACATCGAAAGAAGGTGGTCTACCGGCCAAACTAGAACCTAACACGACATAGCTTTCAAGGTGGATCAACTAGCTAGTATCTTATGTTGGCAACATAGTTCAAGAACTAGGATATGTATTAGAGACCTATAGTTCGACATTACATGGAAGCGTCAATCTCATGAGAGTCATTGTGACCTACCTTCCAACTAGGGAAGGGAAACATCTCATATCTAGTTCATCGATGCTTAGCTTAAGTCCCTTTATTGAATAAACTTTAAGTTTTTTTTTATCATAAACTTATCATAGGTTATAAGTAACTCCTTGTATAACATTATCATGAGCTCTTTAGAATTAAATGAGAATCTCCTTTTATCGAAACCCTTCGTTTGTTAGATGAACATATCATAAATCCTCTTGTGTAAAGCATATAAGAGAATATCATATACTTGTATTATCGTATTCTTATCATGATCTCACAAATTAACATATTCATAGCCCAACATATATGCATAGCATCATCATACATACTTCATTAGAATTGTAACATCAGTTATAGGCAAACATAAACATTATAGAGTAGTCACGACTATAGAAGACTTACCTCTTGCTTTAAAGAACCTTTATAAAGAACTTATGTTCAATATACAACAACTATCCAACAACATAGTGAAATACTCAATAACATAATCAACACTAAATCTTCAACTCATAAACAAGACTAATTCGTAAAGTAGAATAAGGGAAAGGTTTTTTTAAGAGTTTATTCTAGTCTTAGTTCCAATCCCAATGTTTACATGTCATATAGTGGTAGCGATAACCATACATAAACATTATCTAAATAAGAGCATGCATCACACGAGCTTCAATCATTACTAACAACATAGTCATGAATTCGTGTGAAATTGACCATAGAAAACACTTACTTTCATCAAAAATCATAAATCTAGGGTTAGGACGAACATCAACTTTGTAGAGTAAAACCCCTAGTATTTATATTTCTCGAAAACTTAACTTTAAAAGGACCTATTATAGATGAAGAATCCACTAAATTTGGATTAAAACCTCGAATTCTTCGTCTTCTTCATTAAGCTCTTCTTGTTCTTCTATGGAGTTTGGAAAAGAGAGCGTTTCTTGATAGATGAGAGAAATTTCATTTGAATCTGATTTGGACGTGTAAAAGTGGTCTCAAATTGACTTAATATCCATATATATTCGTCCTATGAATTACCCTAATGACCCTCAACTGAAATAGGTCTTTTTAAGAATTTAAATAACCAAAAATATGATTTTAATGATTCTGGGAAGTGGCTCGCGTCGCGGCGCCAAATCCCATTATTTTTATGAAATTTTTTGCTGAGGTTGTGACGTGCATATCAGCCTCACGTCGCGAGGCTACATTTCAATTATTGAGGAAGTAGCCTGCGATACAGCCTTGCATCGCACACCTCAAGTCCCAATCTTGTTCGCGCAGGCTGCTTTGGCAGCCTGCCTACCTATGTTGGGGTCCTCCGCAAGGACCCTTCGGGTTGTCCTTGGGGTGTCGTTACCGGACGTTTGAACCCTTTGTATGACATATTACCTATATAGGGTTTCTTTAAAAGTTTTGGACTTCATTTGGAACCTCTAAATCCTCACCAAACATAGGGACGTCAACTAGTTCGTATTAGCTAGTTTCCAGACGTCAATGTCTTTCTTCATCATTTTGGCTCTAACAATTTCTAAATGAGTATATTACATTTATATAGGTCTGGAAATATCATTTTAAACATTATTTAATATATTAATCTCTAGTCTAAGTCATGGCATTTCCGGAGTGTTACACAAGTGATATGACCCGCTCTGAAGGCCATATTATCTCTCCATTATGTTTACTATGTTTGAGCTACATCCTTGAGTTGATAGGAAGATAGATCAGACTTTTCATTTGAAGTCAACCTCATAGAATAAGAATCTTGTAGACCTCATCAATGAAGTCTTGGGGATCTTCATTCACTTTCAACCCATAGAAAATAGGAGGGTTCATCCTACTGAAGTCCCTCAAGCGGGAAGCCATGGTACTAGAATTTTGTTGAACACGAGGTCCAACCTACCAATTTTCTTGAGCCGTCATGGCTTGACCTTGAGTGGCTACCGCTTGAGCTTATGTAGTCATAGATTGGGCCAAGTTTAGAATTGCTGACCTTATCTCTCCATCGGTCATAGTTGGAGGAATGACTTGAGCTTGGACTTATGAGGGACTGGATTCTCTTGGGGAGGAGCTCCTACATTATCAATTTCTTCCTCAACACTTTTTGTGGTTGCCCTTCTAGTAGTTATACCTATGACCACAATCAAAGGATTATATGAAAGGACACATAGAGTTAAAACTCTAGATTCTCATAAGATTTATTCAACCTCATGCTCTGATACCAAATTTGTCACGACTATGGAGCACCCTTAGACGTAACTGTCGTCATCATCCTTGGAGATGACTTAGACAAGAATTTAGAATTCGTCATTGCATATCATAGGTCCAAAACATTGAATATTAAAAACTTTTACATATACAAAGTGAAGTGTACTTAGACTTCTCGCATACTACATATAGGAAGTTTACATAGACTCCTCGCATAGGAAGCCCACTTAGGCTCCTCTTTTAAAGAACATAACCAATACTCTAAAGATAGTTGTAACAACTCGAAAATGACTATGCTAAGTAATGCCTAAACGTACCTACAATGCCTAGATTAGACCGGATTCACACGGCTTGATGCGCGTGGAACCAGACCTCAAACCCTATGCACCAGCCAAGCCAACCAACTTGGTGAGTTAGTTGAGCTAGGAAAGGTTGGGTCCAGCCATGTAGGGCACCCGAATATTAAGATTCACCCGGATGAGTCTTAACCGTACTTGAAAGTGGTAATCATAGGTTTGGAGGGTCTAGGGGTAAAATGGTCTTTTCTAGGCTAGGGGTAGTATTGTAATTACCCTAGGTATTATATTAATTAATGAATTAATGAAAATAGTGGACAATTCGGGTAGGGTTGACCCAAATTTGACCCTTTTCGCGAGTTAAGCTTCACCTGGGTACGATCCTCGGTGGAGGCAATGTTAAATCTAATTAATTTATATTAATTTTATGATTTAAGTAAGGGTATGATTAGTCATTTCACCTAAGCCTTTAAAAAAATCAGATTTTTAATAATAAATGGCAAGGAGTCCTAGTTTGAGTAAGTCTTCAACTAAAACTCCTACTCCTACACTTACTCCCATCTCTCTCCACTCTCATTCTCACGTCTCTCCGCACTCTTTCTAATGGCCATCAACAGCAAAAAGAACAAAAAAACTAAAGTTCATCACTGTTGAAGAACTTGTACACTAAACCTCAAAAGAAAAACTAAACTAAAAACGAAAAGCAAAAACATTGTTCTTGATGGGTTGTGCTTGAAGTTTGGTGGTGAGGATTTGGTGTCGTGGAGTTGGCTGCCATTGTAGAAGATTTGGAGGGTGTTGATCGACAAAAGGTATGGGTTTTCTTCCTATTGGTCCCTTTCCCAAGAGACCCCTAGGATTCAGTCGAATTCTAATCCGAAAACTTGGAATGTTCCCCGTTGCATGTCCCTGTCACTAGCTCTCATTGAATTTGTAGGTTGGGTATGTTTTGATTGTAGAATTTAGGGATGTGATGTGTTTTTGTGTTGATTATGTTCAATTATGTATGTTCGGATTTATGTGAGTAATAAGCATGCTTTCCGAAACTATGTGTTAACGTGTGTGTGTGCATTGTGTATGCCGTGACTTTGGTCATGGGTTGAAGTGTGTAATATGCATGTTAAATTCTTGTGTTTTGTATGCAATCACTTGAAGTAAGTCGTGATGTTTATAAGTGGTGTAATGTTGCTGAATTGAATGAAAATTGTTGATCAAATATAACAACGAAAATGCACAAAATAAACTTACGAAATGTCCAATAAATTGTCCCAAAATCTAACGTATAAAATGTTTAGGAGATGGACTGGAAAGCGTGAGCAAATTTCCAGATTTGCTGGAATTTGGTTTCGGCTAAGTAACTGGAAAAATAGGAGATTTAAAAAAATTATTTTAAATATGTGAGGTCATCAACGATTGAACCCAAGACCTCACTATATGAAGGCTGCTGAAAAATTAATATTTAAAGTAAGGTGAGGGGGATTCGAAATGGGGTAAGGCTGGTGAAGAAACAGAGAAAAAAGAGAAGATAAATAAAATGAGGTGAGTGGGGATCGAACCCACAACCTCTCGTATAGATAAGGAAGTTAGAAGAAAAAATAAATAAAAGAAAAATGAGGTTATGGGGGATCGATCCCACATCCTCTCGGTCTAATAGGAAGAATTAAGGAAAGAAAGAAAATAAAAGAAATGTGGGCATGGGGATTCGATTTTGGGTCCCCAAGCCGAGATGTTTAAGACAAAGTGAAGAAGAGAAAGAAAGTAAGTGTAGGTGTGGGGATTCGATCTCGGGTCCCCAAGCCGAGAATTCTAAATCAAAAATTTATTAAAAAAAAGACTAAGTGTTATACAAGGGATTCGAAATAGGGTTCCCTTGCCCAATTCCGTATTGACACATAAGACTTACATGATTAAATATTTAATGAATGCTGCCTATAGGAATCGAAATTGAGACCTTGGCATACTTTAAAGATTCATAAGTCTTGTACCATATAATATTGGGTAAGTATAAGTCACTTAGACAAATTATGAATGAAGCCTCATGGCTTTACGTATGGGTTCATAAGTCTAGCGTACGTTAAAAGTAAGTGAACCTAAGATGTATGTGATGAAATGATGTGACCCCAGGAGGATTAAGTAAGGGTGTGAAACACACTAAAAGCCCAAGTGCATTGGCATATAATGAAATGAACATTCACGTAGAAAGGGGTGAGTAATTATGATGAGCTAATATTCTAAAGTTAATGAATGTGGTGACAACATGATAAGAGGCTAATGTGAAAGATGAGATCAATCTCAGATGAGCCTAAGTAAGTATTACCAATAACGTACTCACCTTTGAGAGTGTAAAGTTAATGAAGAGACCAGTCTCTAAGAAACACACTAATGAAAGTATTGAGATTAATACACACTTAATACTAATAATGAGATGAGAAATTATCTAATGAGCAATGATGCCCTCATGCTAGAAGCCAGCTTCTATGATGTGTGAGATGATTGTAATGGAACTTTATACGGAGCACCGATAGTCTAGCTATGAGTCGCGATTCCTTCTTTCGGGAAGGTATAGGTTCGTGTAAATCTCATGAGATAAGACTGTTCATTTAGGCGGGTATTGGTCTCCTTATATCTCCTAGTTTTTGAACCTATGCAGCCAACATAGGGATCTAGCAGGGTTCAATTCCCTATATATGCTAGCATGTTTTGGTTTCACTTTAGCCGGTTATTCCACCTCTTTTTGGTGTGGGGTAGACACAGGATTTCATGGAGCTCACATGATCTATGTGGGTTAAAGTTAAAGTTCCCAAAGAAAGAATGAGTCCAGCCTCAGTAATGCATAAAATGAAATGAATGATACCAAAGGTGTTTGGTTAGGATAATCAAGAGGTGATCTAGACTCAAGTAATAACACTAGGTCATTCATGGTCATTGCACAGTGAACCCGATGAGTGTCTTAAACCACATCCTAGGTATAGCTGGTGTTTGCACCAGCCTATGAATGAATGAAACGAATGAAAATGAAGCATGCATGAATGAATGAAGAAGACTCTGTGTTTGCTAAAGAAGGCTTTCTAGTTGAGGTCCCATATGTTGAGACCACATTTTGGGAAGTCCTAATGTTAAGTCCATGATTCCAAGGTCTCATGGCATATGAATGAAAGATAAGTGGTATATCTATGTGCTATATGAAATATGTTTTTTGCTGTGTGCAATATGAAAAGAATGATGATGCATGTTACCCTCATAGTATGACTTTCCTAATCAATTTTGGCAAGTCCAACTGACTGGGCTTTCGTTAGGAGTGAGATTTCCTTAATCATGCATGTCCTTGATGTGTACTTGCATACACCCATACTAAGTACAAGTGTGTACTAATCCCATACAATACTCTATTTTTAGGTGCAGGTGCAGGTGGACGCTAGAGCTTATGAGACTACGTTGAAGCTATCCGGACGTGGAGCATTCATCCGCACTTGGTAGGCCCTCATGCTTTCATGGATGCTTATCTTTTATATTCTAGCTTAGACATAGGCATGAGCTAGTGGAGAGTGTTCCACTAGCGTTTCTTTGTTACTTATTTCAAACGTTGTATTGGTGCCATTTTGACAACTTTATATTTATCCAGTTATGAACTATTTCCTTCATTTGAATATCTCATTATTAGATGGTTGTGGTGAACTGATGTGATATACTTCATTTCTTACAATGAAGTCTATGTATACTTCAAAGCAAACAAAAGTTTTGAATTTTCTGCAAAAATTAACCTATACGATGTAATGATGACGTATGTAGGTTTGTCTACGACCTCTGAGAGGTCAACGATGCCGATTTCGACTAGGGTCTAGACCCCGGTCGTGACAAACATGGTATCAGAGCATTATGTTTAATTCCAAGGATAATTAGTTCACATCAACCACATCGAGTAGTTTCGATATTATGGTAGTGAAGTGCACCACTATCATAAATTAGAGACTGCATGATGCGTATGGAAATTTCCCTTCTTCTGATCTTATTGTTCTTCCCTTAATGTCTAATTTCTTGGTGTTACGAGCGTATCTAACATCAATTCTTATTTTTTCAGAAAATGAACACAAGGGGGAACGCTGGTCGGGGAAGAGTAGAAGCAGCTGCTTGGGGCAACCAAGTTCCTCCCCAGGCTCCAGCTACAGGAGTGGACATGCCAGTTAACCCAGCTGGGTTGACTGATGCGGAGGTGCGGACAACTTTGGCACAGATGGCTCAACCCATCACTGTGCAGGCACAGACTATGACGGCCTAGGACAACAGACAGGAGGTTCAGCGGCAGAACCCACCAGCCCACAACATGGCAAATAGTTTGCGAGATTTTTTGAGGATGAATCCGCCAATCTTCACATGATCTAAGACTGCAGAGGATCCTCAAGAGTTCGTCGAGGAGGTCCAGAAGATTCTGGTGGCGATGGGGGCCATGGAGATTGAGAAAGCTGAGTTGTCCTCGTACCAGCTGAAGGATGTTGCACAGGCTTGGTGCAAGATGTGGTAGGATAGAAGGGCATTGGGCGGAGGTCCGATCGCATGGGAGCTGTTTAAGACAGCCCTTCTGGAGAGGTCTTCCCCAGAGAGATGAGAAAGGCTAAGGTTGAGGAATTCATCAACCTTAAGTAGGGCTCGATGACTGTGAGGGAGTATTCCCTGAAATTCATAAAATTGTCCAAGTATGCCACTTCTCTTGTGTCGAACAGTAAGGAGGACATGAGCAGGTTTCTTACAGGATTCTCAGAGGACTTGGAGGAGGAGTGTCGGGCTGCAATGCTCCATGACAGCATGGACTTGTCCAGGCTGATGGTGCATGTCCAGCAGGTTGAGGACAGCAGGAAGAAGAGGAGAGTCCGTGAGCTCAGGAGGCCTAACCCTTCTTACCAGACAGGTTCGAGCAGTGGTGGTGGCAATAGCACTTTCGGAGTTTGTGATCAGACCAGATATAAGAAAGGGCATCGTAGTTCAGTGAATTCTAACTCTCATAGGAGTGCAGCACCCAGAGAAGGCAGACCCGAGCCGAAGAAGGGCAATGGAGGTGATGTGCAGCGTCCAGAAAGTAATGTGGCAAGTGTGGCCGTATTCACAGTGGTGAGTGCAGACTAGGCACAAATGCCTATTTCGGTTGCGGAAAGAGCTGACACATGGTCAGGGACTGTCCACAAAATAGGGGTCAGGCTGGAGGTAATGCTCAGCCTAGGCCTAATCCCCAGAATGCTACTACATCCGAGCCTCCTAAGAGGAACATATTCTACGCCTTGAAGGGCAGAGAGGAGTAGGAGAAGTCTGCTGATATGGTCACAGATATGCTGCAAGTCTTCTCAACCTCTGTTTATGCTTTACTTGATCCAGGGTCTACGCTTTCTTTTGTGACTCCCTTACTTGCTCTTACTTTTGAAACACTACCTGAGGTTTTGCATGATCCTATTGTAGTTAGTACTCCCTTAGGAGAAAATGTGAGAGCTGATAGGGTTCATAAAGACTGTCCAATAGCAGTATGTGGTAAGACTATGTGTGCAGACCTTGTTGATTTACCCATGAATGACTTTGATATTATACTTGGTATGGATTGGCTCCATAAATGTTATGCCTTCATCGATTGCCGTAGTAGGGTTGTGAAATTTTGTTTCCCTAATGAAGTAGAGCTGGTCTGGGAGGGGTACAATTTGAGTCATTCAGGTCCCTTGATTTCGAATCTACAAGCTAATAAAATGATGTCCAAGGTATCATTATGCCATCTTGTGAGTGTCAATGCTCTAGATCATGACGTTCCTTCCATAGACTCTGTACCTGTAGTGAATGAGTTCCAAGATGTTTTCCCCGATGATTTGCCTGGAGTCCCTCCCCCTCGAGAGATTGATTTTGGGATCGACATAGATCCCGATACCAAACCAATTTCAATTCCTCCCTACATAATGGCTCCAGCTGAACTTAAAGAGTTGAAGCTGCAGTTAAAAGATCTCACTGATAAGGGCTTCATTCATCCGAGCATAACCCATTGGGGCGCTCTAGTGTTGTTTGTGAAAAAGAAGGATGTAACCCTTAGGATGTGTATCATTTATCGGCAGCTTAACAAAGTCAATAAAAAGAACAAGTATCCACTTCCCAGAATAGATGACTTATTCGATCAGCTCCAAGGGTCTAGTTTCTTCTCGAAGATTGATCTTCATTCCGGGTATCATCAGCTTAGGGTTAGGGATGAAGATATCCCAAAGACAGCCTTTATTACCCGTTATGGTCATTATGAGTTCCTAGTCATGTCATTTGGTCTCACTAATGCACCAGCTGCATTTATGGACCTCATGAACCGAGTCTTCCATGAATACCTTGATTCATTCGTCATAGTATTCATTGATGACATCCTCATCTACTCTAAGACCAAGGAAGAGCATGAACAACATTTGATACTAACTTTGCAGGTACTTAGACAACATTAGTTGTATCCCAAATTTAGCAAGTATGAATTCTGGCTTAGATCAGTGACCTTCCTGGGTCATGTTGTGTCCGAACAGGGTGTGGAAGTGGACCCCAGGAAGACTGAGGCTGTTAGGATTTGGCCAAGACCTCTTACTCCCATCGATATCTGAAGCTTTCTGGGATTGGCTGGTTACTACCGCAGGTTCGTGGAGGGTTTTTCTTCCATTGCTTCCCCACTGACAGCATTGACAAAGAAGAAAGCCAAGTTTGAATGGGTGGAGACTTGTGAGAAGAGTTTCAAGGAGCTCAAGGACAGACTCACTTCAGCACTAGTGCTTTCGTTGCCTAAATGTGGTGAGAATTACACTGTTTATTGTGACAATGCATCTAGGGTTTGTTTGGGTTGTGTTCTTCTGTAGGGTGGTAAGCTGATAGCCTATGCGTCCAGACATCTAAAGGTTCATGAGAAGAATTATCCTACTCCTGACCTAGAGTTGGCAGCTGTTGTGTTTGCATTGAAGCTGTGGAGGCAATACTTGTACGGGGTGCATGTGGATGTGTTCACAGACCACAAGAGTCTCCAGTACGTGTACACGCAGAGGGAGTTGAATCTACGCCAGCGGTGATGGTTGGAGTTGTTGAAGGACAATGACATGAGTGTCCACTACCATCCAGGGAAGGCAAATGTTGTAGCTGATGCTTTGAGCAGGTTGAGCATGGGGAGTACATCCCACGTTGATGATGGGAAGAAGGAGTTGGTGAAGGATGTATATAGATTGTCCAGACTGGGTGTGCGGTTGATGGCTTCTACTAGCGGGGGTGTTTCAGTTCATCCTAGTTCTGAATCATCCTTGGTAGTTGAATTCAAGAAGGGTCAGCATCTTGATCCTGTGTTGATGGATTTGAAGGACTCAATTCTGATAAAGATGAATTAGTCCTTTGCCTTGCGAGGTGACGGCATACTTAGGTACCATGACTAGTTGTGTGTACCAAACGTGGATGATTTGTGGACCAAGATTGTTGCAGAGGATCATGGTTCCAAGTATTCGATACATCCAGATTCCACCAAGATGTATCATGACCTCAAGCGAATCTACTGGTGGGATGGCATGAAGAAGGACATTGCTGAGTATGTGGCTAGGTGTCCTAATTGTCAGCAGGTTAAGGCGAAGCACCTTAAGCCTGGTGGTCTCACTCAGATGATTGAGGTTCTTACTTGGAAGTGGGATGCCATTAACATGGACTTCGTGGTTGGTCTTCTGAGGACTAGGAGACAACATGAATCCATATGGGTTATTGTGGAGAGGATGACTAAGTCTGCCCACTTTATCCCTGTGATGTCTACTTACAGGGTAGAGGAATATGCGAGACTCTATATTTATGAGATTGTGATATGGAATAGGATTCCTTTGTCTATCATTTTATATAGAGGATCTCAGTTCACTTTGCATTTCTAGAGATCCTTCGAGAAGATCTTAGGCACGCAGAAAAAACTCAGTACTTCATTCCATCTTTAAGACAGATGGACATGCAGAGCACACCATTCAAACGTTGGAGGACATGTTTAGAGCGTGTGTGATTGACTTCAGAGGTAGTTGGGATGACCATCTTCCATTGATAGAGTTCTCGTATAATAACAGTTATCACTCCAGCATTGGGATGGCACCATTTAAGGAACTGTATGGTAGGACGTATAGGTCTCCAGTTGGGTTGTTCGAGGTTGGTGAGTCATCTATTTTTGGTCCAGAGATCATTCATGAGGCCTTAGAGAATGTCAGGGTGATTAGGGACAGGTTGGCTACTGCTTACAGTCAGCATAAGTCTAATGCAGATAACAGAAAACGGACCTTAGAGTTTGATTTTGGTGACCAGGTCTACTTGAAGATATCACCCATGAAGGGGGTGATGAGGTTTGGCAGGAAGGGGAAGTTGAGTCCGAGGTACGTTGGGCCATACGAGATTCTACAACGTGTGGGTAAGGTGGCCTATGAGTTGGTGATGCCTGCGGAGCTATGTTTTGTTCATCCAGTCTTTCATGTCTTTATGTTAAAAAACTTCCTTGGTGATCCAGCATCGATTCTACCTGTTGAAGGTCTGGGGGTTGATGAAGACTTGTCTTATGAGGAGGTTCCTGTTTAGATTTTAGACCGGCAGGTAAAGCGGCTGAGAAACAAGGAGGTTGCCACAATGAAGGTATTGTGGAGGAACCATGTTGTTGAGGGTGCTACGTGGGAGCCGAGGCCGATATGAGATCCCGCTATCCTCATATTTTCAGCTCTTGAGGTTAGACTTCCTACTCTTAAGTCTAAGTATCCTTATCTCCTCTATTCTTTGTTGCTATTGCTTGACTGTGTAAAGTACTTATGTCATGATATGACTGACATTGTACTAGATAACAACCCAAAAATAACTATGATAAGTAATGCCTAAATGTACCTAGAATGTCTAGATTAGACCAGGTTCACATGGCTTGATGCGCGTTGAACCAGACCTTAGAACCTATGCACCAGCCAAGCCAACCAACTTGGTGAGTTAGTTGAGCTAGGTAAGGTTGGGTCCAGCCATGTAGGGCACCCGAATATTAGGATTCACCCGGATGAGTCTTAACCAGACTTGAAAGGGGTAATGTTAGGTTTGGAGGGTCTAGGGGTAAAATGATCTTTTCTAGTCTAGGGGTAGTATTGTAATTACCCTAAGTATTTAATTAATTAATTAATGAATGAAAATAGTAGCCAATTTGGGTAGGGTTGACCCAAATTTGACCCTTTTCGCGAGTTAAGATTCACCCGGGTTCAATCCGGGGTGGAAGCAATGTTAAATATAATTAATTTCTATTAATTATCTAATTGAAGTAAGGGCATAATTAGTCATTTCACCTAAGCCTTTAAAAAATCAGATTTTTAATAATAAATTGCAAGGTATCCTAGTTTGACTAAGTCTTCAACTAAAACTCCTACTCCTACACTTACTCCCATCTCTCTCCACTCTCATTCTCACGTCTCTCCACGCTCTTTCTCACACTCATCATTAGCAAGAAGAACAAAAAAATTAAAGTTCACCACTGTTGAAGAACTTGTACACTAAACCTCAAAAGAAAAACTAAACTAAAAATGAAAAGAAAAAACATTGTTCTTGTCGGGTTGTGCTTGAAGTTTGGTGGTGAGGCATTGGTGTCGTGGAGTTGGGTGCCATTGGAGAATATTTGGAGGGTGTTGATCGATAAAAGGTATGGGTTTTAGTCCTCTTGGTCCCTTCCCTAGAGACCCCTAGGATTCAGTCGAATTCTAATCCGAAAACTAGGAATGTTCCCCGTTGCATGTCCCTGTCACTAGCTCCCATCGAATTTGTAGGTTGGGTATTTTTTGCTGGTAGAATATATGTATGTGATGTATTTTAGTGGTGATTATGTTCAATTATGTATGTTCGGATTTATGTGAGTAATAAGCATGCTTTCCGAAACTATGTGTTAACGTGTGTGTGTGCATTGTGTATGCCGTGACTTTGTTCATGGGTTGAAGTATGTAATATGCATGTTAAATTGTTGTGTTTTGTATGCAATCACTTGAAGTAAATCGTGATGATCATAAGTGGTGTAATGTTGCTGAATTGAGTGAAAATTCTTGATCAAATGTAACCACAAAAATGCACAAAATAAACGTACGAAATGTCCAAAAATATAACGTATAAAATGTTGAGGAGATGGACTGGAAAGTGTGAGCAAATTTCCATATTTGCTGGAATTTGGTTTCGGCTAAGTTACTGGACAAACTGGAGATTTAAAAAAATTATTTTAAATATGTGAGGTCATCAAGGATTGAACCCAAGACCTCACTATGTGAAGGCTGCTGAAAAATTAATATTTAAAGTGAGGTGAGGGGGATTCAAAATGGGGTAAGGCTGGTGAAGAAACAAAGGAAAAAGAGAAAATAAATAAAATGAGGTAAGTGGGGCTCGAACCCACAACCTCTCGTATAGATAAGGAAGTTAGGAGAAAAATTAAATTAAAGAAAAATGAGGTTGTGGGTGATCGATCCCACATCCTCTCGGTCTAAAAGGAAGAATTAAGGAAAGAAAGAGAATAAAAGGAATGTGGGCATGAGGATTCGATCTTAGGTCCCCAAGCCGAGATGTTTAAGATAGTGAAAAAAGAAAGAAAGGAAGTGTAGGTGTGGGGATTCGATCTCGGGTCCCCAAGCCGAAAATTTTAAATAAAAAATTTATAAAAAAAAAGACTAAGTGTTATACAAGGGATTCGAAATAGGGTTCCCTTGCCCAATTCCGTATTGACACATAAGTCTTACGTGATTTAATATTTAATGAATGCTATCTATAGGAATCAAAATTGAGATCTTGGCATACTTACAAGATGCATAAGTCTTGTACCATATAATCTTGGGTAAGTATAAGTCACTTAGACGAATTATGAATGAACCGTCATGTCTTGTACATATGGGTTCATAAGTCCAGAGTACGTTAAATGTAAGTGAACCTAAGATGTATGTGATGAAATGATGTGACCCAAGGAGGGTTAAGTAAGGGTGTGAAACACACTAAAAAGCCAAGTGCATTGGCATATAATGAAATGAACATTCACGTAGAAAGGGGTGAGTAATTATGATGAGCTAATATGCTACAGTTAATGAATGTGGTGACAACATGATAAGAGGCTAATGTGAAAGATGAGATCAATATCAGATGAGCCTAAGTAAGTGTTACCTTTAACGTTCTCACCTAAGACCAGTCTCTAAGAAACACTCTAATGAAAGTATTGAGATTAATACAGACTTAATACTAATAATGTGATGAGAAATCATCTAATGAGCAATGATGCCCTCATGCTAGAAGCCAGCTTCTATGATGTGTGAGATGAATGTAATGGAACTTTATACGGAGCATCGATAGGCTAGCTATGAGTCGCGATTCCTTTTTTTGGGAAGCCAGAGGTTCGTGTAAATCTCATGAGATAAGACTGTTCATTTAGGCGGGTATTGGTCTCCTTATATCTCCTAGTTTTTGAACCTATGCAGCCAACATAGGGATCTAGCAGGGTTCAATTCCCTATATATGCTAGCATGTTTTGGTTTCACTTTAGCCTGTTATTCCACCTCTTTTTGGTGTGGGGTAGACACAGGATTTCATGGAGCTCACATGATCTATGTGGGTTAAAGTTAAAGTTCCCAAAGAAAGAACGAGTCCAGCCTCAGTAATGCATAAAATGAAATGAATGATACCAAAGGTGTTTGGTTAGGATAATCAAGAGGTGATCTAGACTCAAGTAATAACACTAGGTCATTCATGGTCATTGCACAGTGAACCCGATGAGTGTCTTAAACCACATCCTAGGTATAGCTGGTGTTTGCACCAGCCTATGAATGAATGAAACGAATGAAAATGAAGCATGCATGAATGAATGAAGAAGACTCTGTGTTTGCTAAAGAAGGCTTCCTAGTTGAGGTCCCATATGTTGAGACCACATTTTGGGAAGTCCTAATGTTAAGTCCATGATTCCAAGGTCTCATGGCATATGAATGAAAGATAAGTGGTATATCTATGTGCTATATGAAATATGTTTTTTGCTGTGTGCAATATGAAAAGAATGATGATGCATGTTACCCTCATAGTATGACTTTCCTAATCCAATTTGGCAAGTCCAACTGACTGGGCTTTCGTTAGGAGAGAGATTTCCTTAATCATGCATGTCCTTGGTGTGTAATTGCATACACCCATACTTAGTACAAGTGTGTACTAATCCCATAAAATACTCTACTTTTTGGTGCAGGTGCAGGTGGACGCTAGAGCTTACGAGACTACGTTAAAGCTATCCGGACGTGGAGCATTCATCCGGACTTGGTAGGCCCTCATGCTTTCGACGATGCTTATCTTTTATATTCTATCTTAGACGTAGGCATGAGCTAGTGGAGAGTGTTCCACTAGCGTTTCTTTCTTACTTATTTCAGACGTTGCATTGGTGCCATTTTGGCAACTTTATATTTATGCAGTTATGAACTATTTCCTTCATTTGAATATCTCATTATTAGATGATTAAGGTGAACTGATGTGATATACTGCTTTTCTTACAATGAAATCTATGTATACTTCAAAGCAAACAAAAGTTTTAAATTTTCCGCTAAAATTAACCTATACGATGTAATGATGACGTATGTAGGCTTGTCTGCGACCTCTGAGAGGTCAACGACGCCGGTTTCGACTAGGGTCTAGACCTTGTCATGACAATAGTCTGATAAGATCGTCTCATATAAAACCATCTAAAGGAGTACAATATTGGCCTTAGCCATTATAACATCAATATTCCATATAGGATTACAACAATGTATCAAATGATAAAGGAATGAACAATGTCTTTAGATAATACGATTACAAATCTAGAATATGGAAAAGGTAACATACCCGAACATGAGGACTTGGCAACACTTGGAGAAAAGAGTCCAAGTCTTATTCAATCGGCTTCCTAGAAACTCAACGGTCGGAACCTACATAGTTGTAGAAAACATAGAAATATGGGTTTGTACTACCACTTGTACTAACTATGAGTATATGCAAATAAACCATTTGAATATATGCATGAAAAGTAACATTTCTTTAGAATACATTCTAAGTCATTTGGAAAGCCTTTAATGCACATACAAGAGAGCATATACAATACAATAACCACAATAAGATAAAACATGTTCATAACCAAAGACTAGGTAAACATAAAGACATAACAACATTTCCTAATCAATATGTTCATATAAGCATGCTATACAAAACCTTTACCAACAATCCGAATAAAAGCCTACAACATTAATTCTCATGTGAATCCCCATAACCCCACATAATCAAGTAAACGAGATAGGAGATCATAAGTAATGCTTTGATTCATACAACATATCCTCATAAGTAGTCATCACCACATATAGAAATTAAGACCAATAGCATATTCATTAACATAGTCAAAATCATATAAGAGTGTCATCATATAAAGCCAACATTTCATAATATATAATATCATAATACATAGGACCATCTCCTGGGACTCCTTTTAGAGTTAACTTGTGCAATGTCTATATAAAGTCCCATACCCCTACCTATCATAAGTAGACCCCTCAAGTCATCCTAATCAACGTCCATCTTCATTTACATTTAGTCATTCATTTTATTTTCGGGAACAATTGCTTTAATCGACATAGACCACTTGGGCTAAATGTGGAATCCGGTGTCATGAAACCCTACACGAAAAGAAGGTAGTCTACTTGTTAAGGTAGAACCAAAGCATGAACATTGCATTCTAAGTTGATCCACTAGATAGTATTCCTATAAGGGCAACATAGTTCAAGAACTAGGAGAGACATGCTTGAGACCCTGTTTATGCACATTTGCATTGTAATCACTATCTCATGAGAAGCATTGTGAACCTAGCTCCCCACATTAGGAAGGACGTCTCTCATATCTAGTTCGCTTGGTGCTAAGGTAAACTTCCTTTGTCAAATGTCTTTAAGCCATTCTTAATCATCATAATTTAATATAGACCATAGGAGACTAACCCCTTGCATATCATATCATTAACTCATTTGAGATTGCATGAGAATGTCCATTTGTTAAAACCCTTCATTTGATAGGTTAACACACTATCATCATTGTATCATACTAAAGCACATATGTGATTAAGAATAAACCTTATATAATCATACATTAATCATAATCTCATAATTCATATAGTCAAGAAATTTCAGTTACATCCATCATACCATCACCTAATGAATCTAATCATATGTTATACTTCAATTGAACATCATCATCAAGTATAAGTCAATAAAATTGAAGTAAGGATTCATGATTATAAAGACTTACCAATTCACCTTAAAAATCCTTCTTCAATTGTCTAACCATAAAACCAACCATATTCATCCATAAATAGGTGTACTAACATAAAACAATAGTAATCTATACAAGAACTATGTCAATTGTATCATCACTATCCAAATTAACTTGAATTCATAACCTAGGGTTAGGGAAAATAGGGTTCATTATGAATTCTTCAAGAAATAGACCCAATACAAATAATACATGACCCTAGGCAGTCCATAAATGAATTAGAATAGTTAAAACAAGTCTAACAATCAAGACATTCATCAATTTATAAGCAAGCTCCATGATTTGGGGAAATTGGGGAAAAGACATTATCTACATGAAATACCCATCAATCAACATGAATTACTCAACAATATACACTTAAATAGCCAAGGGTATCAAATAGTCATAATCAGTCATTAATTTTAAGTTTAGAAGAAAACTCATTTGTACGAAAAAAACCTTGGAATTGGGTGATTTAGAAATAAACTTTGAAATGACCTCTTGCGGTAAAGAATACCTATAGTGAAGAACACATACCTGAATGAAGCCTTATCCAAAAAATTTGAGTAAGAACCATGGAGACGATGTCTTCTTCTTCAAGCTTCTTTGTTCTTCTGATGGAGGATGAATAAAGAGTGAAAGTAGAGAGAGGTGAGAGTTTTATGGTTTTGATTTGGGGATTTGATTTTATTGAGTAAATGTGAGGTAAAACTTATTGAAAATCAATATATAACCCTCTCATGAAATATCCAAAATACCCCTCACTTAAGTTAAACTTTTAATGAAGTCATACTTGAATTCTAAATTTCATATTTTCGTCGTGGAGAAAGATCTCAATGCGAAGATGTTCCCACAACATTTTGTAAATTAATTTTGGAAACACAAGAGTCTGCTACGTGGACCTAGACTTTTGGTGCTTTTTGGACTTTATTCGCTGGATACAATTCACCATAGTGTAATTGGCTACTTTCTTTTGGCAGCTTGCTTGGCCAAAGGTGGGGTCCCTTCGTGGACCCCTAGGGAGATCCTGCGGGGTTTTACCTTGACTCTTTCACCATATATATATGATTTTATCTATTTAAAGTATGTTTTAAAACTTTTAGACTTCATATGAAACTCCTAGACCTTCACAAAACCTTAAAACATTTTACTACTTCAAGTGCACTAGCTTCCATACGTCTTCGACGTTTCTTGACGTTTTTGTTCAAACACTTCCTATCTAGTTTTAATGCATTAAATTCTGCTAAGAAACAGTGTCTCAAGTCATGGAATTTCAGAGTATTACAATATGTATATGTGTTTAGTAAGTAAGAGGTCTATGTAAACCTCAATATATAAAATTTCTAAAATTTCTACATTTTAACCTATGAAATTTTATGACGAATGCTAAGAGGCTACTGTTAGTCCTCTCTGAGAGCGACGCCTCCGGCTACATCTAGGGGATTCTCCTTCATAGTGAAAAACTTGATATCATAGCATGATGTTGAAATAAGCTTAAGGTTGATGTCTCACTAAATCACGTCTACGTAATGTCTTGTTTATGGGTGTGAATCGCACCACACTAAGGAATGAGAGGCTATGTGATGCTTAGGAATTTTCACTTACTGGTAATTTTGAAAGTCATGCTTATGAGTAGTAACACTATGTTTCCCTTTTTCTTCTAATCATTTTTCTTCTAGATATAGGAAATGACTACTAGAAGGGCTGCTATGAGGAGAGTGGGGGAAGATTTGGCTAATGCGGGAGTTCCTCCCCAAGACAACCAAGTCCATCCACAAGATAATCAAGTCACTCCAAAAGTTCAAGCTCTGGTCAGTCCTCCACCTCTGACGGATGGAGAAATAAGGTAGGCATTTCTATGCTTGGCCAAAACCAAGACTACCCAAAATCAAGCGGTAGCCACTGAAGCACAGCCCATGACGATTCAAGACAATCGCAAGGTTGGACCTCGTGTTAAACAAAATGCTAGTACCATAGGTTCCCGCTTGAGGGACTTCACTAGTATGAACCCTCCTATGTTCTATGGGTCAAAAAGTGAATGAAGATCACCAAGACATCATTTATAAGTTCTACAAGATTTTTTATTCCATGGAGTTGACTTCAAATGAAAAACTGAGACAGGTTATTATCAGCTCGAGGATGTAGTGCAAACATGGTAAACCCAATGGAGAGATAATAGGGCCTTTTGAGCGGTTCGTATAACTTGGGAGGTGTTTAGAAGAGGTTTCGTTGATCGATTCCTTCCTAGAGAGAAATGGGAGGGAAAAGTGAATGACTTCGTCAACCTTCGTCATAGAGGTATGAGTGTGTAAGAGTACTCCTTGAATTTTAGTAAATTTTCCAAATATACTCCTTCCTTGGTATCGAATCCTTGGGATAATATGAGTCATTTTGTGACGGGATTATTCAATTACTTACTTGAAGAGTGTCATTCGGCGATGCTACATGACAATATGGATATCTCTCGGTTATTGGTTCATGCACAACAAGTTGAAGAGACTAGACTCAAGAGGTAGAATAGGGTGTTTAAGAGGGCCATGTCTTATGAAAGAGGTACTTCCAAGGGTAGGATTGAGATTCAAGACAAGCCTAGGTTCAAGAAAAGGGTTTCTAACAAATCTCCGACCAATTTATGAAGGCAAATAAGGATAGGGTGTCTAACCCTAGATCTGAAAAGGGAATGAGTGGAAATTCACCAAGTTACAAAGATACTTGTGCAAAGTGTAAGTTTCATTGGGGTGAATGCTTGGTTGGAACGGGAAATTTCTTTGGTTGTGGAAAAGAGGGCCATAAGGTTAGGGATTGCTGTAATATGAGGAGTCTAAAGAAGGGGAGTGGTCCAGTTTAAGAAATAGGTACTAGTTTTGAAGCTCCAAAGAGGAAACAATTTTATGCACTCCGCTCTAGGGGTGAGAAAGAAGATTCTCCAAAGGTGGTCACCGATATGTTACAAGTCTTCTCTATTGATGTTTATGCTTTAAATGATCCCGGTGCTACCCTGCCATTTTAACTCCTCTAGTAGCTAAAAAGTTTGATGTTCTACCTGTTATTTTGATTGAACCACTTTAAGTTACAACCCCGGTGGGTTACTCCGTTGTGTCTAGAAGAGTCTTTAGGAGTTTTCCTATATCTTTTCCCCATAGAGTTACATGGGCGGATTTGGTAAAGCTAGATATGGTTGATTTTGATGTTATTTGGGAATGGATTGGTTGCATGCTTACTTCGCTTCTATTGATTTTCGAACAAGATGGTTAAGTTAAATTTTCCTAATGTACCCGTCGTAGAGTAGAAGGGGGTAACTTAATTCCTAGAGGTCGTATCATCACTTCGATAAAAGCTTGTAAAATGATCTCTTAAGGGTGTCTTTACCATATTGTAAGAGTTAAATATCTTGAGTTCGAAATTCCTGCTATAGAGTTGTTCCACGTAGTGAAGGACTTTCTAGAAGTCTTTCCGCATAACTTGGCAGAAATTACTCCCGAAAGGGAAATTGACTTTGGTATTGACTTGTTACCTGATATACATTTTAATCACTCATTACCGGATGGATTCTTTGGAGTTTAAAGAGATAAAGCTTCAACTCAAAGACTTAATATATAAGGGTTTCATTCAACTTAGTATTTCACCATGGTAAACTCTGGTGTTTTCTATTAATAGGAAGGATGGGTCCCTTCCAATGTTCATTTACTATCGTCAACTCAATAAGGTCACCATAAAGAAAAAGTATTCTCTCCCTCGTATTGACAACTTGTTTAATTAACTTTAAGGGGCAAACTACTTTTCTAAGATTGACCTTGGGTAGGGGTATCACAAACTTTGGGTTAGAGGTGAGGATGTACCTAAGATGGAATTTTGAACTAGGTATGGTCATTATGAGTTTCTAGTAATGTCCTTTGCTCTCACTAATGCCCCAGCGGCTTTTACGGACCTTATGAATAGGGTGTTTCGAAATTAGCTACATTTATTTGTGATTGTCTTCATTGACGACATCTTGGTATATTTAAAAATGTGGGTGAACATATGGACCACTTGAGAATGGTATTGCAAATCCATAAGGAACACCAACTATTTGCCAACTGTAGAAGGTGTGAGTTTTGGTTTAGATCGGTGTCTTTTCTTGTTAATATTATCTCAAGTAAGGGTATAGAGGTCGATCCAAGAATAACCGGGGTGGTTAAGAATTGGCCTAAACCATTGACTGCAACCGACGTAAGAACTTTCTTGGTTCTAGCCAGGTACTGTAGAAGGTTTATTGATGGGTTAGCGTCCATTTCTTCTACCTTGACCAAAAAAATTATTAAATTTGAGTGGTCGGAGGAATATGAAAGACGTTCCAAAATTTGAAAGATAGGCTCACCTCCGCTCTTGTGTTGACTTTACCGGTAGGTATGAAGGGTTTTGTGGTATATTGTGGTGCATTCCGAGTGGGTTTGGGTTGTGTCGTTATGGAACATTGTAAGGTAGTAGCCTATGACTCTATACAACTCAAGGTGCATGAGAAAAATTACCAAACTCACTATCTTGACTTAGCGTCCGTAGTGTTTTCTTTAAAAATATGGAGGCATTACTTTTATGGGGTTCATGTGGATCTGTATGCCGAATATAAAAGTCTTCAATACGTGTTCACTCTAAAGGGGTTGAATCTCCAGAAAAAAAAGGTTGTTGGAATTATTGAAAGAATCCGTCATGAGTGTTCTGTACCACTCCGGCAAGGCCATTAAGGTTGAGGATCTCTAAGTTGTATGAGCATGAGGAGTGTGTCTTATGTATAAGAAGGGAAGAAGATCTAGTGAAAGAGATTCATAGGTTGACTTGATTTGGCATTCGGTTGAAAGATTCCCCAAATGGTGGTTTCATAGCTCAAAATAACTCCGACTCATCTTTAGTGGTCGGGGTAAAGTCAAAGCAACATCTTGATCCACTATTGATGGAGTTAAAGAAATTGGTACTTAGAAAGTTCAATGAGTAATTCTCCAAGAGGGGGATGGTGTGCTAAGGTACTAAGGTAGATTGTTTTCATGACCAACGAGCACACCCTAGAAGATAGGTCATCCTTTGAGTCATGGCACAGCGTACTTGACCTCTCAGAAGTCTTGTACATGCCCTTTGTAACACCTCGTAAATTCCATGACCTATACTATAGCCTTATATGTTGAAAAATTATGATATAAGACCTAAATAAGTTTAAATAACTTGTTTGAGAAGTTTTGGAGCCATAGCATTAAAGAAAAGCTTTAACTTTCGGAAATTAGCAAAAAATTAATTAGTTGACGTTCCTAGGTTTGGTGAATGTTTCGGAGTGTCATATGGAGTCCAAAACCTGTAAAATGACTTTAAATTTGTAAACCTAGTATATAGGGTGAAAACGTTATGGTCCGACCACCCAAGGATCACCTAATGGGTCCCGTAAAGATCCCACATTGGACTAAGAAAGATGCCAAGAGGCAACAACTTTTGTTCATGGACGGAACAAGTCCGTGTCGCAAACAAGGTTCACCCAAGAGCAAAAGTGAAGCTCGAGTTGTGGGAAGGTCGCGGACTCCACTGTCTCAAAAAATAATTTTTAAAATCTTGCAAGAACAGCTCCGAGACGCGGACTTGTTCTCCGACGAAAAATCTAAAAATAGAATTTGAGTTTTACTTCATTAAAGGGTCAAATTAAGTGAGAGGTCATTTGGTTATTTTATGTGGGCCTATATATTGAGTTCATATCAGTTTTTTCTCACATTTACTCACTCAAAACAAATCCCCAAACAAAAACCCAATTGCTCTCACTTATCTCTACTTTCTCTCTCTATTCAACCTCCATTGAAGATGCTTTGAAGCTTGAAGAAGAAGACCAAATCCCTCATGTTTATACTCAATTTCATGGTGATTCTTAAATAAGGTATGGTTTCTTTCATTCTCGAGATTCCTTTCCCAAGAGGTCCTTCAAAAGATGATTTCTAAAATCCCCCAAAACAAGGGTTTTTCTCCTCACGTGGGTCTTCTTTAAAAAACAAAATTGTGAATCAATTGTGATGAATTATGATGAATTAATGTTTTTAAGTGTGAATTAAGGTCTAATTGATGAATTCCTCTGAGTTTTCTCTTGACCCATGTCTTTCCCCCAAATCCCTAATTTATTGGACTGGTTAAGGTGAATTAACGAAGATGGTGAACATGCCACTTATTTACTTTGATTTTAGTTATGTTAATACTTCATGAATTTCCCTATTTGATATGTTGGTTTGGAGTTCTTGGTTGTTGAAGTATGAATTCCTAAGAAGGGCAATGAGGTATGATCTTGATTCTCCTTTGATCTTAATTATGCAAGGTAAAATCTACTTATGTGGCGGTTATGATATAGCTAATTATGTTGTTGTGATGTTGGTGATAAGAATCCCTCATACCTAACCCTAGATTCATAAATTTTCTATGAAGTTTGTAATTATATTATGATGTGATTATTATATGACTGAATGTAGTCTCTCATGATGATGATAATGTATTTAAACTGAAAGGATAGTTCTCACTTGTGATCACCTATGAGCTATTATGATAGGATGTTTACAGAAAGGTCTTGTAGAGACTAATGTGTACTTGTATGATGTCATAAGATGATCACTAAAGGGAATAATTGCTTAGCATAGAAAGGGCATGTAAATGAGATGCAGGTCTCACGTTCGTATGTCCGGCCTACCACATGGGTTCCTCACGTTAGTAAGTCCGGATTCCCTAATTATGTTTTCTCTCATGAAATGGAAACCTCCACATTAGTAAGTCATGGTTTCTAGAAACAATATCCTTGACCCTTAACTATGTTCCCACATAGTACTCAAGATTAGAGGATCCACATAGATAGCTACGTACGAATGGATACACCTTAGGCCACTTTTAACCCTCTCTTTTCGGTGTGGGAGAATAACACCGGATTACATGTAGCTCACATGGTCTCATGTTGGTTATTGAAATTCTTACCTAACATAAAAGTAAAGGAATGAGTTAAGTATGTGAACTCTCATGAGGGTTTTCTTGAAGGCTTCTACATAGGTTAAGGGAGGGTATGGGTCTTCTCTTACTTATTGCACATGTGGGGTCCTATAAGATGATTCTAGTAGTGTTTTTTTATGATTATAATAATTATTATGATTATGTTGATAAGTATTGATATATGAAGCATGTTATATATATGAGAATATGTTGTAAATATGAAAGGGTTTTCTTAATGTGATAGTTATCCTTGGATAGGGTTATAGGGCTTTATTCTTGGCATTGCATAAGTGTTGCTTGAGATACTTGTAGGTTGATATGATTATGATGTTCCTTACATGTGGATATTTAATTCTTATTAATTCTGCATAGTTTTTACTAAATGGTGACTTATCTCATGCATTAACGATTTTTACCCATAGGGACCATACTTAGTACATGTGTTTTGTACTAACCCATATCTCTTCCCTTTTCTTAAACATTGTAGGTTCGGTACGTTGAGGTATCATTGAGGCTAAAGCAAGAAGGCTTGGAGTAGACTCTCCAAGTTTTGGTATGCCCTCTAGTTCGAGGATTCTACACACACTCTATCTTAGTAGTACTTGTATTGTCTAATACACACTCTATCCTCCTCAAGTGCAAGCTGTAACAAATGATCAAGTTCTGGTGCATCCTCCAGCTATGATGGATCATGAGGTGAGGGCAGCTCTGTTCCAAATGGCCCAAGCCATCACCACCCAAGCTCAAGCAATCACGACACAAGCTAACAAAGAGGTTATTCCTCGAGATAACACACATGCTAGTACTATGGCTAGCCGTTTGAGAGATTTTACGACGATGAATCCTCCCAAGTACTTTGAATCAAAAGTTGATGAAGACCACCAAGATTCCTTGATGAGGTCAACAAGATTTTATTTTCTATGGGGGTGAGTACTATTGAGAAGGCTTAACTTGCTTCTTATCAACTCAAGGACATGGCTCAGACATGGTACAATCAGAGGAATGATAGTAGGGCTTTAGGAGGTGGTCCCGTAACTTGGGAGATCTTCAAAAAGGCCTTTCTTGAAAGATTCTTTCCAAGTGAACAAAGAGAAGCTAAGGTAGACGAGTTCATCAACCTTCGTCAAGGAGGTATGAGTGTTAAGGAATACTCCTTGAAGTTCATTAAGCTGTACAAATATTCTTTTTCTTTTGTTTCTAATGCTAGGGATGAAATGAGCCATTGTGTAATGGGTGTGTCCAAAGAGCTTGAAGAAGAATGTCGTGCAGCCATGCTTCATGACAATATGGATCTTTCTAGGTTGATGATTCATGCTCAACGGGTTGAGGAAAGTCGTCTAAGGAAGAGGAATAGGGAATCTAAGAAGGAAAAGTCTTTTCAGAGTGGTTATTCTAAGAGGAGGCTTGATGCTCAAGACAATCCTAAGTTCAAGAAGAGGTTTTCAAACCAATTTCCTTCAAATATCTCCAAGAATCAAAATGATAGAGGTTCTAATCCTAAACTTCAAAAAGGGAGAAATGTTAATCCACCAAGAGAAAGACTAACTTGTATCAAGTGTGCTAAGAAACATGTGGGTTAATGCCTTGTTGGAAATTAATAGTTTTTATAGTTGTGGCAAAGGTGGCCATATGGTGATAGATTGTCCTTATGTGAGAAGTCAAGGTAAGGGGAATATCCAAGCTCAACCAAGCGGTCCTAGTTCTGAAGCTCCAAAGAAACCGTCTCATGCACTCAAGGCTAAGGGTAAACACGAAAGCTCTCGCGACGTTGTGAAGGGTATGTTACAAGTTCTCTTTGTTAATTTTTATGATTTGCTTGACCAAGGTGCTACCCTTTCTTTTGTTACACGTTTTGTAGCTAGAAAGTTTTATGTACTTCTTGATGTTTTGATTGAATCCTTTTCGTTTTGTACCCCAATGGGTCACTCTGTAATTGCAAAAAGAGTATAGGAAATGTCCTGTAATACTGCCCAATAGAGTTACTCTTGTTGATTTAGTAGAAGTTGACATGTTTGATTTTGATACCATCTTGGGTATAGATTCTCTTCATGATTGTTTTGCTTCCATAGATTGTAGAACAAGGGTAGTGAAGTTTCAATTCCCAATGAACCCTTTTTAGAGTGGAAGGGGAGAAATTCTATGCCAAGGGGTCAAATTATTTCTTGCTTGAAAGCTAATAAGATGATAGCCAAGGGTTGTCTATATCATGTGGTGATAATTAAGGACCTAGAATGTGAAACTCCTTCTATTGAGTCAGTCCCATTAGTGAGAGAATTCCACGAGGTTTTTTTTAATTACCTTACAAGAGTTTCTCCCGAACTGGAAATTTACTTTGGCATTGACTTATTACCGGATACGAATCCCATTTGAATTCCTACATATAGGATGGCTCTGGCTGAATTTAAACAGTTGAAGCTCCAACTCAAAGAATTACTAGAAAAGGGTTTCATTCAACCTAGTATTTCTCCATGGGGTGCTCTACTCTTGTTTGTGAAGAAGGATGGGTCCCTTAGAATGTGCATTGATTATCACCAACTTAATATGGTCACCATAAAGAACAAGTATCCTCTCCCTCAGATTAATTATCTCTTTGATCCACTCCAAGGCGCTAGCTACTTTTCCAAGATTGACTTAAGGTCGGGATATCACCAACTAAGGGTGAGAGGTAAAGATGTTCCTAAAATAACTTTTTGAACTAGATATGGTCACTATGAGCTTCTAGTTATGTCTTTTGGGTTAACAAATGCCCCGCCGACTTTTATGGACCTAATGAATAAATTTTTCCTAGATTACGTCAACTCATTTGTGATTGTGTTCATTGATGATATTTTGATTTACTCCAAGAATGAAAATGAACATGAGAGTCATATGAGGTTAACCTTGCAAGTCCTCAAAGAACACCAACTTTATGCCAAATTTAGCAAGTGTGGATTTTTGTTAAGGTCAATTGCTTTTCTTGGCCATATTATCTCTGGTGATGGTAGAGGTTGATCAGAAAAAGACGGATGTGGTCAGAACTTGACCTATACCTTTGACTCCCACTAATATAAGGAGTTTCTTGGGTCTATCCGTGTATTATATAAGGTTTGTTGATGGATCTTTGTCCATTGCTTCTCCTTTGACAGCTTTGACCCAAAAGAAGGTGAAGTTTGAGTTGTCGGAAGTTTGTGAGAAAGGCTTTCAAGAGTTGAAAGATAAGCTTATCTTTGCTCCGGTGTTGACCTTACCGGAGGGTAATGAAGGCTTGTAGTAAATTTTAATTCTTGCCCAGTGGAATTGGGATGTGTCCTCATGCAGCATGGTAAGGTGATAGCTTATGCTTCTAGGCAACTTAATGTTCATGAGAAGAATTACCTATCTCATGACCTTGAGTTAGCCGCTATAGTTTTTGCCTTGAAAATATAGAGACACTCCTTGTATGGTGTGCATGTTAATGTGTTTACTGAACATAAAAGTCTTCAATACGTGTTTACACAAAAGGAGTTAAATCTCCGACAGAGAATAAGGTTAGAATTGTTTAAAGATTAAGACATGAGTGTCCTTTACCACCCCGTCAAAGCCAATGCGGCTGCGGATGCTTTAAGTTATATGTCTATGGGTATTGTGTCTCATGTGGAAGAAGAGAATAAAGAACTTGTGAAAGATGTTCATAGGTTGGCTCGCTTAGGTGTGCGGTTAAAAGATTGTCCAATTGGTGGTTTTTTGGTCCATCATAACTATGAATCGTCATTAGTTTTTGAGTTGAAATCTAAGCAACACCTTGATCCTCTATGGATGGAGTTGAAGGAATCAGTACTTAGTAAGCTCAATGAGTCATTCTCCAAAGGGGGATGGTTTTCTTAGGTATCAAGGGAGATTATGTGTACTCGATGTTAAGGATTTGAGAAATCAGATTCTAGAAGAAGCCCATGGTTCTCGCTATCTATACATCCGGGTGCCACCAAAATGTATCATGACCTTAGAAAGGTCTATTGGTGGGACGGTTTAAAAAGTACATAGAAGAGTTTGTTGCTAACTGTTCAAACTGCCAACAAATTAAAGTTGAGTATCATATCGTATAGAGGTGCCCAATTCAGTTCTTGTTTTTGGAAATCTTTCAAAAAGGGTTTAGGTACTCAAGTGAAACTTAGTACCGCTTTGCATCCTCAGACGGATGGTCAAGCTGAACATACTATTCATACCCTTGAGGACATGTGAAGAGCCTGTGTAATTCATTTCAAGGGAAGTTGGGATGATAACTTATCTTTGATTGAGTTCTCTTACAACAATAGATATAACTCGAGCATCTCCATGGCACCTTTCGAAGCTCTTTATGGTAGAAGGTGTATATCTCCGATTGGATGGTTTGAGGTTTGTGAATCCTCACTCCTTGGTCCAGAGATTATCTATGAGGCTATATAGACAGTTTGAATCATAAGATATATATTGAAGACAGCCTATAGTCAGCAAAAGTCTTATGCCGACAATACAATAAGAGATCTTGAGTTCGAAATAGGTGATCATATCTACGTGAAGATTTCACCTATTAAAGGGGAAGTTAAGTACCCGGTATGTTGGTCCTTGTGAGGTTTTACAACGAATTTCAAAGGTTTCCTATAAGTTGAAACTACCTAGTGAACTAGCTTCGGTTCATCCAATGTTTTATGTTTCTTTGCTCAAGAAATGCATAGGCGACCCGGTATATTCTGCCTATTGAAGGTTTAGTAGTGGATGAGAACCTCTCCTATAAAGTGGTTCCAGTTGAGATCCTAGATCGCCAAGTCAAGAAGTTGATAAATAGGGAGGTTGCATCTGTAACTGTTCTATGGAGGAACCATCTTGTAGAGGGTGCACATTGGGAGGTTGAAGCCGACATGAAGTCCCGCTACCCTCATCTCTTTAAAACTTAAGATTAGATATTCATCTTAATAGAGAAAGTAATGCCTAATCACG
The DNA here is from genome assembly GCA_016801875.1 of Solanum sitiens. Taxonomy (NCBI): domain Eukaryota; kingdom Viridiplantae; phylum Streptophyta; class Magnoliopsida; order Solanales; family Solanaceae; genus Solanum; species Solanum sitiens. The sequence continues at coordinate 1,534,812 of JABWTJ010000329.1, forward strand.
AAATTAACTTGTTTTCTAAATAGGTGCATGTTTGGTGAAAGTTGTACCAACTAGAGTTTTAACAAAATGCCTTCATACTATATCCTTGCACATATGCGAAATATGTATGCATGTGTTTTCTTGAGGTATTTGTTGTTTTTTGTTGTCTTGAGAATAACGATATCATGGTAACTCTTTCATGCATTTTGAGCTTATTGTAAGGTTGAGAAGGAAATTCCTCACTATGTGTTATGAATATGGAGTTCTTATATGTTGTGTATCATGAATTGAGTGCTATGTGTAATGTTATGGTATGTGTTGTGTGGAGTTGTGATATACTCCTATGAGTTGTGACTCATTATGATTTTCTGTTGTTGATTCGTTGGGCTGCTAGTATTGAGTCTATTCTTACCCTCCAAAAGATTTTAGTGTCATTCGGGGACGAATGTTCCTAAGGGCGGATAATGTTACACTCCACAAATACCATGACTTAGACTTGAGCTTAATGTATTTAATAATGTTTAAAATGATTTTTACATACCTATATTAATATAATAAACTCATTTGGAAAAGGTTAGAGCAAAAACGACAAAGAAAGACCTTGACGTCAGAAAACTAGCTAATTTGAACTAGTTGACGTCCCTATGTTTGTATAAGTTTTCGAAGTGTCAAATGAAGTCCAAAACTTCTAAAGAGACCTTGTATATGTAGTATGTATTACAAAGTGTCCAAACGTCTGGTAATCAAACCCCAAGGACCACCCAAAGGGTCCTTGGGGAGGACAAAAACATGAGTGGGCAGGCTGCCTGGCAGCCTGTGAACACGTAGAATTGGAGGAACAGGTCGCGACGTGCGTTCCTCATGAGGTGTTGTGCCTCAAGATGTGAGGTGAAGACTTGCAACGCGAGGCAGACAAGAACCTCACTGCCTCAACCTAAAATTATTTTAAAAAAGGGATTTGGCCTCGCGACACGCAGCCACTTTCCAGAGTCGTTAAAGTCGTATTTATGTAATTTAACTTCTTAAAAAGTCCCATTTAATGGAGGGTCTTTTGGGAAATTCATAGGACGAATATCTATGGGTATTAGGTTAGCTGTAGACCACTTTTACATATCCAAATCAGATTCACACAAGGTTTCTCTCATCTCTCAAGTTTCGCTCTCTTTTCCATAACCCCATTGAAGAACAAGAAGAGCTTACGGAAGAAGATGAAGACTTCAAGCTTTTCATTCCATTTTCGTGGATTATTCATTTATAAGGTATGGTTTTTTCACACTTGAGATCCCTTTCCCCAATAGGTCCTTTCAAAGATAAGTTTTCAAGATATCCAATTCTAGGGTTTTTACTCTACTATGATTTTTGATGAAAAGCAATAGTTTTCTATGCTTAATTATGCATGGTTGTTGATTGTTTGACTTGTAATGATAGATTTTCTTGTAAACAATGTTCATTATTAATTATATGTTTTCGAATGGGTTATACCTACTACTTGATAATATGAAAACGTTGAGATGGGAATTAAGACATGAATGAACCCTTAAATGACCACTTCCCTTATCCTACATTATGTATTGGTATTGTACATGATTTAAAGAGTTGTTCTTGATTATGATATTGAGTATTTCACTATGTTGTGGTTATGAATGTTGTAAGTTGAACTAAGTTCTTGAATAAGGTTCTTGGAAGCAAGAGGTAAGTCTTATGATGTTGTGATTACTCTCCAATTTTTATGTTAGCCTATAAATCATGATGCTATGTTATGGGAGTATGTATGATGTTTCTATGTTTATATGTTGGGCTATGAACATGTTTCTTGTGAGATAATGATAAGAACACGATAAATGATAATTAGGATATTCGCTAGTATGCTTTACAAAAGATTACTATGTTATATTAATCTCACAAACGAAGGGTTATAATGAAAGGAAATTCTCATATAATCCTAAATAGTTGATGATCATGTTTATACAAGAAGCTAATCTTTTATGATCTATGATAAGTTTATGATAAAAGACAACTTAAAGGTTATTCAAGAAAGGGATTTAACCTACCGATGAACTAGATATGAGAGGTGTACCTTCCCTAGTTTGAAGGTAGGTTCACAATGACTCTCATGAGATACAGGCTGCCATGTAATGTGTAACTATGGGTCTTTAATATATCTCCTCGTTCTTGAACTATGTTGCCACCATAGGATAATAACTAGTGGATCCACCTAGAAATCTATGTCATCTTAGGTTCTACTTTGGCCGGTAGACAACCTTCATTCGATGTGGGGTTTTATGACACCGGATTCCGTGTTTAGATCACATGGTCTGTTTGGTTAAGGAGAATGTTCTCTCATGTAAAATGAAAGACAAGTAAATTAGCGTTGACTAGGGTGACTTTAAGATTCTACTTAGTATAGGTAGGGGTATGGACTCTACTTAGACATTGTTCTTATGTAATATGTTAACATGAAAGATATATGTCTATGATACATGATGTTACTCTTATATGATATTGGTCATTATGATGAATATGTTATTGGTTTATATTATTATATGAAGTGATAACTACTTACGTACAAGTTATATAAATCAAAGCTTTACTCATGGTCTCATATCTTTTTTACTTGGTTGTGTGGGGTTATAGGGCTTCACATGACCATTGCACTTGTAAGTTGGGGATGGAATCATTGGTAAGTGACTTGTATGTTATATTCTATGATATTTTGAATATGAAATGTTAACATGACTCTATGATAATATGTATTTGATTATGATCATGATTTAAGTTAATGAAATCTTTACTTGTAAATGTTCTATGGTATGTGCATTGAAGACATTCATATGACTTAGCACGCTTTCTAAAGAAATGATAAATGATCTTTTTTCATACATGTCCTTATATGTTATGTGTATATACCCATAATTAGTAAATGTGGCGTACTAACCCAATTACTTTATATTACTACAACTGTAGGTTCCGGCCATTGAAGTTTATGGAGGTCGATTTGAAGAAGTTTGGAACACTTTCTCCAAGTCTTGGTAGGTACTAAATGTTCAGGGATTTTTAGTAGTTTTAATAATACGTTATTTTCATTATGTTCTTTGGATTCATTTGTGCTAAGACCTATAAGGCAAAATTACTATTTATTGGCTAAGTCCAGATTTGTACTCTTAGATGATTTTTATATATGTGAGACTAGTTTTAGAATATCGTATGTTATTATGAATGTTAAGTATGAAGTCTAAGTATACTTCACATAAGTATGTAAAAGTTTTAAATTTTCTGCAATTTTTAGTGATCACATGTTATGACAAATGCTAAGGGGTTGTTTGAGTCCTCTGAGAGGACGACAACGCCGGTCACATCTGGGGTATGCTCTATGGATGGGAAAGATCATCGGACGTGGTCACCGGTATGTTAAAATTATTTTCCTTTGATATATATGTGTTGTTGGATCAGTGAGCTACATTGTCATTTCTGAGTCCTTTTGTAGCCATGAAGTATGATATACTACCTGACATATTAGACGAACCTTTTTCGGTTTCTACCCCAGTGAGTAATTTCGTGGTGGTTAATAGAGTCTATGGAGGTTGTACAATTTCCTTGCCCAATAGAGTTACATTAGTTGACTTGATAGAACTTGATATGCTTGATTTTGACGTCATATTGGGAACGTATTGGTTGAATGCTTTCTTTGCTCTATTGTTTGTAGGACAAGGGTAGTAAAATTTCAATTTCCAAATGAACACATTTTTTAGTGGAAGTGAGGAAACTGAAATCCTAGGGGTAAGATCATCTCCTGTCTAAAATCTTTCAAATTGATTGCAAATGGTTGTCTCTACCACATAGTGAGAGTTAAGGATCTTGAATCCGATGTCCCTTCCATAAAGTCGGTACCCGTATTGAGGGATTTTCCAGAGGTATTTCCCGATGATCTTCGCTAATTCCTCCAAAACAGGAGATTGACTTCGGCATAGACTTATTGCCACTGACACAACCTATTTCCTTCCCTCCTTATTGGATGGCCCTGGCCGAGTTGAAATAACCAAAGGCCCAACTCAATGATTTGATAGATAAAGGGTTTATTCACCCAAGCAAATCTACATGGGTTGCCCTGTTATTGTTTGTGAAGAAGAAGAATGGGTCCTTGAGAATGTGTATCGATTATCATCAATTGAACAAAGTTACTATAAAGAATAAGTACCCGCTCCCTATGATTGATGACTTATTTGATAAAATCCAAGGTGCAACATTTCAAGTTATTCACAATGAAAATGCTCACTAGATCACTAATGTAACTTTAAGCAACCTTGAATGATAGCATGATAATATTAAAGAAAAAACCCTTTAAAACTCATTTTACAACATAAACATAACTTTATAAAATTCACAGTGCAAGGAATCAATGAAATTCAATTTCAACAAAACACCAATATAAAATGCAACATGCAACATGCTTCTATGACATTCTATCTGTCAAGCTTGAATAGAATAGAGGAGAAGGGAAAAAAAATCACAACTCCACAACTCACCATACTCCCCAACTTAAAAGGAACCCATTACAACACAACAGAGAAAACTATAACTTACCGGAATCATCATCCTCATCTAGCATTGTTACTTTGGCTCAGAGAGCATAGAAGTAATCTTTCATGATCGGGGAGCACCCCTATAAGTAACATGGCGTACTTGACCTCTCGGAGGTCTTATACAAGCCCGTAGTTTGGCAAGAAATAAGCACTTTAATAATATAATTCAAGTGTACCATCTTCTTTCTCATTTGGATGAAAAGTTGAAGAAGGAAAAGGAAACAACGGAGGAATCTGAATCGGACCTAAATGCATCATTGGTCACATTTTCATAGATAACTTTAGCGGCAAATTTAAAAAAGTTCATAGCACATCATCTGCTAGAAACATCACTTTATATATATATAAAAAATATGTCTTAATACATATTTAGACTCGAATTATATATTGCCATCTTAGACTCAACTACTTAGAATAGATTAGGGACACGGATCTTTAACATCATAACATAATATTTAATCTATTAAGATACATTGAATATAAACTTGACATAGGAAATCGTTGGAACATAAGGATTCCTTCTGTTGAGCTTGGGAATCACATATCAAGCTCTTCCCCTTAGATACATCCTTTAAGCATCCATAACCTACACATTCTGTAAAAAGCTAGAGAAAAATGGTGTTAGTATAAGAATTCACTAAGTATAGCAACCATGCAAAAACATGTGTTTAAAAAGGGACATTTTACTTGAAACCATGCATCACACCTTTTTGTGAATGCTTAATAAATTTTGATATAATAAGCATTATACAATTCACATACTTCATATAGGCATATTCAATGGTCACAAATCATATTAAACCACACATTGCATTTAAGGTATATAAGTCACCCCGTTACAATAAGCACCTTTACAATTACAGTGAGCATATTTTAGGTTTACACTAAACTCTCTCCTTTTACTTTAACTCCTTATCTTCTGTAGTATTCCTCTAGTGATGCTTGGTTCAATGTATAGACAATGTCCCATAACACTATCCAAACTCAACCATCACTTTAAGGCCACCAGGGAATCATGCATACAACCTTCATTAACCGAACACATGCATTCATAGAAGTATTTCATATAATAAGATACCTATCTCACATTTGACCCAACATACTTTAGGGACCACATAGATGGACTCATTACAAGACCGTATACAAATCAAGACTTCAAAAATAATCATAGCGACGCAATAGTCACATTAACATACTTTGACTTCACCTCATAAGAACCACATAGAACCCTACTCATAATCCCTTCCTAAGTCTACTTGTGCAATGTACATGTGAAGTCCCATGTGAAAGGAAAATGGTCCACTTAGCCAAAGTGGAACATTAACACATGCTAGAATATTAGGTGATATCACTTAGTAGATGCTATGTGGCAGGCATAATTTATGGAGATTGAGGGTCGTCTTGGAAATATCACTCTATGCCCTTGTTGGGCTATGAGGATATACAACCCGTGAGGACTATGGTGAACCCTACCTTTCCTCCTTGGGAAGGTGCCACCGCCTCATCTACAAGTTCACTCGGTGCTAATCTAAGTTCCCTTTTTTGAAAAGACATTATTACATTACTTTATAAAATATAGTCTTAGACGAGTTAACCACTCGTATGCTTAGCTCATAGGTTATAAATGAGAGTTCATCAACCTATGTCATGTGAGAAACCCTTTCACATGGACATAGCATATTCAAGTACCATCTAGTTTAGGATACACTTGGGAACACCTTCCAAGAGCCCCTCTATTGACTAGATTATAAACATGTGTATATATACATGTGAGCAAACCTTTCACATGACACCTTTAGACCACACATATACATACTTTACTTTATTCATCATATAAGCCATGTTCATCACTTAACCATACATTCATATTTGCAAACATAGATAATCATCTAGGAACTGCCCTATCAAGGCACACATATACTCATCCATACTAGTACACCTATCAAGTCATCATAATTAAGAGTTACAATACATACTTCTTGGACATATATTTTACATGCATAGTAGTGGACATAAGTGAATATGAGAATTATCCATTCATTAGACACCATGAACCTATACTACTTTTAAGCATGCATGAGGGGTGTGTGTGTACACTGGACAACATGATCACATAATGTCAACAATACTAACATTAAGGAAGCAACCTTATAAAGATCAAAACATATTCAATTCCCTTAAACAATAGACAACTCATATATAGAGTAATATGAACTATATACCACACCAAACATCATAGCATAGGATGTAAGGCATATTCATCATTTACATCTATGACTCCTAATCATGCTCAAGAACACATATTCATATAGGGGTACATATGTAGGGATGATACTATACAAGAGAATTCAAACATCAACATGTAAACCACACGTAGTCCTAACATACTCGTTTGAATGTAGAGGAAACATCATCAATATAACCTAGATCATAACTAGCATTGGAGACTAGGTATAATAATTCACATTGTGTGATCATTATAACCACACTTTCAAGATACAATTTCCTTCAAGGACACGATCAGAACACATAATAGCTTAACAATAAGGTAAACACCGCCAACATAAGTAGACCATACCACACAATGCCATACAAGGCTACATCGACTAGAAATTATATAAGAGTAGAGAGAATAAGGCCAACTTACAGTTTCTCCACGGTTTGATCATCATTGATGAATTCCAATAATTCAACATCAATACATGTATAAAGCATTAGCTAAATGTACAATTACATAAACGAAACCATATTTCAAACATCATAGTTTTCAAGACCACATTAGGTACAATACTTCATATAGTCTATAGAAAGTAGATGAATATGATCAATTTACCCAATCCCTACACCTTGATCATCAATGATCACTCATTCAAAAATTTAAATCCAATTAACATGATAAAAAATAGTAATAAGTAATTCAACATAATTGAAAATTAATTAAATCAACATAGAGTCAAGATCACAAGACCCACATTATAAGCCAATTTGAAAATTTAGGAGGATCATGGGTACATCATAAAAGTGGATTGAAATTCATCTGAAAATCAATACGATAACATCAATTAATCGTGAGAAAGCCTTTGAAAACGTTTTGAGAAAGAACCCACGGCTAGATTGGAATTTGGGACTTTTGGTCTTTGAATCATATTTGAAAATCCTTTATTGACTCCTTAGATGAATGGATAACTAAGGATAAAGGATCACCATACATAATTTATTGAAGACCCATGAATAAATTTTATAAGAAACCATGAAAATCCACCCCATAGATTGAACTTGAGTTTTCCCTTCAATGGAGGTTTGAGAGAATTTGGATAAGAAGAGTGATTTTTGATTTTTGATTTTCTTATTGGGTGTTGAGGTTTTGTCTTGGAATAGGGGTTAAATAAGTCCTAAAAACAGTTGATAACCATCCCCCAAAGTTACCAAAACACCCCTATACTTGTTGGGACTTTTAGACATGTCAAAATTGACTTAAAAATGACGCAATCGGATCTTGGAAGTGAGTATGCGTCGCGGAGGCAGCCCCTGATTCTGCCCCAAATAAAATTTTAGGAAGTGATCCTCGTGCTAGGAGCGCCTCACAAGGGCAAGGTACCTTTCTTGCTGCTGAACGCTGCCTTGAGCAGCCTCTTGTCAAACGTTTGTGTCCTCCTTGAGGGCCCTTAGGGTGGTCCTCGGGGTGTCGTACCCGAATGCTTTGACCGTTAACATGTATATTAAGATGATAGGGTCAACCCTACTATTTTTGGACTTCAAACAACACATAAAAAATGTAAACATACAAGGACACACTATCACGTCTAAAGGGCTAACTTTCGAATATCTTGGGCGTTCTTAACCGTTGACCTCCAGACTTCATCAAACTTAACACACTGGTTATAAACATCATGATAACTCATATAAGGACATGATGAGACCATGACAAACACATAAGCACATAAAATCACTTAAGGCCGTTTGGTGACTAGTCGTCGAATGTCTTGGTCGTCCCTTGACATTAGATTTCCAAATCACCTCAAATCAAGTTTACATACAATAAAACACTTAATGAAAATATTTTAAACCTTTTTAGACACATTTGAGTCTATAATAACCTTAATTCATTTTTGGGGTCTTACAATATCCCCCACTTGGGAACATTCTTGACACTTGGAACATCTTAAACACATCAAGGACTCAATGAACTATAGAGAAGATCACAACATTCAAAACATAATCAAATAGAAGTCAATGCACCAAACTTAGAAGGAACACAACTTCAAGACATTTAGCACTAAATGCAACACAAGAAAGTAAAATCTTTATTCACTTACTTTCAAAATGCATCAATCACATAGGTTCTTGTTATGTTCATATGAGGTATATCCTTCTCCTAATTATAACATGGTCTTTACATTTCATTTCATTATTAGCTCAATATGAACCAACCTTTAAGGCACAGAAAAGAAAGTTCAACATCACTCAAGGAGCAATTAAGCACTGATACCACAATACAAGGAAACTTGAGTTAAGTAAATCAACAAATATTGTTATCATTAAGACATAATGCCATGAAAGCCATACTCAACCTTACCATGCTTAGTTATGTTTGAGGAGGAATGTTCTTCTCCTCACATACTTATATGTCTTATGAGTTCTTACACAAGCAATGCACATAGGTCAATTAATTTAAATGAGAATTCTCAACTTTTAACCAAAGCGTGCTCATATTTCCTTCCTACTGAATACAAACTGGCAAGTCACACCAAACTCATCACAACAATAGGAAGTCATTTCACAAAATTTAAATTTCTACATTAACATTAGCCTTCATAAGAAACCATCATTTTGGGAAAATCGCACAATTTATAGGCACACATAAGGACACTAGCTAGACATGTCTTGACCTTTCAAGATTGAGCCTACAATCATACTTTCCAAACCATAAAAGTCACAAAAAATTCAAGAGACACATCATCTTCATTTCAAGGAGACTCAAATTTTCATTATAAAGCTAAACATTTACACATTTATAGTGGCTTTAAACGTGCTTCTTACCTTACCTGGTGAAGTTACATGCACAACTGCCATATAAAGATGCATAATACACATGAGAAATCATCGATTTGATCAAAAATCTTTTTTCAAGTACTTTAGAATTTTCAAGATGTGCTTAACATAGTATAAATCAAAACATATATAACATGTTAAGAAAAAACAATTTATACCCTTATGTGAGACTCCTATCATGATCAAGCTATTAGCAACTCATTAGTTTCAAGTTCAAGTAAGCATAGAAGGACAAGATAGAAATATCTACAACCTTACTACTTACATTACCATCCCCCACCTAGGGTAAGCCAATTTAATAGAAACTTAACCCAACCTCAAAAGGATCTTAGCTTACCAACCCACATCATCACGTTTGGAGGAAAATTCCAACCAACCACACCTTAGTACAACTTAAGAACTTCCTCAATTGGTTATACTTAAGATCAATTCTTAAAAGTCAACTAACCACTTCAAGGTAGGTCAACATCAATTATCTCCTCCATTTTATGGTTTAAAAATATATACTACACTCTAAGACAACCTTAAGGCATACCATAATTCCAACGTAAGAAGCAAAACATTTTTCTTCCCTTTTTCCCCACTCTTAGAATATGTTTATATGGGAACTAATCAACTAATCATAAGGGTTCTCCAATGAACTAGCTTATTCAACAATCACATTACATGGTAAGCACACTACCTTCAATTCTTGGATTAAGCCTGTACAAAAGATTTCAATCATATTAGGCAACTCATAAATAATTACAAACATAATAAGGCAACATTTGAAGCATTATATAAATACGAAGGGCAACAATGAATACTTAACATATAAGGGCAACATGCATTTTTTAGCCATTTACCACACTTCTTAAAGGCATTCAAAACCTAAACCATGTTTTTAGACCACCATCATGCACAACCCTATATCAACATACCAATCCAAAAAGGAAGCATAATTCAATTATAACAACCTCCATAACAAGCTATAACCATATCACAACATAAGCTTTCACATAACATGTCATTTCACATAGATCTCATAAATAGCCATAAATGGCATGACATCAACTATGCATGCCACAATTCACCTTCAACCATACTCATCAAACCATAAAAGCAAGATAAACATCAAAACTCACCTTTTCTCCCTCAAGCATAGAGACACCATCGCATCCAAGCAATCACATCTAAAAGACCACCAAACAAGAAAACATACGAGAGAGATGGTATAGAGTTAAGTTCTATGGCACGACATAAGAATGATGAAGAAGGGAAACTCTATAGTTCTATAGCCTCCCGCATCAGGGATCTATCGCGACTCACCACCAATGATACGAGACTCTACTAGACGTCGCAATACGAGACTTTTGGAACCTAAAACCACTTTTATAAACCTCGTTCTTTGATACCACGTTTGTCACGACCTGGGAGCACCCCCTAGAAGTAACATGGCATACTTGACCTCTCTGAGGTCTTATACAAGCCCATAGTCAACATTTATCGCATTCTCATAGGTTAATTTAGCAAAATTTTTAGAACTTTTCAGCATATCATATGTTAGAAACATCACTTCATACATATTTATATATATATATATATATATATATATATATATATATATATATATATATATAATATAAGTCATAATACATATTTAGACTCTAAGTCTCTTTTTCCATCTTAGACTCAACTTCATAGAATAGAATAGGGACATGGCCCTTTAACATCATAACATAATATTTAATCTATTAAATACATTGAATATACACTTCACATAGGAAATCCTTGGAACATAAGGATTCCTTTCCTTGAGCTAGGGAATCACATATCAAGCTCTTCACCTTAGAGACATCCTTTAAGCATCCATAACCTGCACATTCTATAAAAAGCTAGAGAAAAATGGCATTAGTATAAGAATTCACTAAGTATAGCAACCATGCAAAAACATGTGTTTAAAAAGGGACATTTTACTTGAAACCATGCATCACACCTTTTTGTTAATACTTAATAAATTTTGATATAATAAGCATTATACAATTCACATACTTCATATAGGCATATTCAATGGTCACACATTATATAAAACCACACATTGCATTTAAGGTATATAAGTCCCCGTTACAGTAAGCACCTTTACAATTGCAGTGAGCTTATTTTAGGTTTACACTAAACTCTCTCCTTTTACTTTAACTCCTTATCTTCTGAAGTATTCCTCTAGTGATGCTTGGTTCAATGTATAGACAATGTCCCATAACACTATCCAAACTCAACCATCACTTTAAGTCCACCAGGGAATCATGCATACAACCTTCATTAACCGAACACATGCATTCATAGAAGTATTTCATATAATAAGATACCTAACTCACATTTTACCCAACATACTTTAAGGACCACATAGATGGACTTATTACAAGACCATATACAACTGAAGACTTCCAAAATAATCATAGCAAGGAAATAGTCAAATTAACATACTTGGACTTTACCTCATAAGAACCACATAGATCCCAAATCATAATCCCTTTGTAAGTCTACTTGTACAATGTACATGTGAAGTTACATAAGCTCACACATACTAAGTAAACCTAAAAAGAGACTACAAGCCTTAACATGCCCTTCATACATCAACATGACATGCATAGACAATCTTTTTCATGTCAAGCAAGACTTCATCATATAGTCAATAAGACTTATACTATGCATATAAGGTAAGACTACACCACATAGACTCATTAGGACTCTTACCATGCATATCGTCACAAAAACTAGACAATAGTACAATGTCATGTATAATGAATATAAACATAGTCATATACATTAGAACAACTTCCTAGAACTCCCTTCAAGATCTACCTGTGCAATTCATGTGAAGTCCGATACCCCACCTACACTAAGAAACTTCCCTTAGGTTATCCTAGTTAGGGTCCTAGTCATTTACTTCCATTCTCCATTTTACTTTTGGGAAACTATGTCCATAATCGACACTAAGACCGTGGGTGCTAAACATGGAATTTGAAGTCGTAGAGCCTTAGACCAAAGGAAGGTGCTCCACTTAGACAAAGTAGAATATTAACACATGCTAGCATATTAGGTGATATCACTTGTTAGATCCTGTGTGACATGGATAGTTTATGGAGCTTGGGGCCGTCGTTGAAATATCACTTTATGCCCTTGTTGGGCTATGAGATTATCCACCCCGTGAGAACTATGGTGAACCCTACCATCCCTCATTTGAAAGGTGCCACCCACTCATCTAAAAGTTCACTCGATTCTAAGCTAAGTTCCCTTTATTGAAAATCCATTATTACATTACTTTATAAAATATAGGCTTAGGAGAGTTAACCCCTCATATGCTTAGCACATATGTTATCGATGAGAGTAGATCAACCTATGTCATGTTAGAAACCCTTTCACATGGACATAGCATATTCAAGTACCAACTAGTTTAGGATACACTTGCTAACACTTTCAAAGAGCCCCTATATTGACTAGCTCATCAACATGTGTGTGTGTACATACGTGTAAGCAAACCTTTCGCATAACACCTTTAGACCACACATATTCATACATCACTTTATTCATGCATATAAGACATGTTCATCACTTAACCATACATTCATATTAATAAACATAGATAACTATTTAGGAACTTTCCTATCAAGGCACACATGTGCAATGCATGAACAAGGTCCCATATCCTCATCCATACTAGTAAACCAATCAAGTCATCGTAGTTTAATAGTTACAATACATACTTCTTGGACATATATTTTACATGCATAGTAGTAGACATTAGTGCATATGAGAATTATCCTTTCATTAGATACCATGAACATATACTACTTGTAAGCATGCATGAGGGGTGTGTGTATATTGGACAACATAATCACATAATGTCAACAATCCAAACATTGAGGCATCCACCTTACAAAGGTCAAAACACATATTCAAGTCCATTAAACCATAGACAACTCATATAGAGAGTAATAGGAACTATCTACCACTCCAAACATCATAGCATAGGAGGTAAGGCATATTCATCATTTACATCTATGACTCCTAATCATGCTCAACACAACATATTTATATAGAGGTACATAGGTAGGGATAATACTACACAAGAGTATTTAAACATAAACATGTAACCACAACTAGTCTTAACATAGTCATTTGAATGTAAAGGAAGCATCATTACTATAACCTAGATCGTAAACTAGCATTGGAGACTAGGGATAATACTTCACATTGTGTGATCATCATAACAATACTTTCAAGTTACAATTGACTTCAAGGCCACGATAACAACACATAATAGCATAACAATAAGGTAAACACCGCCACCAAAAGTGGACCATATCACACAATGCCATTAAAGGCTACATCAACTAGTAATTATATAAGAAGAGTAGAGAGAATAAGGCCAATTTACAGTTTCTCCAAGCTTTGATCATCATTGATCAATTCCAATAATTCAACATCAATACATGTATAAAACAGTAGCTAAAGGTACAACTACATAAACAAAACCATACTTCAAACATCATAGTTTTCAAGATCACATTAGGTACAATACTTTATCTAGTCTATAGAAAGTAGAGGAATATAGATCAATTTACCAAATCCCTACACCTTGATCATCATTGATAACTCATTTAACCATTCATATCCAATTAACATGATTAACAATAGTAATAAGTAATTCAACATAATTGAAAATTAATTAAATCAACATAGAGTCAAGATCACAAGATCCACATTATAAGCCAACGTTAAAATTTAGGAGAATCATGGGTTCATCATAATATTGGATTGAAATTCATATTAAAATCGATACATAAACATCAATTCATAATGAGAAAGCCTTCAAAAATGTTTTGAGAAAGAACCTATGGCTAGATAGGAAGTTGGGAATTTTGGGTTTTGAATTATATTTGAAAATCCTTGATTGACTCCTTAGATGAATGGATAGATAAGGATGAAGGATCACCATACCTTATTTATTGACGTCCCATAAGAAATTTGAGAAGAAATCATGAAAATCTACCCCATAGCTTGAACTTGAGTTTTCACTATAATGGAGGTTTGAGAGAATTTGGACAAGAAGAGTGATTTATGATTTTTGATTTTCTTATTGGGTGTTGGGGTTTTGGATTGTAAAAGGGCTTACATAAGTCCTAAAAACAGTTACTAACCGTCCCCCTAAGTTACTAAAACACCACTATACTTATTGGGCCCTCTGGACATGTCATAATAGACTTAAAAATGACACAACCGGATATGGGAAGCGTTTACGCGTCGTAGAGGAAGATCCTTATTCTGTCCCAAATAAAATTTGAGACATTGAGCCTCATGTTAGGCGCGCGTCGTGAGGGCAAGGTTCCATTTTTGCTGCTGCACGCTGCCTTGGGCAGCCTCTTGTCCAACGTTTGTGTCCTCCTCGAGGGCCTTTAGGGTGGTCCTCGGGGAGTCGTACCCAGACGTTTTGACCCATAAAATGTTTATTAAGATTATAGGGTCAACCCTTATGTTTTTGGACTTCAAACAACATATAAAAACAAGGCAAAACATACAAGGACACATTAGCACGTTTAAAGGGATAACTTTCAAACGCCTTGGACGTTCTTGAACGTTTCACCTCCAAGCTTCATAAAAGTTAACACATTGTATATAAACATCATTATAACTCATATAAGGACCTCATGAGCCAAGTACACACATAAACACATAAAAACACTTAAGGCCATTTGGTGACTAGTCGTCAAACGTCTTGGTCATCCCTTGACGTTTGACTTCCAAATCACCTCAAATCAAGTATACATACTATGAATCACTTAATGAAGATATTTTATACCTTTTAGACACATGTGAGTCTATAAGCAAATTAATTAATTTTTGGGGTCTTACACAATTCCTCTTTGGAGAACCACTACCCAAAACACTTGGAGTAGCATTTTTGGTCTCCTTTACCCTAGCTGCATGATCAGGGCAATCCCTCACCTTATGACAATCTTTACTACAACCAATGAAATTTACAGTACCAACTAGACATTTGCCAAAGAGTTTCTTCCCACAAGTAGAATAAGCAGGCTAACACCTTGAGAACTTCTCCCACCTTCGCACTTGACCTTAGGAGCACTAGGTCCATCATGGTTTGAAGCCCTCTTCTTAAACCCAGGTTGGTTTTGATCATCAGATCCACTCCTCTTCAAATTCCTTTAGATCTTACTATGTTTGGACTCCTTAATGGATTGAGTATACACCATAAGCCTGTCATTGTGGATCATGGTTGTACGTAACTCTTCTTCAACAGGGTCGGCAACACCGGTCAAAAACCTACTCATCTCATCCCTAGGGTTATACACAAGGGATGGAGCATACCTAGACAACATGGTGAACTTCAAAGAATACTCTTCAACACTCATACTCCCTTGCCTAAGGCTAATGAAATCTTCAACCTTCATCTCCCTCTTCTCACGGGGAAAGTACTTTCCTAAGAAAACCTTCTTAAACTCTTCCCCCTCTATGGGACCCGACTCAATCGGCCTATTATCTTTTAATTGAGCGTAACCTACTTGAGAAACCTCCCCCAATTTATACGAATCTAACTCCGCCTTCTCCTTAGAATTTCCCCATGGCACTCAACACCTTGTACACACCATCAAGAAACTCTTGGGCATCCTCTCCCACCATCGAGTGAAGAAAGATAGGAGGATTAATTCTTACCTAGTCTCTCAACATAGAGGATATTGTACTCTCCAAAGCATTCATCCTAGGACCTATGTCTCTAGTCACATGAGTTGTATTAGCTCAGGCTAGGGCAAGAATAGCCTCCCATTCTCCCCATTATTCATGTCGGGGGGAACACGGAGAACCTCATTACCTTCACCTCCAACAGGGACTTGATCACCTTGTGGAGAAACTTGAGCATTTTAAGGAACTTGAACTCCTTGTAGAGTTATTCCACCTTGGGAAATTTCCTCATGCACCTCTTGATCTTCAAACCTTCTAGAGGACATCCTTCTAGTAGTCATCTCCTATAAAAACAAGGAAAAATATTTAGAAGGACACTCATACCTTTTAACTCTATTGGTAGACAAAAGAGTGACGAAGAAGGGAAACTCTATCCTCATATAGACTCTTGCTCATAGATGTGTCGCGACTCACACCGATTAACAAGACCTAACAAAACGTGTATTTAATGAGACTTTTTTATTCCTAAGAGAACTTCATAACCTATGCTCTGATACCAATCTTGTGACGACCTGCAAGAACACCCTAGAAGATAGGGCATCCTTTGAGTCGTGGCATGGCGTACCTGACCTAGCTGAGGTCTTGTACAAGCCCTTTGACATTATTCATTGCATACATATATGAAAAGTAATGCGAAATTAAAAATTTTCACACGAAATAATACTTCAAAATATCTTTCAAAGAAAATATAAGGAATAAGGTTAAGTCTCAATGTCGCCATCTTAGACACACGAATATCTCGTGACACGGCCCATACGATACGATATAGAAATACTAAGTCTATTACAATGCTTTTAAATCAAAGAAAACTAAAGATAGTAATGTCCTCGAATCAATTAAGGACATACCCTAACTCTTGCGTGAATAGATACTAATATCCAAGCTTCACTTCACAATTGCCACCTACACCTTTAGAGATAGAAAAATATAGAGAATTAGTAGATTTGAATGCACTAAGTATGATGTAATGCATAAAATCATAATAAAAGGACATTTGTATAAAACATGCTTTTTTTGAGTAAAATTGTATATTATAAGTATAAGAAAAAACATTTACACCAACTACGCATATAAGTCACACTCCTCAATATAATATCAAGAACACTTCAAAGGACATAAAAATGAGACTCTCATACCAAAGTTTATGCTAAGGCTCACCTGAGTGAGTTATGAAGCGACCGCCTATACAAACCCTTCACACACACCAAAGAGATACTTTCGAATACCTATGATAATATTATTCCCATTTCATCAATTGGACTCCCTACCTAGAATTACTCTAAGACACACCTAAGTAAGACATGAAGAGAACACCCATACACCCTGTCCAACCCGACCTAAGCAATCCTTAAATTACTATAGATAAATACCTTTTCATTAACATACCTTTACATAAGTCATTATATTCATTAAACAATTTAGGAGACATTCAACAATTAAGGACATTCACATAATGGTCTTTGGGAAGACCTAGGGAAACTACATACTAACATCTTCAAATCCTACTTGTGCAAAGTGTAGATAACTTCCAATTCCACTACCTACACTTCATAGAACTTCTCAAAAACTAGTATGTAACCCACAAGATAAGAAAAGACAATAGCCGACATAGACCATAATAGCTAGGCATGGAATTCGGAGTCTACCCTAATCCGATGTAGGGTGTTCTACTTGCCAATGGTAGAACTGGGCCACATCCCATATAGGCACATGGTTAAGGAATATCAAGGGTTTCTTTATACTCCATTCTCATATTTAAATAGAGTTCTTCCTAGATCATACTAACTCGGTGGTAGCCTTTGTTCTTATAGAATATTCAATAAAAGAGCATATGAAGAGGTACCATATCTTGATCATAAACAAATCATAATACACCTTGCAAAAGTGGGTCCCTTAGGGATGCCTACAATGGTTACTAAGATATCTCAATGACTTTCCTAAAGATGATTTCATGCCATCCCATACAAGCACCCCTAAGTCCACCATTCACACAAGAAGGATACCATTATGATATTCGACTTCAAGGATAACATAACATTCTTTCAAAAAGGTTCTGCATAAATGACCTTCCTAACCTTATTCAAGATCATATTCCATTCATTTATTTACCTTCATAAAAAGGTGCTTTAGCCTACTAAGTCAAGATTCATATTCAAATTCTTCATTTATCAAGTAAGGGACATAGGTCTACCAAACCAAACACCCTTCATCTTCTTATCACAGGTACAATATCATTCATGAGCATTTAAAGTCCACTATGTATACTTGAAAGTCGCCCTACAATTTTTTATAGAATCATCAGCATAACTCATCATAATGTTCATATAGTCAACTAGGAAGATTCACTCTCCAACATCAAGAATGCACATATAAGTTATCACTATAACCAATCATAATCACATATCACCACTTAAAAGATCTTATGATTTTACTTCACATCTACACACAAATCATATAGACCTTCACAATACTTCACACATTCATGTTATAACATAAAAATATCATAATTCATTAAGTAAAGCCGATGAGGCCACATCGTTCACATGTATAGCACATAAACACCACAAGAATAATTCGACCATACCAATCATCATCATAATTTAAGACCTATACTACACAATATAGAGAAGTTTGGGTCAATATACCACCAATTCAATCTCAACAACTCCAATCCATAGACAATTCAACAAATCCAATACACCAAGACTTTTACACACAGCCATAGTCACCAATTCAATCCAATAATCACAATATACAATGATCCAATACAATACAATATTATTTTTATCAATTTATGACACCCTAGACATAATTCTAACATGATTCTTTCATAATTTAATAGCCTAAAGTAAACTACATAAGAATTCAATACTATAAAGACATGATCAAATCACCCATAAATTAGTCAAAATAAGCATTTCATGATTTGCATGGGTTCATAAGGAATATGATCTAAATCGTTCAATTAACATATATTATATCATAAAACATTCTTTCAAATCGTTTCATGCATATTCAATTGGCTAGAAGTTGAAATAGAGGAACTCATGTTTTTTATCATCTTTGAAAGTCATTGGAATTGACTTTTTGAAGAAAGAGGATTAACGTATGAATAACCATACCAAAATATAGAAGATTATCCCAAAAAGTAGATGGATAAAAACTTGAAAAAGTTTAATTCTTCTTTGGAACTTCAAAGCTTCATCAATGGAGGTTTTGGAGAAAGGAATCAATATGTTTTGTTTTTAGTCGAGAGTTTACATTGATTGGTGAGCTTTAGGGCTTAAAAGACTCAATAACCATAAATAAGTCATCCCCAAATTACCCAAAAGACCCTGTAGTGAATGGAGATTTTAACCAATTCAAATTTGACTTTAAAAAGACGCGACCAAATCTTTGTATTTACTGCGCGTCGCGGAGGAAATTCAGTTCTTGGTTCTTGATAATTTCAAGAAAGAATGGTTTGTGTCGGCCTCGCGTTGCAGGGAAAAATGTTCCCTTCTAAGTGCAGCTGTGCGACGCGCATCCACTATCGATTCTTGGCTGGCGCGGCAACTTGCTTTGCCATGTTTGGGTCCTCCTTAGGGACCTGTAGGCTGGTCCTTGGGGCATCGTTTTCAGACGTTTCAACCCTTTACATGTAATTCTATATATAGGAACAATCCATACTCAATTTAACCCTCAAATCATCTTCTTAAACTCCATTAAAAAACACTACAACATACTAGTTTAACTTCGACTAATTTCCGGACGTCTTGGACGTTTGACTTTCAAGCACTTCCAAACTTTATATACTGCATATAAAAACTATAGTTAACCTTTTCAGAATTTAAATCATCATTACACAGATGTTAGACTCCAGTTCAACCTAGCTCATTTTAAGGGTGTAACAATTGTGTGTACCGGATGTTGATAATTTGAGGGGAAAGATTTTGGAAGAAGCTCATGCTCCCAATATTCCATTCATCCGGGTGCTACCAAAATGTATCGTGATCTTAGAGAGGTATAATGTTTGGACGTCTTAAAAAGTGACATAGCGGAGTATGTATTCTAGTGTCCAAATTTCAAACATGTTAAAGCCGAGCATCTAAAGACTAGTGGTCTAATCCAAGAAATGGGTGTTCCTCCTTGAAGGTGGGAAGATATTAATATGCACTTTGTTGTTGGGTTGCCTCAAACTCGGAGACAAAATGACTCAATTTGGTTTATTGTGGATAGGTTGACAAAGTCCGCTCAGTTTATCTCCGTTAATTCTACTTTTTCGGCGGAGGATTATTAAAGAATATACATTAATGAGATTTTGAGTATTCATGGGATCCCTTTGTCCACCATATCGAATAGAGGTGAATAATTTACTTCTAGTTTTTGGATGATTTTTTGAAAAGGGTTAGGCACACAAGTAAAGCGTAGCACCACTTTTAATCCCCAAATGGATGGTAAAGCAAAGTGTACTACTCAAACCCTAAATGATATGTAAAGAGCTTGTGAGATATACATCAAAGGGAATTGGGATAATCACTTGCAGTTGATTGAATTGTCCTTTATAATAATATCTACCATTTGATTATTTCCATGGCTCTATTTGAAGAACTTCTATGGTAGGAGATGTAGGTCTCCCGTTGGGTGGTTTGGGGTTGGTGAGTCTTCACTACTTTGTCGCGAGGTAATATGTGATGCCCTAGAGAAGGTTTAGGGGATAAGGGATATGTTGAAAAATACTTATAGTGGGCAAAAGATTTATGCCGACAATAGAAGAAGAGATCTTGAATTCGAAGTAGGTGATATAGGGTATTTGATGATTTCGCCTATGAAAGGGGTGATGAGATTGGCAAAAAGGGGAAGTTCATTCCCCCGTATGTGAATCCCTATGAGGTTTTACAAAAGGTTGCAAAAGTTGCATATGAGTTGAGATTACCTAGTGAACTAGCTTTGGTTCATCCGGTATTCCGTGTCTCGATGTTAAAGAAGTGTATTGGTAATCCCGTGTCCATTCTCCCTATTGAAGGGTTAAAGTATGGATGACAACATTTCCTTTGAAGAGGTTCCGGTGGAAGTTATAGATCTCCAACTGAAGAAGTTGAGGAAAAATAATGTGGCCTATGTAAAAGTTCAATGGAGAAACCACCTAGTTAAGGGATCAACATGGGAGGGTGAGGCTGACATGAAGTACCGTTATCCTCATCTATTTCTTAATTAAGGTTAGTCATTCATATGAATAATTTAAATAATAAATAAACTTGAATTTGGCTTGTTTTGCTAATATATGCATATTTATGGTAGAAGTTCATGTCAAATTGAGTATTCATGTGAAAATCCTCTTTGGCTTAATTTGTACTTATTGGTGTTTATTGTTGTCTTCATGAAATGTATTGATCATGTTAATGTTTTTTGAAAGAAGTTTTGGCATAAGTAACTTGATAATCATGCTGGGCTCATGTTGATTTTGTGAATGAAATTTCTCAAGTTGTTGAGATCTTATATGTAGTAAATGTTGTTTTGAGTTTCTATGTGTAAATGTCATGTTGATATGTTTATTTGAGTTGTAACTCATTTTGTAATATATTGTTTTTGGTTGAGCTGCTAGTCTTGAGTCATCTCTTCCTATGAAAAGATTTTTAGTGTCATTCGGGGACGAATGTTCCTAAGAGGGGATAATGTAACACTCCGTAAGTACAAGACCTAATATAGAGCTCATATGAAGATAAAAGACTTAGAACACTGTTTTATGGCCTAAAATAATATATTAAAAACATTTAGGAAGTGCTGGAGTCAAAACATGAAAGAACGTCCATGACGTCCGGTAAATTGTGAAATGTGCATTAGTGTGCCTTGGCATGTTTCAATGGGTTTAGCAGTCGGAATTTTAATAAAAATTGGTATAAAGGTGCTAAATAAGTATTAGAGTGTGTTTAGGGTCTAAAAGTCCGGGTACAACTCCCCAAGGACCACCATAAGGGCCCTTGGAGACGACCACTCAATTTGACCCCAAAAGCAATGTTCGAGGTCTCATAGATCAGGGTTTGGTTTTGACTATCGAGTTTTAAGTTAGGGAATTAATTAGTTCGTTGATTAGGTGGTTTTTTAAGGGTAAGGGGTGTCTAATTAAGTTAGTTGAGAGACTATATAATGACCTGAACCTCATTAACTTAACCCATTACCCAAATTCCCAAACTCAAATTCTCTCTTCCTTCTCCTATTTACCCATGACTCCATTGAAGACCGATTCAAGGGCATTCAGCTGAAAGTATTCAACTTTAATCTTCACTCTTGGGATCTCTTTCCCCAAGAGGCTCCTTCAAATTGATTTCAAAAGTTATCAAAAACATGGGTTTCCTTGTTATTCAGTAATTGATCTTTCAAATTGAATTGTTATTGGTTTAATTTGATTATTATGATATAATATTATTGTTATGGGTCAATGTTTTAGTTCTTGATCATTGACTTAGTTTGTGATGAACTGAGTCCTTTACCCTAACCCTAGTTATGACTTGAACTTGGTGATGATAAGGGTTGTTAAATTTGATTATGTTATTGCTTAATACACTACATTGTGATGATGATGTCACATCCGGGTTTACCCCCTAGACGTAACTAGCGTCGTCTTCCTCCTTGAGGACTAAGACTAGCCCCTTAGTTTTCATCGTTGTATTCATTAGACTAAAATACGGAAGAATTTAAAACTTTCACTATTTCTACATTAACGTATACATAGACCTCTCCATACACATACATATAGTTCTATCGTTTATACATAGAGCCTTCGTCTAAGAAGATTACTTAGTCTTCTAATTTTATTTCACATACATATATAAGATAGTATAGAGTCATAAAATGCGTCTCATCTCATAACCATCTACAACGACAATAGCAATTTGGGCATAGCCCTACATCAATATAAGGAAGCTAATACAGGCTTATACAACTTGTCCTCAAATGAAATATAGAGTAAACTTAGGTGTCTTAAAAACTAAGCAAATCTGTAACTAGAATATTGGCATCGGCATCGGCCAAATGAGGACCTACCACTTGGATGGTAGAGAATATCCAAGCTTCTTTTAAGTCGCCTCGAAGGAAACATCAATGACCGTAACCTAAAACGTTTGGAAAAAAGGGAGAAAATGGGGTTAGTACGCCACATGTACTAAGTATGAGACCATATGCACATATAACAACAAAGCATGCTAAAAGGGGACATTTAGTTAAATCATGCCATGTTGCCTCTTAAAGACTTATGCACAATCAACAAACCACACCAATCATTTAGGCATGTTCAACAAGTCAAAGCAAGTTATATGCATATCAACATACTTCAACCTATAATCTCATATAACTCTATCACCACATAATAACATCACAAGCATTAATAAGAGTTCATCGTGTAAATAGCAAAGCAAGACAACTAATCATAAATCCTCAAAAAGTCAACAAGTGCAATGGCCAAGCAAAGCCCCATAACCTTACTCAATCAAGTAACCCAACAAGAACCATAAATAGTAACTCACTACACATAACATAGCCTTCAAGTACACATAATTTCATACTTTAACAATAAAGACCAATTACATATTCATAAGCCTCATAATCATCATATAAAATCATTTACATTTATCATTATTTACATACATAATACTAACCTCCTAAAGATCCTATCAAGGCAAACTAGTGCAAGGCATAGGTAGAGTCCCATACCCCTACCTAAGCTAAGTCAAACCCCTCAAGTCACTTTAATTAGTTTATACATCACTACTTCATTTTAGTTTAGGGAACACTAGCCTTAACGGACATAGACCACATGAGGTAATGTGGAATCCGGTGTTGTAAAACCTTACACCAATGGAAGGTGGTCAACTAACCAAGATAGAACCTAACATGACATAGCATCTAGGTGGATCCACTAGATAGTATTCCTATGGTGACAAAATAGTTACGGAACTTGGGGTAACATTGGAAACATCACTCTACACCCTATTTGGGTCATGAGGCTATGCACCTCGTGCGAACCGCAGTAAACCCTACCTTACCTATGTGGGAAAGTGTGATCGCCTCACATAGAAGACACTCGATACTAAGCTAAGCCCCTTCTTGAAATGTCTTTAATATCTTTATTTATCAGTCATAACTTAGTTTAGTTCATAGGGTCTAGCCCTTGTATAATCATCATCAAAATAGCTCAATAGGAATTGCATGAGTATAATCGTTTCATCACAATCCACATAAGTAAGGTTAAAATATCACATACTCTTTCATAATAAGGCACATTGGTAATCACCATCATCCTTATAAATTTACATCTTAATCAAATTCACAACCATAATCAAGACATTTAAATTCAACATCATACCACCCTATCAATCCCAAACAAGGCATACTCCAACACAATCATCATGACTTAATCGCAATTAATCATAATTGAAGCAAAGTATAGGGATCACAAGACATACCAAGTCTCCTTCACAATTAATCATCAAGGTATTAGAATCAACCCTTAGTTAAACTCAATTAGGTCATCAAGTCACCATAATTCAATTACTATTTTAATCACAAGGCTAAAAGTATCACTACATCACAATTCGATAATAGATCAAAGCTTAGGATTAAGTCAATTGATCATACCCTAGATCACTTCTCAAGAACTAGCATGAAAGATTATACATCATACTAATTCATTCATAATTATCATAACAACATCATATAGTAGTAATTCAACCCTTAATCAAGTCAATTGAATGAACATTACACCATATAAGTCAAGATCACAACCTAGGGTTAGGGACTTAGGATCATGTTCTTCAATTTAGGCAAGACCATCAACAATTACCATAATCAAGTTAAAATAAATGTTAATCTATTCAATATAACCTAAAGAAAACAGTAACAACTCAATTCATAACCTCAAATTCGGAATTGGATGAAACCAATTTGAAAACTCTAGTTTTGAAAACACTTTGAATGAAACCTTTGAGGAAAGAGGTCTCAAAGGTGAAGATATCCCATAACTCAACGTTTTGGTGAAGATTTGGAGAAGAAATCGACCCTTTTATGCCCCCAATTACATTCCTTGACTTAGCCTTCACTGGAGTCTTCCAATAGAGAGAGAAAGAAGAGAGAAGATAGAGGAATTGTTTTAGGAGTTCTAATTAGTTTAATGGGGTTGGGGACTTTATATGGGAGGTTAACTAACTTAATTAGGCCCCTTTAATTCCCTAAATAATAACCAAACCCCTTAACTAATTAAATGAACCTAATTAAAAACGTGCAGGAAAATCAGGACCCTCACAGATGGAACCCCGTCGACGATCCGTCTGTAAGTTGATGGTTTGGCCCCCTTCCATCCTGCACATCCGTCATCTCGGTCAGAGAATTGTGCAGGTGATGGATTCCAAAGTTTGTCTAAGTGTGGTACGACGGTGGCATCGACGCCCCATCATTCCACACACAGACAGTCAGTTGGTCCTTCGATACACACTGCCCAGGAAGTGTTGCCTCAACCTGCAGGGGTCCTCCTCAAGGGCCCTTGGTTGGTCCTTGGGGAGTCGTACCCAAACTCTTTGACCATGAAACATCTCTAACACATTTCACAGACATTTCAAATTTCATAAATTTTTTACTCTTAAAACTAGTCAAATAGGCTAAGGCACGCTATTACCTCTCTGAACTAACTTCCGAACGTCATGGATGTTCTTCGACATTTTGGTTTCTAAACTTCCTAAATGACCTATATTCATAAAAACAACCTTTAAAAAAATATCTAAACTTCATGACACCTAAGCTAGGATTTACGACACGTCTTGGATTTTTGAAGTGTTATAGATGATGCGTGAGTTATTGGATAATTGTTATTAATTGATGGTGAGATTGTTGATGAAGTCTATTTGGTAAGGCATTGTGATCCTCTACTCTTTACTTAAATTATGATGAATTGTATTTGGTGATGATGTTGTGCAATTGAAGTATGGAATGTGAATATATTTAGGAGGATATGATGTGATGAATATGACAAAGGCATGATGTGATTATGATGAATGTGAGATCATAATGAAGCTATGTTAATGCAAGTTTGAAGTAGATTTCTATTGTGTGCCTTAGATGATAAGATGATTACATGATGATCTTTCTAATGATGATTTTGTGATGAAAGAAAGTTCTCATCATATTCCTAATGAGCTAAATGATATTCTATATAAGGGGGTTAGTCTACAATGACCTAAATTAAGCTATGATTGTTAAAGAATGACTTAATGGCGTTTAAAAAAGGACTTTATCTTAGCACCGAGTGAACTTGAAAATGAGAGGTTTTGACTCCCCCATAGAAGGGAGATTTACCAAGGTTACGCATGAGATAGTAACAATAATGTGATTGTGCATAAAGAGAGTCCAACATATGTATCCAAGTTCTTGGACAATGTTTCCCCCATAGGAAAACTATCTTGTGGATCCACGTATAATGTTATGTTAATGTTTTTGTCCTACCTTGACGAGTAGACAAGCTTCTCTCGGTGTAGAGTTTCATGACACAGGATTCCATGTTTAGCTCACATGGACTATTGTCGTTTAAGGGGATTGTTCTCGAAAGATAAATGAAAGTAATAAAGTGAACTCTAACTAGGGTGACTTAAGGGTTTCTTCTTATTGTAGCTTAGGGTATGGGACTCTACCTATACATTGCACTAGTTGGCCTGGAGGGAAGTCCTAGGAGGTTGTTATTATGCTCTTATAAAGTGAATGATATGCAAATGGAGACTTCACATGTTGATGACTCTATATGATGTTAGTTTCACCTATGAACATGTTTATGGTCTATATTGCTATATATGATGATGATTACTCATGATGCTATGTTATGTGAAGTATGGTTGTCACATCATGGGAGCACCCCCTGGACGTAATCGGCGTTGTCCTCCTCTTCGAGGACTAAGACTAGCCTCTAAGCATTAGTCATAACATTCATAGGCCGATAATACGGAAAAACTAAAAACTTTTACTACTTCTACATTGCGTTTTTCATAGACCTCTACATACACACATATATATATCGTAATATCGAGTATACATAGACCCTTCATATAGGAAGATTACATAGTATTCTACTTTTATAGAACATACATATATATAACATAGAATACAGTCTCAATATTGTCTCATCTAATAACCATCTAAAACGATCATAGGAATTTAGGCATAGACCTACATCAATGTCAAGAAGCCACATATTGGCTTATACAAATTGTACTCAAATGAAATAGACGGAACATAATAGTCTAAAAAGTAAAGAAACTCCATAAGCTAGATATTTGCATCGCCCTCGGAAAGTGAGGACCTACCCACTTGAATGGTAGAGAATATCCAAGTCTTCTTCAAGTCGTCTCAAATGATCTTTCAACAACAGGAACCTAAAATGTTTGGGAAAAGGGAGAAACTGGGGTTAGTACACCACTTGTACTAAGTATGAGACCATATGCACATATAATATCAAAACATGCTAAAAAGGGACATTTAGTTAAATCATGCCATTTTGCCTTTTCAAAGTCTTATGCACAATCAAGCAAACCATACCAATCATCAAGACATGTTCAACAAGTCAAAGCAAGTCATATGCATATCAACAAATTTAAACCGATAATCCAATACGACTCTATCATGAAGTAAAAATCATCACAAGCAAGAATAAGAGTTTAACATATCATAATAAAGCAAGACAATAACCATGAATCGTGTAACACCCCTAAAAAATGGAGATGATAAGTGATGCTTAATGTGTCATGAATGCCTATGATTAGACCAGGGTTCACACAAATTGATGCGCGTAGAACCAAACCTCAGAACCCTTGCTACAGCCAATACAATTAACTTGGGGAGTTAGTTGAGCTTGGAAAGGTTGGGTCCAACCATGTAGGGCTCTCGAATACTAAGATTTACTCGAAGTAGTCTTTACCGGACTTAAAAAGAGGACATCTTAGGTTTGAAGGGTATAGGGGTAAAATGGCCTTTTTCCTGGCTAAGGGTAGTATCGTAATTACCCTAAATATATAATTAATTATTTAATTAATAAGGTGGAGGAGAAATTTGGGGAGAGAGGGCCGAAATTGGGCTCTTGAAATGAAGTCTTGCTTCACCCGGGTTAGAACCTAGGTGGAAGCAATGAATTAAAGTGATTTTTATTTAAGCTATTGAATTAATGTAATTAATTAACAACAATTATTCATTATTTGATTTATAATAAAATAAAAATTAGTTTTTTATTAAATAAACAAAACCTTATTGACTAAGTCTTAAAACTAGACTCCTAAGCCTCCTATAACTCCCATTCTCTCACGTTTATCTCTCCACTCTCACGCTCAATCTCTCTTCTTCTTTCTCACGAAATTTCTTTGCCAAAACAAGATACAATAGCAGAAAAATAAACCAAGTTCTTCAAACTTGAAGAACTCACACGAAATCACATGAAAATAAACGTTAATCGCACACTAGGCTAAGGGAGGTTGTCATTCGAGTGGAGTTGACATTGAGGAGGCTTAGACGTGTTCTTGGGTGAAGTTTTTGGGCAGCAATTCAAGGGTTTAACGTCAAAAAGGTATGGGTTTTCTTATCTCTTGGTCCCTTTCCCAAGAGACCCCTTAACGTTCAGATTATTCAATCCGAAAACTAGGATTGTTTCCCGTTTTGCATGCCCCTGTCACTAACTCCCAATGAATCGTAGGTTGGGTATGATTGCTGGTAGATGTAGGTGTATGTTATGTTTTCGTGATGAATATGATTATGTTTGTGTACTTGTAATTGTATGAAAGACAACCATGTATTCGAAATTATGTGCAAGTGTGTGTGTGCAAGTATGTTACAGTGAATGAGGTTCTCTGTTTAATGCTCCAAAAAGTTTAATGTATTATGGTTGTATTTTTACGTGTATAAACTGAGGTAAGTTATGATGTTCATATGAAATGTCATGTGGCTGGATTGAGTGAGAAATTCTTGGCTAAACGAATCCATGAAAATGCACCTAAAACATTATAAATGAACCATGAAATTTCTCTAAGAACTAATGTGTAATTTGATGAAAAAGGTGTAGAAAGATCGTGGAATAAATTTCCAGAACCTGGAAATAGGCTTTAGAAAGAATCTGGAAATTTTGGACGTCAAAAGAATAAAAAAAAAGTGAGGTATGCAGGGATCGAACCCAGGACCTTAATAAGGCTTACCTAACAAATAAACAAAAAAAAGGTGTTAGGCAGGGCTCGATCCCACGCCCCTCAGCGAATCCAGAGACTAATAAAAAATAAAAAGGGGTCGTGGGGAATTAGGTTCCACCCCACGCTCCAGCTGAAGGAGTGGCTATGCCGGTTAACCCAGCTGGGTTGACTGATGAGGAGGTACGGGCATCTCTGGCCCAGATGGCACAGGCCATCACTATGCAGGCCCAGGCTATTACTGCCCAGGTCAACCGGCAGGATGTTCAGAGGGAGAACCCATCGGTTCGTAGCATAGCTGACAGGTTGAGAGACTTCACGAGGATGAATCCTCCTATTTTCACAGGGTCTAAGACTTCAGAGGACCCCTAGGAGTTTGTGGATGAGGTGCATAAGATTTTGGTTGCTATGGGGGCCACAGATATTGAGAAGGCTGAGCTGGCTTCCTATCATCTCAAGG
This sequence comes from Solanum sitiens, assembly GCA_016801875.1. Taxonomy (NCBI): domain Eukaryota; kingdom Viridiplantae; phylum Streptophyta; class Magnoliopsida; order Solanales; family Solanaceae; genus Solanum; species Solanum sitiens. The sequence continues at coordinate 1,564,802 of JABWTJ010000329.1, forward strand.
ATATTGTACAGACTTCGTGCAAAATGTGGCAGGATAGCCGAGGTTTGGGCGGAGTTTCGGTCACTTGGGAGCTATTTAAGACAGCCTTCCTGAAGAGATTCTTTCCCAGGGAGATGAGGGAGTCCAAGGTTGAGGAATTTATCAACCTTAAGCAAGGATCTATGACAGTCAGAGAGTATTCCCTGAAGTTTGTGAAATTATCCAGGTATGCCACTTCTCTTGTGTCTAACAGCAGAGACGAGATGAGTAGATTCTTGACAGGGATTGTTGAGGATCTCGAGGAGGAGTGTAGGGCAGCTATGCTGCATCACAGCATGGACCTTTCAAGGCTTATGGTCCATGTTCAGCAAGTAGAGGAAAGCAGGAAGAGGAAGCACACTAGGGCAGGGAACATGTCAAAGCAAGCTGAGGAGAATTTTTCAAGGAAGAGTAGTACTGAAATCAGGGATAACCCCAGGTTTAAGAAGGGACACTCCCACCAAGGGGAGTCAAGTTTATCCAACGGTCGCTATGATAGGGAATCCGAGTCCAGAGTTAAAAGAAACAATGAAGTATATACACCTCAGGAGAGACCACCTTGCAGTAAGTGTGGCAAACTACATGGATAAGAGTGTATGATGGGCACTAACGCTTGTTACAGTTGTGGCAAACTGGGTCACATGGTGAAGGATTGTACGAATAGGAGAAGTCAAGAACAAGGGAAGGAGAGAGTTCAGCCTAATGGTCCAAGTGAAGAGGCTCCAAGGAGGCAACGATTCTTCGCACTCAAGTCTAGGGGTGCAGGGGAAGGCACTTTTGGTGAAGTCTCGGGTGCGTAGCCTTAATTAGTCTTTCATGTATTTGACTATGTATGGTGTTTATGCACTATTATTAGGTTAATATGTTTGACTCATCATGTTGGTTGCTGATTTGTATGACTTACATGTTTACTTATGTTGTATGGTTTGATGAGAATAGTTTAGGAAATAGTTCTTTAGTCTATTAATGTGAAGTTACTAGTAGGTTTCAAGGATGTGCACCATCATGTTAATATGTGAATCAGACATTCACCAATGGGAAGTATTGAATTACCTATGTATGCATACGTTCTATAGATGACTTACTTATTGTTAGTAAAGAGTAGTGTCATTCGGGGACGAATGTTCCTAAGGGGGGGGGGATAATGTAACAACCATAAAAAAATGGATATGATAAGTGATGCTTAATGTGTCAAGAATGCCTATGATTAGACCAGGTTTTACACGAATTGATGCGCGTAGAACCAAACCTCGGAACCCTTACTATAGCCAAGCCAACTAACTTGGGGAGTTAGTTGATCTTGGAAAGGTTGGGTCCAACCATGTAGGGCTCTCGAATACGAAGAATTACTCGAAGGAGTCTTTACCAGACTTAAAAAGAGGACATCTTAGGTTTGAAGGGTCTAGGGGTAAAATGGTCTTTTTATTGGCTAAGGGTAGTATCATAATTACCCTAAATATATAATTAATTATTTAATTAATAAGGTGGAGGGGCAATTTGGGGAGAGAGGGCCAAAATTGGGCTCTTGAAGTGAAGTCTTGCTTCACCCGGGTTCGAACCTAGGTGGAAGCAATGAATTAAAGTGATTTTTATTTAAGCTACTGAATTATTGTAATTAATTAATAATTATTATTCATTAGATGATTTATAATAAAATAAAAATCAGTTTTTTATTAAATAAACAAAACCTTATTGACTAAGTCTTAAAACTAGACTCCTAAGCCTCCTATAACTCCCACTCTCTCACGTTTATCTCTCCACTCTCACGCTCAATCTCTCTTCTTATTTCTCACAAAATTTCTCTGCCAAAACAAGATACAAAAGAAGAAAAATAAACCAAGTTCTTCACACTTGAAGAACTCACACGAAATCACAAGAAAACAAACGTTAATCGCACACTAGGCTAAGGGAGGTTGTCATTCGAGTGGAGTTGACATTGAGGAGGCTTAGAAGTGTTCTTGGGTGAAGTTTTTGGCATCAAGTCAAGGGTTTAACGTCATAAAGGTATGGGTTTTCTTCTCTGTTTGTCCCTTTCCCAAGAGACCCCTTAAGGTTCAGATTATTCAATCCGAAAACTAGGATTGTTTCCCCTTTTGCATGCCCCTGTCACTAGCTCCCAATGAATCGTAGGTTGGGTATGATTGCTGGTAGATGTAGGTGTATGTTATGTTTTCGTGATGAATATGATTATGTTTGTGTACTTGAAATCGTATGAAAGACAACCATGTATTCGAAATTATGTGCAAGTGTGTGTGTGTGCAAGTATGTTACACTGAATGAAGTTCTCTGTTTAATGCTCCAAAAATTTTAATGTATTATGGTTGTATTTTTACGTTTATAAACTGAGGTAAGTCGTGATGTTCATATGAAATGTTATGTGGCTGGATTGAGTGAGAAATTCTTGGCTAAACGAATCCATGAAAATGCACCTAAAATGTTTTAAATGAACAATGAAATTTCCCTAAGAACTAATGTGTAATTTGATGAAAAAGGTGAAGAAAAATCGTAGAATAAATTTCCGGAACATGGAAATAGGGTTTAGAAAGAATATGGAAATTTTGGACGTCAAAAAAAAATAAAAAAATAAGTGAGGTCTGAAGGGATCGAACCCAGGACCTTACTAAGGCTTACCTTACAAATAAACAAAAAAAAAAGGTGTTAGGCAGGGCTCGAACTGGGGCAGTGGTCAGCGAATTTTGCCAGGGCAAAAAGGAAATAAATGAAATGATGTTGTTGGGTTTCGATCCCACAACTCGGAAGACCCCTGTTAATTAAAAAAAATATATGGGGTCATGGGGAATCGATCCCACGCCCCTCAGCGAATGCAAAAACTAATAAAAAAGAAAAAGGGGTCATGGGGAATCGATCCCACGCCCCTCAACGCCTGCAGTAATTAAATTAAAAAAAAAAAAGGGGGGCTGTGGGGGATCGATCCCACAACCTCTTGGTCAGTAGCGAATTAGGAGCATAGGAGAAGGATAAGAAAATTCATTAAAAACTATGGGGTCATGGAGAATCGGTCCCACGCCCCTTAGTAAGTTGTAGCAAGTTCAAAGGAGAAAGGAAAAATGAAAAGAAAAGAATTGTGAGGCGTGGGAATCGAACCCACCACCTCCTAGGCAGATTCAAGGAGAAAATTAAAAGAAATTAAAGAGGGGTTGTGGGGGTTCGAACCCACAACCCCTAAGCCGAAGGAGAGAAGGAAATAGTAATGATAATGAAAAGTAAATGAGGTTATGGGGGTTCGATCCCACATCCTCTTTGTTCCATTGAGCGAAAAATTAAGAGAGAAATTTAGGGGAAAATAAAATGAAAGCGTTGGGGCTCGATCTTGGGTCCCCAAGCCATATAGATCAAACCAAAATGAACAAAAAAATGTAAATGTTGTCCAAGGGACTCGAACTTGGGTTCCCTTGCCCAAATTTCCGAATTGATACATAAGTCATACGTGAATTAAATGTTCAAGAATAATGCCACCTACTTAGATCAAATCGAGATCTTGGCATACATACAAGATGCATAAGTCATGTACTACATAATCTTAGGAAGATATGAGTCACTTAATGAACTATGAATGAAGCCTCATGGCTTGTATGTATAGACCCTTAAGTCTAACATACGTTTAAAAATAAGTGAACCTAAGATGTATGTAATGAAATGATGTAACCCCAGAAGGGTTAAGTACGAATGTGAAATACATTAAATGGCCAAGAGCATTGGCATACGATGAAATGATTATTATGTAATGAAACGATGAAACCCTAGAGGGGTTAAGTAAGAGTGTGAAACACACAAATGGCCAAGTGCATTGGCATATGATGGAATGAACATTCACGTAAAATGGGGTGAGTAATTATGAAAAGCAAATGAGCTAATGTTAATAAATGTGGTGACTACATGATATGTGGCTAATGTAAAAGATGTGAATAATCTCAAATGAGCCTAAGTAAATGTTACCAAAACGTACTCACCTATGAGAGTGTAAAGTTAATGAAGAGACCAGTCTCTATGAACACTCTAATGAAAGTATTGAGATTAACACACTTAATACTAATGATGATATGATAAATCATCTATTGAGATATGATGTCCTCATACTAGAAGCCAGCTTCCATGACGTATGAGTTAAATGTAATGGAACTTTATAGTGAGCACCGATAGACTAGCTATGAGCGGTGATGCCTTCTTTCGGGAAGGGCGGAGGTTCACGTAACTCTCATGAGATGAGATTGTCCGGCATGCCGTGTATGGGTCTCCTTATATATCCTAGTCTTAGAACCTATACTGCCAACATAGGGATCTGATGGGGTTAAATTCCCACGTATGCTAGCATGTTTTGGATCACTTTGGCCGGTGATTCCACCTCTTTTCGGTGTGGGGGAGACATTGGATTTCATGATGCTCACATGATCTATGTCGGTTAAAGTTAAAGTTCCCAATGAATGAATGAGGCTAGCCTCAAATGATGCACATAATGAAATGAATGATACCAAAGGTGTTAGGATAGGATAATCAAGAGGTGAGCTAGACTCAAGTAATCACACTAGGTTATTCTTGATCATTGCACAGCAACCCGATGAAAGTCTTAAACTACATCTTAGGTATAGCTGGTGTTCACACTAGCCCATGAACGAAATGAAATGAAGTACGTATGAATGAATGAAGCAGACTCTGTGTTTGCTAATGAAGACTCCCTAGTTGAGGTCCCATATGTTGAGCACTCATTTTGGAAATTCTTAATGTCAAGTCCATGATTCCAAGGTCTCATGGCATATGAATTAATGTTATTAAAGATGTTATGTGCTATATGCAATATGATATGTGCTATGTGTAAGATGTTATGTGTTGTGTGCAATATGATAAGTATGATGATGCATATTACTCTCATGGTATGACTTTCCTAATGAAAATTTGGAAAGCTCACTGACTTTCCTAATCCAAATTTGGAAAGCTCACTGACTTTCCTAATCCAAATTTGGAAAGTTTACTAACTTTCCTAATCCCAATTTGGCAAGTCCACTGACTTGACTTTCCATAATCATGTTGTTAGGAAAGATCTATTCTTACTCATGCATGTCCTTGGTGTGTGCTGGCATACACCCATCCTTAGTACAAGTGTGTACTAATCCTATACAACTCTATATTTTTAGGTGCAGGCACAGGTGGACGTTAGAGTTTACAAGTTGACGTTGCAGCTATCCGGACGTGGAGCTTTCATCCGGACTTGGTAGGCCCTCATGATTTTGAGGATGTCTACCGTTATTATCTAGCTTAGATGTTGGCTTTAGCTAGTGGATCATGTTTCACTAGTGTTTCTTTCCACTTTTATTTCAGACTTTGTATTGGTGCCATTTTGGCAAAAATACATTTAATGCAATTACAAATTGTTTCTGTCATTTGATCATCTCTATATTAGATGGTTGATTTGTGAACGCCTATGATGTTAAGTTTAAAATGTTTATCATGAAATAAAAAAAACAAAAAGTTCAAATTTTCCGCTAAAATTAGCCTAGATGAAGTAAGAATGACATATGTAGGCTTGTCTGTGACTTCTGAGAGGTCAACGATGCCCATCTCGTCTGGGGTCTAGATTCCGGTCGTGACAAATCCATATCAAATCAATAAGTGCAATGACCAAGCAAATCCCCATAACCTTACTCAATCAAGTAACCCAATAAGAACCATGACTAATAACATACTCCACATAACATAGTCTTCAATATACATAACTTCATACTTTAACAATAAAGACCAGTTACTTGTTCATAAGCATTATCATTATCATATAATATCATTTACATGTAAGGTCCAACATCATCATCATTAACATTTATCATCATATACATACATAATATTAACCTCATAAAGCTTCTATCAAGGCAAACTAGTGCAAGGCATAAGTAGAGTCCCATACCCCTACCTAGGCTAAGTCAAACCCCTCAAGACACTCTAGTTAGTTTATACATCATTACTTCATTTAAGTTTAGGGAACTCTTGCCTTAAACGATATAGACCACATGAGAAAAATGTGGAATCCGGTGTTGTAAAACCTTCCACTGTTGGAAGGTGGTCTACCAGCCAAAGTAAAACTAAATATAAACATAGCTTCCTAGGTGGATCCACTAGCTAGTCTTCCTATGGGGGCAACATTGTTCAAGAACTAAGAGATAGGTTTTCCCTCTTCATATCACTTGGTAATTGGGGCCTTCTCTCATTGGAATCCATTGAATGAGTATCCCTCAATGGGGAGTCAACATCACATATAGAACTATAGGGTAAATCTTCCTCTATTGAAATTCATCACCTCCTATTTTCAAGTTCACTCGGTGCTAAGCTAATTCCCTTCTTGAAATGCCTTAATGTCTTTATTTATCAATAATAACTTAGTTTAGGTCATAGGGTATAGCCCATGTATAATCATCATCATCATAGTGCAATAGAAATTGCATGAGTATAATCCTTTAATCACAGTTCATATAAGTAAGGTTAATACATTTACATGTTCATTCATAATAAGGCACATTGGTAGTCATCAACATCCTTATAAAATTTCACCTTAAGAAACCTCACAATAATAGTCAAGACATTTTAATTCAACATCATACCACCCTATCAATCCTAAACAAGGCATACTCCAACACAACATCATGACTTAATCACAATTAATCATAATTTGAAGTAAGGAATAAGGTTCATAACACTTACCAAGTCTACTTCATCACTCATCATCAAGGTCTTACCATCAATATTTAGTTCAACTCAATTAGGTCATCAATTCATCATAATTTAATAACCAACATTATCACAAGTCTAGAAGAATCACTACATCACAATTCAATACTAGATCAAAGCTTAACATTAGGTCAATTCATCATACCCTAGATCACTTCTCAAGAACTATCATGAAAGGCTAAAAATCACCTTAAGTAGTTCATTATTATCATAAAAACATCATCTAGTAGTAATTCAACCAATAATCAAGTTAATTGAACCAAACACAACCTAATTCATATCAAGATCAAACCTAGGGTATAGGGTATAGGGTCATGTTATACAATTTAGACCAAACCATTGAGAATTATTATAATCAAGATAAAATAAATGTTAATCTATCAATTATATCCTAAATAAATCATAAACCACTTAGTTCACAACATCAATTTCGAGACTAGATGAAACCCACTTGAAAACGCATGTTTTGGAAATACTTTGAAGGAACCCTTTGAGGAAAGAAGTCTCAAAGGTGAATAGATACCATACCTCAACGTGTGATGAATATTTTTTGGTGAAGTCACCCCTTTAAATCCCCCAAAATCCTTCCCTAGATTTGTCTTCAATGGTATCTTCCAATAGAGAGAGAAAGAAGAGAGAAGGAAAAGGATTTGTTTTGTGAGTAGTAATTAGTCTAATTGGGTTGGGGTCTTTATATTGGGAGTTAATTAACTTAATTAGGATCCCTTAATCCCCTAACTAACCACCTAACCTCTTAATTAATTTAATTGGACTCAACTTTAAACGTGCACAAAATGGACCCTCACAAATGAGATCCCGATCGACGGTCCGTCTATGAGTCAACGACTAGTCCCCAATCCTTCCTGCAAACTAATCGTTTTGGTCAGAGACTTCTGCAGGAGAGGGTTCCATCAATTTGTCTAAGTGTTGGACGATGGTTGGCATCAACCTCCCGTCGATCCACAGACGAGCTGTCCTTTGCATTTCGTGGTTGCACACTGCCCAAGCATTGTTGCCTCCTACGTGCTAGGGTCCTCCTCAAGGTCCCTTGGTTGGTCCTTGGGGAGTGTACCCGGACTTTTTGACCACAAATTGACTTTAATATATGTTAGACACCCTTCCACCAAATTTCATGATTCTGACTCTTAAAAGCTAGTCAAATAGGCTAAGGCACACTAATACCTCTTTGAGCCAATTTCAGGACGTCATGCACGTCCTTGGAAGTTTTGGTTTCTAAACTTCCTAAATGACATATATTTAATGAAATTGACTTAAAAACATTGTCCAGACCTCATGACACCTGTGTTAGACTTTAAGAAATATCTTGGACTTTCGAAGTGTTACAATGGCATTCCTTATGATCTTATAACGACCCTCATAATGAAATACGCCTAACTAGAGCTTCACACATGTTTATTGAATTATTAATGATTTTAAATGATGTATTTTATCCTTAGAAGTCAGTTAGTGCATATTGGAAGTTAAACGTCAAGGGACGACCAAGACGTTCGAAAACTAGCCTTGTGTTCGCGCTATAGTGTCCTTGTATGTATAAGTGTTTTTATATGTTCTATGAAGTCTAAAATAAGTAAAACGACTTTAAATAGGTAAAATTAAATATATAGGGTCGAAACGTTCAGGTCTGAACCCCTAAGAATCGCCACCTTTGTCCAAGCGAGCTGCCCAAGGAAGCAAGGTTTTGTTCATAGGTGAAACACAGGCGCGTCGCGGAGTTGTTCAATCATAGGCCAACAACATGGTAAGAGACGTGGACACGTCGCGTAATCCCCTTTCTCAAAATTTAATTTGAAAAATCTTGCGGGAGAAACTCCGCGTCGCGGACTTTTTCCCGACGATAATTCCTAAAATTTAAGTTAAGTTTGACTTGTCTAAAAGGGTCCTTTTAATGTAGTGGTGTTTTGGATATTTTTAGGGTGTGTTGTACACTGATTATAGGTCATTCTAAACCCATTGCCCAACAAAAAAGCAAAAACCCTCAATTAGAAATTAAAATTTCAAAACTCTAAAAAAAATCTTCTTTCCCAAAAGCTCTCATAAACTCCAATGCAGCTAGAACTCAAGGTTGAGATAGGGTTGAAGGTTTTGAACATTCTCTTCACCAAATATCATGGGTTTCTTCATAGTTAGGTATGGTAGTCATCTTTGAACTTTTTTTCATTCAATGATCCACTAAAAAGAGAATTTCAAAAAGTGTTTCCAACTCCAACTTCTCTATTCCTTGACTCTAAGTATGACTCTTTGCATGAAAACGTTTCAATGATTAAGATGAATTGTGTTTAGTGTTAAATGATCATTTCAATGTCAAAACCCCAATGAACTCATGGTCATGCATATTTCTAACTTTTATCTTGTGTAGTGGGTTTAGTGTTTATGTGTAGATAATGTTAGAAATTGTTATAGTTGAATATATTTATGTTATATTATGTTTTGCTACTGCATTAAATGCTAGTTTATTATGAGTTATTGGAGAAATTGATGAAAGGTGGCGAAAGCTTGGATGAAGTGTAATTCGTTCTATCTTGCTTAATTTTCATTGAAATGTTCTTAAGTTGTATGGTCCACCTTTGGTGGCGGTGTTTACTTGAAGCATATGAATATGTATTTGCATGTGTAATGTGAGTATGGCCATGAATGCATAGTATGTGAAGTAAAGTGATAATGATGATGTTTTTGTTGATGTGCTTTATGAAGCTTGAAATGTATATTTTGAGAGACTATGTCTAAGTGAATTATATGTTTATGTGAAGTATGCTACTGTGTGAAATGAGATTAATAAAGATTTAAGCATGATTAGAATTCAATGTTATGAAAATAGTGATTATATGAAAGGTGTGCTCATTGTACACACACATTTGAATGAATGAATGAAGTTAATGAATATGAATGGGGAACTGTAGGGTGGACACTCTTCGTGAGTAGAGAGGAAGTGTCTAGACCACCCCTACTATTCTTATAGTAAGAAAAAGGGGAGTTTTGGGGTTAACATTCTTTGTGAGTTGAGATGAAGTGTTTAGTAGCAATCTTACTATTCTCAAGAGCTTTCTAATATATGTTTGAGGATGGACACCCCTCGTTAGTTGAGATATGGTTTTCGATATATATTCCTTAACATTTATTAATGAATTTTAAGAATCTGTGGGGTAGTGATCCTTAGCACCGAGAGGATCTGAAGAAAAGGTTGTTACACTTCGTGAGTTGAGATGTTGTATCCAATGTACCTCTTGAGGTGAGTACTCCTCGTTACCAGAGAATGAGTTACTTATAAGCAATCTCCTTATCCATTAAATATGCTCCCGCATAGGTTTAGCTATTGGACAATCCATGTAAAGGCTAAGTGAATGACCCTTGTATAGGCAAGCGGGGACCCCTCATCCGGTAAGGGTTAATCTTGGGATTCCGTGTCTAAATCTCATTGTCTATGTCGGTTAAAGCTATCCCCCACAAAATAATGTAATTGAATAAGTCTCCTAAAGAGTGTACTAATTAGGGTAGGCTGTGGTATGGGACGCTATCTATCCATTGCACAAGTAGACACTTGAAAGGCGAGTCTTGGTGTGTCTTTATATGTAAATATGAAGCTAACTCGGCCTTTTCATAAAGAATCTTGTAGAACTCATCAATGAATTCTTGGGGATCTTCATTCACTTTTGACCCATAGAAAATATTAGGGTTCATACTAGTGAAGTCCCTTAAACGAGAATCCATGGGACTAGCATTTTGTGAAACACGAGGTCCAATCTCTCGATTGTCTTGAGCCGTCATGGCTTGAGCTTGAGTGGCTATAGATTGAGATTGGATAGTAATAGCTTGGTCCAAGTTTAGAATTGCCGACCTTATCTCTCCATCCAACATAGGTGGAGGAATGACTGGATCTTGGACTGGTGGAAGGGCTTGATTCTCTTGGGGAATATCTCTCGAATTATCAATTTTTTCCTCGACTCTTTTTTCTGCTGCCCTTATAGTAGTCATACCTATGACCACAATAAAAGTATTAGATGAAAGGACACTTAGAGTTAAAACTATAGAGGCACACCATAAGATTACCAAGAAGGTGAGAATTTCCTAAGCATCTCATAGTCAATATTTCTTAAGTGTGGGGTTCTTCACAATTATGAATAAGAATCTATATAGACGTGGTTTAGTAAGACATCGATCCTAAGATTTCTTAAACCTCATGCTCTGATACAAAGTTTGTCACGACTTGGGAGCACTCTTTAACGACCTGTATTATGTATATGCTAGTTCTATTCATGTGATACTTGACATATACTTATAGTGTATGTGAGGGATCATGTTTCTTATATTATTAGTGTTGGTTTAAACTAGCTCGGAAGTTTATGTACAGCTTTGAAAGTTTGAGCATTAGTATTGCAAGTTCACTCCAACAAAAAGTATTTAAGTAGATATAGTTAGGTGGTAACTGGGCCTAAAGTTTAAAGTTAAGTGCTAAGTTTAACAAAAAGGGATAAACATTCACAAATTGTAATAAAATAGTTGAGCTGCTTGCTAGGCTTAATTAAGCTAGCAACGACATCACCTACTTAAGTTATAATATAGTTAAAGGGCCCAATTTTCATGGGCCAGATTTAGGTATATTAATGGGCTCACTTAAAGCACAAACCTATTAAAATAAAATAAAGATAATAGAAACCAGCAGCCAAATATTCGAAGGCCCAATATGGATAAATCCAAACTGAAAGCAAGTAGGTGCATCACCTAGTTTGACTTTTTAGCTTCTTGATGCACATAAGCATGTGCATCACTTACTTGACCAATTTGTGGCTTAAAATGGACTAAAACAGAGGAAGTTCTAGAGGATATTTTTGTGGTTAATAAAGCTCCATATAAATCCAATATGAGCAGATATCTTTCACCAATTTTAATACATAATAATGAGAATTAACTCCACCTCTCTCTCTCTCTCTCTTTTCTCTTCAAGATCAAAACAAAAGTTTTGAGATGTTCTAGGTTTCTTGAAGAAACCCTCATATCTGCAAACCAAGGTAAGTGCAGACACTTGGACTTTTCTTAATTCTCCCATGGATTATTAGGATAACATGTTATTCATGCTCAAATATGGTACAAAAGCAGAAAATTTTCAGAAGCTACTGCTCACTTCCTTATTTATTAAGATACCTTTTTCTTATTCATTAATTTAAGAGTGAAGGGAGGCTAAAGTTCAAGAAGAGTTCATGTTATAACAAGAAGTTGCAGAAAATGAGGTAATGTAACTGTTCCATTTTTGTCTTCCTTATCTATGAGTTTTAGTGAGGAATTAAGGGTATGCTGTAATGAAGATATCAAGGGGGTGGTGAGTTCAATAATTGGTTGTATGATAAAGAATATGGGGCTGTTCTAAGTGTATTATTGCTGGTGCAACTTGGTTAATCTTGGGGAAAGGTGTAACGACCCTCAAGTACACCTTAGAATATAGAGTATCCTTGAGTCGTCACACGGCAAATGAGATTCAAGAAGTCTCACTTGAGCTACTCGTATCATTCATTGCATAATAAGAAATCTAAATTTAGTAAGAATTTAAAACTTTCTTCACAGACGAATAACTCTTTTCATAATCAATACGCAAGCGGAAGACTTTCATTAAAACATTAAACCTTTACAACATCCCATTGAACCATATAACTTTAGAGAATACAACACTTGGGACTAATCCCATACAATACATAAAGGAACATGTGGATATTGTCCTCGAATCGATGAGGACTCACCAATACTTTGTCTTCAACTCTTACAAACTTATCCATCCTCCATGGCATATCAAGACTTCCAATTCCCTACACTGTAGTCGAAAAGGGAAAAGAATGGGTTAGCATATTAGATGTACTACGTATGGAAGCCATGCAAAAACCATGAAAAAGGGACATTTAGTAAATAGCATACTTTTCATGAATTTTGATTAAAAAATCATACTATAAGAGTAAAAACAACATTTAAAAATTTAGAAATACATAAGAAATCATTTAAACACTTATTCATATTTTTAAGTACACTTTCCATTGAACTACTTCACTGTTACAGTGAACTTCCTTAATGTCTCCTTAGACACTAGTTAACATGTAATTCCCTCACTAAAAGCTATCCTAAGACTCACATGAGCAACACAAAGAGACACCGCCCATACACCCTCTCTAAGCATGCCTAAATGATCCTCAAGACTACTTAGAATGAGATATATTCATTTACAATACATCAAGCACATGAACATGAGATCCTCCTACCAAAGGAGATTCTAAGGTTCACTTGGGTGAGTTGTGAAGCGACCGCCCATACAATCCCTTTCACACACACTCAAGAGATCCTATAGACTACCTAGATAGAATCATTCTCACTTAATACAATAGCATTCATAGAATATGACATTTTTTTTTCAAAGGTTATCAAAAGACCTACTAAAGTAACTCAAGGAGAAAATATCCATAATTGACCTCTTCAAGATTACCTAAGTAATACTTAAGAATTACCTATGTTTGGCTCATGTCTGCATAATTAATCAATTTCCTTAACTATAATCATTATTAAGACTTATCTAAGTAAGAGATGAAGTGACCATTCATTTGCCCCCTTCATACCTTAAGTAGACAACCCTTAACTACTCTATATAAGTACTTATTCATTTAACATTCTTTCTTAAGTTAATTTATTACATTCCTTAGTTCATTTAAGATACATTCATCACATAAGAACATTGAAGTAATGGTCTTGGAGAAGACCTAGGGACTGTTACTAACATCTTCAAAGCCTATTGTGCAATGTCTAGTAGCGTCCCATACCCCCACCTAAACTTCATAGAACTTCTCCAATACTAGTAGGCATCCAACATGATGAGAATAGGAAATAACCGACATAGACCATGGTAGAAAAGCATGGAATCCAGAGTTGTAACCTACTTCGATGGAGGTTATTCTACTTGCCAATGGTAGAACATGGACATATCCCATGTAGGCACATGGTGAAGGAGTATTAAGGGATAACTTTGTACTCTAGCCTCATTCTTTAACTAGAGCTACTTCCCTTATAATACTCACTCAGTGCTAGCCTGTGTTCACATAGATTATTTCATATTAAGGTTCATACAAAAGGGTTCCATATCAAGTTCATAACCCAATTACATTTACCCTACCAAAGAGGTCCTCTAGGGCTTCCTTACAATGGCAAAAAGAAGCTCATCATGACTTTCCTAAGGATTGATATGATGCCGTTCCAGCCAATCATCCTTAAGTCCATCATTCATTACAAGAAGGATACCATTACGACTTTCGACTACAAGTTTCATAACCTTACCACTAGGTTTAACGTTTAACATAAAGGACCTTCTTATCATCATTCAAGGTCTCACATATCATTCATACATTCAAGACTAAGAGGCTTTAGCATCCTAAGTCAAGAAAACTTGATATTCATATTCATGCATGCATCAAGAAGAGGGACTTATGTCTACCTAAACAAGACACATCATTACTTCACTTTAGCACATATAACATGTCATTCTAGAAGCACATAGGAACAAAAATTATCATCTTTAAGTCATCCTATACATTACTATATCATCATCAATATAATCTTCATAGACTCATATAGCCAAGTAGGAACAATCATATATCAACTCAAAGACTACACATATGAACACATAGTCATAGTCTAACATGATCACCTAAATAGCATCAATACAAAGAACACATACTTTCACATTACTTCACACATAGGTAGAAATGATCATACTTCATATAACCAACTACACAAATCATCATATTACTTCAAGTAGTACCGGCAAGGCCATGATCATCATAATACTTTAAATAACGCCAACAAGGCCACATCAATAAAATAACATTGCCACCATAAGTGGATCATACAAATCACACATAATTAAAGAGCTAAATTACAATAGCTATACATAATATTAAAAGAGTTAGGGCAACATACCACCCCCTTGATATCACCACTTCAATCCAAAGCTAAATCATCTAATTCAATACCATAAGGCCCTTACCCATGGCCACGAACATCAATTCAATACATTAACCATAATACCCAATGAAACTAGGTGAATTTAACATAGATTTATTAATCTAAGACAACCTAAACATCAATTAAATACAATTTTTACACCATTCAATAACTCATAGAAAACTAAACTAGAATCTATAAGCATTAAGTCAATATCAATTCAATAACCTTAACATACAATAGATGTAAGACTATTCATTACTCAATTGATAAAATTGAAACAGCCTATACATCATAAAATCATAACCTATACATAAATCAAAAGCCCATAACAATCGACACATGAATTCATTACTATCAAAGCATTATCAATTCATCAATACTTTAGTCAAACTTAGAGATCCGAGAAGATCAAGGGTTCATGGAGTATTTCAATGGAAAACATCAATTATACATCAATAACATCATATCTTCTTGTTTGATAACGTTTCATTCAATAACCCATGACTTAGAGTAGAAATTGGACTTTTCATCTTTTTGAAATCTTTCAAAATCATCTTTGAAATTGGCTATAAGGTAATATAAAACCTTATATGAAGAAATCCAATACCTTATTTGAATAACCCAATTACAATTGAAGAATAAAGTCCATTTAAGACCCATCTTCAAGCTCCATCTTTATCTTGAGCTCTCATGTAGGTTTTTGGTGAAACTTTAGGAGGGAAAGAGTTTTGATCTAAGTTCTAGGGCTTAAATGAGAGTTTAATGACTTATATACTCTTAAAATACTCCTAAACACCTAAAACAACACTCCTCCTATTTTTACAAGACTTGGGGTAAATTTCCAACTTCACCCCTAACATCACGGTATAGCTGCGCAGGAACTGCCTCACAGACGGAAGGACCATCGACGGCCCATCCTTTGACCAACGGACCGTCCTACTGGTCGGTGGTTTGGGAATGAGGGTGGTATTTTGCCACTCCTCTCCCATGACTAAGTCCCAATCGATGAGACCTCACCAATGGGGCATCGACTGACCCACTAGGCGTGGATTGCCATCCGTTGGTTGGTCTGTCATGGCCACTCTTGAAGGGTCATCCCTCAAGGACCCTTGGATAGTCCTTGGTATGTTTGCCAAAACTTTTACACCTAAAAATGATCGTATACGAATTTAGGACCTCTCACATGAATTTCACCCAAAACAAACACGTAAAACTTGATGAAACATGCATAGACACAGAAGGTCATTTCAAGGTACATCATTCGAATGTCATGGACGTTTTTGGACGTTTGACTTCCAAGCTTCACGAAACATGACACACTGTCTATATGCACCATAATTACTTATTTAAAAAGCTCATAACCTCATGAATGACACATAAACACATAGAACACATATGAGACACATAGGTGATTTAGTCGTCGAACATCTTGGTCGTCCCTTGACGTTTGACTTCTAAAGCACCTAAACTCTTACACACTGACTCTATAAAACTTCATAGTCAAATTTAGGATCTTAGAAAATTATGACAACCACGTTAGGCTCTAGCTTGACCTAAGTAATTTTTGAGACCTTACAAAAGGATATATAATGTATGTGTTGGACAGAGAATGAGGGTGTGGTGATACATACTATGTGAAGGGATGTATGGTATCATTATCTATATAAGTTAGCTAATTCTTTACGAGGGTAACACTGTGATAACTGCTAATTTTAGTTTATCGTGACATAAATTGTAGATTAAAACCAAAAATTGGAGTCTGAATCGTGATATTTATATCAGTTAGAGTAGCATGGCGTATTTGACCTCTCGGAGGTCTTATACAAGCCCATAGTTGTCATTCATTGCATTGACATGGTAAATTTAGTGGAAAATTTAAAACTTTTCATAGCACATCATATTCTAGAAACTTTACTTCATATATATAAAACATAAGTGATAATACAAACTTAGACCTTAAGTCTCTTTGCCATCTTAGACTCAATAACATTAGAGTACATTAGGGACACGGCCCTTAAGACACATTACAAAACTATACAATATTAAAAAACTTTATAGTAAAGACATAAATAGGAGATCCTTGAACTTAAGGATTCCTTTAATTGAGCTTGGGAATCATCTATCAAGCTCTTCACCATTCAAAACATTCTTTAAGCATCCATAACCTACACTTTGTGGAAAAAGTAGAGAAGAATGGGATTAGTGGAAGAATTCACTAAGTATTACAACCATGAAAAAACATGCATTTAAAAGGGACATTTTCTTGAAATCATACTTCATGCCTTTTTGAGTGAATGTTCATAAAACCTTTATTCAATAGAATTTATATCATGCACAAACTTCATATAAACATATTCAAAGGCCAAACATTTCATAAGATCACATATAGAATTTATTAAATTTTCAAGTCACATTACAGTGAGCTATTTCTTCCTTGACAATGAGCATTCTTTTCTTCATTTCCTTAACCTTCCAAGTAACCCCCTAGTGATACTTGGTGCTTTCATCACCTTAAGGCCACAAGGAAACATACATATAATCTACACAAGGTAACACATACCATCATAGAAGTACAATACTACATAGACATATTTAAGCCAACACCATAAGGCAATTACATTAAGTTACATTCAATTTCCACATATACCAACTTCAATTCACATCAATGCATTATAAGACCTTACCATAATCCTACTCTAAGTCTACTAGTGCAATGTATATGTGAATCCCCATAACCTCACACATACTTAGTAAACCTATCATAAAACCACAAGCCTTACCATCCAATTTATACATGAATAAGTAAGTGAAGATAACTTTATTCATGTCAATACAAGACCTTCATCATATACTCATTTAGACCTACATAGTGCATATAAGGATAAGATCACATCATCTAGACTTATATCATGCACATCTTCATGACAAGTATACAAATAGTACCATACCATGCATAAAGACATATTCATAACAATATACCTTAGAACACCTTCCTAGAACTTCCTAAGGAGCTACTTGTGCAATGTCTAGATGAGTTCATTACTTCCACCTATCCTAAGTAACCTCCCTTAAGTCATTCTAGTTAGGGCTCTAACCATTTACTTCCATTGTCCATTTTATATTAGGGAAACTATAGCCTTAACCGACACTAAGACCATGGGTGCTAAACATGGAATTTGGTGTTGTAGAGCCTTATACCAAGGGAGGTGTTCCTACCTAGCCAAGATAGAACATTAACACATGCTAGAATATTAGGTGATATTACTTGCTAGATCCTATGTGGCAAGCATAGTTTATGGAACTTGGGGGCTATCATGGAAACATCACTCTACACCTATTTGGGGTCATGAGGCTATCCACCCCATGAGGACCACAGTGAACCTTACCTCCCCTATTTAGGAAAGTGTAACTCCCTCACATGAGGACCGTAGTGAACCGTACCTTACCTATGTTTGAAAGTGTCACCCCCTCATCTACAAGTTCACTCGGTGCTAAGCTATGTTCCCTTTATTGAAAAAACCTTTATTATCATTTCTTTATAAAACATAGGTTTGGGAGAGTCATCCCCTCATATCCTTAACTTATAGGTCATAGATGAGAGTTCATCAACCTAATTCATGTCAGAAATCCTTTCACATGGACATAGTTTATGTATTAGCACTATCTATTCAAGGATACACTTGATCACACCTTTCAAGACTCATTTATTAACTAGATCATCATTCATGTGTGTGTGTGTATACATATACGTGAGCAAACCTTTAACATAACACATTAAGACCACACATGACCATACATTCATATTCATGCTCATAGAAATGAAACCTAGGAACTATCCTATCAAGGTACACATGTGCAATGCATAGACAAGATCCCATACCCTTGCCCATACTAGTACACCTATCAAGTCATCCTAGTAATGAAATACATCACATACATCACATACATATACTTTACATACATAGTAGTAGACACTAGTGAATATGAGAAGAACCTTTCATTAGATCCTATCATCATTTACTACATTGTAAGTATGCATAATGTGTGAGTGTGTATACATTATTCAACATGATCAGACAATGGCTATCAACAACTCATTGAGGCAGCCACCCTCTTAGACCACATTACACTTTTATGTATAGACTACACAACACAATTTAGCATAGGAGACAATACAATCTTCACATTATACTTTAAGGCTCCGAACATTAACTATTCACACATTCTCATAGGGGTACATGGGTAGGGGTCATAATACATTAACACTTAACCCATGTCAGCACCTACACATGCTCTTACATATCCATTCACATGCTCATAACAATAGTAACACAACCTAAGTTCACAACCATAATGGAATACTTGGCACAAGTTACACATAAAGTGATCATCATAACCACTTATTCATATAATCATCGATTTTTCTTCAAGGCCATGGTCAACATATATATAACGACAATAAAGTAAACACCTCCACCATTAGTGGACTATACCACACAATGCCACACAAATCCATACAAGGCTTCATCAACATTACTATAAAGAAGTAGAGAAGTAGAAGAGTAGAGCAATTCTTACCCATCCTTTAGCCTTTGGTCATCATTGGCCTTTACTACTCTTTCATCACTAATAAAAGTATAGATAGTATCTAAAACATAATAATCATATACGAAATCATGCATAAGCTACTACAAGGCCATGCTACAAACTAGTACAATATATCATTAACATGCTAGAATGTAGAAGGACATAGACCATCAACCAATTTAACTTAAATGGATTATAGATCATATTTCATCAATAATATCAATCAAAGGCAATATATAATCATACACTTAGTCATAACAAAATCATGCTTAAAGCACTTCAGGATCAAGCTTCCAACATAAGCATTAGACTTATTAATTCGCTAGAATAGAGAAGAATTAGCCAATACTATTGATTCTCTAAGCCCTTGATCATCAATCATATTATAACAATAATGGAAATGTTAGGCAGTAGATAATTAAATAATTACTCAAATAAATCATGCTTCACATAATCTAAGAATATAGATCACATCACATACATAGTATTATCAATCGATAGATTAGAAGAACTACATCAATTCATGCCAATCATTCTTTACACTGATCATACGAGATTCCTATCCATAATTCAATCATTATATAACCTAATACAGTAATAACCAGCAAATTAACGTAATCCAAAGTCTTACAACAATCGACATAAAGCCAACCTTACAGTGAATACATAGATCATATAATAGTCATGTTGAATTCTTCATACATTGATCCATATGAATCATTCATCATCAATTAAACATTAATTCACGTAAGTAACAGTAGATATAAGCAATTCAACGTAAGAGAATCACAATTCAACCATTAACAAGCAATGATCACAATGCCCATGCAAGGGCTAAATCAAGTTTGGGAAGGGACATGGGTTCATCATGCAATTGGAGTCAACATCACGAACAAATATATTAAATTCAATTTACCATGATTTAATCATTAAAAATGTTTTTAGAAAGAACATATGGCTAGATTGAAGAAGGAGAAGTTTGATCATAAAATCTCTTTTGAAACTTTGAGATTAACTCTCTAGATGGAATGATAACTACAGATGAAGGATCACCATACCTTTATATTCATGAAGACCTTTAAAAGTTGATGAACAAACCATAGGCATCCATGTTTCAAGCTTTTCTTGAGCTTCACCAAGAATGGTGGTTTCTAGGGAGAATATTTTTGTAGGGAAAGGTTTAATTTGTGTGAGTTGATTTGGGAAATGGGTTGATCACGTTTTTGATCCTTTAAATACACCCAAAAATCACCAAATAAATCATGTTGGGTCAGGTTAGCACGTGGGGTGAATTTTCCATTCACCCCTTTATTGAAAAAGTGCACAAGTATTGATGCACCAGCCTGCATTGACAAACCCAACGACGGGGCATTGATCCATCGACGGGCCGTTCCTTGCCATCCGTCGATTGGTCCCTGGCCAATCTTTGGGTAGAGATATTCCCAAGATAAGTACCAATCGACGAGATCTCACCTAAGGGTCGTTGGTCAACCAACTGGCCATCGTTTGGGCCGTACATTAACACTGCCATGGCAGTGTCTCGACCAGCATTGGGTCCTTCTTGTGGGCCCTTTTGCGGGGCCCTTTAGAAGTCGTACCCGAACGTTTCCAAAGTCAACACAACCCTTTACAAGTTTTTGACATTCCACCTAAGTTTCACCCAAAACAAACACCTTCAACTCGTCCAAACAGGAAAGGCCCTATAAGGATAACTTGAGAAATGAGTCCACTGTGAGTTGAAGGGATGTGGGTTCACTATGATGTTTCTTGAGTTCACTATAAAGTGGTCCTTTGTGTTAAAATTTTAAATGTCTTATTCTATCTGCTGAATGATGACCTATATAATATTTTACTTATAAATTCATAAAGTTTTTTACTTATTTATCATGAAAGCTTATTTATACTAAAATGTCCTCTTTTGCATGATTTTTGCATAATGCCATTGTACAATGTTTATACTAACCCCATACTTTTCTGTACTGGATAAGTATATGTTGGAGGCAAGTTGGAGATTATAAGGCAACCTTGGGAATCGATTCTCTCAAGACTAAGTATGTCCTCATATATTTGAGGCATAGTCCTTATTCATTTAGTTCTTGTATAATACTTATTGTGTATTTTCTTTGAATGTAAAGGGTCGTGTCCCTAAGATATTTAAGTTCGCTTGTGACGATGACACTACTATTTAGTATTTATGAAAAATATTTCTTATTATTATTAATGTCATGAACATTTTAATTCCGCACTACTTTTCATGTCTTATGTAATGAATGATAGCTAAAAGGATATTACAAGACCTCCGAAAGGTCAAGTACGCCTTCTTACAATAGTGATCCTTTGTTCTAGGGGTTACTTGAGGGTTGTTACAAAATAGCTATCAGAGCATAACATTTTGGGAAATAGTTTAGGGTCCATAGTCTCATAACCCATGTGTAGTAGAGTCTTTTTCATCGGTGTGATTCGCGACACATCCATGAGCGGAAGGCTATAAGGCGATAGAAGTTTCACTTTCATCATTATTATAGTGTCGTGCCTTAGAGTTGAGTTCTATAAGATGTCTTTCTCAACCTCTTCTTCTGTGTTTATTGGACATGAATACAAGGAGGACAACCGCTAGAAGGGAGGAGGTAGGAGTAGCTAATTAGAAGATCCCTCCCCGTGCTAAGCAAGTCCCTATAGTTTATCAAGAGGATTTTAATGAGGCGGTTTCCCTTCAAGGACCTCAAGGACCTCAAGTTCCCCAAATGCCTACAATGACCCAAGGTCCTCAAGCTCAATATGTTGAATGGGGTATGACTAACGCGGAGTTAAGGGTTGCCCTTATGTATTGGACCCGAATCATGACGACTCAAGGTCATGTCATCACTAATCATTTGGTTGCCCAAGCTAACCAAGGAGTTGGAATTCAACCTAATGCAAGTACTCCCGCTTCTATAATTCGGGATTTCATGAGGATGAACCCTCTTACTTTTCATGGCACTAAGGTGGATGAAGATCCACAAAGCTTCATAGATGAGGTATTCAATGTGGTGGATGCTATGGGTGTGACCCCTATATAAAGAGCAGAGCTAGCCTCTTATCAACCCAAAGATGTGGCTCAAGTTTGGTTTGATAAATGGAGGGATGAGAGACCCTTAAGTGATGGTTTGACATACTGGAAAGTGTTCAAGCGGCTTTTCTTGATAGGTTCTTCCCCTTGGATTGGAGGGAGACGAAGTTGGTGGAATTCATGAATCTTCATAAAGTGGGAATTACTGTGAAAGAGTACTCTCTCAAATTCACCCAACTCTCTAAGTATGCCACAACCATAGTAGCAAACCCTAGGGCTCGGATGAATAAATTTGTAATGGGAGTGTCTAGATTTGTGAAGAAAGAGTGTCGTATGGAAATGTTCCTTAATGATATGGATATATCTAGGCTTATGGTGTATTCTAACAAAATTGAGGAGTCCAAGCTTAGGGAGATACCGAAAGAGGGAAAGAGGCCTAGGTCGGATGAACCAAGTCATCCAAAATCTAAGAAGATGTTCTATCATCAAGATTCTCCATGGGCAACAAATATAGGGCTCCCAACCAAAATTCCCAAGGAGGTGGCCATACTTTTGAGAGGTCTAGGTGTTCTACTTGTGGAAAGCAACACTTGGGTAAGTGTCTTGCCGGAATGGATGGTTGCTTCAGATGTGGTAATAAGGTTCACAAAATGAGGGACTGCCTTAACCTCAAGGAAAAAGGGAAGGAGGTCAATCAAGATCCACAAGGTGCCCTAGATCCTAAAGCTCCAAAGAGGAATCGTTTCTATGCACTCAGAACTAGAATAGAGGACTAATCCAGAATGAGAGCCCCGGTATGTCTTAATTTCCTTATGGTTGTTTGCTTTGCTTTAGATGAGTTTGTATGGTCTTGTATTTCATATTATCATGCCATCATAGTTTATTGATTAATAGATAAATTACTGAATTATTACGCATGATTCAATGTGAGAGTTTGGTATTCACTATAATGAAATTCAAAATTTAATTAAATAGTATTTTCATGCATAATGGTTGCAATGTGTGTAAAAATGATGCATATGATCATGTTTAATATTGCTGAAGGTATTCCTCCATAGATGAAGGAATGACTTTGTTCTTTGAATTGTGGATATAGTTCAAAATTTATGGTGTTTCTTGAAAATGCTAAATGCTATGAAGTTGGTATTTCTTGTGATTTTGGTGCATGAATATGGATTAATATTTCCATGATTAATGTGTTGTGATCTAGTAGTTGATTCCTTGATTTCCTTAAATGTGTTTAGTGTCATTCATGGACGAATGTTTTTCTATGTGGGGGAGAATGTAACACCCCTCGTAATGATATAGGTCTAAATAGAGATTCACATGTGTTTCATAAGTTACTAATGAGTTAAAATAATGTATTTTAGCTTTAGAAGTCAGTTGGTGAAGTTTGAAAGTCAAACGTAATATGACGACCAAGACGTTAGGAAATTAGTCTTGTGTGCACTAGTATGTCCTTGTATGTTGTATATGTTTTTATGTGTTGTATTAAGTATAAAACTTGTAAAAATACTTTAAATAGTTAAAACGAAGTATATAGGGTCGAAACATCCAGGTACGACCGCCCAGGATCGCCCTAGGGGTCCACAAAGAGGCCCCACCTTTGGCCAATCAAGCTACCCAAGGCAGCAAAGTTTTGTTCTTAGGTGAAAGACAGGCGTGTCGCGGACTTTGTCCATATGAGGATAAAAATTTGGTCTGTGACGCAGACACGTCGCGGACTCCCATCTTGAAATTTAATTTGAAAAATCTTGTGGGAGAAGGTCCGCGTCGTAAACTTATTTTTCGACGATAATTCCAAAATTTTAAGTGAAGTTTGACTTGTCTAAAAGAGTCCTTTTAATTTAGAAGTGTTTTGGGTATTTTGGGGGGGGGGGGTGTTGTACACTTATATTAGGTCATTATACACTCATTACCCAACCAAAAACCGCAAACCCTCAAATAGAAATCAATGTTTCAAAACTGTAAAAAAGTTCTTCTCTCCCAAAAGCTCTCCCAAACTCCATTGAAACTAGAACTCAAGGTTGAGATAGGGTTGAAGGTTTTGGAAGTCTTCCTCACCAAATCTCGTGGGTTTCTTCATATTGAGGTATGGTAGTCATCCTTGAACCTTTTTTTATTCAAGGAGCCACTTCAAAGAGAATTTTAAAAGGGTTTCAAACTCCAACTTTTCTATTTCTTGACTCTAATTATGGGTCTTTGCATAAAAACGTTTTAATGATTAAGATGATTTGTTTTTAATGTTAAATGATGATATTAATGTCAAAACCCCAATGAACCCATGATCATGCATATTTACAACATTTACCTTGTGAAGTGGGTTTAGTATATATATATAGATAATGTTAGAATTTGTTAGAGTTGAATATCTTTATGCTATATTATGTTTACATACTGCCTTAGATGCTATTTTTATGATGATTTATTGGATAAATGTATGAAAGGTGGTGAAAGTGTGGATTAAGTGTAAGTCTTATTATTTTGCTTAGTTCACAATGAAATGTTCTTGATTGGTATGGTCTACCTTTGGTGGCGGTGTTTACTTGAAGTATATGAACATGTATTTACATGTTTAATGTGAGTATGTCCATGAAGGCATAGTATGTGATGTAATTAAGTGATAACAATCATGTTCTTCTTTATGCTCTTTATGAAGCTTGAAATGAATGTTTCGGACAGACTATGTCTAAGTGAATTATATGTTTATGTGAAGTATGCTAGTGTGTGAAATGAGATGAATAAAGATGTAAGCATGATTAGAAGTCAATGTTATGAAAATAGTTATTATATGAAAAGTGTGCTCACTTGTACACACACATTTGAATGAATGAGCGAAGGTAATGAATGTGAATGAGGAATTGTAGGGTGGACACTCTTCTAAGTAGAGCTGAAGTGTATAGACCACCCTACTATTCCTATAGTAAGAAAAAAGGGATTTTGGGGTGAACACTCTTCATGAGTTGAGATGAAGTGTTTAGTAGCAACCTTACTATTCCCAGGAGCTTTATAATATATGTTTGAGGATGGACACCCTTCGTTAGTTGAGATGTGGTTTCCAATAGATATTCCTTAACCTTTAGTAATGAATGTTTATTAATCCATGGGGGAGTAATGCTTAGCACCGAGAGGATTTGAAGAAGAGGTGGTTACACTTCATGAGTTAAGATGTTGTATCCAATGTACCTCTTGAGATGAGTACTTTTTGGTAGTAGAGAATGACTTACCTAGAAGAAATATCCTTATCCCTTAACTACGCTACCGGATAGGTGTAGATATTGCATAATCCATGTAAACGCTAAAAGAATGACCCTACCCTAGGAAAGTGGGGATCCTTCATCAGATAGGGGTTAATGTCGGGATTTCATGTCTATCTCTCATGGTCCATATCGGTTAAAGCAATCCCCCTGAAAAAAATATAATGAATTAAGTCTCCTAAAGAGTGTACTACTTAGGGTAAGTGGTAGTATGGGACACTATTTATCCATCGTACATGTTGACACTTGAAAGGTGAGTCTTGGTGTGTCTTCATATGTAATGTATGAATGGGTCATTGTAATGAAAATGAAGTAATGTGATTGAATGTCAAATGTTAAGAAAGCATGGTAAGGTCATGTCTTGTATGATGAAATTTATGAATGATGATTATGGTGTACCTAATCTAATGGAATCCTCAAGGATCACATTGTGGGAGTAGTAGTATGGGATGCTTTCTCATATTGTACTTTGTGTAACTTGCAAGTCCACTAGGACAAGGGAACTTATGTGAAGTCTTTAGATGCAAGTATGTTTTCTAATATCTAGTTATAAGATGTGGACTTGTTACCCGTAAGAATTAAGCCTATAATGGGTAGTATTGAGGATCACTTTGGTGTGTATTGAAGGGATTGTATGGGCGGTCCCTTCATATCTTACCTTAGTGAGTCTTAGGATAACTTGGTTAGGGAAACTTCTAAGTAAATGAGTCCACTGTTAGTTGAAGAGATGTGGGTTCACGGTGATGTTTCTTGAGTTCACTGTAAAGTGGTCCTTTGTTTTAAAATTTATGAAGTATTATTCTGTGTGCCAAATGATGGCCTATATGTTATTTTACTTCTACATTCATGAACATTTTTATTTATTTAGCATGAAAGCTTATTTATACTAAAATGTCCTATTTTGCATGATTTTTGCATAATGCCATACTTAGTACAATGTTTATAATAATCTCATACATTTCTATACTTTATAAGTATAAGTTGGAGGGAAGTTGGAGATTAGAAGGTAAGCTTGGGAATCAACTCTATCAACACTAAGTATGTCCTCATATATTGGAGGGCATAGTCTTTATTTCTTTAGTTCTTGTATAAGACTTATTATGTATTTTCTTTGAATGTAAAGGGTCGTATACCTAATATATTTATTTCAGATACTTCTTTTTATTATTACTGTCGTGAAAAGTTTTAATTCTGCAATGATTTTCATGTCTTATGCAATGAATGATAGCTAAGAGTCTAGTACAAGACCTCCGAAAGGTCAGTAACACCTTGTGACGACTCAAGAGTGCTCCTTTTTTTCTAAGGGGTACTTGCGGGTCGTTACAACTCTCTTTCCTTGTTTACTTGATTATGTCGGGTTATGGGACTTCAAATGAGCATTGAACTTGTATGATTGGGATGGTGGTTATATGACCTTGATATGCTACTATTCATGTGATACATCCTTATGTCAATAATGTTCATGTTGAGTTTACATTTATTGGTAAAGTTGGGCTTGTGTTGCATATGGACTTGTCGTAATGAATATGTGATCATTGGCTTGTATGTGTTCTTATTTGTGCAATAAGGCTTTCAAAAGTGAGTTAGCATGACTTCAACAAAATGTCCCTTTAATCGTGATTTCAAAGATTATATGTGCATATTTTTCAATGCTTAGTACAAGTGGATGTACTAACCCATATTCTTTCCCTCTTTCCCAAAAAATGTAGGTTCGGGCCTTTGAGGTATCAAGCTCCCTTGCAAAAAGACTTGGACTTTTCCCCAAGATTTGGTAGGTTCTCTATATTTGAGGATGGTGCCACGTACTCTACCTTAGTAGTATTGCAATAGTCTAAATACATTCATTTCTCTCCTATCGTTGAAGATATTGTTGTAAGCCCTATGTGGCAATTATGAATTTGTATTGAGGGCTATGCTCGAATGTTCTACTCATTTCAGATGGATTAAAGTGGGATGGTATTATTAGACAAAATTCATATATTATGTATATATTTTCTAAACGAGAAGCCTGTGTAAGCTTCCTGTGCAACGAGTCTAAGTAAAATCCATATGTATATGTGTTTAGTAAGTGAGAGGTATATGTAAACTTCAACATATAATTGTTTTTAATTTTCCGCATTTTAGTCTATGAAATGTTTTGACGAATGCTAAGAGGCTAGTCTTAGTTCTCTCCGAGGGAGACGCCGCTGAATACGTCTAGGGGAAGCTCCCCGGTCGTGACTTACAAAATTTGGGATTAAGCACATACAAGACTTGAAATAAAGACTAAAAGACATAAAGGAACATGTTGGTCTTGTCCTCGAATCTATGAGGACTAACCAAAACATCATCTTCAACCCTTAGAAACCTACTAATCATCCATGGCATATCAAGAATTCCAATCCTTACACTTTAGTGAAAAAGGAAAAAGAAGGGGTTAAAACATTGAATGCACTAAGTATGGGAGCGATGCAAAAACCATGAAAAATGGATATTACTTTAGAAATATGATTTCATTACATTTTGATAAAACCTTCACAATCAGAGTTTAAGAGACATAATAAAAGTGAACAATTGTTGATACCCAATTTTGACCCTCCCCGATAATGGTTAATCAACGAGCTTCTTAACTCTAAACGATTTGAAATAATTGATTTCATGAAGTATATATGTATGTATGTATGTGTACGTTTTAAGGTAATATACAAGTTTCATGTAATTATGTATACTTTTACTATATTTTATGATCATTTGAAATTCGTCTCAAAAGATTTTATTTTGTTGAAATATTCTACTATTGATTTTAGTTATATAATAGTATACACTGTTGAATTAATTATTTTACAATTACGCATATTATTTTAGTTCATTAAGTTTAGGAAGCTCAATAAATTATTTCACGTTAATTCGTCTTATTAGCCAACTACCTTAAGTCCTTTGGAGAACCATTTTTTTGCCAGTAGACCAATTTCTAGAAGGCCCATTCCCCTTTTAATAACTCTTTTCCCTTTTTCCAGTTGACCGGCCCAATTCTTGCATTCCAACAAATACCAATTTGTCCAAATCTAGCCATCACTTTACCCTGCCCAAGACCTCTCGCCCCGTCCCATTTTTATAATCCCTCAACCATCCCATCCTATATCAGTACCAGCGTGACAATTCCCTCGAGAAGGACTCCCCAAGAAAGCAATAGACAACGTTAAAATGGGATTCAAAAAACTCTGCGTGAACAGCTCCAACACTGATCATACGCGCTACACGCGAGGGCGAATAACAATGAGTTTACGGGAAGATAACGGCGTTAACAGGAAATTCGAAAATGACATGGCGCTATACAGAAAGTGAATGATTCACACGTTTTATCCCTTTTCTGCGTCCCAGTACGAACTCGTACGATGGACATCGCAAGGTGTCAAGATCTCCATGATTCGCTTGTTCTAGCGCCAAGGTTGGATGGTTGTCGTTTCTCACCCGTTGCCATTTTGTTGTGAGATGGGAAACACGTACTGATTCCAGCTATCTTCCCTGAGTTTGGGGATAGAATTTGATTTTTGAAATTTTGAAATCTCTTGGCTTAGACTATTTTAACCTTTTCCCTCATTTCCGAAACCCTAATTGTCCTCTATATAATGTATTCTTCTGCTCATTACAAATGGGGCAGATTTTATTTGGGAGAATTTTTTGGATCATGTTTTGAATTCTGAGCGATAGGGCAAAAAGAAAGTTAAGAAAACTAGGCTAGAAAGACATACTACAAATACTTCAAGGAAACATAAAAATAGAAGAAGGTTAGTAGTTTGAGGGCGAGATTCTGCTCGGATTTCGCAGTTGTGGTTTGCGTTAGAGTTCTCGTGGTGAAGTCATCGCTCCAATCTCGTTAGTCGTCGAGTTCGCTGCATACTAGAAG
The DNA here is from genome assembly GCA_016801875.1 of Solanum sitiens. Lineage (NCBI taxonomy): Eukaryota > Viridiplantae > Streptophyta > Magnoliopsida > Solanales > Solanaceae > Solanum > Solanum sitiens. Next base: position 1,594,320 of record JABWTJ010000329.1, read on the forward strand.
GTAAAAACTCCTTTTTTATATAATATTTCTTGTGTTTTGTACTTTGGAATGGTTTTATTTTTGACATTTTGAAGGTGTGTATTCGTCGCTAGCTACTTGCGGTATCATTTATGTTTGCTCGATATAGTGGTCGGCTAGGCTTGATTTGTTGATTATGTGTTTGTTCTTTCCTCCTTTTTTCTCATTGTCTTCTTAGATCTCATTTATGCCCTGTATTAAGCCTTGTTTCTTCTTTTTTTAAATCATGTCTCGTTTTGATCATTCATATGGATTGTCGCCATCCCATTCTCGTAGTTTCCCCTTTTAGTTTGTCTAGATGATCATGGTAGTTGTTAATATGTTGCTAAGTGTGGAAGCAGGGTTGTTCCTTTACATTTCATTCCTCGGATTTTTTGTTTTGTTCTCTTTTTTTTTTTAGTATTGAATATCTCTTTTGATGTGCATAGCTTCTCAAGAATCGACTGTTCTTCATCCTTAGTTGCTCTTGTTGATGTCTTATTTCATACATTATCTACTGATGTAGCCTTCTCATTCTCAGAGTATGTTTTAGTTGTGTTCCCGAGAATCTGTATCTTTGTTGCCCAATGTGATTTTGCTCGAACTATTGTCTACTTTTCATGTTTTCGTTGGTGTGGTTTCTCGCTACTTTGTTTCTCCGTTTATTCTATTAGAAACATCATGTTTCTGTGATTTGAGGGTCAAAATTGGAGTATGTCCATTCTTCCCTTTCTCCCTTACTTGAAGTTGTGAACATGTTGATTTTTTTTTATGTCAAAGAAATTCTAGTGTCAGTTTATTAATATTTCTTCAGTAATGTTGATTTATGACCATTTCACTTCACTGTTGTTAATTCATTAGAACATAGTTATTATTCCTCTCGTTGCTTAGTGTTAACTTTTTTATTATTGGAATTCTCTTTCTGTTCGATGTTTGATTGTGGTCAAGATTTTTCCTAAAGTCATCAAGTTCCTTAAAGTGGAATAAAAATTATAATTTGTTTTTTCGAGTGCTTAAGTAACAATAATAGCAGTATTGTAATAAGGATGATAATGGGATAATTGATAGAATGAAATTTATTTTGGAACGTGAAAGTCCTAGTCGAAATTTGTCTTTAGCTGCTTGTTGAGCCACAAAGTTGCATCATTCTTTGAGAAGTATGTTTAGTCTCCTTTACTGCCTGATATTCATGGTTGGAAAAGCATGTTTAATCTTTTAATGCCCACTATTGGTTTGTTGTTAGAGATGCATGATTCATTAAATGTCTTTACTTAGTCACTATTTGGCCATGGCTTTTTATTTTTATTTTTGAAGAGTTTAAGGTGAAGTATCAGTTCATATGCTCCTAAAACTTTAAATCCGCGTGAATTTGGTCAGTTGTTAGCAAATCTGGAATCTCGGAAAATCATCTGTATTGATCATTATGTTATAGTTTTTTTTAGTTACCCTGTTTAAATGGAAATGTCATGGCATATGAGCTTAATGTACACGAACCCTTCTAACTTTAACTCAATGACTCTTCACTCACTTATTTTTGTTTTGTGTTTCATGTGAATCTATCTGAGTTCGTCATGAACTCCATTTCTAGCATCTCAAAGAGCCATAAAAGACCCTATATTCCTTCCCTTTCCAAGTTAGACTACCAAGAAGAAGAGTAAATTCTTAAAGGCGTACAGGTCCCGAAGTGAAAGGAGTTGAAGAGGATGAGAATGGGCCATAAATTCCCAAGTCTACTTTATTAAATTTTGTATATTGTTGTTTTGGGGCCTACTCCCCTTGTCGTCTTTTATTTTACTGTATTTATTTTGTGTTATTATTTGATTAGTTTAGGACGAGTACCAAATGGAAATGTGCTAAAAGCCCAAAACGAAAATGGGTCAAAAAACCCAAAAGATGATGGGTCCAAATACCGGTCCAGTCGGACAGAAACCAGACTTGGACCCAACCCAACTATCTCTCTCTCCTTCTCTTTTCTTTTAGCGCTCATCTATCTTGTTATTATCTTGTTGTTAGATTTAGGGTCGAAAATTCCAAATCCCCGCAAGACGCCTTTTGTTTTAATTAAATCAAATCTAGATAGATCAAAATGCAAGTAAAATTTGGAAATTCAGTGGCTCACTTAAATATTAAATCAAATAATTCTTTTCTCAAAACAAGTTTTAAATAAATTTTCGTCTAAGTTAAGTTAGATAAGTTTAGCCAAATAAAATTAGTTGCCGGATAATCACGAGTTAGTGAAACATTTTAGGTGTCGTAAACCTTCCTAAAATATAAATATGAATCCTCGGACCCTTTTAAGTTATGAATAATTTTTTTTCTGTTTAAATCTTTTGAAAATAAAGTTTTCTTAATTTTCTCAAAGTTAAGTGGCGACTCTCAAAAATTCAAAAACTTATATAAAAATATTTTTATTTTTCCAAAAACTAAATAAAACAAAAATGATGACTCTGATGTGGAAGACGGAGGATTCTAACCTTAAAATTAATTTTATTTGGCTACGTGAAATAATTGGTTACTTGTTTTCTTTATCGTATTATTAAATCTGTTGCATTGTCATGGCATATTTCCGCCAAACGGCAAATAGGTGCATTAGGATACAGGGAGTTACGTGGAATTCCACAACTCTTTTAAGAAACACACAAGTCTTTTCTTAGAAGTAACAAATGAATAGTTGGCTTGCGGTCATCCAACGTCGTTTTTAGCATCACCTCGTCGTCTGTCTGACTCGGGTAACCATCAGTTTGAAACAAATCTAGTCAGCCTAAGATAGAGCGAAACCAATACCAAACTTAAGCATTAGCCTAATACTGCTTAATACCCAAGGCGTATTAAGTCAATTAGTTGTGCCAAAATCATGTCCAAGGTCTCTGACCTCACGACATACCATTTTGCTTGACATTTGAATGATGTACATGTAAAAACCAATGTGGGGTGGACAAACTTAACTAGGTTTCTGTTTTGTAGGTATGAATCGGTTTCCCAGATTCGACATGGTTGTAGAAGGACCACCTCTACTCAAAATGTGGTATAATGACCTTGACGGAGATCATAAAAAAAAACTCAACAAATATGTGGGCGCCCTGACTGAGTTGCTTAACATGAATGGTTGGCTAGAGCTGATCGAAGTCCTCACATACTATTGGGACAACGAAAGAATGGTGTTCCAATTCGAGACTGCATCGACACAATGGGTACAGGGTTAGAACAAAGAGCATGAAAACAAAAAGATATATTGATCCCTAACAAACCTTCTATAGATAATATCGCAGACTAGAATTCAAGGATCTTTACGTCATATTGAGACACGCGAGCTTCTACTCTAATTAAAACCAAGAGTTAAAAATTACCAATAGAGAATTGAATGAAATCCGTCCTTTGGCATTTGCTGTTGCACTATTGGGAACAATTGTCTTTCCAAACGGCCCGAGTCTGAGTATCAATACTCGAGTAATAATGCTCACACACACTTTGTTCAAAGGACTTAAGAACAAAGAACAAATGAAGTATTATCCTATCTAACTGTTCATACTGTCCGACATGTATCGAGCCCATCAAAAATTCAAGGAAGGGCATCTCTACCTCCAAGGATGTAATTTGCTCCTTCGGTGGTGGATTTTATGTCATCTGGCAAAGGGGGATGGGACTCAGGAGTTGCATACTTGAGATAATAAGAACACACTCTGAGACTTGAACGATATGTTGTTCTTGGCAAATCTAGAGAATCGAAGGACTAGAGAAATATAGGCTCGGATTTTTTTCCGAAGTAAGAGAAAAACATCTTCAATGGATGCTCGATCATTTCATCTCGAGAGATGTCATCGTATGGGGCCGCAGACAGCTTGTGCTTCCATTACCAGGTATTCGAGGAATCTATCCTTACGCACCCTTCCGAGTCTTATGATAATTTGGGAGGAGGCAAACAACACCTCGAGAGGCGTACTATGGCGATGTTTTAGACGATGCTTTAGAAATAATGAGGGAATGAAAAGGGTCTGAGCGAATGAAAAAAGACACCATTTCTCCAGATCGATTGAACGCCGAATATGATGAGACTTATAAGGCTTGGTTGAAAAAGAACATACAAAGTATCTCCTCTCCAATCCCGCGCAATTTTTGCAGTATAGAAGACAATGAGGCCAAAGCTTTGATTGACCTAAGAGAGGTAAAGAGGGAAGCCCAAGAAATATAGGTCAAGTTTATTACAAATCAAGATGCTCTTGAGAAGGAAACTCAAGATGTGGAAAATCTAAGACATGGTTATGATGAATTTGACTCATGGGTCAAAAAGAAGATAGAAGGGATGCAATACGAGAACTGGGAAGAAAAAGGACGCCTGAGCGAGTGTTACCTGCTAATATTACGATGTATGTTTCATCAATACAAGACTCAGGAAAGCAGCGGAGGAGAAGGGCCATCACGGACAACATAGTGGATTTCGCCCATGTGCGGGGTTTTCTACATGTATTTTGTCATTCTTAGCCCTATGTGTGACTGCCTTTATTTCATTTCCATACTTTTAATGGCCCCTGCGTGAGTCTGTCATTTGGTATTTTCTCTTTTTTTCCCTTGTGAACCTTGAGAATTCATTTGTGAAATTTGTTTCGGGGGTGGTTAATTATCTAGTTCAATTCCACGCGTACATCATTCAAATGCGCTAGGCCTACCCTTGGCACAAAAGGATCCCCTGTATGTTTAGGACGCGATAGATATGTTTTTAACTTCTTATGTGTTGTGTTGTTGTGAATGAGGATATTGTAAACCTAGTACCTGCCAGAAATTTCCAAAAATATTCAAGTCACTATTACAAAATATCCAACCAAATTTTCCGATGTCTTAAGTTTCTCAATCAAAAGTAAAATCCTATATCCAAATCCTAAAACACTACTCTACTATCTCAGGAAAGGCAAGATCACTGCTATGGGAAAGGGTAAGATTATCAAAATGGAACTTACTGGAGAGGAGTTGCAGAGAAAGATAGAACAAATCATGCAGGAAATTCAAAAGGTTAAAGAAGAAGGACTTAGGGTAAAAATTGCCACAGCGGTCTACAAAGCCGCAACTGCAACGCTGGATGATGATTTGCTATCGAAAATGAAGGAGAATAAAGACATTGATATAGAGAGAGAGAATTTAAGTAAGAAGTTGGATATGCTTCGACTAAAGATTCAGGAAAGAGAAGCAAGAGAAGAAGAGATAGACTCAGAAACCACAAGTATGTTAGCCTGAAATGCGGAACTTGATGAGGAATTGATGGTGGATATGGTTGAATTCACTACCATGAGGGAAAGAATGGTCGAAATGAGGAAGAAGAACAAAGCCTTCCACGAAAACATGATCGTCAGACATTAGAAAATGCGCAGAAAATACTGTGTCTGTGAACAAGAGGATAATAATGGTCCAGAGGACATCCACCCTGGAGCTACTTGGGAGGACAGCGATGAAGAAATCATCTACAAGCCTCCTTTCTTGGGTCATCTAAAAGGGGGAAACAAATGGATCACCCGTCAGGTCTATGAGCCAACACATCGTGTGGGAGCAAGAGATGTGTCATGCGCTCTTTTGTACAAGTATCTTAAGTGGGAACCTCGTGAAGGAATATCTTCAAACTTTGAGCATGAAAACTCTCTTAAAGAATGCTCATTCCACCCAAACAAGCGCATACACACATTTGATTAATGTGTGCAGCTTAAGGCAAGAATCTGCCGCCAGATCGACCTTAGTAACATCCCGCAAATTTGGGGAGATAATACTGTTCTCACATCTGACCAGCTAGAGCCAGTTGAGCACATTAGGTTTATTTGTCATTATTTCACATTGTTCAGAAAGTCAATGTTGTAGATCTACAGTGATTTGGTTTGGAATGGAGTCTTAGCCCCTATCAACGAGGATGACAGAGGTCTCAATCTCATTGGAGTAGAAATCTGGAAACCTTGTGCTTACCACGATGCTATAGATCATAGCCTCTCAAGATGCCTTAATTTTTGCTACGACGTAGAAGCCCTCGTCAACATGGGAAAAATTTGAGTCAAGTTTGTTACTCGTGGCTGAGATGACGTTGAGAAGAGAAATGACTGAGATGTAGTCATTGTTTATGTTTAAGTCTTTGTTATTATCTTTCAATTATCATGTATCGGTCTAGAATGAATGACTGAAAATCAATATTTATTTTCTACTCGAACTACGTTGGGCCTGAATTCTCCTTGTGAGATACGTAGGATGACTTCCAAGGCCCGACCCCTATCTTAAAAAACTTTCATTATCCCCCCCCCCCCCCCCCCCCCCGTGTTCATGCTACAAGGAAATTAGAAGACCAGATCAAGGGATGTCAAAGGACAGTTGTAAGAAGACCTTAGATCAACGTGATTTAGTCTTTTTGAGATGATGTCGGACTAAAGAGCAAGCAAACTCCTGCTTGTTAAAAATTTGTTTCCATCCTTACTCGTGGGTTAAAGATATCCTCAAACAAAGCAACTTATGTGTTTATATGCCATCTGTGTGATATTATGCATTTTGTATTCTGAACTTAAACTGAAAAAATTGCCTTTGACTTTTTTTCCTCCTCAGGTACTTTGAAAATGGTATGTGTCGATTAAGCTGGCAGATCATCTCTACTTCACCAGATCCAAAGGGCCTGTAGATTCCTTCCCTAGACAAGATTCAGACAAAGGAAAAACAATAATGGGAGACAATAATGAAGAAATCAGTCTCACTGACGTTATGGTGGCTCAACCTACCATAGCGGATCAGAACAAAGTGATTATACAATTAATGCAACAGATTGCGGAGATGGGGATGGAGACGCAAAATAGATAAAATCTGCCTCCACCAGGTTTTACCGCTAACGCTGCTGATGGGAGACCTCCTCTCTACTTCCCTTCTTCAAATATGGATCCAGCTTAAAACGTGCAACCTGCCCAGAATCCCTCCATTATAGACCTGACTGCTCAAAACACCCAGTACGCTTCGGCTTCTTATAGAACGCCTTCTCCTCAAAATAATCATTCTCAAATACCACCTCTTCCCCAAAATACCCATGATCAAACCGCTCAACCTCCAAAAAACCAAAGCCATAATGCAAACGTAAATACTTTCAATCCCCAAACATCCCACCACCACCTAAACCAAAACACCAATCCTCAAACCTATCCACAAAACTACCAAACTACATAAATTGCCCAAAGTCCTTCCATAGCTCCACCCTTACCTAAAAGAACAACTTTCCAGATTCTCGTCCCGACTGAGCAGGATGTGCATGGTTCTAAGCTGGACCATTACTAGGAACAGGAAATAGAATGGAGGGCAAAGTAAGAGGCAAAGGTTGATATAAAGGAACAAACCAGGAAAGAAATGAAGGAGTTTCAATGCATCCTCGAAGTCACTGGTCTAAACTATGAGGATTTGTGCATTCATCCAAATCTGGATATCCCAGAAGGGTTCAAGATTCCCAAATTTGATACTTTCAAAGGATTATCGAATCCTATGGCCCATCTGAGATCCTACTGGGACCTGCTTGTCGGAGTTGTTAGAGATGAAACTTTGTTGATGCGGTTCTTTAGTCAAAGTCTTTGCGGGGAGGCTTTGGAATGGTTTACCTCCCACGAGACTAGGCAGTTTCCCAGTTGGAATGCCCTGGCCAAGTATTTTATCGATCGGTTTGCTTACAACGTGGAAATTTGTTCCCAATCGCTACTCCCTAGAAAAGATGAAGCAAAACTCCACTGAAAGCTACAAAGAATTGCATATAGGTGGATAAAGGAAGCAGCTAGAGTAAGGCCTCCCATGTCCGAGAAAGAAATAGCTGAAGTGTTTGTACGGGTGAAAGAGCCCGAATACTATGATAGAATCATATTGCTCATTGGAGCAAAATTTGCTGAGATAGTCAAGATTGGTGAGACTATCGAAGATGGTTTGAAAACTAGAAATATAGCCCGTGTAGCTCTGTTGCCCGGATCATCGGGTTTGTTGAAGAACAAAAGAGAATATGTTTTTACTATCTCTTACGAGGGGAGAAAGACCGCCATAAAATAATTATCCTACCAAGGTCGTCCTCGACCTTCCCAGAATTCTAACCAGGCTGGCTTCACGCAAGCTAGATACCTCCCATCTACCAATATGCTACCTCCACATACAAAAATTCCCCCCTCCAAATTACCAAACTCCATCTCCTATTTTCCAAAATCCTCCTCCACATAACCAAATTCCATCTCCCCACTACCAAAATGTTGCTCCTAAATGTGCCAACGTGCAATCAAGCTACAGATCACCCCCTTTAGTCTATTAAGTCCAAGCTCTAGTCTACCAAAATACCCCTTTGAATTACCAAGCTCCATCCACAAATTATCAAATGAATCGTCATCCAAGAAATCAAACTCCCCGTCCAAATACCCAAAATTATCAGCAAATGCCTCCTCCCCAACAAAACAGCTATGATCCAAATCGACCCTAGTTAAAGAATAATCCTTCCAGGAACTTTACCACGCTCACCGAAAGCCGATCAATACTGTACGAGCGACTGGCTGCGGCTGTATACATTCACCCGATGGGTCCCAAGTCGGTAAATACTATTTTGAAATTCTAGAGACCCGATCAAAGGTGTGTGTATCACTCCAATTGCGTTGGACATGATACTGAGGACTGTATCAACCTCAAACATAAGTGTAAATATCTAATTGAGCAAGAAGTGGTTTCTCTTTAAGTAGCCGCGCCTAATGTCAACACTAAACCTTTGCCGAATCATCGAGGCGTCAATATCAACATGATAGAGATGGATGATGACTGGTGCGTGACTAAGATGATAACTCCAATTATCCATGATGAGTTAGAAAAGGATGTGGCCTCACCGAGCGTTAAAGAGAAAAAGGAGTTCGTCATCCTGACACCCACAAAGGTTTTTGCCTTGGTGCCATCAGAAAATCTTGCTTGGCCAAAATTTGTGATTGAAACCGCTGCCGCTCCGGGTATGACCCGATCTGGGAGGTGTTATACTCCCGAAGAGTTGGCTTTTGGAGGGCAGAAGAAGGATCAGGGTAAAAGGCCTATAAGTGAAGGCGAGGCAAATGAATTCTGGAGAAAGATACACCCAAAAGTCTATTCATTCGTGAAGCATTTGGAAAAAACTCCAGCACAGATTTCTGTATGGGCCCTGCTGATGAGCTCCAAATTGCATAGACATGCCTTTATGAAGGATCTTGATGATACATATGTTCCTGTGGGAAAAAGCAGCGATAATGTGGCAGCTATGATCAACCAAGTTATCCGAGGGCATCGGATTAGCTTTTGCGATGAAGAGATGCCTTTTGAAGCGAAGTCACACAACAAGGCATTGCATATCACTAACATATGCCCTGAGAAGGTCATAAATTGCATCTTGGTGTATTACGGATCTGGTCTGATCATATGCTCACTGTCGACTCTGAGGCACTTAAGGTTTGACATGGGGAAACTAGAGCAAAACCAAGTCAATGTAAGAGCCTTCAATGGGGTACAATGAGACACGTTTGGGGTGGTGAATTTTTTCATCCAAATGGGTCCGGAAGAGTTCATTGCTCAGTTTCAGGTCTTGGACATTGACACCAGCTATAACCTTCTTCTAGGAAGGCCTTTCATCTATATGGCTGGAGTTGTACCCTCTACTCTTCATTAGATGATAGTTTCGAAGGATAAAGAACTGGTTATTCATGGAGAAGGGAGTCACTCTGGCAGGCAGGCGCCAATTATTGATGAAGTCTCACGAGGTACCGATTTTTTCACAGTGGAGTTGGTAAATGCCGCTAGTGAAGATTTGGCCCCACAGCCTCCTATTCCTGTCGTGTACAAGATGATCACCACTATGATGCTGTAGAATGGGTTCAAACCAGGGTTTGTATTGGGAAAGAATTCCCAAGGAATTATTGAGCCTATTCAAGTTCCTGGCAAAGGAGCGAGATATGGTTTAAGGTACACCCCCACAGATTATGAGATGAAGATAAAGAAGAGCAACGATCAAGCATTGGTTGAGCCAATCCCCTATGTGTATCAATCATTTCCAATCCGGGAGTACTCCGATCATGATGACCTTTGGGAAGGGATATGTGGCCTCTTCAAAGATATTGATGCTGTCGTTGAGGTCGAGGTCGAGCTGACAGGAATTCGTGATGCTGAGCCTTGTGAGATGCTGCAGAATTAGACCTCCACGCCAATTCTGATTCCCCGAAATCCTTGGTAGAAGGGCATCATTTATGCATATTTAAATATGTGGTACTCCAGAAGAGGCCCGAGACCCACCATTTTGCTTTTCTTTAATTAACTGAACCTTTAAATTTTCCCCGTGATGTTTAAAAAGGCAATATATCCCTTGCCATGGCCAAAGTTTGCGTTGTTTCCCATTTCAAAGCCTCTTTTTTTGAAAACTTTCTTAATTATTTATTTTCTACTAATTTCCCTAATTTTGTCTGTTTATGATTGCAGTAATTTTAATTTAAACTCTGTCAATGTCATGTCATGTCATGAGCTAAACGAACAAAATAAGGCATCTGATGACGAGGTTGAAGGGTATGACGAGGAAAATGAGGTACTGGAGTATGTTGCCGAGGAATTTTGGCAGTTTGAAAATCAGCATAAGACGAATTTGGAAGAAACGGAAACTGTGAATCTTGGAGATCAAGAGTGTGTCCAAAAGGTCCAAATCAGCGTCTATTTGAATGAATCTCAAAGAAGGATCTGATTCATTTGCTTACTGAATACGTTGATGTGTTTGTCTATGAGGTGAGCGACATGCTAGGGTTGAGTACCAACGTTGTGTCTCATAAGTTACCGACTAATCTGGGATTCAGTCCAGTAAAACAGAAGGCTCGGAATTTCAAGCCTGAGTTAAGTTTAAAGATTAAAGAGAAGATCACCAAACAGATCGAGTCTCGATTGGTGGAAGTGATATAATGCCCTACCTGATTGGCCAATGTTTTTCCGTTCGGCAAAAAAGATGGGAAGATAAGAATTTGTGTCAATTACAGGGACCTCAACAAAGCCAGCCTAAAGGATAATTTTCCGTTGCCAAACATCCATATTCCGATCGACATTTGTGCTAAACATGAGATGCATTTATTTGTGGATTGTTACGCAGGTTATCATCATATCCTGATGTACAAGGAAGATGCAGAAAAGACAATTTTATTACGCCTTGGGGTGTATATCATTACAGGGTAATGCCATATGGTCTCAAAAATGATAGCTCTACCTATATGAGGGCTATGACGACCATATTTCATGATATGATTTATAAGGAGATCAAGGTGTACGTAAATAACGTCATAATCAAGACCCACGAGAGTCAAACCACTTGATGCATTTGAAGAAGTTCTTTGATCGTATACGTCGTTACAATTTGAAGCTAAATCCCGCCAAATGTACATTTGGAGTGACGGCCGGTAAGTTGTTGGGATTTATAGTCAGTAGAAGAGGTATTGAGCTTGACCCTTCCAAGATTAAAGCGATTAAAGAGTTAACTCCTCCCGAAGAATAAGAAGGAAGTGATGAGTTTCCTCAGGAGGTTGAAATACATCAGTAGATTCATAGCTCAATCAACTGTGGTGTGCGAGCCTATCTTCAATCTATTGAAAAAAGACATTTTGAGCAGGTGGACTGAAGTATGTCAGACTGTTTTTGATGCTATCAAGAACTATTTGTCCAATCTACCGGTGTTGGTCCCTCCTCGTGATGGGAGTCCTTTGTTATTATATCTATCTGTCTCAGATAACGTCTTTTGATGCGTACTTGGTCATCATGACGAGACAGGGAAGAAAGAGCGAGCCATCTACTACATAAGAAGATAATTCACTTCATAGGAGTCTCGTTATACTCTTCTAGAAAAAAACACGTTGTTCTTTGACTTAGCTTGCCCAGAAGTTGATACATTATCTGTCTTCTTATACTACATATCCTATTTACAGAATGGATCTATTGGAGTACAATTTCCAGATAGCGATGTCGACCGGAAAGTTTGCCAAATGGCAGATGCTGTTGAGTGATATTGATATTCTGTTTGTGACTCAGAAGGCGATAAAAGCACAAGCCCTGACTGATCATCTTGCGAAAACTCCTCTTGATGAAGAGTATGACCCGCTCAAGACTTATTTTCACGATGAAGAAGTATCGTTTGTGGGTGAAGATATTTTTGAAATATATCCTGGATGGAGATTATTCTTTGATGGAGCGGAAAATCACCAAGGGAAAGGTATTGGAGAGGTCTTGGTGTCAGAATCTAGTCAGCATTATCCTATGGCAACTAAACTAAGATTTAATAGCACAAACAACATGGCTGAATATGAAGCTTGTATTCTCGGTTTGAAAATGGCCATTGACATGAATGTCCATGAGCTATTGGTCATTGGAGACTCAGATTTGTTAATTCATCAGGTTCAAGAAGAATGGGCTGTGAAGAACCCAAAGATTATACCATACTTGCAATATGTACAAAAGTTGTGTAAGAGATTCCACAAGATTAAATTCAGACACACTCACAGAATACAAAATGAGTTGGTCTATGCTCTCGCCACCATCGCCTAGATGATTAAGCATCCGGATACTGATTATATTGATCCTCTAACATAGAGCTGAAAGAACATCCAATCCATTGTTCACACGTTGAAGCTGAACCTTACAGTTTCCCATGGTATTTGGATATAAAGAAGTACTTAGAGACCGGGAGTTATCCTGAAGATGCAACATCAAAACAGAAGAAGTCGATACTCCGTATGGCTCTCAACTTCTTTCTAAGTGGAGAAGTCCTTTATAGGATAACTCAAGATTTAGGTCTTCTCAGATGTGTCGATGTTGCTGAAGCTGCAAAGCTTATTGAACAAATACATGTTGGATTTTGTGGCACGCATATAAATGGGCTCACTTTGGCAAGAAAGATCCTTCGAGACGGTTATTTCTGGATGACTATGGAGAATGATTGTTGCAAGTTTGTGCAGAAATGTCAGGTTCACGGTGATTTGATTTGAGTGCCGCCTCACAAACTCAATGCTATGAGTTCACCTTGACCGTTTGTAGCTTGGGGCATGTATGTCATCGTTCCGATAGAGTCAACCGCTGCTTATGGAAATAGATTTATTTTGGTTGCCATTGATTATTCACCAAGTGGGTGAAAGCAGCTTCGTACAAGTCAGTGACTAAGTAAGTAGTAGCTGATTTTGTTTGCAATAATATTATATGCAGGTTTGGAGTACCGGAGTCCATCATTACTGATAATGGTGAAAATCTCAACAGTATCTTGATGAATGATATTTGTGAGAAATTTAAAATCACTCACCGAAACTCAACTTCTTATCGTCCTCAAATGAATGCAGTTGTAGTGGCTGCCAATAAGAACATCAAGAAGATTTTGAGAAAAATGATCGACAATCACCATGGTTGGCATGAGATGTTGCCATATGCTTTATTTGGATATCGAACGACTTTCAAAACGTCGATTGGGGCCACTCCATATTTGCTAGTGTATGGAACATAAGCAGTCATACCTGCTGAAGTCGAGATACCATCTTTGAGAATCATCCAAGAAGTAGAGTGGGTTGCTATGAGTAGTGTTAATGTATTACGCATGTCATGATAAGTTATGAGAATATGTTATATGTATGAAGTGGGTTGCTTAATGTGATACTTAGCCTTGGATAGGATTATGGTGTTCTATCTTTGGCATTGCACAAGTATTAGTTAGGTGATCTACCTGTTGGGTTGATAATATGTTGAATTTTCCTTTTCTCATGCATTGATGATTTTGTGCATAGAATCCATACTTAGTGTATTTGGTTTTTAATAACCCATATTTCTTACCATTTCTTCCAAACATTTTAGGTTCGGGCCTGTGAGAAGTTCGTGGTCGATTGCAAGGAAGACTTGGATCTTTTCCTAAGTCATTGGTGAGTCCTCATGTGTGGGGAAGTTGCCAAGTTCCACTCTACCTATGATGTTGTTTACGTTTAGAAACATTGTTCTTTCTCTAATCATTGAGACGATTACTGTAAGCCTATAATAGCGTGTTGTTTTGTATTGGCTATGTCTAAAGGTTTGTACTCTTATAGATGGTTCAATGTGAGAAAAGTATTAGCCTAAATTTCTATATATTTGTTATGTCTTATATAGGACAAGCCTAAGTAAGATTCATATGTGAGGAGTCTCTGTAAAGTCTCTATGTCTATATAATATGTGTAACAGAGAGGTCTATGTAAACCTCATGAAGTATATGTAGATGAAAAGTTTTAAATTTTTCCGCACTTTTAACCTATGATGTGCATGGATGTATTGTAAGGCTAGTCTTAGTCCTCTTAGAGGACGACGACGCCGGTTACGCCTAGGGGGTACTTTCGATCGTAACAAGTTTTGTATCAGAGAATGAGGTTGAGTAATCTTAGGATTGATGTCTCACTAAATCACATCTACGTAGGGTCTTATTCATTATTGTGAAGCGCACCACACTTTTGAATGAGTGACTATGGGATGCTTAGGAATTTTCACTCTCTTGTTATTCCTTAGTCGTGGCTAAGAGTCTTAACATTATCTAGTATTTTCTTATAATCCTTTTATTTTGCTTATAGGCAATGAATCCAAGGAGGAACAATTCTTGAAGGGCTGAAGAGGAGAATTCAATGAGGCGGTTCCCACTCAATCTCCTCAAAACCCTCAAGTTCCTATTGAAGAAGGGGCTATGACTAACGTTGAGATAAGGGAGGCTATTCATAGCTTAACTTAAGTGTTTGCTACCCAATTTAATAGTGATGCACGGGTGCAAATGCACCTCGATGCTAGCACCAGCTCTTCAAAGATTCGATATTTGACAGGAATGAATCACCCTACTTTCTATGGATTCAAGGTGGAGGAGGACCCACATGGGTTCATTGATGAGGTGTTCACTGTTATTGATTCTATGGGTGTGTATTCTCAAGAAAAGGCGGAACTAGCGACCTACCAACTAAATATTTTGCTCAAGTTTTGTTTGAGCCATGGAAGGATGAGAGGTCGGTTATAGAAGACCGGATTACTTAGGGAACTTTTAAGACGGCTTTCCTTTATAGGTTCTTTTCCTTGGAATTAAGGTAGAGGAAAATACAAGAATTCATCAACTTTAGTCATGGGGGTATGAGCGGGAAGGAGTATAGCCTCAAGTTTACTCAACTATCAAAGAATGCTCCTACTATGGTTGCGGATTCTAGAGCTAAGATAAACAAATTTGTTAGGGGGATATCTGACATTGTGGTTAATGAATGTAGGTTGTCTATGTTTATTCCTAGCATGGACATCTCTCGTCTCATGTCTCATGCCGAACAAATTGAGGAGAAAAAGCTTATGCAAGTTGGTAAGGATTTTAAGAAGGTAAGAACCGAAGATGGGAATTCTTTCAAGTCTAAATTTGAGGTGCTAGATAATCCAAGGTTCAAAAGGAGGTTTTCCAACCAAGGCCATCCTAATTTTCCAAGGGTCAACAAGAGTAAGGTGTCTACTCCCAAGCCCCACGAGGGGAAAGGTGGTGGTTCTTATGTTCAGAAGCCTTTTTGTACAAAATATGGTAGAAAACATGATAGTAAGTGCCTAGTCGGCAGGGGTAACATCTATGGTTGTGGCAAGAGTGGTCACATGAAGAGATATTTACCTATGATGAAGACTGAAGGAAGGGAAAATGCTCAAGCACAAGCAAATGCCCCAAATCCGGATGCTCCTAAAAAGAATCGCTTTTAATAATCTCCAATCCCGTGGTGATGAAGAGAGATCACCGGATGTTATTTACTGGTATGTTACAATTATTTTCCTTTGATGTATATGCTTTGTTGGATCCGGGAGCTACATTGTCATTTGTGACCCCTCTTGTAACCATGAAGTTTTATATACTACCCGACATATTAGATGAGAATTTTTCTGTCTCTATCCCAGAGGATGATTCCTTGGTGTCTAAAAGAGTCTATTATTGTTGTCCTATTTCCTTGACCAATAGAGTTACATTAGTTGACTTAATAGAACTTGATATACTAGAATTTGAAGTCATATTGGGAATGGATTAGTTGCATTCTTTCTTTGCCTCTATTGATTGTAGGACAAGGGTAGTCAAATTTTAATTTCCAAATGAACCCATCTTTTAGTGGAAGGGAGGAAACTCAAATCCTATGTGTAAGATCATTTTGAGTCTAAAAGCTTGCATGTTGATTTCAATGGGTTGTCCTGACCACATAATAAGATTTATGGATCTTGAATCTGAGGTCCCTCCCATAGAGTCGGTACCCGTAGTGAGGGAATTTCACAAGTTTTTTCCAGATGACCTTCCCGGAATTCATCCGTAATAGGAGATTGACTTCGGCAAAGATTTATTGATGGATAGACAACCTATTTCAATCACTCCTTATAGGATGGCCCCGGCCGATTTAAAAGAACTAAGGTCTCAACTCATGTAGTTGCTAGATAATGATTTTATTCAACCAAGACTATCTCCATGCGGTGCCCCGGTATTGTTTCTGAAGAAGAATGATGGGTCTTTCAGAATGTCTATCGACTATTGTATCTTGAACAAAGTCATAATAAAGAATAAGTACCCGCTCCTTAGGATTGATGACTTGTTTTATCAACTCCAAGGAGTGAGTTACTTTTCAAAGGTTGTCTTTAGGTCGGGTTATCACCAACTTAGAGTGAGGGAGGTTGATATTCCTAACAATATATGGTCACTTTGAATTCCTAATTATGTCATTTGGTCTAAAAAAATCCCCGACTTCTTTCATGGACCTTATGAATCGAGTTTTTAGAAATTATCTGGATTTGTTTGTGAATGTCTTCATTGATGACATTTTGATATACTATAGGAGTGATAATCATCATAAGATCCATTTGGGATAGTTTTGCATGTTCTCAAGGATAACCAACTTTTTGCTAAGTTTAGCAAGTGCGAATTTTGGTTTAGATCGGTTGCATTTCTTGGTCATGTTTTCTCTAGTGAAGGGCTAGAGGTTGATCCGAGGAAGATGGAAGTGGTCAAAAGTTGGCCTAGACCTTTGAATCCTACGGACACCGATATTTTCTAGGGTTGGCCGATTACTATAGGAGGTTTGTTGAGGGATTTTCGTCTATCGCATCTCCATTAACGACCTTAACACAAAATAAGTCCATATTCGAATGGTCGGAATCTTCTGAAACGATCTTCCAATAATTGAAGGATAGACTCACCTCCGCTCCGGTATTGACTTTACCAGAGGGTACCGAAGGGTTTGTGATTTATCGTGATGCCCCTCAAGTTTGTATAGGATATGTGCTCATGAAACATGGAAAAGTCATAGCGTATGAATCTTGACAACTCAAGACACATGAGATGAATTATCCAACTCACGAGACCCCATTGACGGTTTGTGGATCGATTGACGATCCGTCAATGGGGACCGTGGATAACTTTATGTGTTTCACCCTCAAAATGAGATAGGTTTAATTAGAGCCTAACATGTTTTTTATGAGTTTATTAAGTCCTAAAATTACTAACTATAGTTTTAAAAGGCAGTATGTTAAGTTTGGAGGAGTTTGGAGGTCAAACATCCAAGATCCTCCAAGATGTTCGAAAGTTTTGCCTTGAAACGTGCTTATGTGTTCTAGTGTTCCTTGGTATTCTTTATGTGTTTTATGGAGTTCAAATTCATGTGAGAGGTTCCTAACTTGTATACAAGAGTATTGGAGGTTGAAATGTCAAGGCACGACTCCCCAAGGACCGCCATAGGAGTCCATGAGGAGGACTAAGCCTTGAGCAAGAAAGATGCCCAAGCCAACAACCATTTAGGAATTAGTGGAACCAGTCCGCAATGTAGACTTGGTTCATCTAGGGAAAAAAGATGGCCTGCATCTCGGAAAAAATGAGGACTCTACTATTTCAAAAATTAAATTCAAAAATGTGGGAGAAGCTCCGCATCGCAGACTTGTTTCCCGATTAAAGTTCTAAAATTTTAAGTTGAGTTTGACTTGGTTAAAATGTCCTATAAGTGCAAGGGTCTTTAGGGTATTTTGGGGACTAATTATTGTCAGTTATTTAATGTTTTTAAACCCCAATTCACCATTACAATCGAAACCCTCAAGTCCAAAAGAAAACATCTCCATCTCTTCTCTCCAAAAACATCCATTGAGGAAGCTTTGAAGCTCAAAGGAAGAAGACAGATTTTCCAAGTTTTTCTCCATCAATTTAGTGGTCTTTTTTTCACTATTAAGGTATGGTGTTTCATCCTTGAATTCTCTTTCTTCAATGAGTCAGTTCCAATGATTTTCAAAGATGATCGAAAACATGAATTCTCCTATTTTGTTATCTAGCCATGTGTTCTTTTATAAAACATTTTGAATTAATGATTTATGATTATATTTATGTTAATTGAATGATTCTAGATTGAAATTCCTATGAACCCATTCAAATAAAGAAATCCTAATTTTGACTATATGATGGGTGATTTGATCATGTCTCTATTGTATCGAATTTTTATGTATATTGTATCGAGCTCATGCATGAATCATGTTATAATAGTATATAGGCTTTCATAATTTGATGATTTTCATATTGGTTCTTGCTGGGTCAATGTATATTGTTATTATTGGGTTTAATCGGTGACCATGACTATTGGTAAGAGCCTTTGTGAATTGAATTCTTTGAATTGGCTATGCATTGGAGATGTTGTGATTGTAGTACAAGTATGTTGACCTAATATCTTCTATATTGTGTAGTATATGTGTTTCATAAGATTAATTAGGGTTGGTATGCTGTTGAATTGAAATGTCTTGATTTATGACTTGTGAATTGTTGGCTAGGATGTAATTATATAAGGTTGGTGATGAATTGCCTATGTGCCTTATTATGATATGGTGATTTAAATGTGCTAACATCACATTTGTGAATTGTATTGAAAGGACCTACTCATGCAATTCCTATTAATATAATGACTATTAAAATATAAGGGATAGACCCTATGACCTAAATTAGTTATGATTATTAATGAAAAACATTTCAAAAGGGACTCGATCTTAGCACCAAGTGAAATAGATGTGATGAGTGTCCCATCCCACATAGGGAAGGTAGGATCACTATTGTACTCATGATATTTGAGACTATAATGCATGTAGAATAAAGAGAGTCCCAAACACATCTCCTAGTTCTTTAACTATGTTTCCCCCATAGAAATACTAGCTAGTGGATCCACATAGATGCTATGTTCATGTTTTTGTAATACCATGAAAAGTAGTCCACCTTCTTTCGGTGTAGCGTTCCATGTATCCGGATAACACATTACCTCATGTGGTCTATGTTGGTTAAGTAAAGATGTTCCAAAAATGTAAAATGAAGTAATAAAGTGAACTTTAACTAAGATGACCTAAGGAGTTTGACTTAGTCTATGTAGGGGTATGGGACTCTACCTATACATTGCACTAGTTAGTCATAAAGGGAAGTCATAGAAGGATGTTCTTATATGTTATGTTTATGTTGATTCTTCATATTAATGGTATATATTGTTAAATGTGTGGATGAATACTTATGATGATATGGTATTTAGAGTTAGACATTATTTATGATCCCTTGGATGGGTTTCTAGGTTGAGTGGGGTTATGGGGCTTCACTTGACTATTGCACTAGTAGACTTGGTGAATGGTTATGAATAAGGGTCTTTTCTTATGTTGTAATGTTATATTCTCATGAATACTCTTTGTGGTTATACTATGATGGTTGAGTTGTACTGATTATGAGTTCTATTATGCTATATACATGTTGACTTGGCTTAACTTAAGTAGGTTGTTCTTGTGTTGAATATGTTTGTATCATTGAGAAAAATATAGTTTTTTCCTTATTTATAAAATGTCCCTTTTTAGCATGATTTATATGTTTTATGTGCATATGACTCCATACATAGTACAAATGATGTGCTAATCCCATTTCTCCTTTTTCCCCCAAAATTTTAGGTTTCGGTCGTTGAAGGGTTCGTGACCACTTTTGAAAGAAGGCTTGAAATCATTCTCCAAGTGTTGGTATGTCCTCAAGTCCTAGGACGATGCCTTGCTCTTACTCTATGTAACACTCTGAAAGTCTATGACGTGTTCTAGAACCTAAGATAGGTGTGAAAAGGTTTAGACACTGTTTTAAGGTCATATATAATGAATATTAGTCATTTAGGAAGTTTCAAAATCAAAACGTCAAACAACATCCATGACATCTGAAACTAATTCAATGAGGTGCTAGTATGCCTTAGCCTATTTTATTATGTTTTGAGAGTCGAAAAATGATAAAATTTCGTAGAAATGTGTATAACACATATTAAATTTAGTTCATAGTCGAAATTTCCAGGTACGACTCCCCAAGGACCAACCAAGGGAACTTGAGGAGGACCCTTGCAACTTGAGGCAAAAGCTACCCAAGGCAGTGTCCACCAATGGATTACCACCAATTGATCGTGGTCCAATCGATGGGACGTCGATTGACTCCGCTGATGGACATTTAGAATATTTGGTAATGACTGTATTTTAACAAGTCTCTGACCAAAATGATGAACCAACAGGACGGAGGGTCCTGTGGTCGTCGATTGACAAACGAGGCGTCGACGTGGTCTCGTCTGTGAGACCACTGTTATTGGTGCTTGATTTTAGATTGCTTAAGTTAGTTAATTAGGTGGTTAGTTAATTATTTAGGGTTTAAGTGAGGCCCGAGTAAGTTAGTTAACAACCTATATAAAGATCCTAACCTAATTAAGCTAACCTAACCGTCATAAATCCTAAAACACAAATTCTCTTTATCCATCAAAATTCATCAATCAACAAGGTATGGGATTCCTTTCACCTTTAGATCTCCTTCCCCAAAGGGTTCCTTCAAATTGATTTCAAAAGATGAGTTTTCATGTGGGTCGCTTCCAATCTCGATATTGATCTTTCAATTTGATTTGTTTATTGTTTATTTTGATTGTATTGATTTGATTATGATCAATTATAACTATATTACACTACTTATTGATTGATTGGTCTAGTTTGTAGAAGATGACCTTTTCCCCTTAACCCTAGGTTGGGAACTTGAATTGAGCTATCTAGTATTGATGTATTTGGCTTGGTTAATGAGTGAATTTCTATCCTATGATGTTATTGTGCCAATTTGGGAATAGATTGAGATGAATTGTAGTCCTACCATTCTAGTTCTTGAGTAATTGATCTAGGTTGTGAAGTAGGTTATGAATTTGACCTATGTCTCTAATCTTAAGCTATGAACTAGTGATGTATTGTTGTATCGTGCTTCAATTGACTTCATTATCATGATGGTTACTATTGTGCAATGATATTACACCCATTTTTTGGTTGAGTTTGAGGGTTGATGGTAAGACCTTTATGTTGGCTTATGAAGGAGACTTGGTAAGTCTTGTGATCTCAACTCTTTACTTCAATTATGGTTACTTGTGATTAAGTGATGATGTTTTACTGAAATATACCTTAAATTAAGATTGATAGGATTGGTATGATGTTGAATTTAAACTTTTTGACTATGGTTTCTGAGGTATTGTCTAAGATGTAAAGGTTATAAGGATGGTGATAAGTTATCAATGTGCCTTATCATGAATGATTATATAACCGTGCTAACCTCACATGTATGAATTTTAATAAAAGGAAAATACTCATGCGATTCTTATTGAGCTATGATGATGATGATTATATAAGGAATTTACCCAATGAACTAAATTAAGATATGATTGTTAATAAAGGCTTAAAGATAATTCAAAAAGGCACCCTAGCTTAGCACCAAGTGAACTAGAGTGAGGAGTGTCCCTTCCAACATAGGGAAGGTAGGATAACTAACATACTCTTGAGATTGGAGACTATAATGAATGTAGCATAAGGGGTTGCAAACTATATCTCCTTGTTCTTGAACTATGTTGCCCTCATAGGAATACTAGCTAGTGGATCCGCGTAGTTTTTATGTTCATGTTATGGTACTACCTTGACAAGTAGTCCACCTTCTTTCAGTGTAGGGTTCCATGACAGCGGATTCCACAGTATCTCATGTGGTCTATGTTGGTTAAGGAAAGATGTTCCCAAAAGGTAAAATGAAGCAATGAATGAACTCCAACTAGGATGACCTAAGGGGTTTAGCTTAGTTTAGGTAGGGGTATGGGACTCTACCTATACATTGCACTAGTTAGCCTTGAAGGGAGTGTTAGGAGGAAGTTCTTATGTATGTATATTCTTATAAATGTAAATAAGGTTACTATGATGATCTTACTTGTCATGGTATCTTATGATGTTGTATTCCTTTACGAATACTTGTTTAGTCTATATTGCTAAAGTATGATGTTATGTACCCTTAATGATATGATATGTGAAGTTGGACATTGGTTATGGGGCTTTGCTTAGTCGTTGCACAAGTGGACTTAATATGGGTCATGAGTAATGGTCTTGCTTTGGTTATGTTGTAGTGAACTCTTATTAATGCTTGTTGAGGTTATAACTTGATGATAGAGGTTTCTTGACTATATGTCCAAGTAGGTTGGTATGCATGATTGACTTTGTAAGATTTAGTATGGTTGGTCTTGTGATGAAAATGGTCTTGACACATGACTTTTTTTTTGTTCTTGAACGTACATAAGGCTTTCCAAATGTAAAATAGCATGTTTTAACGAAATGCCTCTTTTTAGCATGATCTAACATTATATGTGCATTTGGTATCATACTTAGTACATGTGATGCGCTAACCCCATTTTATCCCTTTTCTCAAAAAATTTAGTTTACGGTCGTTGAAGGGATTTTGAGACGACTTTGAAGAAGACATGGAATTCTCACTCATCCAAGTTGGGTAGATCCTCAGTTTCTGAGGGCAATGCCAATATAAATATTTTGAATGTTGTTCTAGTTTAAGACTTCTACGTTCTTTCGTTTTCATTTGAGTACTAAATATAGTAAAGCTTATATGTGGCTTTATTACATTGATGTATGAGATATGCCAAATTGATATACTCTTGTTTTAGATGGTTATGAGATAAACACTCTTTTAAGACTATGTTAAGTATCTTATATATCTATGTGCATTAAAAGTAGAAGACTATGTAATCTTCTTATACCAAGAGTCTATGTATAATCGATATGACTATACTACGTGTATGCGAGAGGTCTATGTAAACCTCATCATAGATAGAAAAGTTTTAAATTTTCCCCATTTTTAACCTATGAATGTAATGATTTAAACTAAGAGGCTAGTCTTAGTAATCTCCGAGGATGACAACGCTGGTTACGTCTAGGGGATGCTCCTCGGATGTGACACTCTAGCTATGTTTCTTTGTTATAGTCTAAAGATGATCATGGTATTCTACTTGTTTCAAGATATTTTTGTAAGCCCTAAGTGGCATTTATACATTGTGTAAGAGCTTATGTCCATATTTTCTATTCCGTTTAGATTGTTTAATATGAGACATCCCTTTTAGAACTATATTCTTATATATATATGTTCCATAAAAGTAGAAGACTATGTAGTTTTTTTATACGAGGAGTCTATGTATACTCGCTAGGAATATATTATGTGTAAGCGAGAGGTCTAAGTAAACCTCATGAAGTATATGTAGATGAAAAGTTATAAATTTTCCACACTTTTAAACCTATGAATGTAATGATGAATGCTAAGAGGATAGTCTTAGTCCTCTCCGAGGACGACTATGCCGGTTACGTCTAGGGGTACATCCCGGATGTGACAAACTTTGTATCTGTGCAAGAGGTTAAAAATCCCTAGAATTGATGTCTCATTAAACCACGGCTATGTAGATTCTTATTTATAATTGTGAAGCGCGCCACACTTATTAATGAGAGACTATAAGATGCTTAGATAACTCTCATCTCCTTGTATTCATATGTCGTGCATCTAGAGTCTTGTTATGTGCTTTCACCTAAACCTTGTACCGTGTTTATAGGTATGAATACTCGAAGAGCAGCTACTAGAAGTTCGGAAGAAGAGATGGCTAATGTGGGTGTCGAAGACAACCACGTGCCTCCACAAGATAACCAAGTGTCTCCACTTGAAGAAGTTGCTATGGGTGATCAAGTTCCGGTTGTTCCTCCACCGATGATCGATGGTGAGATAAGGGCCACTTTTCTAAATTTGGCCTTAGACATGACCTCCTAAGATAACTCCTTCACTTTTCAAGTCCAGGCTATGACGTCCCAAGTGAATTGGGATGTTGGACCTGGAGTGCCTCAACATGCTAAGACTATGTCCTCTCATTTGAGATACTTTACTATAATTAGTCCACCTATGTTCTTTGGGTTGAAGTCGGATGAGGACCCTCAAGATTTCCTGTATGAGGTCTATAAGATTCTCTATGCTATGGGAGTGACCTCAATTGAGAAGGAAGAGTTGGCAGCTTATCAACTCTAATATGTGGCCCAAACTTTGTACGTGCAATGGAGGGTTAATAGGGCACTAAGGGGTGGTCCGGTAACTTGGGAGATCTTCAAGAGGGCATTCCTTTATAGTTTCTTTCCTAGAGAGTTTAGGAAAGTTAAGGTGGAAGAATTCATCAAAATTCGTCAAGGAGTTAGGAGTGTACTTGACTATTCTTTGAAATTCACTAGATTGTCCAAGTATGCTCCATCCTTGGTGTCAAACCCAAGGGATGAGATGAGTCGCTTTCCCACGGAGATGTCTGATGACTTGGTTGAAGAATGTCGTGCGGCTATTCTACATGATGATATGAATATTTCTCGTCTCATGGTTCATGCTCAATAAGTGGAAGAAAGTAGATTAAGGAGGAAGAATATGGAGGCCAAGAAGGCAAGATCCTATGAAGGTGGTTCTTCTAAGGTTAGGGTTAACATTCAAGACAAGCCTAGGTTAAAGAAGAGGGTTTCTAATTATGTTCCTTATAAATTTCCGAAGGCTCGTGATGATAGGGCGTCTAACCCAAAGTCTCAAAAAGAAAGAGGTACAAGTTCATCAACTAAAAAGCTAACTTCTGGAAAGTGTGGTAAGAAGCATTATGGTGATTGCCTTGTTGGGACGAACAATTGCTTTGTGTGTGGCAAGAGTGGTAAAAAGGTTAGGAATTGCCCTAATTTGAAGCGGCAAGACAAAGGAAGTGGGCAATCTCAAGTTAGTGGTTCTAATGTTGATGCTCCAAAGAAGAATCACTTTTGTTGACACCCAATTTCGACTCTCCCCATGGGAATTAATTGACGAGCTTCCTAATTTTAAATGATTAAAAATAAGTAGATTTTATAAAGTTAAAATGTCCTTAAATTATTTTAAAATTTGTCTCATTAGTTGTCTATATTTTTTAGATAATATATGTGATTTACCGAAGTAGTTATTTTATAAATATTCAAAAATCGTCTCCAAAGATTTTGTTTTGCTTTAAGCAACTTTACTATTTAAACTAGCAGTATAATGGTCTACGTGTTTTTGATCAATTATTTAATAATTAAGTGGTTTATCTTACTTTCGTTAAAATTAAGGAGCTTGTCGAATTAAGTTATGTTAATTTTGTCTCATTTATTTATTTCGGACGAGTTGACCAAATAATTTTTAATTCAGCTAATCTTTTAACCCTTAGAAAATTTGGGCCTCATATATTTTTCCGTTAGCCCAATCAAAGTTCCCAAATTATCTGAAAATATTCCAGCCTATTCCCAGTTTCACCCTCCAAACCGGTTCAGCCCGTCATCCCTTAAACCCAATCCAGATTCATTTTGCCCCCCCCCCCCCAAAAAAGAATAACCCACCAGCCAAATTCCTTGACCCAATCCCTTTTTCTCGACCCGACCTGCCCTATTTTTCTTCTGCCTTGCAATGAAGCTTCACGCGCAATGAGAGCTTGGAAAATGTAGCTCTAGCAAAGAATGACGAGTTTGACGCGACCCAACTCGCGTGACTGGGCTCGTCTCCCTCGATTGTACGATGGAACAGGTAAAGCGCCTGTGTTTCTTGCCCTTCCAGTCACGTCTCTCGTCCTTGTGGCTACAAGATTGCTCCACGTTGCTCGCCAAGGACGAGAGATCAATCCTAGACGTCCATCCCTCTTTCCTTTTCCAGAATAGAGTTGAAATTTCAGCAAAAACCTATTAATTCCAATTTGGTGTGAGGGTTTTGGTTTTGTTATTTTGAATGGGATGAAGGGTTGATCTGACATTTCACAAGAAATGGGGAACCCTAATTTCCCCTCTATTTAATCTCCTCTTTTTTCATTGTGAAAGGGAGCAACTTACTTTGTTTAAAGGTTGAGGGGAAATTTCTTTCATTTGGAGTTTGCAAATAAATCACTGGACAAGAAAAATAACAGAGGAAGTTGGAAAAATTAGAGTAAATATTTTAGAGAGGAGGATCAGATTTTTGGGTTAAAAGACTTTTAGAGTGTGACATTTTTGGGGAATTTGAGGGCAAGAGAAACTGGGAGATTGAGTCTTGTTTTCTACTGATATGAATAGAAAATATAAGAGAAAATAGAGATAGAAAAAATGGATGTATCTAAAGAGAACATAAGAGAGAACTGATTCTAGTCCGAACTCTGTTTCTTTGCTTTCGCTTGCCATAACCTTGTCCGAGCTTGAGATTCTGTCCATTCTTCCGCCTGTAACTTGTGTTTGGATTAGTATCTGTGGTTTTATGGTATAAGTCATCTCGATAATTCTTAGTTGTCTCCGTTTCGCTGCACCGCCAAAGGTATTACTTCTCCGATAGCTTTTCTTTTCCTCACTTTTTTTGTTTGTTAATGTCAAAAAAGAAAATTACTGCTCTATTGGGTCTTTCTATGATCTCATTTTGCTCATTTTGAGTATGAGTATTTATAGCTCGTTGTCAAACCGAACCCCTCATTTTAGTATTTATGCTAAAATATAAATATGAATCCCCGAACCCCCCTTTAAGTTTTCAAACCAATGTTCTGTTTAAGTCATTTGAAAACTATGTATTTCTTGATTTTTCTTAAAAAATCAAGTGGCGATTCCAAAAAGTCAAAAATTCATAAAAAATATTGTTTTCCGAAAACCGAATTAAAACAGAATGGCTACTCTGTTGGGGAGTTTGAGGATTCTAACCTTAAAACTAATTTATTTGGCTATGTGAAATAATTGCTTACTTGTTTCTTTATCGTATATAACTTTTGCATTTCCATGACATACTTCCGCCAAACGGCAAATAGTTGCATTAGGACAAGAGAAGTTACCTGGCTTACCACGACTTATTTAAGAAACACACAAGTCTTAATTTGGAAGTAACAAATGAATAGTTAGCTTGCGGTCATTCAACGTCGTTTTTTAGGTTCACCCAGCTGTCTGTCCGACTCAGGTAACCGTCACTTTGAAACAAATTCTAGTCAGCCTAAGATAGAGCAAAACCAAAACCGAATCTAAGCATTAGCCTAATACGGCTTAATACCCAAGGCTGTTAAGTCCATTAGTTGAAATCGCCAAAATCATGTTCAAGGTCTCCGACCTGACGACATATCATTTGCTTTACATTTGAATGATGTACATGTGGAAACCAAATGTGGGGTGGTTAAACTTAACTGGGTTTCTGTTTTGTAGGTATGAATCGTTTTCCAAGGTTCGACATAGTTGTAGAAGCACCGTCTCTACTCAAAATGTGGTATAATGACCTTGACGGAGATCATAGAAGAACCCTCAACAAGTATGTGGGCGCTCTGACCGAGTTGATCAACATGAATGGTTTACCTGAGCTAATCGAAGTCCTCACGGGTTCTATGGACAACAAAAAAATAGTGTTCCGATTCGGAACTGTGGAAATCACCCTGACGATCAAAGAGCTTCGAGACTGCATCGACACAGTGGGTACAGGGTGATAAAGAAGAGTCAGAAAACAAAAAGATATATTAATCCCTAACGAGCCTTCTGTCAAAGATATCACAGACTGGTTCGGGTTAGGAAAAGATGATGCTTACTAGTGCCAATAGTCTACCGTATCATTCAGGGACCTCAATGTAAAATTTGGGCACGCGAGCTATTACACTAATTACAATCAAGAGTTCAAGATTACCTACAGATAACTGAATGAAATCCGTCCTTTGGCATTTGTTGTTGCACTATTAGGAAAAATGGTATTTCCACACGGCCCGAGTCTAGGTATCAACACTTGAGTGATAATGCTCGCACACACTTTGTTCAAATGATTTAAGAACCAATGAAAAGTGAAATATTATCCCATCGCCCTGGTCATACTGTCAGACATGTATCGAGCAATGGGAAAATGCAAGGAAGGACATTGCTATTTCAAAGGATGTAACCTACTCCTTCAGTTGTGGATTGTAAGTCATGTGGCAAAAGGGCCTGGGACTCAGTAATTACATACTCTGGACAATAATAACACTCTTAGAGCTTTGAATGATATGTTGTTTTGGGAAAATCTGGAGAATCGAAGGACTAGGAAAAGATAGGCTCCAATTTTTTCCGTACTAAGAGAAGAAGATCTCCAATGGATGCTCGATCAATTCATTTTGAGAGAAGTCGTCGTATGGGGCCGCAGACAACTTGTGCTTCCACTACCAGATATTTTGGGAATCCGTCCTTACGCATCCTTCCGAGTCTTATGACAGTCTGGGAGGAGGCAAACCACACCTCGAGAGGCGAACTATGGCACCTATGTGTATGATATCGGGGACAACAAAGTGGATGATGCTTTAGAAATGCAGAGGGAGTGGAAAGGGGCCAAGCGAATGAAGAAAGACACCATTGATCCAGATCCATTTGATGCTGGACATGATGAGACTTATAAGGCTTTGTTGAAAAAGAACATACAAAGTATCTCCTCTCCAATCCCGAACAGTTTTCGCAGTGTAGAAGACAAGGAGGCCAAAGTTGTGATCAATTTAAGAGTGGTAAAGCAGGAAGCACAAGAAATGTACATGAAGTTTATTGAAAACAAAGATGCTCTTTAGAAGAAAACTCAAGACTCACAAAGGCTAATACATTGTTATGATGAAATTGACTCATGGGTCAAAGAAAAGATGGAGGGGATGTATTGGGAAGAAAAAGGACGCCTGAGCGAGGGTTACCTGCTAATACTACGATGCATCTTTCAGCAGTACAAGTCTCAGGAAGGCAGTGGAGGAGCAGGGCCATCAGGGACCACATAGTGGATTTCGCCCCTGTGTGGGTTTTTCTATATGTATTTCTGTCATTTTCAGCCCCTGCGTGGGCCTTCCTTAATTGCATTTTCGTACATTTAAATGGCCCCTGTGTGGGCCTATCCTTTTGTATTATGTTCCTTTAGTTCCCCTTGTGAACATTAAGTATTCATTTGTGAAGTTTGTTTGGGGGGGGTTTAATTTTCTGGTTCAATTCCACGCGTAATTCTTTCAAATGCGCTAGCCCTACCCTTGGGAAAAAAGGGTCCCATGTATGTTTACAACGCTATATATGTGTTTTTAACTGTTTATGTGTTATGTTTCTGTGAATGAGGATATTGGAAACCCACTCCCTGTTAGATATTTCAAGAAAATATACAAGTCACTATTACAAAGTCCAACCAAATTTTCCGAGTCTTGAGTTTCCCAAACAAAAGCAAAATCCTATCACCAAATCCTAAAACAAATACTCTAATCATCTCAAGAAAGGCGAGATCACAGCTATAGACAAAGGAAAGAGTATCCGAACTAAATCAACTAAAGACAAGATGATCGACATCCAAAACCATCGCGGAAAGATCCTATATGACTTATTGTAATTTAGCTCTTGGATTATATGTTATTTTTTTGGTACACTTGTGTGGAGGTGTTATGTGAATTGATGTTGCCTTGTCGGCGTTATTTAAGTATATTGATGATCATGGCCTTTTCAGCACTACTTGAAGTAATATGTTGATTTGTGTAGTTGATTATGTTAAGTATGATCATATCTACCTATATGTGAAGTAATGTGGAACTATGTGTTCTCTTATTGAAGTTATTAGGTGATCATGTTATACTATGACTCTGTGCTTATATGTGTAGTCTTAGAGTTGCTACATAGTTGTTCCTAACATGGCTATATGAGTCTATAATGGTTATGTTGATGATGTTAATGTAATGAATAGGTTGACATAAGGTTGATAAGGGTTATTCCTATGTGTCTAAACAATGTTATTCTATATGTGCTAAAGTGATGTAATGCTGTGTCTTGTTTAGGTAGACTTGTGTCCCTTACTTGATGCATGTTTGAATACGAATATGTGATGTCTTAAGTTAGGAACCTAAAGAGTCTTAGTCTTGAAATAATGAATGTTAGGTGAGACCTTGAATGATGACAAGAGGGTCCTTTATGTGAAACATTGAACCTAGTGGTAAGGTTATGAAACTTGAAGTCGAAAGCCGTAATGGTATCCTTCATGTTATGAAGGATGGACTTAAGGTTGATTGGATTGAACGACATCATATCAATCCTTAGGAAAGTCATGATAAGCTTCTTGTCTCCATAGGGAGGTAGCCCTAGTGGACCTTTCTTGGGTAGGGTAAATGTAATTGGGTTATGAACTTGATATGGAAACCTTTTGTATGAACCTTAATGTGAATTAATCTATGAGAACGAAGGCTAGCACCGAGTGAGTATAGAAAGGGAAGTAACTCTAGTTAAATAATGAGGCTGGATTACAAAGCAGCCCTTCATATTCCTTAACCATGCGCCTACATGGGATGTGTGTATGTTCTACCATTGGCAAGTAGAACACCCTCCATCGGAGTAGGTTACAACTCCGGATTCCATGCTTTGCTACCATGGTATATGTCAGTTATTGCATATTCTCATCATAAGGGATATTTACTAGCATTACAGAAGTTCTATAAAGTTTAGGTGGTGGTATGGGACGTTATCTAGACATTGCACAATAGGCATTGAAGGTGTTAGTTGGAGTCCCTAGGTCTTTTCAAAGGCCATTACTTGAAGGTCCTTATGTGATGAATGTCTCTTAAATGAACTAAGGAATGTGATGACTTTAGTTAAGAAAGCATTTTAAATGAATAACTACTTATCTAGAGTAGTTAAGGGTTGTCTAGTTAAGGTATGAAGGGGGCAAGGTAATGGTCACTTCATCTCTTACTTAGATAAGTCTTAGTAATGATTCTAGTTAAGGGAATTGATTGATTGTGTAGACATGATCAAAACTTAGGTAAGTCTTGTAACAACCCTAAAAATGGATATGATAAGTAATGCTTAATGTGTCTAGAATGCCTACGATTAGATTGGGTTCACACGGATTGATGCGCATAGAAAAAGACCTCTGAACCCTTGCTACAGCCAAGCCAACTTTCTTGGGGAGTTAGTTGAGCTAGGAAACGTTGGGCCCAGCCATGTAGGGCTCTCGAATACGAAAATTTACTTGATGAGTCTTTACCGGACTTAAAAAGGGAAAATCTTAGGTTTGGAGGGTCTAGGGGTAAAATAGTCTTTTACCACACTAAGGGTAGTATCGTAATTAACCTAAATATGTAATTAATTATTTAATTAATAAGGTGGAGGGTTATTTTGGGGAGGGAGGGCCGAAAATTGGCTTCTTGAGTAAAGTCTTGCTCCACCCGGGTTCGAACCTAGGTGGAAGCAATAATTTAAATTGTTTTATTTAAATTGGTAAGTTAATTTAGTTAATTAATAATTATTAGCTTATTTAAGAAAAAAAACAGATTTTTAATTAAATTAATAAAGAGTCCTAGTTTGACTAAGTCCTTACCTAATCCTAAACTACTTTTCACGTTTCACTCTCTCACGTCTATATCTCACCTTCACGATCATTCTCTCTTCTTTCTCACGTGTTCTCTCTGCCAAAATAACATACAAGAATAGAAAATTTACTAAAGTTCTTCACACTTGAAGAACTCACAACAAAAAAACAAAATCAAACGCTAAGCAAAATACGTTAGGCAAATGGAGTGTTTTCCGTCGAAAGATTGGTGTTGAAACTTGGATTTGGACGTGAGTTTTGGAGAAGGTTTGGACAGCAACTTCAAGTCTTGAACGTCATAAAAGGTATGGGTTCTCTTCTCTCTTGGTCCCTTTCCCAAGAGACCCCTTAAGGTTCAGTATATTCTAATCCGAAAACTAGGATTGTTCCCCGTTGCATGTCCTTGTCACTAGCTTCCATTGATTCGTACTTTGGGTATGTTTGCTGGTAGATATTAGGCATATAATGTGTTTTCATGATGAATATATTCATGAATGTATGTTTGAAATCGTATGAATGACAAACCATGTTTTCCGAACTATGTGTATGTGTGTGCAAAATGTGAACTGTGGCCTATAGCCCTCGGGTTTAAGGCTCAAAAATGATGTATTATGGTTGTATTCTTACGTGCACAAACTTATGTAAATCGTGATGTTCATATGAAGTGTAATGTGGATTAATTGAGTGAGAAACTCTTGGCTAAATGAATCCATGAAAATTCACCTAAAACGTTATAAATGACCCATGAAATTTCCCTAAGAACTAATGTGTAATTTGATGAAAAAAAAGATGCTGAAAAATTACAAAATTTCTAGCCACAAGTTGATGAATTTCGGTCAAGTTAAAATGGTTTAAAATGTTATGAAAAATGAAGAAAAATAAGTGAGGTCATTGAGGGTCGAACCCGTGACCTCACCATGTTAAAAACCATGAAAATAAGTGAGTTAAAAGTATTGTGGTGAGGGGGATTCGAACCGTGGTCTTGGCTGGAAAATTTAACTCTAAAAATAAGAAATGAGAGGAGTTGGATTCGAACCCACCACCTCTCAATCAGATTTAAGGAAGAGTAAAAGAAAAATAAAAGGGTTGAGGCATGTGGGAATCGAACCCACGACCTCTAGGCTGGTTAAGGGAATTAAAGAGAAAAAATAAAGTGAGGCTGTGGGGATTCGATCCCACACCCTCATGGTCAACTCAAAAAGTAAAGGAAAAAGAAATTTAAATAAAAAGGGGTTGTGGGGGTTCGATCCCACAACTCCTCGGCCAAGAAAGCGAAAATTCAAAGAAAAGAAATTAAAAGGGAATGAAGGTGTTGGGGCTCGATCTTGGGTCCCCAAGCCGTGTGGATTAGACCAAAATAAATAAAAATGTAAGTGTTGTCCAAGGGATTCGAAATCGGGTTCCCTTGCCCAAATTCCGTATTGATGCATAAGTCATATGTTAATTAATGTTCAAAAATAATGTTGCCTACATAGATCAAAATCAAAATCTTGGCATACTTAACAGATGCATAAGTCTTGTACCACGTAATCTTAGGAAGATATGAATCACTTAAACGAACTATGAATGAAGCCTCATGGCTTGTATGTATAGACCCATAAGTCTAGCATACGTTTAGAAGTAAGTGAACCTAAGATGTATGTAATGAAATGTTGAGATGAACAATGAATGATGAGACCCTAGAAGGGTTAAGAAAGAGTGTGAAACACACTAAATGGCCAAGTGCATTGGCATATGATGAAGTGAACATTCACGTAAAATGGGATGAGTAAATATGATGAGCAAATGTGCTAAAGTTAATGAATGTGGTGACAACATGATAAGAGTCTAACGTGAAAGATGAGAGCAATCTCTAATGAGCCTAAGTAAATGTTACCAAAACGTACTCACCTATGAGAATGTAAAGTTAATGAAGAGACCAGTCTCTATGAACACTCTAATGAAATTATTGAGAATAATGTATACTTAATACTAATGATGATATGAGAAATCATCTATTGAGCTATGATGTCCTCATACTAGAAGCCAGTTCCATGACGTATGAGTTGAATGTAATGGAATTTTATACTGAGCACCGATAGGCTAGCTATGAGCGGTGATGCCTTCTTTCTGAAAGCGCAGAGGTTCACGTAACTCTCATGTGATGAGACTGTCCGGCATGCCGGGTATGAGTCTCCTTATATCTCCTAGTCTTCGAACCTATACTGCCAATATAGGGATCTGGCGGGGTTCAATTCCTATGTACGCTAGCATGTTTTGGGTCACTTGGAACGGTGATTCCACCTCTTTTCGGTGTGGGGGAGACACTGGATTTCATGATGCTCATATGATCTATGTCGGTTAAAGTTAAAGTTCCCAATGAATGAATGAGGCTAGCCTCAAATGATGCACATAATGAAATGAACGATACCAAAGGTATTAGGATAGGATAATCAAGAGGTGAGCTAGACTCAAGTAATGACACTAGGTTATTCTTGATCATTGCACAACAAACCCGATGAGAGTCTTAAACTACATCCTAGGTATGGCTAGTGCTTACACTAGCTTATGAATGAATGAAATGAAGTACGTATGAATGAATGAAGCCGAATCTGTGTTTGCTAAAGAAGGCTCCCTAGTTGAGGTCCCATATGTTGAGCCTTCATTTTGGGAAGTCTTAAAGTTAAGTCCATGATTCCGAGGTCTCATGGCATATGAACGAATGATATGAAAGATGTTATGTGCTATATGTAATATGTTATGTGCTATGTGTAAGATGTTATGTGTTGTGTGCAATGTGATACGTATGATGATGCATGTTACTCTCATAGCATGACTTTCCTAATCCAAATTTGGCAAGTCCCCTGACTTTCCTAATCCCAATTTGGAAAGTCCACTAACTTGACTTTCCATAAATCATGTTGTTAGGAAAAAGCTATTCTCAGTCATGCATTTCCTTGGTGTGTGCTTGCATATACCCATACTTAGTACAAGTGTGTACTAATCCCATACAACTCTATATCTTTAGGTGCAGGTACAGGTGGACGCTAGAGCTTACAGGTTGACGTTGCAGCTATCCGGACGTGGAGATTTCATCCGGACTTGGTAGGCCCTCATGCTTTCGAGGATGTCTACCGTTATTATCTTGATTAGATGTAGGCTTTAGCTAGTGGAGCATGTTCCACTAGTGTTTCTTTCCACCTTCATTCAAGAATTTGTATTGGTGCCGTTTTGGCAAAAATACGTTTGATGCAATTATGAGTTGTTTCTTTCTTTTAATTATCTCTATATTAGATGGTTGATTTGTGAACGCCTATGATGTTTAGTTTAAAATGTTTTTCATGGAATAAGAAAACAAAAAGTTAAAATTTTCCGCTAAAATTAACCTACACTACACCATTTTAGGCCTACGGCCACACTAAATCTGGACAACACTTGTAAAGTGTTGCCTAAAATACTTTTGGGGACGCTTTTAAAGTGTAGCCCAAATTTTTAACTTTTAGCTACAATAATATTAGCAACACTTCTAAAGTGTAATCTTTAATGTCATAAGCTACACTTTATAAGTGTTGTTATAATTGGCAACAACTATTTATATAAATGACCACACTTTTAAAGTGTTATATTTTTATAATTACAAAAACAACACATATAAATGTGGCCTTAGTATTTTCACTAAAATTTCATATTCCCTCCAACATTTTTAACATTAAAACTTGTTCCCTCCCATTTTTATTGGGCAAAAATAATAAAACATTAAAACTTATTTTCAGCTAAAAGAAAAAACCTCACCTAACGTTTCCATTTCCCTCAAACTTCAGCTAACGTTTCCAATCCTCTCAAAATTCAGTGAAATATGCGATTTTCAGCTGAGTAGATGAGGAAATTGGCTTTCTCTCAAGAAGAACTGAAGAACACGTACGATTTCCCTCACAAATTTCCGTTAAACTTTACCTGAATAACACAATTTTCAGCTGAAGAACTGAAGAACAATATGATTATTCTCAAGAAGAACTGAAGAACACGATTTTCCTCTCACAGATTCCTTGTTGACGGTTGAAGAGATGAAGAACACAATTTCCTCACAGATTCCTTGTTGAAGAGTTGTTCCATCAGATATCTTGTTGAAAATTCAACAAAATGCTTTATAGATGAACTTGCCTCATGTTATAAATTTTTAGGGTTGTTGGAATGGAGTTTATAAGGTAAGAAATTCTATTTTTAAAAGTGTAAATTCTAGGTTTAGGGTTCTGATATACTTGTGTATGTTTGAAATTCCAAATTTCAACTTAGGGTTTTCATATTGTGTAGTAATACAACTACGACCTATAATCCCAAAAATCAACTACGACCTAGAGTCCTTTTCTATCTATTTGTCGTACTTGTGCAACAATTATCAAACTATTAAGGTTGCTAGATTTTCATTTGATGTTTTAACAATTCCAAAGCTTGTCAATATTTCTTCTCTTTGCCATTGTCTTGTTATTTTTTAGAAGTGTTGTAATGAATATCTGTTGTAACCTGTTTCAAATAGATGGGATGAAGGTCAAAGACGATAGGGATGAATCTTCCCCATATGATGCTATGTTTGCTTCACATCAAGCTTCGAGCCACTAGTAGAAACAAGACCAAAACACCTGGACCTGGTGCTCTGTCAGCTCTAAGAGTTCTTGCTCGTTCTGGAATGAAAATTGGTTGTATATGTAATGTTTAACTTTTGTTATCAAAATTGAGAATTATCTGTTCGTTCTGTTAGTAAGACCCTTGTGAAAAATACATATGCGGAGTGAAATTGTTGATGGATCATATAACTTTGTAAATTATCTTGCAGAGGACGTGATTTCAATTCCAATTGATAGCACTCACAGAAAGGGTTGTAGGAGAGGAAGAATGATGTAAGCTTGTGTCTTGTGTCTGCAGTTTATTGAATCAGTGTACATGTTATAAAATCAGTTTACATTACATAGAGTAGGTTATAGCTTGCACTTAAGTCAGCTGCTGCAATATGCAATAATCAATTCCTCTTATATAGATGCTGCAATCTGCGATAATAAAGCATACAGTTTGATGTTTTTTTTGTGTTGAGTTCCCTCTCTTTTTGATGCTTTGTTTTGTGCCACTGATATCCTGATTCACATGTTTGCATTAGAGTATCTTCGGATTACTCTCTTGCTGCCCCTGTTCTTTGGCCTGAAGTGGACTTGGAGTTGGCGTTGATGTACTGATCCTTTGCTGCCTGAACTAAACATGTAATTTAAAGTCATTTCAGGGTTAGATTATGTTATAAAATATTCATTACAACATGCCCCAATTTCTGATAACATGCCCTTACAGTGATCCTGGTTTTTCCTACTGGGTTCTTGACATGTACAGATGCAAGAGAATGCTGGGAACGTGGAGGTTACCTTCATGGAAGAGGCGGTATAAATTCTTTCTCACAATAATTGCTTCCTCTTTTTTTTCCTTTTGGTACATTAATTTGTCCATATAATGGAAATATGGAATAGTTTCTTAAACCTTGTTTAAGTTGTATATTGTAGCCCTTGACTGAGATGACTTGCTTTACCTCAAGGAGCAGATGGGAGCCGAGGAGGATGTTGAACGCCTTCTACGACGAACTCAAAAACGTGCATTTCAAGCATTCAAGATATCCTTTTTGTTTGTTTCTTCTTTAATACTCTGCATAATAATATTGAATTGTGACGAGAATTGATAATTGATGTCTGTGGAATCTCATTTACACATATAGTTATTAAAAAGATTGATTTGATGATTTAACCCGTCGGATTATATCTTTGCTAGCATAGAGGATGTGTTGTGATTTGCGACAGTTAGGACACATAAAACTTATCCCCCAAAAATGACATATATGTACAGTAGTTGTATAACCATTTACATCTTCTATGTATTGCTTAACTAATTTAAACTAAGTTTTATTTTACATTCTTACTTTAGACACATTTTCTTTCCATGTCTTCTCCCTAGTACTTTTTCTCCTAGTTTTTGTGCCCCAATAATCAGGAGTATTCTTTACATCTTGATACTTTTTTGTGTTCGAATATTCAAGGAGCCAAACTAAGATATTTACTGGTCTACAGGCAGCAAGTTTTACTAAAAAGGTTTTAGAAGCCAAGCCTGAGAAGCAGAAAGTTTCTAGATGGGAGTAATTCCATCTCAAGTACACAAAATATTCCTAGTAGCAAGTAGCAACTCTAATTCCAATCAAGAGAAGAAGAAAGAGGTTTTACCAGCCAAACAAAATGACACTGGAAAAGAAACAAAGGTAGATACTCCAATAAAAAGCTTGGTAGAAGCATATGAATGTTCCTCTTTCATATGTTATTCTGTGCAATTATATAGACAGTAAATTCAATGCTATCTCTTGCAAATCTAAGCATCAAGATTATGGCGACAACCATATATCAACAGCTTTATGTCCGTGAAAATAAAAAAAACTTTCCTCCGTCATTATGTTAATTTTTCTTTGAAACAACTGCATGTTCTCAATGTCATCCTCCACAAAGGACTAAGGAACCCTATCTGCAGAGAATGCAATTCATGACAAAATCTCCTAATTGTTAAAAATGACTAGTATTGAGCATATTAAATGCCTGATGTATTTCACTAACTTATAATTTTATTTTAAATGTGCAGGAAAGTGTCGGTAATTGAATTTTGATTAGTGCTGAGAAGTAAATTCGATCTATTGTATTGAACGATGAAGAATTTTTTACTATTGTCATATTTGTTTGAATGCCTTTGATTTTCTGGTATATATTGATAGTAGAGATCTTTATGCACATCACTTTCTATGTATTGGTTGTACAAGACATGTTTTCAAAGATAATTCATAATATATAGTTTTGATTTATTTATTAGCTAATTTTGTGGTTTTGATCACTTATATATTTAATTATATGATTATTTATTATATGCAAATAAAAATTATTATTGTTATAGATGAAAAATTGTGGCTACAAAAATTCTACGCAACATTGTCACGCTTTATAAGCGTTGCTTTAAATGAGATATAAAAGACAACACTTTTTAAATGTGACCAATAACAAAGCAAAGGCCACACTTTTAAGTGTAGTATAATCAAACAAAAAGTGTTGCTAATGCATCACAAAAAAGCGTTGCCTTATACCTCTTTGGCTACGCTTTATAAGTGTAGCCAAAGATGGCGACATTTAAAAAGTGTTGCCTAATGTCAAAGGTTACGCTTCTTTTGGCCACCCCCTAAAAAGTGTTGCTGAAAGTTCAAAAGTGTAGCCTTTTATCAAATGCCACACTTTTTGCTAGTTTAGGCTACACTTCACTGGGGTGGCCGTAGGCCTAAAATGGTGTAGTGCTAGATGAAGTAAGAATGACATATGTAGGCTTGTCTGCGACCTCTGAGAGGTCAACAACGCCGGTCTCGTCTTGGGTCTAGATTCCAGCCGTGACAAGTCTTAAGGACTAATTAGGAAATCTTGAAGAGGTCAATTATGGACATTATCTTCTTGAGTTACTTGAGTAGGTCTTTGGTAACCTTTGAAAGGAGAATGTCATGTTTGATGTATGCTATTGTATTAAGTGAGAATGATTCTATCCTAGGTAGTCTGTAGGATCCCTTGTATGTATGTGAAAGGGATTGTATGGGAGGTCTATCCACACTCACCCTAGTGAACCTTTGAATCACCTTTGGTAGGAGGATCTCATGTTTATATGTTTGATGTATTGTAATTGTGTATGTGTCTCATTCAAAGTAGCCTTAAGGATCGTTTAGGCATGCTTTGAGAGGGTGTATGGCCGGTCTCTATTTGTGTGACTTAAGTGAGTCTTAGGATAGCTTTTAGTGGGTTGACTACATGCTAGGAGATGTCTAATGTGAAGGCTAAGCACTTCACTGTAACAGTGAAGGAACATCACTGCATAGTGAAGTAGTTCACTGGAAAGTGGGCATAAAAATGTGAATAACTGCTTGGATGATTTCTTATGTATTTCTAAGTTGATAAATGTTGTTCTTATGATTATAGTATGATGTTTTAATCTAAATTCATTAAAACCATGTTATTGACTAAATGTTCCTTTTTCATGTTATTTGCATGGCTTCCATACTTAGTACATCTAATGTGCTAACCCCTTCTTTTCCCTTTTTGACTAAAGTGTAGGGAATTGGAAGTTTTGATGTGCCATGGAGGATGGATAGGTTGCTAAGGGTTGAAGGTGAAGTATTGGTGAGTCCTCATCGATTCGAGGACAATATCCACATGATCCGTTATGTCTTAAGTCTTTATTTCATGTCTTGTACGGGCTTAGTCCCAAGTATTGTATACTCTAAAGTTTAGATGGTTCAAGGAGTTATTGTAAATGTTTAATGTTTTAATGAAAGTCTTCCGCTTGTGTATTGTTTATGAAAAAAGTTCTTCGTGTGTGAAGAAAGTTTTAAATTCTTACTCGTTTTAGTATGTTTATTATGCAATGAATGGTACGAGATGGTGTACTTGAGGGTCGTGACAAAACCAAACTCCCTGTCCAAATACCCGAAATTATTAACAAATGCCTCCTACCCAACAAGGTTGTTATGATCCCCCTAGACCCTGATATGAAAAGAAGCCCCCAAAAAACTTTACCGTGCTCGCTGAAAGCCGAACAAAATTATACGAGCGACTTGCTGCGGCTGGATACATTCACCCGATGGGGCCCAAGCCGGTGGATACTAGTTCAAAATTCTACAGACCCGATCAAAGGTGTGTGTATCACTACAATAGCATTGGACATCATACTGAGGACTTTATCAACCTCAAACACAAGATTCAAGATCTGATCGATAAAGAAGTGGTTTTTCTTCAACCGGCCGCGCCTAATATCAACACCAACCCTTTGCTGAATCATGGATGCGTGAATATCGACATGATAGAGACGGATGATGACTAGTGCGTGACTAAGGTGATAACTCTGATTGACCAGGATGAGTTAGAAATGGTTGTGGCCTCGCTGGTCAATAAAGAGAAAAAGGAGTTCGTGATCCTGACACCTGCAAAGGTTGTTCCCTTGGTACCATTAGAAACTGCTGCTAGGCCAAAGTTTGTGATTGAAACCGCTGCCGCTCAGGGTATGACCCAATCTTGGAGGTGTTATACTCTCGAAGAGTTGGATTTTGGAGGACAGAAGAAGGATCAAGGGTCGATAAGTGAGGTCGAAGCTGAGGAGTTTTGGAGAAAAATGCAACCCAAAAACAATTCAATTGTGAAGCATTTGGAAGAAACTCCGGCCCATTATGTGTGGGCCCTGCTGATGAGCTCCCAATTTCATAGAAAGACCTTGATGAAGGCTCTTGATTATACGTATGTGCCCATGGGCACAAGCAGCGATAATGTGGTAGCTATGATCAACCAAGTTATCCAAGGGCATAAGATTAGCTTCTGCGACGACGAGTTGCCTTTTGAAGGGAGGTCACACAACAAGGCATTGAATATCACTATCATATGCCGTGAGAAGGTTATAAATAGCGTCTTGGTGAATGACGGATCTGGTTTCAACATTTGCCCAATGTCGACTCTAAGATAGTTCAGGTTTGACTTGGGGAAGCTTGAATAAAACAAAGTCAATGTAAGAGCCTTTGATGGGGTTCACAGAGACACATTGGGAGACGTAAATTTAATCATCCAAATGGGTCCGACGGAATACAGTGTGCACTTTCAGGTCTTGGACATTGATACAAGCTATAACCTTCTTCAGGGAAGGACTTTCATCCATATAGCTGGGGATGTGCCTTCTACTCTTCACCAGATGATGAAACTCGTTTGGAAGGACCAAGAGCTGGTTGTTCACGGCGAGGGGAGTCACTCCGACAGGCAAGCGCCAATTATTGATGAAGTATCTCGAGGTACGGACTTCTACGGTTGAGCTGGTAAATGCCACTGATGAGGA
This sequence comes from Solanum sitiens, assembly GCA_016801875.1. Classification (NCBI taxonomy): domain Eukaryota; kingdom Viridiplantae; phylum Streptophyta; class Magnoliopsida; order Solanales; family Solanaceae; genus Solanum; species Solanum sitiens. Next base: position 1,635,838 of record JABWTJ010000329.1, read on the forward strand.
TTTGGCCCCACAACCTCCCATGCCTGTTGTGTACGAAATGATCGCAATTGTGATGTTGCAAAATTGATTCGAGCCAGGGTTCTGATTGGGAAGGAATTCCCATAGAATTATTGAACCTATTCAAGTTCCCGTCAAAGGAGCAATATATGGTTTGGGGTACATCCCTACAGATGATGAGATGAAGATGAATTGGACCTCCACGCCGATTCTGATTCCCCGAACTCCTTGGTAGAATAACATCATTTATACATGTTTAAATCGGTAGAGGACAAAAATAGGCCGGAGACCCACCTTTTGCCTTTTCTATCATAGTTTGAATTCTTAAAAATTCCCCATGATGTTTAAAAAAAGGCAACATGGCACTATGACATGGCCAAAGTTTGCATTGTTTCCCAAGTTAAATTAAAGCATCTTTTATTAAAACTTGCTTATCTACTTTCATGCTATATTTCACTTTCCTAACTTAGTCTGCTTATGATTTCAGTAATATTAATTTTAAACATGCCAATGTCATGTTATGTCAAGAGATGAACGAACGAAATGAGGCAAGTGATGACAAGGATGGAGAATAGGAAGAGGAGAATGAGGTACTGGAATATGTTGCCGAAGAATTTTGGTAGTTTAAAAATCAGCATAAGCCGAATTTGGAAGTAACTGAAACGGTGAATTTGGGAGACCAAGAGTGTGTCCAAGAGGTCAAAATCAACGTCCACTTTAATAAAACTCAAAGAAAGGATTCAATTCATTTGCTTACTGAACACGTTGATATTTTCGTCTGGGAGGTCAGCGACATGTTAGGGCTGAGTACCCAATGAATACGCCATACGTGCAGTATATACAAAATTTATGTAAAAGATCTTGTATGATTGAGTTCAGACGTACTCCTAGAATACAAAATGAGTTGGACGATGCTCTTGATCTCTTCAATGATTAAACATCTAGATATTGATTATATTGATCCTCAGGATATAGAGGTAAAAGAACACTTGGTCATTTGTTCACATGTTGAAGCGGAACCAAATGGTTTGCCGTGGTATTTTGATATCAAGAAGTATTTGGAGTCTGTGTTTTATCCTGAGAATACGACAATTAACCAGAAGAAGTCGATACGCTGTATGGCCATCAACTTCTTCCTAAGCAAAGAAATCCTTTACAAGAGGACTCCTGATTTAGGTCTTCTGAGATACATCGATGCTGCTGAAGTTGCGAAGCTTATCGAACAGATACACTCTGAAGTCTGTTGTAATCACATGAATGGACTCACTTTTGCAAGGAAGATCCTTTAAGCCGGTTATTTCTGGTTGACCATGGAACATGATTGTTGCAAGTTTGTGCAGAAATTTCATAAATGTCAAGTGCATGGTGACTTAATTCGAGTGCCGCCTCACGAACTCAATGCTATGAGTTCACCTTGGCCATTTGTAGCTTGGGGCATTGATGTTATCGGTCCGATAGAGCCAGTCACTTCTAACAGACACAAATTTATTTTGTTAGACATTGACTACTTCACCAAGTGGGTGGAAGCAGCTTCATACAAGTCGGTGACCAAGAAAGTTGTAGATGATTTTGTTCGCAATAATTTGATATGCAGGTTTGGAGTACCAGAAATTATCATTACTGATAATGGTGCAAATCTCAACATTCACTTGATGAGAGATATATGTGAGTAGTTTAAGATTACTCACCGAAACTCAACCGCTTATCGTCCTAAAATGAATGGAGCTATAAAGGCCGCCAATAAGAATATTAAGAAAATTCTGAGGAAAATGATTGGCAATCACCGAGGTTTGAATGAGATGTTACCATATGCTTTGTTGGGTTACTAAACGATCAAAACATCAATTGGAGCTACTCCATACTTGCTAGTATATGGAACGAAAGCAGTCATACCTGCTAAGGTTGAGATACCGTCCTTGAGAATCATCCAAGAAGCTAAATTAAGTAATGCTGAGTGTGTCAGCAAACGGATTTACCAATTGACATTGATTGATGAGAAGAGAATGGTTGCCATTTTTGAAGGACAACTATATCGACAGAGAATGAATCGTGCTTTCCACAAAAGAGTATGATCCAGATATTTCGAAATTGGTCAATTAGTACTTAAGCGCATTTTTGCTCATCGGGATGAGTACAAAGGAAAATTCGCACCGAATTGGCAGTGAACCTACATGGTTCGCAAGGTATTATCTGGAGGTGCTTTGATCCTGTTGGACATTGATGGAACCGGATGGCCGAGATCGATCAACTTCTGTCAAGAATATTACGTGTGAAGCTTCAGTTTGTACTTCTGTTATTTCCGTGTAATGGTTCTATTTGCTTGTGATTGTTCTGTTCAAAATTATATCCCTCTTGTAAAGAACTATGTCTGACCTGAATTCTCAATAATGAGATACGTAGGCGGCGTATGTCGGCTTCGTCACCCCATTTATCCCTTTTTATATTTCTTTATATTTGAACTACGTTCGACCTAAATTCTCAAGAATGAGATATGTAGGCGGACTATGTCAGCCTCGATCGGTTTCTTTGTAAATTTCTTAGTGTTGTTAACTTTTGAAGGGGAACTAGTTCGACCTTATTCCTGCCTCAACGGGATATGTAGGCACCACAAGGGTTCGGTCATATCTCCTATAAGATTTCTATTCCTCTTTACAATAGAAAATGGGCCAAAATTTTTGAGAGGGACTCAAAAATTCTCGAGAAGAAGATTTTTTCCTCAACGAGTCGAGATTGAAATTACTTTGATGTTTGCAACTGAGACAAAATTTTTGAGAGGATCTCAAAAATTTCGTGACTCACTCAGCAACAGTTAAAGATAAGCCGAGACATGTAACTGGGACAAAAATTTTGAGGATGCACTCAAAATTCCAATTGGGGTTTATCGATAGTCTATAGAGACTCTGAATACTTCTCAGCGAATAATCATATAGACCACCAAGAAACAGAATCAAAGAAGTCCGCTGAGCATGACGTGACATGATACTTCTCAATAACCTTTTTTCAAAATACTTATTTTCGAAATCTTTTTTTTCTAAAAATATTCCCTTTATTTTTTACTTGTTTTGGCATAAAATATTGTGTCTTATCTATAAAGAGTAGGGAGATCAGAAAATCAATTGGAGATAGCAGGACAAGGAGCAGACAACTGAACAAATCGACATAGATCAGTTGATTTTAAAACTAATGATTTTTCTGTGGGCGCAGATTTATTAGGTTTACTCTTAAATCAGAAAATTTCTCATATCAATGTATATGGAGAAGTCAAGGGGCGAAAAGCTCCCGAATTAACAATTTTTTGGTGGATGCAGGAAATATTTTATATTGCTTATATAAAAGGCTTGGGAATGTGAACATTATTGTTTCATCCAATTCCCAAAAATATGAAGCCTATAATGAATATATAACTATGTTCAAAGGTAAATCAAATGAAACCCCGAGAAAGATAGCTTACGGTTTTCCTCGTCATCTACGTCATATCATCAGACATGATAGTACTGCTACCCAGAGGGTCATTATATTGGTATCGTCAATTGGGACGACGCACTACCCGGAGGGTCATTCTCTTCTTACTGTCGACTTAGATGATACACTACATCGAGAGTTATTTTACCGTATTATCAGTTGAGACAATGTCATTATCTACAAGGCACCCGGAAGATCACTATGTAGCTCGATTGAAGCACTATCTTCATTTGGTACCGAGGATGGAATCCCGACAAAGTATCATGCATCGCGGAAGATCATGCATCGCGAGTTAATATTCACGCATCGCAGAAGATCATGCATCGCGAGTTAATATTCATATTTCGCTGGAAGATATTAATACCCCAAAGAAATCACACATCGCTAGAAGATATTCATGCCCCGCAGAAAATAAAGCGTCGGGGAAAATCATGCATGACGAGTTGATATTCATGCATTGAGGAGATATTCATGCACCGTGAGTTAATATAAATGCATCGCGGTAAGATATTCACGCCCCGCAAGAAATCACACATCGCGGGATGATATTCACGCCCCGCAGAAAATCATGCATCGCAGAAAATCATGCCTCGCGAGTTGATATTCATGCATCGAGGAGATATTCATACATCACGAGTTAATATTCATGCATCCCAGAATATCATATATCGCGAGTTAATATTCATGCATCGCGGGAAGATATTAATGCCCCTCAAGAAATCACGCATCACGAGAAGATATTCATGCCCCGTAAGAAATCCCGCATCGTGGGAAGATATTCATGCCTGCAGAAAATCATGCATCACGGAAAGTCATGCATCGCGAGTTGATATTCATGCATCGGGGAAAGTCATGCATCGCATGAAAATATTTATGCATCGTTGAAGATCATGCATCGCGAGAAGAAATTGATGCATCGCAAAAAAGTCATGCATTGCAGAAAACAAATCATGCATTGCAGAGAAAAAACCATGTATTGCAAGAGAAAATTCATGCATTGAAGAAAAGTCATGCATTACGAAAGGGAAATCATTCACTACCAGAGAAGAAAATCATGCATCACAAGAGAAATATTTATCCATCAACATCAACTACATCTTTTATTTGGCAATATTGAACAAAAAGAAGATCATCGAAGACGACATCAAGAGAAATACCAGCACACTGCATCAGTTTTTATTTATTTCGACATCAAATGAAGAGTACATTGAAGATTATATTATAAACATAAGACATAAACTTTATTTGCTTTACGTCAAACTGATGAAGTTGACGTCAAATGTTAAAGGAGGTCAATTAAGTGTCAACACGGTAAAACACACTATCTCTCATTTGAATTGCATTTTTACGTTGACTAGTTTCATCTCAGCTTTTGTCGAGAGCCTCCTAAAGAATGAATTCTCCATAAACAAAAAAACACAGGTGCGGACGACATGAAAAAATATGCATCACAACGTGGAACTTTTTCTTGCAACGAACTAGGACATAGTCCAAAGGGGAGTGTCAAACTCTTAGGACGCGAGCAAAAAGAGCAAATTCCACCACAATCGAACCACACCCCTATCATAAGGCATGTGGGTTTTTCTTTAGATTTCTTAGTTTCAGTATCGCATCTGATAATTTTGGTACTTGCCGGAAGCAAGTTCCTAATTCGAGTTGCGATGCACCAAGAGTTTTGGAAATTATGTCCATGTAAGTTCTTAATTATGGTTTTGAAGTGCACCACATTCATGACTAAGAGGTTACAAGACTCCTTTTCACACTCTACTTAATTTGTCGCCTGTCTTGAACTAAAGGTTATCTTGCATAATAGATTTCCTTTTAGACGATCGAGTCGAACTACAAACAGCCTGATTCTTAAGTTTAAGGATATGTAGACGGGCTCGATGTTGAAAACTCGGTTGTACTCCAACATTCGCTCTTAAATCTTATTCTTGAGCATCCCGATCCCTTTATAATCCGGTATCGAGATGACTTTTGAATTCCTACAAAATCATGTGTTAAATCGAGCTTATCGAACTTCAGATGCCCTTAATTCTCATATAACCTGAGATATGTAGGAAACCCACTTCCGGGGTTCGGCCATAATTCCTAAAGTCCGTACCAAATTCCTTTCCTCAAGATGAATACGGGGTCGGTCAAAATTAGTTTGGTCAATTCATTTTCCTCAAATTTCTTGCATCAATCCAAGTAAAATGAGGGACATTTGTTGACACCCAATTTTGACTCTCCCCGTGGGAATTAATTTACGAGCTTCCTAATTTTATACGATTAAAAATAATTAGATTTTATAAAGTTAAAATGTTCTTAAATTATTTTAAAATTTGTCTCATCAGTTGTCTATAATTTTTATATAATATATGTGATATACCGAAGTAGTTATTTTATAAATATTCAAAAATCATCTCAAAAGATTTTGTTTTGCTTTAAAGAACTTTACTATTTAATCTAGTCGTATAATGGTCTACATGTTTTTGATAAATTATTTAATAATTAAGTGGTTTATCTTACTTCCGTTAAAATTAAGGAGCTTGTTGAATTAAGTTATGTTAATTTTGTCTCATCTATTCATTTTGGACTAGTTCATCAAATAATGTTTAATTCGGTTAATCTTTTACCCATAGAAAATTTAAGCCTCATCCATTTTTCCGTCAGCCCAATTCAAAGTTCCCAAATTATCTTAAATATTCCAGCCCAATCCCAGTTGCACCCCCCAAACTGGTTCAGCCCGTCATCCCTTAAACACGATCAAAATTCATTTCCCCCCCCCCAAAAAAAAGAACACTCCACTAGCCAAATTCCTTGACCCAGTCCCCTTTTCTCGACCCAACCTGCGCTATTCTTCTTCCGCCTCGCAGTGAAGCTTCACGCGCGATAAGAGCTCGGAAAACACAGCTCCAGCGAGGAATAGCAAGTTTGCCGTGACCCAACTCGCGTGGCTGAGGTCGTCTCCCTCGATCATATTAAGGAACAGGTAAAGCGCGTGCGAATCTTGCCATTCCAGTCGCGTCTCCCTTCATCGTGGCTACGAGATTGCGCCACGTTGCTCGCCGAGGATGGGAGATCAATCCTATATGTCCATCTCTCTTTCCTCTTCAGGAATAGAGTTAAAATTTCAGCAAAAAGCGATTGATTCCAATTTGGTGCAAGTGTTTTAATTCTCAAATTTTGAATGGGATGAAGGGTTGATCCGACATTTCACAAGAAATAGGGAACCGTAATTTCCCCTCTATTTAATCTCCTCTTTGTTCATTGTGAAAGGGGGCAGCTTACTTTGTTTAAAGGTTTAGGGAAAATTTCATTCATTTGGAGTTTGAAAAGAAATCACTGGAAAAGAAAAATCACAAAGGAAGTTGGAAAAATTGGAGTAAAAATTATAGAGAGGACGATCAGATTTTTGGGTTTAAAGACTTTTAGAGTGTGAGATTTTTGGGGAATTGTCTTGTTTTCTACTGATATGAATAGAACACATAAGAGAAAATATAGATAAAAAAAATACATGTATGTAGAGAGAACATTAGAGAGAACTGATTCTAGTCGGAACTCCATTTCGCTGCACCGCCAAAGGTAATACTTCTCCATTAGCTTCTCTTTTCCTCTTTGTTTTTTGTTTGTTAATGTAAAAAAAAACATCACTGCTCTGTTGGGTCTTTCTGTGATCTAATTTTTCTCATTTTGACTATGAGTACTTATAGCTCGTTGTCTTCGCTGTTGGGGTTTTCGTAGACTAATGTGTTATCCTTGTTTCATTTTTAATTAGAGATACAAATTTGGTGTTGTTCTTTTAAGTTTAGATTTTTTTTTTGTGTTGTTTTGTACTACATGCTCATTTTTGCCTTGATCTTGTTCCTAATGTGTTCCCAGGATCCCTTGGTCTCATATGTTATTTGATTCTACTTTTTCTTTTATTATCTTTATTTACTAACATTGCTGAAAATTTGTTCAAAACAAGGTGTTTCATTGTAATATGTTAATATCTATATTTTTATACGACTTGTGTGAATTGTGTTTTGGCGTCAAATGCTTATGATTTGGTGTTCTCTTTAGTGTTTAGAAGATAACTTCCTCGTATCTAAAAAATATTTAGTTTCTAATTGTGGAAAGGCTGAATTAGATAGAGTGTGGCATTACTGATGGATTTTGCGTTTGGGTCATTATTGTTGAGTTGGGTTGACAATGTTTGCTTGAAATCTTAAAGGCTCGATTTACCTCTAATGACGAAAATGAAATTTTTCCATGTTTTAAAATTGATGATCGGCGTGAGTATAGCGCACTTTCTATTTGAACTATAGGCGGTCGCGTTATTCTTAGGCCTGTAATTTTTTTATTTTATTCCCATATTTTGAATGTCTCAGATTTCCTGGTATGCATTGCAATTTATTTGGGTGCCTCTGTTGGTATTCAAAAGGCTACCCTAAAATAAGTCTTCATTGTTTTGTATGATTTGACCTTTAATCCAATTTGGATAGGATCAGTGTGCGTTTTCTTGTCTTTGAAATACATGACTTGGAGTCCATCTTCCTTTATTTCTTTATATATATAATTTGGTTTTGACTATTTTTATTTCTGTCCAGTATCACGCCCTTGCCTCATTTTGTTGCATATTAGTTATTATTCATAGTTCGTCAGTATATCATAAAATTATCAACCACATTGATGTTAATTTTTGTTCTCTTTGTTGCATACAGTTTGTCCGAGTTTGAAAAAGACTCGATCCTACCTTATGCCTCGAGAGAGTCATAAAGACTCGGCTTACCTCCATCGAGTCAAGGCCGACATACAAACCGAGGATTTGAAGATTTTGGGCCAAGATTTACTTTTTCCCCAAAATTTTGTATGTTTTTACCTTTGGGCCTAAGCCCTTGTTGCCTTTTAATTATTTACCATTGTATCATTAGTGTAGGACAGGTACAATCGAAGTGGGCCTAAGGCACCAAACAAAATGGGTCCAAATGCTGGTCCAGGCGTAGAGAACAAGATTTGGACCTAACGCTCTCTCTTTCTCTATCTCTCTCTCTTACTTATTTGTTATTAATTGCCATTAGGTTTAGGTTTAAAAAGTTCAAAATTCCCTGCAAGACGCCACTTTTTTTTATCAATTTAATCAATCAACATAAATGAACTCAAAGTAAATTAGATAATAAAACCAACATTACTTTCTTTTTTTTTAGATAATTCTAAATAATTCTCATCTCAATTTTTAAATTAGATCATTCTAGACAAAATGAATTAGTTGTCGGATAATTGCGTGTTAGCAAATATTTTAGGTGTTGTAACAACCTTTCTAAAATATAAATATGAATCCTCGAACCCCCCTCTAAGTTTTCAAATCGATTGTCTCTTTAAGTCATTTGAAAACTAAGTTTTTCTTGATTTTTCTTAAAAAATTAAGTGGCCACTCTAAAAAGTCAAAAACTCATAAAAAACATTATTTTCCGAAAACCAAATTAAAACATCTTTATTCACTTCGCTCTAGGGGTGAACAAGAGAGTTCTCCCAATATGGTGACCGGTATGTTATAAGACTTATCTATTGATGTATTTCCTTTACTTCATCCGGGTGCTACATTATGTTTTGTTACTCCCTTGATAGCTAGGATGTTTGATATTTTGCCCGATATCCTTAATCAACCTTTCATGGTTACTAACCTTATTGGTGAATCAGTGGTTGCAAAGAGGGTATATAAAAATTATCCTATAATGTTACCCAATAGAGTTACTCAAGTTGAATTAGTAGAACTTGATATGTCTATTTTGATTTCATTTTAGGGATGGAGTGCTTACATGATTTTTTTGCTTCCATTGATTTTAGAGCAATAATTATCCAGTTCAATTTTCCAAATGAACCCGTCTTAGAGTTGAATGGGGGAAATTCTATTCCTAGAGGTCGTATTATCTCTTGTGTTAAGGCTTGTAAAATGATCTTAAAGGAGTGTTTATACAATAATGTAAGAGTCAATTATTTAGACTCTGAAAATTCTCCCATTGAGTTAGTCCCCGTAGTAAGGGAATTTCAGAGGTCTTTCCTAATGATCTTCCCGAAATACCTCACAAATGGGAAATTTATTTTTGTATTGACTTGCTACCGGATACCAACCCCGTTTAATTTCCTCATTATTAGATGGCTCCGGCCGAATTGAAAGATTTGAAGGCTCAACTCAAGGACTTACTAGACAAAGCCTATATTAGTCCTAGTATTTTTTCATGGGGTGCACCAATATTGTTTGTAAAGAAGAAGCATGGGTCTCTTAGAATGTGCATCGATTATCCCCAACTCAATAAAGTCACTATTATGAACAAGTATCATCTCCCTATGATTTACAACTTTTTTGGCCAAATTCAAGGGGAAAGCTACTTATCTAAGTTTTACTTGAGATCGGGGTATCACAAACTTAGGGTGTGAGGTGAGGATATACCAAAAACGTCATTTCAAAGTAGATGTTGTCAGTATAAGTTCTTAGTACTGTCCTTTGGTCTTACTAATGCCCTGGTGGCGTTTATAGACCTCATGAATAGGGTGTTTCGAAGTTACCGAGATTCATTTGACATTGTCTTCATTCATGACATCTTGGTATATTCGAAAAATGAGGGTGAACACATGAACCATTTGAGAGTGGTGTTGCAAATGCTTAAGGAAAACCAACTATTTGCCAAGTATAGAAAATGTGAGTTTTGGTAGAGGTCGGTGGCATTTCTTGTTCATATCATCTCTAGTGAGGGGGTTGAGGACTAGGTGTGCTACTTGTGGGAAGCAATATTTGGGTAAGTGTCTTGCCGAAATGAATGGTTGTTTTAGTTGTGATAGTAAAGGTAACAAGATGAGGTTCTCAAGCCATCACCACTCAATCTCAAGCCATCACCACTCAAGCTAACAGAGAGGTTGTACCTCGAGAGAACCACCATGCTAGTACTATGGCTAGCCCTTGGAGAGATTTTTCGCGGATGAATACTCCCATGTACTTTGGATAAAAAGATGATGAAGACCCCTTAGATTTCCTTGATGAGGTCTACAATATTTTGTTTGCTATGGGGGTGAGAACTATTGAGAAGGCTGAACTTGCTTCTTATCAACTCAAGGACGTGGCTCAGACATGGTACAATCAGTGGAAGGATAGTAGGGTTTTAGGTTATAGTCCTGTGACTTAGGAGATCTTCAGAAAGGCCTTTCTTGACAGATTCTTCCCAAGGGAGCAAAGAGATGATAAGGTATAAGAGTTCATCAACCTTCGTCGTCAAGCAGGTATGAGTGTTAAGGAATACAGCTTGAAGTTCATTAAGCTGTCCAAGTATGCTTCTTCTTTGGTTTCAAATGCTAGGGATGAAATGAGCCGTTATGTAACAGGTGTATCTGAAGAGCTTGAAGAAGAATGTGGTGCATCCATGCTTCATGACAATATGAATCTTTCTAGATTGATGGTTCATGCTAAACAGGTTGAGGAATGTCACCTAAGGAAGAGGAATAGGGAAGCTAAGAAGCCAAAGTCTTTTGAAAGTGGTTCTTCTATGAGTAGGCTTGATGTTCAAGACAAACCTATGTTCAAGAAGAGGTTAACAAACCAAGTTCCTTAAAATTTATCCAAGAATAGCAATGATATATGTTCTAATCCAAAACCTCAAAATGGGAGAAATGTTGATCCACCAAGAGAAAGACCAACTTGTGGTAAGTGTGGAAAGAAACATGTGGGTGAATGTCTTGTAGGGACTAACAGTTGCGATGGTTGTGGTAAAGGTGTCCAGATGTTGAAAGATTGTCCTAATGTTAGAGGCCAAGGTAAGGGAAATAGCTAAGCTCAACCAAGCGGTCCTAATTCTGAAGCTCCAAAAAGGAACCGTTTCTTTGCACTCAAGGCTAGGGGTGAAGCTCTCCCGACGTTGTGACGGGTATGTTACAAGTTTTCTCTGTAAATGTTTATGATTTTCTTGACCCAGTTGCTACTCTTTCTTTTGTTACACCTTTGGTAGCTAGGAAGTTTGATGTACTTCCCGATGTTTTAACAGAACGCTTTTTCATTTGTACCCCAATGGGTGACTCTGTAGTTGCGAAAAGAGTCTATAGGAAATATCCTGTGATGCTGCCCAATAGAGTTACTCTTGTTGATTTGGAAGAACTTTACATGTTTGATTTTGATATCATCTTGGGTATGGATTGTCTTCATGATTGTTTTGCTTCCATATATTGTAGAACAAGGGTAGTGAAGTTTCAATTCCCTAATGAACCTATACTAGAGTGGAAGGTGGGAAATTCTATGCCAAGGGGTCAAATCATTTCTTGTTTGAAGGCTTGTAAGATGATAGCCAATGGTTGTTTATACTATGTGGTGAGGGTTAAGGACCTAGAAGGTGAAACCCCTTTGTATTGAGTCAGTCCGTGTAGTGAGAGAATTCCCAGAGGTTTTTCCTAATGACCTTCCAAGAGTTCCTCCCAAAAAGGAAATTAACTTTGGCATTGATTTATTATCGGATATGAATCCCATTTCAATTCCTCCATATAGGATGGCTGCGGCTGAATTGAAAGAGTTGAAGCTACAACTCAAAGATTTACTAGACAAGGGTTTCATTCAACCCAATATTTTCCATGGGGTGCTCCGGTCTTGTTTGTTAAGAAGAAAGATGGGTCCCTTAGAATGTGCATTGATTATTGCCAACTCAATAAGGTTACCATAAAGAGCAAGTATCCTCTCCCTAGGATTAATGATCTATTTGATCCACTCCAAGGTGCTAGCTACTTTTCCAAGATTGACTTAAGGTTGGGATATCACCAACTTAGGGTGAGAGGTGAAGATGTTCCCAAAACATCTTTCCGAACTAGATATGGTCACTATGAATTTCTAGTTATGTCTTTTGGGTTAACAAATGCCCCATCGGCGTTTATGGACCTAATGAATAGAGTTTTCTTAGATTACCTCGACTCATTTTTTATTATGTTCATTGATGATATTTTGATAAAATCCAAGAATGGAGATGAGCATGAGAGTCACTTGAGGTTGGCCTTGCAAGTCCTCAAAGAACACCAACTTTATGCCAAATTAACCAGTGTGAATTTTGGTTAAGTTTAGTTTCTTTTCTTTGACATAATATCTCTGGTGATGGTGTAGAGGTTGATCCGAAGAAGAAGGATGCAGTCAGAAATTGGCCTAGACCTTTGACTCCCACAAACATAATGAGTTTCTTGGGTCTAACCGGCTATTATAGAAGATTTGTTGATGGATTTTCGTCCATTGCTTCTCTTTTGACATCTTTAAACCAAAAGAAGGTGATGTTTGAGTGGTTGGAAGCTTATGATAAAGGTTTTCAAGACTTGAAATATAAGCTTCCCTCCGCTCCGGTGTTTACCTTACCGGAGCGTAATGAAGGCTTTGTGGTGTGTTGTGATACTTCTCGAGTGGGATTGGAATGTGTCCTCATGCAACATGGTAAGCTGATAGCTTATGCTTCTAGGCAACTCAAAGTTCATGAGAAGAATTATCCAACTCATGATCTTGAGTTAGCCGCTGTAGTTTTTGCCTTAAAAATATGGAGGCATTATTTGTATGGTGTGCATGTTGATGTGTTTACTAACGATAAAAGTCTTAAATATGTATTTACACAAAAGGAGTTGAACCTCAAACAGAGAATATGGTTAGAATTGTTAAAGGATTACAACATGAGTGTCCTTTACCACCCCGACAAAGCCAACGTGGTTGCGGATGCTTTGAGTCGTATGACTATGGGTAGTGTGTCTCATGTGGAAGAAAGAAGAAAGAACTTATGAAAGATGTTCATAGGTTGGCTCGCTTGCTGTGAATTTATAAGGTTCTCCAATTGGTGGTTTCATGGTACATAGTAACTCTGACTCATCATTAGAGGTTGAGGTGAAATCTAAGCAACATCTTGATCCTCTATTGATGGAGTTGAAGGAATTAGAACTTAGTAAGCTCAATGAGTCACTCTTCCAAGGGGGGATGGTGTTCTTAGGTACCAAGGGAGATTATGTGTACCCGATGTTGAGGATTTGAGAAATCAGATTCTAGAAGAAGCCCATGGTTCTCGCTATTCCATACATCCGGGTGCTACAAAAATGTGTCATGACCTTAGAGAGGTCTATTGGTGGGATGGTTTAAAGGACATAGTAGAGTTTGTTGCTAAGTGTCAAAACTGCCAACAAGTTAAAGCTGAGCATCTTAAACCCGGTAGTTTAACCCAAATCATGGATGTTCCTACTTGGAAGTGGGAAGCCATCAATATGGACTTTGTTGTTGGGTTGCCTCAAACCCGTAGGCAAAATGATTCTATATGTGTTTTCGTGGATAGGTTGACCAAATCTGCCCATTTTATTCCTGTTAAGTCTACTTATACAGCCGAAGATTATGCAAGAATCTACATTAATTAGATTGTGAGTCATCATGGTATTCCTTTGTCCATCATTTCGCATATAGGTGCCCAATTCAATTTTTGCTTTTGGAAGGCTTTTCAGAAGGGTTTAGGTACTCAAGTGAAACTTAGTACTGGTTTTCATCCTCAGACGGATGACCAAGCGGAGCGTACCATTTAGACCCTTGAAGACATGTTGAGAGCATGTGTCATTGCTTTTTAATGGAAGTTAGGATGATCACTTACCATTGATTGAGTTCTCTTACATAAATAACTATCATTCAAGCATCTCCATGGCACATTTTGAAGCTCTTTATGGTAAAAGGTGTAGATCTCCAGTTGGATGGTCTAAGGCCTGTGAGTCCTCAGTACTTGGTTCAGAGATTATCTATGAGGCTATAAAGAAGGTTCGAATCATAAGAGATAGATTGAAGACACCCTATAGTCGGCAAAAGTCTTATGCTGACAACAGAAAAACAGATCTTGAGTTTGAAATAGGTGATCATGTCTACTTGAAGATTTCACCTATGAAAGGGGTGATGAGATTCGGTAGAAAGGGGAACTTAAGTCCCCGGTATGTTGGTCCTTATGAGGTTTTACAACGAATTGGGAAGGTTGCCTATGAGTTGAAACTACCTAGTGAACTAGCTTCGGTTCATCCGGTGTTTCATGTTTCTTTGCTCAAGAAATGCATAGGCGACGCGGTGTTCAGTATGCCTATTGAATGTTTAGGGGTGGATGAGAACCTCTCCTATGAAGAGGTTTCAGTTGAGATCCTAGATCTCCAAGTCAAGAAGTTGAGAAACAAGGAAGTTGCCTCTTTAAAAGTTATATGGAGGAACAATCTTGTTGAGGGTGAAACATGAGAGGCTGAAGTCGACATGAAGTCCCGCTACCCTCATCTATTTACTCCTTGAGGTTAGATATTCCTCTTAATAGAGAATGTAATTCATAATCATGAAATTAACTTGTTTACTAAATAGGTGCATTTTTTGGTAAAAGATAATAGGAACTAGAGTTTTAAGAAGATGTTTTGGTACTTTATTCTTGCACTTATGTGAAACATGTATGCATATGTTTTCTTGAGATTTTGCTGCTTTTGTTGTTATCTTGGGAATAATGATAGCATGGTAACTCTTTCATGCATGTTTAGCTAATGATAAGGTTGAGAAGTAAATTCCTCACTATGTGTTATGAATATGTGGCTCTTATATGTTGTGCGTCATGAATTGAGTGTTATGTGTAATGTTATGGTATGTTGTGTAAGGATTTGTGAATTGAGTGCTAGAGTCCTATGTGGGCACATAGTTAAGGGTCAAGGAAATTGTTTCTAGAAACCTTGATTACTAATCGTGAAGGTTTCAATCTCATGAGACAACACATATCTTGGGAATCCACAGTATTTGTCGTGAAGAAACCCATATGGGAGGCCGGATTTACTAACGTGAGACCTCCATCTCATTTACATGCCCTTTCGGTGATAATCAATTATTCCCTTTAGTTATCATCATATAACATCATACAAGTTCACATTAGTCTCTTTTAGACCTCTAAGTAAAAATATTATCATAATAGCTCATAGGTGATCACAAGTGAGAATTATCCTTTCACTTTAGACACAACATTATAATAAAGAGAAACTACATTCAATCTTATAATGATCCCATCATAACATAATTACATACTTCATAGCCCATTCATAGATCTAGGGTTAGAGATGAGGGATCCTTGTCACCAACATCACAATAACACAATTAGCTATAGCATCATTATCACATAAGTATATTTCACCTTGCATAATTGAGTTCGAAGGAGAATCACGATCATACCTCATTACTCTTCAGGGGACTTCATACTTCAATACCCAAGAACTCACAACCAACATATGAAATAGGGCAATTCATGAAGTATTAACATAACTAAAGTCAAAGTAAACAAGTGACATGTTCATCACCCTCAACAATTCACCTTAATCAATCCAAGAAATTAGGGATTTAGGGGAAAGACATGGGTCAAGGGAAAACTTACAGGAATTCATCAATTAACCATTAATTCATACATAAAAAACATTAATATAATTCATAATAATTCATCACAGTTGATTCACAATTTCGTTTTAGAAAGAAGACCCATGTGAGGAGAAAAACCCTTATTTTGGGGGATTTAGAAATTATCTTTTGAAGGACCTCTTGGGAAAGGGTTCCCAAGAGTGAAAGAAACCATACCTTATAGAGGAGAAATCCAAGAAAATTGTGTTGAAAAACTTTAAGGCTTAATCTTCTTCTTGGAGCTCTAATTGGTCTTCAATGGAGTTTCGGAGGAAGAGAGAATCTGGGATAGAGAGAGGGATTTTTTATTTCAAATTATGGGACTTGATTTGAGTGATAAAATTGACCTAAAACTTACCCTAATACATTATATCATCAGCCATTAAATTACCTAAAAGACCCCTCTCTTAAATGGGTTTATTTAGGAAGTTAAAACACCGAAAATATGACTTTTACGATATCTGGAAGTAGGTGTGTGTCGCGGGGTTAATTCCCCAATTTATTTTAAAATTTTGAGCTGAGGCAGTGAGGTATGTGTCAGCCTCGCGTCGCGAGTCTAGCTCTCAAATGTTGATTCATTGACCTGCGTGTCAGGCTCGCGTCGCACGCCTTGCATCTAGTTTATCTTGCGCGTAGACAGCTAGGCAGCCTGCGCACCCATGTATGGGTCCTCCCCAGGGACCCTTCCGGTGGACCTTGGGTTGTTGTTTTCAAACTTTTAGACTGTATATACTACAGTCTACCTAACAAAAGTCTTTTTACAAGTTTTGGACTCCATATGACCCTCAAAAACTTCATTAAGCATAGGGACGTCAACTAGTTAGATATTGCTACTTTCTGGACGTTAAGGCCTTTCCTCAATGCTATGGATACAAAACTTCTCAAACATGTTAATTACACTTATTTAGACCTAAAATAATTATTACAACACATTTGAAGCTCTAGTATAGGTCATGGAAATTTCTGGGTGTGTCAATACTCCCCCCTCCCCTTAGGAACATTCGTCCCCGAATGACACTCTAAACATTTCTATAGGAGGAAAGACTCAAGACTAGCAGCCAACCATCCAACAATATCATGATGAATCACACATCATAGGAGGAAATATCAACTCCTTTCAACATATAAGCATAGCATAACAAATAGGAAATTAATCCACACATACCATAACAAAAGCACAACTTTTCATATCACATACGGAGGTACTACCTTCTCCATTTCAATATGAGCTCAATATGAACATTAAAAGTTGACATGTTGATTTCTTATCAAAATAATATCAATTATGCTCATTATAATCTTCCATGAACACTTATAGCACACAACCCACTCAAGTGAAAGCCAACATAATAAATGTATTTCATGGAAAGGCAAGAACTCAACTTAGGCATGAATTTATTCTACAACATGCACATATTTAGAAAAAAAATATGATAAGTTCAACATTATTCATAATAGTCATATAAGGAATTACTAACCTTAATCTTGGCTCAGAGTAAGAGGAAAGGGATGGGGATAGATGGTCTTCTTGTCAGCCTCGGCCTCCCATGTTTCACCCTCAACAATGTGGTTCCTCCATAGAAATTTTACGAAGGCAACCTCCTTATTCCTCAATTTCTTAATTTGGCGATCCAAGATCTCAACCGGGACCTCTTCATATGAAAGGTACTCCTTTACCCCCAAACCTTCTAGAGGAAGAATAGACACCGGATCGCCTATACACTTCTTAAGCATAGATTCATGGAATACTGGATGAATCATGACAAACACATTTGACAATTTCAACTCATAGGCGACACTCCCAACCCTCTTCAAAATTTCGTACGGCCCCACATAACGGTGACTAAGTTTCCCATTCATTCCAAACCTCATCATTCTTTTCATGGGTGATATCTTCATATAGACTCAATCTCCTACTTTAAACTCAAGGTCTCTTTTTCTATTATCAACATAGGATTTATGTTGACTTTGAGCCGCTTTTAGTCTATCTCTTATAACCCGAACCTTCTCAAGAAATTCATAAACCCATTCGGGACCAAGTAAACTTACCTACCTCATACCACCCAACCGGGGATCTACACCTTCTCCCATAAAGTGCCTCAAAGGGTGCCATGGATATAGTATAGTGGTAGCTACTGTTGTAGGAGAATTATATCAAAGGTAGGTGGTCATCCCAATTACCTTTGAAGTCAATGACGCAAGCCCTCAACATATCTTCAAGGGTTTGATAGTGCATTCCGCGCTTGCCCATCCATCTTGGGATGAATAGTGGTACTAAGTTTCACATTCGTACCAATCCCACTTTGAAAATCTTTCCAAAAATGGGAGGTAAATTGAGTAACTCTATCCTAAATGATGGACAAAGGGGATCCATGCAATCTCACTATTTCTTTGAGGTTCAATTTGGCATAATCTTCCGCCGAATATGTTACTTTGATGGGAAACAAATGTGCGGACTTGGTCAACCTATCCACAATGACCCATATCGAGTCATGTTGCCTTCGGGTACGAGGCAGCCCAACTATGAAATCCATGTTAATATCCTCCCACTTCCAAGTGGGAATGTCCATATTTTGAGTCAAGCCATCTGGCCTTTGGTGCTCCACTTTTACTTGTTAGAAATTCGGACACTTAGCGACAAAATCCGCTATGTCCCTTTTCATACCATTCCACCAATACGTTTCTCGTAATCGCGGTACATGTTTGTGGCACCCGGGTGAATGGAATATCGGGGGCCATGAACCTCTTCCATGATCCATTCCCTCAAACCATCCTCATCCGGTACCACAATCATCCTTGGTGCCTAAGCACCCCATCTTCCCCTTGAGAGAAGGACTCATTAGATTTACTAAGGACCGTTTCCTTTAACTCCATCAATAGAGGATCAAGGTGTTGTTTTGATTTAACCCCAGCCATTAGAGATGACTCGGAGTTATGGCAAACCATGTAACCACCCTTTAGAGAATCTTCTATTCGGACACCCAACCGGGCCAACCTATGAACCTCTTTTACTAGCTCTTTCTTATCATATTTAACATGCGTCACACTACCCATGGATACTCGACTCAAAGCATCCGCCACCACATTAGCTTTCCCGGGATGGTAAAGGACAATGATATCATAATCCTTCAAAATCTCTAACTATCTTCTTTTGCGTAAATTCAAGTCTTTTTGGGTGAATACATATTCTAGACTCTTATGATCCGTGAACAAGTCAACATGCACCCCATATAGATAGTGTCTCCTAATCTTTAAAGAAAATACCACGGCCGCAAGTTCAATGTCGTGTGTTGGGTAATTCTTTTCATGAGGTTTAATTTGTCTAGAGGCATATGCTATAAATTTTTCACGTTGCATGAGCACACATCCTAGACCCACTCGGGAGGCATCACAATAAACCACAAACCCATCGGTACCCTCCGGTAAAGTTAATACTGGAGCGAAGGTGAGTCTATCTTTCAGTAATTGGAAGCTCTTCTCACAAGATTCCGACCATTTGAACTTGGACTTCTTTTGGGTTAAGGCTGTTAATAGAGATGCGATAGACGAAAATCCCTCAACAAACCTCCGATAGTAGCCGGCCAACACTAGAAAACTCCAAATGTCGGTAGGACTCAAAGGTCTCGACCAACTCTTTACTATTTCCATCTTCCTTGGATCAACCTCTACTCCTTCACTAGAGAAAATGTGCCCAACAAAATCTACGGACGTCAACCAAAACTCACACTTGCTAAACTTAGCAAAAAGTTGGTTATCTTTATGAACATGCAAAACTATTCTCAAATGATCTATATGATCATCCTCACTCCTTGAGTGTATCAAAATATCGTCAATAAAGACAATCACAAACAAATCAAGATACTTTCTAAAAACTCGATTCATAAGGTCCATGAATGCCACCCAGGCATTTGTTAGACCAAATGACATCACTAGTAATTCAAAGTGGCCATATATTGTTCGGAATGCCGTTTTGGAATATAAAGCTCCCTCACTCTAAATTGATGATAACCCAACCTCAAGTCAATCTTTGAAAAGTAACTCGGTCCTTGGAGTTGATCAAATAAGTCATCAATCCTAGGGAGCGGGTACTTATATAGTGACTTTGTCCAATTGACTATAATCAATACAAATCCTCAAGGACACATCCTTCTTCTTCACAAACAATATCGAGGCACCCCATGGTGATATGCTTGGTTGAATAAAATCGTAATCTAGCAAATCCTTTAGTTGAGCCTTTATTTCTTTCAACTCTCGGACAGGACCATCCGATAAAGAGGGATTGAAATAGGTTGTGTATCCGGCAATAAGTCTATGCCGAAGTCAATCTCCCATTTTGGAGGGATTTCGGGAAGATCATCAGGAAAGACCTCCAGAAATTCCCTCACTCCGGGTATCGACTCTATGGGAGGGACCTCGGATTCAAGATACATGACTCTTACTATGTGATAGAGACAACCCTTTGCAATTACCTTGCAAGCTTTTATACATGAAATGATCTTACCCCTAGGATTTGAGTTTCCTTCCTTCCACTAAGAAAATGGGTTCATTTGGAAATTGAAATTTGACCACCCTTTACCTACAATCAATACAGGCAAAACACACATACAACTAATCCATTCCCAATATAATATCAAAATCTAGCATATCATGTTCTATCAAGTCAACTAACATAACTCTATTGTGCAAGGAAATGGGACACCCTTTATAGATTCTTTTTACAACTACGGAATCACCCACAGGGGTATAAATCGAGAAACGATCATCCAAGATTTCGGGTATCACATAAAATTTCATGGCTACAAGAGGGGTAACAAAAGACAATTTGGCACCGGTGTCCAACAAAGAATATACATCAAAGGAGAACAAATGTAACATACCGGTCACCATATTCGGAGAGATCTCTTGATCACTTCGAGATTGGAGAGCATAAAAGCGTATTTTCTTAGGAGCATCCGGGTTTGGAGAACTTACTTGAGCTTGAGCATTTTAGCCTCCTCGAATCTTTATCATAGGTAAATCTTTCTTCATGTGACCACTCTTGCAACAATTATAGCAATTACCCATGCCCACAAGACACTTGCCATCATGTCTTCTACCACATTTAGAACAAAGAGGCCTATCAACATAAGAACGACCATGTTTTCCCTCTTGGGGCTTGGAAGTAGACACCTAACTCTTATTTTTTCTTGGAGCACTAGAAGATCCTTGATTAGAAAATATCTTCTTGAACCTTGGTTTGTCTTGAACCTCATACATATTCTTAGAAGAATTCCCCTATTCAATTCTCACCTTCTTCAACTCCCTACCAACATTATTAAACTTTTGTTCCTCAACTTGATTGGCATGAACCATGAGACGAGAGATGTGCATGCTAGGAATCAACATAGCCAACCTACATTCATTAACCACAGATCGGATATCCCCATGACAAATTTGGTCATCTTAGCTCTAGAATCCGCAACCACAGTAGGAGCATGCTTTGATAGTTGAAGTAAACTTGAGGCTATACTCCCTCACACTCATACCCCCTTGACGAAGGTTGAAGAATTATTGCATTTTTATCTCCCTTTATTCCAAGGGAAAGAACCTATCGAGGAAAGCAGTCTTAAAAGCACCCCAAGTAATCCGACCATCTATAACCTGTATTTCATCCCTCCATTGCTCATTCCAAACTTGATCCATATCTTTGAGTTTGTAGGAGGCTAGTTCCGCCTTTTCTTGAGAAGCAACACCCATAGCATCAAGAACCTTGAACACTTCATCAATGAACACTTATGGGTCCTCCTCCACGTTAGAACCATAGAAGGTAGGGGAATTCATCCTTGTGAACTTCCTAATTCTTGAAGTGGTGGTATTAGCATTGGGGTTCACTTGCACCCTTATATCCCTAGCAACTTGGGTAGGCAACACTTGAGTCAAGCCATGAATGGCCGACCTTATCTCAACATTACACATAGCCCCTTCTTCAATAGGAACTTGAGTGTTTTGAGGAGCTTGAGGGGGAACCACCTCATTCAAATTCTCCTCTACGGCCCTTTGAGCATTGTTCTTTCTTGTTTCATTGCCTATAAGCACAAATAAAGGATTAGAATAAAGGACTAGATGGAGGGAAGACTCTTAGGCACGACTAAGGAGTAACAAGAGAGTGAAAGTTCTTAAGCATCACATAGTCTGTCATTCATAAGTGTGGCACGCTTCACAATTCTGAATAAGACACTACATAGATGTGGTTTAATGAGACATCAATCCTAAGAAGATTTAAACTCATGCTCTTATACCAAGTTTGTTAGGACGCAAGTACACACTAGTCGTAACTGACGTCGTCGTCCTCTAAGAGGACTAAGACAAGCCTCTTAGCATTCTTCATAGCAAATCATAAGTCAAAATCGCCAAAACTTTGTAACTCTTGCTTATATAGCAAGGATGTTTACATAGACCTCTACATAAGAAGCATACATAGCCTTGTTGCAATAGACCATAACAACGAATAGGAATTTAGTCTAATACTTTGTCTCACATTAATAATCTAACGAAGTCAAACAACCCAGGCAAAGCACTTATATAAATCCATAATTGCCACATAGGCTTACATCAATATCTTCAACAATAGGAAAGAAATGAATGCCTACTAGACAATACAAGTACCACTAAGATAGAGTGTTTGGTAGCATCCTCGAACTAGAGGGCATACCCAATACTTGGAGAGTCTAGTCCAAGTCTTCTTGCTTTAGCCTCAATGATACTTCAACGGCCCGAACCTACAATGTTTGGAAAAAAGGGAAGAAATATGGGTTAGTACAAATCACATGTACTAAGTATGGTCCCTATGCATAAAAAATGTTAATGCATGAGAAAAGGGACAATTTAGTCAAAACTATGCAAGATGACCAATAATTCAATATACACATATGAGAACATCATAATAATATCAACATATAAGTAACTCAAGAAACATTTGTGCAATGCTAAGAATAAAGTCCCATCACCCTATCCAAAGCTAAGTATCACATTAAGCAACCCATTTCATACTTACAACATATTATCATATATAACGTGCTTCATATACCAACACTAGTCATAGCTTATCAACATAATAATAAACACAATCATAATCATAATAGAACACTACTAGCATCATCCTATTGGATGCCACATGTGCAATGTGTAAGAGAAGTCCCATACCTTATAGAGGAGAAATCCACGAAATTGGGTTGAAAACTTGAAGGATTCATCTTCTTCTTAGATCTCTAATTGATCTTCAATGGTGTTTTGGAAGAAGAGAGAATCTGGGATAGAGAAAGGGATTTTTGATTTCAAATTGTGGTACTTGATTTGAGTGATAACAATTCACATAAAACTGACCCTAATACATTATATAGTCACCCATTAAATTACACAAAAGACCCATCACTTAAATGGGTTTATTTCGGAAGTCAAAACACCCAAAATACAACTTCTACTATATCTGGGAAGTAGGTGCGCGTCGCGGGGTTAATTCCCCAATTTATTTTCAAATTTAAAACTGAGGCAGTAAGGTCCATGTCAAACTCGCATAGCGAGGCTTCCTCTCAAATCTTGAGGCAGTGACCTGCGTGTCAGGCTCGCGTGGCACGCCTTGCATCCAATTCTGCTTGGGAGCAGACTGCTAGGCAGCCTGCCCACCCATGTTTGGGTCCTCTTAAAGGACCCTTCCGGTGGTACTTGGGTGTCGTTTTCGAACGTTTATACTCTATATACTACACTCTACCTAAACAAAGTCTTTTTACAAGTTCAGGACTCCATATGTAACATTCCCAAAAATGTACTTGTCTAGTGAAGAGCCTATTAGGTTTTAAGAATATGTATTGGGATACATAGGCATCCCCATTATCCAGAATTGAGTAATATTGGGCATATTAGTGAATATGGCTTAAGGGTGTAAGCATATTTTATATATACAAAAGTATTTAAAATACAATCCAAGCTTGTTTAAGAATTGTACCTGCAATGAAGACCCTAAGCTAAAATAACTATATTCTTCACATACACCCACATTAGGTACTAGGCATCCAAGTGTCAAACCTAGGTACCATAGCACATAATCATTTAAAATGATCATGTAGATTAAGCAGTCTCCAAGGACATAGTGAGGATCCTTGGTACAATAAGTGAACTTTCCAAATGAACTTTCCAGAGTAATCAGTTAGGAAAGTGCACGGCAACACATGTGCAAGCACATGTGCTACCGGCCGAGAGACCAAGCTAACCTACTCGGTTAGAGCGGTTAGGGGACAGGCGCACGTCCGGGTCAAGCCACGTGTGGCCAAGCTACCTAACCGGTCCTAGGTTCTAACTAACTGACCTAACTAGCTAACTAACTTAGGATTAACCAAAAATAACTAACTAGTGTGCCCGACATCCTAAGACCAAATCGGGTGACACTAATCGAGTAACTAACTAAAAAAACATCCTAGTACCTAACCTAGGATGGTCCAAAGGGTTAGTTATGGTCCTAACAAATTAGGGGTATTTTAGTAATCACCCTAGGTTACTTAATTAATTAAATTAGCAACTAAATTAATTAATTTAAATGGTAAAACCGAAACCCTTAAACAATCTCCAGATTTCAGTTAAGTGAAGTGTTCTCCTATTTTTAGTCAATTTAGGAAGGGCATTTTGGTAATTAACTAATTGATTTATTTAATTAAGTTATTTAGCCTAAGTTGAATTAGTTAATATTCAGTTCCTAAAGACTTAGACTCAAGCTATTCATCAGTAAACCCTACGACTAAAAACAGAGAACAACGTAAGAAAAACCTTAGGCGATTTCAAGGCAGTTCTTCAAGGTTTTCGTGCAAAGTACAAGGTGATCTTCGTAGATTCAATTCTATAGTAAGGTATGGGTTTCCTCTCTTGGATTCCTTTACCCATGAGGATTCTCAACGTTTTTGAATTCAATAACCCGAAACTAGGGTTGTTCCCAATGAATCGCATGTTCATCTCCCTAGTTCTCCCTATTTCCGATTCTAGTAGTTTGTATGATGTAAATCTCGAGCATGTTGTTGATATGTGGTGCTAACTGATCATTATGTATAGGTTTCTGTGATTTATAATGTGGAATGAGACCTAAGGTTTAGATCAGTATAATTAGGGTATTATTTACATGAGATAATAAATGTTGTAATGCCTACTTGTGTTCGAGAATATGAAATTGGTATATGTTGTTCATTGACTTGTTCTTAAAGTCTAATCAAAGGTTAAAAGTTGGCTTGTTTAACATAATGAGATTACTATAATGTAAACTTGAAGTTAATTGACTTGGCTAATAATAATATCATAGTTTGATTTATGCCAACAAATTGGCCAGCAATATTATTTCCAAAATATGTAAATTCATACCAATCTTAACTCAATGAACTCATAACCAAGGGTATTCCAATGATTGGTATAGGTCCCAACATACCCATCTAAATAAACATTGTGAACATAATAGCATTTTGAATAACTCCTTATAACTTCCATAACGAATGGTACAAGACTATCAATTAACGTTGAACAAGATAAGGTGAATAATGGAATAACTAAAAGCTTATGAGTTATGAAATTGACCTAATATAGAGTGTTAAAGGAAGTGAGACAAGTCTCACTTACACTTAAACGATTATGTCAAAGTTACTCAAATAAAAGGGTGCTAGAAACCGTGAGACCAATCTCACTCACACCATGATGATAATGTAAGATTCAATGTTCACATTCATCAAGTAAAGAAAGGGATGACCAGTCATCCATTGAGCTATGTATACCTCATACTATAAGCAAGATTCCATAATGTTTGAGTCAACTCTAAAAGTTGTAAGTATAATAAATTTGAGCTAAGCACCGATAGACTAGCAATAATCTTGTGCCAGCACATGTAAGCCTCATGAGACGAGATCACCACCAAGGTGGATCAGGGTCTCTGAAGTCTCCTAGTCTTTGAACTATGTTGACACCATAGGAACTAGCTGGTGGATGATTCCACCTAAGAATGCTAGGTAGTATTCGATTTCACTTTGGCCGGTGATACCACCTCTTTTTAGTGAGGGGAAGACACTGGATTTCATTTTAGTTCACATGATCTATGTCGGTTAAATGCTCAAGAAAGTATTCGGTTTCACTTTAGCCGTGAACCACCTCTTTTCGGTGTGGGGAAGACACTGGACTTGGTTTCACTTTAGCCGGTGAACCACCTCTTTTCGGTGTGGGGAAGACACCGGACTCGGTTTCACTTTAGCCGGTGAACAACCTATTTTTTGTGTGGGAAGACACTGGATTTCATGTTATCTCACATGATCTATTTCATTAAGAAAGTAAGAAAGAAAGAAAGTGACATGTTTAAAGTGAACAACAGATCAAAGAAGAAGAAATGTAAGTTCAAAGTGAACTAAGTAAGCAAGAGCTTAAGAATGTCAATAATCAATGTTTGATAAGAATGAAGTTTTAACATGTTATTGGTTTATGCCAATATTGGAGTATGAATATATGCCCCAAGATCTATATATTATGTAAATAATAAAAGAATCGGCATAGCCAATAAAGATTGACTTATAATTACATTCATGCCCATTTTAACAAGAATGAGAAATAGAACTTGTGAGTAGGGTAGCCAAATCATTTCCTTAGTCCTTCGAATTACTTTCTCGATTCATTGTAGGTATGGGACTACAATGAATCATTGCACTTGTAAGTAAAAAATAGTATCAAAGGAGATCATTGAACTACACAACAAGAAGAAGAAAAAGACTGAAAAATAAACTAATGCATGGGAGAAGAAGCTCTCGGCCTAAGGGAGCAAAATTATTAAGTTTAGTTTGAGTTGTTCTAAAATTATGTTCATGATTCCAAGGTCTTATGTTCATATAGAAAATGAGTTTTGTGATTTAAATGCATGAAAACATGTAATATTCATACTATGATTCACGAATAACGAATTAGGAAAGTGTAGTGAGGTACTTTCCAGAAATGGCATGTTGCTATAGGAAGAGCTTTCCTTGATCATGCATAGTCCTTATGTGTTTATGTGCATACACCCATACTTAGTACAAGTGTGTAACAACCCCTATACTATTATTATTTTAATAGGTGCAGGTCCTAGAGAAGACTGAAGACTCGTTGAAGTGGTTTGGATTAGCGATCTTCAGACTTTGGTAGGTCCTCTTGAGTTCGAGGATGCCTACGTTTATTATTCTAGCTTTAGTACATTAGACATAGCTGGTGGATGTTGTCCCTAGCGTTTCATTTCAAACATTTGTTCAAGTGTTTGTATTAAGGCCGATTTGGCAACTATTACTATTATTATGAATGCTTCATTTCGATTGTTAAATATTTAATAGATGGTTGTTTAGTTTGAGTTGTTTAGTATATTACTCTTATGCAGTTATATGAAGTCTAAGTATACTTCAATAAAGATTTAAATTTTCCGCAAATTTAACTGTATGATTTTGATGAAAGCTAAGAAGAGGCTTGTCTGTGACCTCTGAGAGTTTAACGATGCCGGTATCATCTGGGGTCTAGGATCCGGGTGTGACACCATATGACTCTCCGAAACCTTCACCAAACATAGGGACGTCAACTAGTTAAATTTCGCTAGTTTCCGGACATTAAGGCCTTTCCTTAATGATATGGCTACGAAACTTCTCAAACATGTTATTTACACTTATTTAGACCTAAATTCATTTTTACTTGACATTTTATGCTCTAGTATAGTACATGGAATTTTCGAGTGTGTCATTACATTAGCAATACAGCCTAGATCATAGCTAGAAATAGGAAACTAGGCATAAGCTTCACATTTGGTGATCATCACTACTACACAATAATAATATAAGTGCCTTCAAGGCCATGATCACATCACATATATATTGAAAATAAAGTAAACACCGCCACCATAATACCAAAAAATGCCATACAAGGCTTCATCAACTATCAATACTATAAGTAAGTTGAGAGGAAGAGCCATTCTTACCAATTCATCCACCTTTGATCATATCAATACACCTATTTCATCAACAATTAATGTATAGGGCAGTAGCTAAATATGATTTAACATAACGAATCATGCACAAGTCACTACAAGATCATGCTACTAAAAAGTACACTACAACTCCAACACAATAGGAAGTAGAGAGTCATAGATCACTTGCTAATATCCTTTACTTTGGTCATCATGATAAACATTCATAATTCACCAAAAATACCAATCTAATGAAGTATCTAAATACATAATAATCAAGTCTAAATCATGATTCATCTACCCTAGAATTGAGATCACATCATGTACATACATTATCAATCTATATGTTAGAAGGATTTAGATCAATCTTACCAAAATTCCTTTACTTTGATCATGAAGGATTCATATCAACAATTCATCAAAAATGTCAACATAAGGCAGTAGCTACAATTATCTTCACATAAACAAATCCTACATTCATGCACTATAGCATCGAGTTTACAGTGAACATCATACATTACAATATATAGGAAGTAGAGGTCAACTCTTCAAAAATCAATCCACATTGCACCAACAACACCGAATTCATCATCACATTACATCATAGCAAGTAGCTATAAGCAAGTCAACATGCTAGGATCATAATTTTCAATCAATATAAAGTCAAGATCACAAAGCCCACGCATAGGCTAAATAGTGAGTTGAAAGGGAGCATGGGTTCATCATGAAATTTGATAGAAATTCACGGTACAATAAACAGATTAACATTAATTCATCATGAGGAAGACTTTGAAAACGTTTTGAGAAAGAACCCATGGCTAGATTGAAGAAGAAGCAGTTTTATCATGAACTTGAATTCAAAACATTTAAAAGAATTCTCTAGATGGAAGATTAAATAGAGATGAAGGATCACCGTACCTTAAGGTAGAAGAACACCTCTAAATGTTGATGAATAACCCATGGAAATCCAAGCTCCAAGCTGTTCTTGAGCTTCACCTTCAATGGAGATTTTCTAGAGAGAGTTCGGGAGAGGAAAATCTAATTTTTGTTAATTGAATTAGGAATGGGGTTGTCACGATTTTTATCATCCTAATAGACCCAAAAGTAACCAACTAAACCGCTTAAGGTCAGGTTAGCATGTTGGGTGAACTTCCAATTCATCGCTTAATGAAACAGTGTGCAAGCAGTGAAGCTGCAGGCTGCATCGACGGGCACAGTCGACGCCACATCGTCTGGTCGACGAGTCATCCTGTCGCTTCATCGTTTGCGAATGCAGCTCCTTCCTTAAAGGCTGAGATCACACTTCTAAGTCTTGAGCGATGCCTCCCATCAATGAGGGCGTCGATTGATAGACGGGGCATCATTTCAGCTCATTGATGTACACTTCCAAGGCAGTGTCTCGACAGTCTTTGGGTCCTCTTTGAGGGATTCTTGCGGGGCCCTTGGAGAGCGTACCCAGAATTTTCCAACGTAAATATATACCTAACATGTCAAGGACCTTCAACATCAGTTTCACCCAAATCAAACACTGGCAAAACCTTCAAACATTCTAGGCACACTCAAGACACACATGAACGTCGCAAGGGCTAACTTTCGAATGTCTTTGACGTTCTTGGACGTTTGACCTCCAAACTTCATAAAACATAACATACTAACAATAAAAATCATTACAACTCATATAAGGACTTCATAATCTCATGACATACATATATAAGCATGTATAGACACATGAGGTCCATAGGTGACTAGTCATTGAACGTGTTATTTGTCCCTTGACGTTTGACTTCAAAATCACCTCAATATTTAGAAACTGCCTCAATACCACATTATAAACCATTTTAGGAACTTATACCCTTATGAAAAACATGTTAGGCTCTTGACACCCTAAATCATTTTGGGGTCTTACAATATCCCCACTTGGGAACATTCGTCCTCGAATGATAGTTGGAACACTTTAATCACAAAAAGGACTTCAATGAATCATAGAGCAGCTCACAATATTCATATAATCATCACATAGAATTCAATGCACCAAACATACAAGGAACACAATTTCAATCCACTTAGCACCCAATACAACACAAGCAAGCCACATTTTTACTCACTCATTATTAATGCATGAAACACTTAGGCATTTTTCATGTTCAGAGGAGGAACATCCTTCTCCTAATCATAACATGGTCATTAACTTCATTTTTATTAAAATTCCATCACATATGATCATACATAGGCATATTCAACAACACTCAAGAAGAAAATCAACACTCATACGTCAATGCCCATAGACTTGAGTCAATTGAATCTACAAGGATCTTTATTAATTATACCTAGTGACATGAGGGTCATTATCAACCATACCATGCTTAGTTGTGCCCATGGAGGAATTTCCTTCTCCTCAATACACTTACATGTCTCATGAGTCCTTACCCAAGCAAGTCACAAAAACTAATATTACTTTAAAATGAGGATTTCTCAAATTTTAACCATAGCATGCTCAAACTTTCTTCCTAGTGAAGTCTAAATGGTAAGTCACACCAATCACATCATAAAAATAGGAAGCCATTTAAGGAAATTTTAATTCTAGCATCTCATGAGATTTCATAAACATGCATCAATTTGGGAAGATAACACAATTTATAGGCACACACAAGGACACTTAGCTAAACATGTCTTCAGTTTTCAAAAGTGAGCCTACTATCATGCTTTCCGAACCATATAAGTCACATAATTTTCATGAGACTCAATATTTTTCATTTTAAAGAGGCTCAATTTCTCATTATATGGCTAAACCGTACACCTCAAAAGTGACTACAACCATTTTTCTTATCTTATCTCATGAAGTTAAATGCATAACTAGCATATAACGATGCACCCTCAACATGAGAAAGCATGTATTTGTTAAAAATTCTTTTTGAAGTACTTTAGAATCTTTAAAATATTCTCAATATAGTGTCAATCAAGACATACCAAACATAGGGAGAACATGCAATTCATACTTTATGCAAGACTCATATCATGAATAATCTTACTAAGAATTTATTAAATTCAAGCTCAAGTAAGAATAGAAGGATAAGATAGAAATATCTACAACCTTACTACTCATATCACAATCCCCCACTTAGGGTAAACCCAACTAAGAGCAACTTAACCCAACCTTAAGAGTATCTTAACTTACCAACCTCCATTTACATCACTTAATAGTGATTACCACTTTGGAAGGAATTACAGTAACTCAACATAGGGACACAAAAGGCATCCTAAACCTTATCATCTAGGCAAATTATCGTCATTCGTCAAGTTAGGTCATTCTACTCAACCAGATAATGTCATACAACATTAGTAGACTTAGCCATAAGGACTCTTTTTTTCCTTTTGCCTTACAGTAAGGTAACCTCTAGGTCAATCAAACCCACATCATCACCCTACAAAGATAAATATACTACCCTTACTTCTGGGATCAAGCCTATACCAAAGACTCCAATCCAAACAAGGCAACCATAAAGAACCACACATAAACAAAGACAACATTTGAACCATTACACATTAATATATAGGCAACATGCATTTTTACCATTTAACACATTATTCAAATCATTTCAAGTCTAAACTATATTATAAGACTATCATAATGCATACTCATAAGGCCACTCATTATTTTAAAAGGAAACTCAATTCAAGTATAACAACTTATAACATGATTTAACCATATCATGGTATACATTTCTCAATATAACATGCTATTTCACATAGATCTCATATATAGCCACAAATGCATCATATCAACATAAAATTCTAAAATTCACCTTCACACATACTCATGAAACCATAAAACCAATATAAACATCAAAACTCACCTTTTCTCCCTCAAGCATAGAGTACCATCTCATCCAAGCAATCACATCTAAAAGACCACCGGACCAGAAAATATAAGAGAGAGATCTTACAGAGTTAAGTTCTATGACACGACATGAGAATGAAGAAGAAGGGAAACTCTATCATCCTATATCCTCCCACATCATGGATGTGTCGCGACTCACCACCAATGATACGAGACACTACTAGACGTGGCAATATGAGACTCTTGGAACCTAAAACCACTTTCATAAACCTCATGCTCTGATACCACGTTAGTCACATCCGGGGAGTACCCCCTAGAAGTAACATAGCTTACTTGACCTTTCGGAGGTCTTATACAAGCCCATAGTGATCATTCATCCAATTGTCATAGGTCAATTTAGCGGAAATTTTTTTAACTTTCATAGCACATCATATGCTAGAAAAATCACTTCATTTATATAAGAAATACCATAATACATTGTTAAAGACTCTAGTATGTTTTGTCATCCTAGACTCAACATTATTAGAGTACAATAGGGACACAACCCTTATAACATAATACATAACTATACAATTTATAAGACATTACAGTAAACCATAAGTAGAAAATCCTTGGACTTAAGGATTCTTTTCCTTGAGCATGGGACTTAAGGATTCTTTCCCTTATGAAAACCATGCAACAACATGCATTTATAAGGGACATTTTACTTGAAAATCATGTATCATGTCTTTTTGTGAAATCCTCATAAAACCTTATGTATTAAGCATCATAAAACTTGCATACTTAATTTAGGCATGTATCATAATCATAATATCACATAAAATCACACATAGCATTTAAGTCACATTTTGAAGCATTTTACAGTAACCTACTCACACTTTACAGTAAGCATTTTTCTCTAAACAATGAACTTTTTTCCTTTAACCTAATAGCCTCCCGAGTAACTCTTTAGTGATACTTGGTGCAATGAATCATCTTAAGGCCAAAAGGAAATCATACATACATCCTACATAATCCATCACATACCATCATAGAAGTATAGTACATCACAAGACACATTCAAGTCAAGACCATAAGGACATTACAGTGAATTCTATTCACTTTGCACATATACTAATTTCACTTCACATAGAACATTGTAAGACCTTACTCACAATCCCAATCTAAGTCTACAACATGTGAAGCCATAACCTCGCACATACTTAGTAAACCTATCATGAGACCACAAGCCTTAACACTTCATACATAAACATAACCAACATAGACAACTTCATTCATGTCAAGAAAGACCTTCATCATATAGTCATTAAGACCAACATTATTCATATAAGGCCAAGACCACATCATATAGACTCATACCATGCATTTCCTTACAACAAGTATACCAAACTACAATGCAATGCATAAGGAACATATATATAGTCATACACCATAGAGCACCTTCCTAGAATTTACTAAGGAGCTACTTGTGCGATATATAGGTAGGTTCATTACTCTCACCTATCCTAAGAAACTTACCTTAGGTCATCCTATTTAGGTTCCTAGTCATTTAATTCCATTGTCCATTTTAATTTAGGGAAATTAGTCTTAACAAAAACTAAGACCATCGGTGCTAAACATGGAATTTGTTGTTGTAGAGCCTTACACCAATGGAAGGTATTCTTACCTAGCCAAGGTAGACATTAACACATTCTATCATACTAAGTGAGATCACTTGCTAGATCCTATATGGAAATCATAGTTAATGTAACTAAGAGATATGAATTGGACCATATCCATGCCAATGAGCATTGGAGTCCTTATCTCATGAGAAACCATGAGTGAATCTGCCTCAAGAGGAAGTAAACACCTCATGTGGAACCATAGGTGAATTGTCCTCCAAGGGAAGTCAACACCTTATTAGAACCCAATGGTGAATCTTCTTCCAAGGGAAACCAACACCTCTTATTGTCAAGTTCACTCGGTCCTAAGCTAAGTTCCCTTAATTGAAAAGTCTTGATAACATTACTTTATAAAACATAGGTCTTAGGAGATTGATTCCTCATATTCTTTGGTCATAGGTCATAGATGAGAATTCATCAACCTAAATCATGTTATAAACCCTTTTACATGGACATAGCATATGTAAAGCACCATCTAGTTAAGGGTACTTTTGAAAACACCTTTCAAGGCCCCTCCATTGACTAGATCATTATACATGTGTATGTGTATACATATATGAGAGAAATCCTTTCACATAACACATTAAGGCCACACGTGTTCATACATCAATGCATAAGTATAAAAGTGCAACTATATGGGCAATCCTTTCATATAAACACTTTAAGACACTATGCACATTCATACTTCATCTATCATATGCTTAAAATTGTAGCATATAAGTCACATTCATAACATGTTCATACATTCCTATTCATGTACTTAGAATGACTGAACTTGGAACTATCATATCAAGGTACATATGTGCAATGCATAAACAAGATCCATACCATTGACCATACTAGTGCACCTATAAAGTCATCCTAGTTAATGATACATCACATACTTTCATAGACATAGGCCTTACATGCATAGTAGTAGACATTAGTGCATATGAGAATACCTTTCATTAGACACTATGATCCTATACTACTTGTAGGCATGCATAATGTGTGAGTGTATGTACATTGGTCAACATGATCACATAATGGCTATCAACAACACATTGAGGCAGCTAATATAACACTTCGAAAACTTAAGACGTGTTTTAGAGCCTAACATAAGGGTCATAAGGTCTAGACACTGTTTTAAGTTCCATTTTAATGAATATAATTCATTTAGGAAGTCTAGAAACCAAAATGTCTAAGAACGTCCATGACGTCCGAAAACTAGTTCAAGGAGGTACTAGCGTGTCTTAGCCTATTGGACTATCTTTTAGTAGTCGGAAATTCATGAAATTTTGTGGAAGCTTGTCTAACTTTTGTTAGGATTGATTCATGGTCGTAATTTCCAAGTAATACTACCAACAACCAACCAAGGGCCCTTGAGGAGGACCCTTGCATTTGGGGGTCAAAGATTGCCTGGGCATTGTGCACCCATGAAGGGAAGTGACGGAGCGTGTGTGGATCGACATCCGTCGACCAAATATTAGCCATTTTGGCTACTGGTCCATTTGGACAAATATCTTAACTTACCTACAGATGTGCAGCATGGAAGGGGGGGGGGGCAGGTCGTCGACTCACAGACGGACCTTTGATCGAGGTCTCGTCTGTGAGGGCTCAGATTTTTTGCTTATTTTAAGTTAGTTCCAATTAACTAATTAAAGGGTTAGTTAATTAGTTGGGGGATTAGGGAGGTCTAATAAACTTAGTTAACACCCTTTATTAAGTCCTAACCTAATTAAGACTAACTAAACTCTCATAACTCACAATTCCAATACTCTCTTCCTTCACTCTTCTTTTTCTCTCTAGTTGAGGAGTTCCATTGAAGAGCAAACTATGGGAGGGATTAAGGGATGTAAAGGGACTAATTCTCCATCAATTCTTCATCAAACATTAAGTTATGGGATCTAATTCACTTTTGGGACTCCTTTCCCCAAAGGGTTCCTTCAAATTTATTTCAAAAGTTGAGTTTTCATCTAGGTGTTTCTCAATCTCGAATTGATGTTATGAATTTATTTGTTTATTATTTGTTTTAGATATTATGGAAAGAATATTTATTATAACTTAATTATGATATATCTTGATTGTTTGGTCTAGTTTGTAGAAGATGACCTTCACCCCTTAACCCTAGGTTATGATCTTGATATGGATTGTGTAATGTGGGTTCATTTGACTTGATTATTTTTTGAATTACTACTATATAATTCTATTGTATCAGTAATGAATAGAATATGATGAATTATAGTCCTATCATGCTATTTCTTGAGATGTTGATCTAGGTTATGAAGTATGTTGTGAATTGACCTAAGTATCTTGTCTTAAGCTATGAAGTAGTGATGAATTGTGGTATAGTGATTCAATTAGTCTTGTAATTATATTTGTTATTGTTTATGATGAAACTATAATCTGATTGGGTTTATTTAAGGGTTGATGGTAAGACCTTGATGATGGATTATGAAGGAGACTTGGTAAATCTAATGATCCCTATTCTTTACTTCAAATTATGGCTAATTGTGAGTAAGTCATGATGTTGTGTTGGAGTATGCCTTGTATTAGGATTGATATGGTGGTATGAAGTTGAATTGAAATGTCATGATAATGGTTGTGAGGTTGATTAAGATGTAAATGTTATAAGGATGGTGATGATTACCAATGTTCCTTATCATGAATGAATATGTAAATTTGCTAACCTCACTTATATGAATTGTAATGAAAGGACTATACTCATGCAATTCTTATTGAGCTATGATGATGATTATACAAGGGCTAGACCCTATGACCTACAATAAGTTATGATGATTAATAAAGATCTTAAAGACATTTCAAAGGTTACTCTAGCTTAGCACCGAGTGATCTTGTATGTGAGGGGGTGACACCTTCCCAAATAGGGTAGGTAGGGTTCACTACGGTAAAAATAGGGTGGATAGCCTCATGACCCAAATAGAGTCTAGACTGATGTTTCAAACACAGCCCCAAGTTCATTAAACTATGTTGCCGCCATAGGAATACTAGCTAGTGGATCCACGTAGTTTCTATGTTCATGTTTTAGGTACTGATGTACCGTGGTTTCACTGTACTTCCACTGCTTTTTCCTTAAGTTTAGTGTGTGTCTAGGGCCTTTTTGTAGTAATTTTAATGTATTATTATCTGTGCTTTGCAGGAGAGTCCAAAATGGAAATGCAGAGGACTGCGCTGAAACAATGCAGAAGTGACCCACGAATGCATCGATGGCCCGTCGTCTCATCGACGGACCGTAAGTGGTGACCTTCGACTGAAGGTTTGACCATCTGGAAGCAACTCGGGGAATTTTGACTAAGTGTGGGGCTACGGAAGGATCGACGGACCGTGCTGGCAAATCATCAATGTGATCAGAGACTGCCCCAGTACCCGGTGTTGGAGAAAATTTTAAGTGTGGAACGATGATAGGCAACGATGGACCGTAAGTGCATCGACGGACCGTGTTGTTGGTCCATCGATTGGATGAGAGAAGGTGCAAGTTGAAGTCTTGAAGAACATGCCAAGTATGGACCGACAGAAGTAGTCGACGGTCCGTCGATTCATCGACTGACCATAACTGGGGTCGTCGATTCATCGACGGATAGTAACTGGGGTCGTCGATTGAAGACTCATTTTGGGACAAACTTTCCGTATTTTGAACTCCTTTTGATTTAGGACTTTGTTATTATAAATACGGTTAAAAAACTCGTTTTTGGGGTTAGACTTTTTATTATTTTTCATACTTTGTTCTTGGAGCTTTGAATTTGCAATTCAGCAATTTATTCAAGTTTCCGGAATCGATTATCAAGTAAATTTTGCTATTTCAAGTGTGATTTCTGGATTTTCTTCAAAGTTATCAAAGTAAGTACATGAATTCTTGTTTAACAATCATGAATTGTGTATTTCTAAGCATGAGTAACTAAATCGACAACTACGATTGTGGGAACCATGGGTGATTAACAAGGTAAAACTAGCTAAATAACAATTGTAAAATTGATTCTTGCATGTATTGATAATTCATTCGTTGAGAAGTCATTTTAACGAGTGCATGCGTTAGAAGTTTCCCTATCTCTACTTGCCGGACCAAGGGGGTAGTTAATAGGAGAAGAATTATCAACATAGATTTAGTGGACACTATCTAATAGGCTAGTTTCGTTTGGTGCGAAGTAGTACCTAAACCAAACATCGAATATGATGCTTAATATAACGTAAAGGTAAGATTTAGTAAATTAGACACACGTAGCAGGACCAAGGTACGGGGTGAAATTCTCTAAATGTCGGACCAAGGACTTAGAGATACATAGCTTATCACTTTGGATGCAAGATACTAGGAAAGAATTGTTATAGCTAGGATTACCGAAATATGAACCTATGGGGAACACTTACACCCTAGTTTCTCTCACCACTTTATAAAAACAAAAGTTTTAATCTTTCTACTTGTTTAACTTAGAAATAATTGAACAGTTTAGTTTCACAACCCCCCCCCCTCAAATTAACTATTTTCGGAAAGGAATTGACTAAATAGACATAATAGTATATTAAAGTTAAGTCTAAACCTTTTTCCTCGTGGGATCGACCCCAACCTAATTGTTGGGTTCTTTACTTGATATAACCGCTTATACTTATGTAAAGAAGTGTAATTTGAGCGTATCAAATTTTGGCGCAGCTGCCAGGGAGGCTTCTAGTTCTGAGTCGGCCTACTCTACAGGGTCAAATGAGGCCACTGCCTAAGGTTCCGGTTCGCACGGAGCCCCTGTTCCTGATGCACATGCACACCCTGCCTCATCTTATGAGGCCTAGAGTTCGGAGTCTGCTCCATCTATCTGACATGATGACCCTGCACCGGTTGCTGATCAGCCTAACCAGTGGTGCGTAGAGGGGAAGTACCATATCTACAGGGACGCCAGGCTTCTCAATGATAAGGGGGTGATGACCCGAACGCTGACAGTTGAGCGGCAGGTTCTTACATGGAGTTTACACACTATCCCTGCGATACATGCTCTTTTCACCCGCCACGAGCTAGATGTTTGGGGCAATACAGTGAGGAGTTGGTGTGAGAGTTCTACGGTTCTTACGTAGCGACTCTCCGAGGTCCTTTTGATAGGAGGTCTAACCCCGCCAAATAGGCACCACTCACTGAGGTTCGAGTCTGTGGCTTCCTAGTGGATATCTCGTTGCCGGCCATTAGCCGTTTCTTATATGGTGCAGATATCGATGCCAACAGGGTTCCCCTCATCGCCGAGTTTGACTATAGGTGGAACGTGGTTAAGGAGGGTCATTTCAAGTGCGATAAGAATCTGAGAGAGACCACCAAGAGTTGGATTTTCCAGCACATATCCGTAAACCGTGAGGGCGCAGACTGTGTGTTTCATCCCAGAGGCCTTATCAAGAAGGCCAACCTCACATTTGCAGCCAAGTTCATCTTGTTGTTGGTCCGCCACCGCCTATCCCCTACTGCTGCCGACAATATACTTCCGTGGGATAGAGAGGTATTGGTAGCTGCTATGATCGCCGGGTTTGAGATAGATTTTCCGAGGCTTCTGCTCTCTATCATCCATGAGAGGGCTTTTAAGACCTTCGCCATGTACACTTTTCCCTGTATTATCTTTCAGTTGTGCAGGGCTGCTGGAGTTCCCATTTGGCACATAGATGTCCTCCAGAATCCTATCGTGTAACAACCCGAAAATAACTATGCGAAGTAATGCTTAAACGTACCTAGAATGCATGGATTAGACCGGGTGTACACGAATTATTGCACGTAGAACCAGACCTCAGAACCTATGCAGTAGCCAAGCTGACAAACTTGGTGAGTTAATTGAGCTAGGAAAGGTTAGAACAAACTATGTAAGGCACACGAATTGAAGAGATTCACCCGGATGAGTTTTACCGAACTTAAAAGGGGTAATCTTAGGTTTGGAGGGTCTAGGGATAAAATGGTCTTTTCCAAGATAAGGGTAGTATCATAATTACCACACATAATTAATTAATTAATTAATATGGTTAAGGGGCAATTTGGGCAGAGGTGGCCGAATTTGACCCTTTAAGCGAAATCTAGCTACACCCGGGTTCGAGCCTTGGTGGAAGCAATGATTAAATTGACTTAGTTAGTATTTAGTGAATTAGTTAAATTAATTAATATCTAATTTTCTGATTTAATTAAAGGAAAATATGATTTTTAATAATAAAATTAAAAAAAATTAATAAGGAGTCCTAGTTTTACTAAGTCTCCACCTAAATCTCCTAATCCTAAGCTATCTCATTCTCATGTCTTTCTCCACTCACTCTCACGTTTTTTATCAGTAAAAGAACAGCAAATAAAGTTCATCAACTCTTGAAGAACTTACACACAAAAACTCAAACAAAAAGCTAAGCTAAAAACAAAAAAAAAACATTTTTCTCGACGGATTGTACTTGGAATTTTGGTGGTGAGGCAGTGGTGTCGTGGAAAATGTCAGCATTGAAACAAGTGTTGAATGATATTAAGGTATGGGTTTTCTTC
The DNA here is from genome assembly GCA_016801875.1 of Solanum sitiens. Taxonomy (NCBI): domain Eukaryota; kingdom Viridiplantae; phylum Streptophyta; class Magnoliopsida; order Solanales; family Solanaceae; genus Solanum; species Solanum sitiens. The sequence goes on from JABWTJ010000329.1 coordinate 1,675,639, forward strand.
CCTCTTTGTCCCTTTTGCAAGATACCCCTAAGTTCAACTTAATTCCAGTAAAAAAAACTAAGGTTGTCCCCGTTGCATGTCCCTGTCATTAGATCCTTTGAAAGTTTTAAGTATGCATTGGTATGACTTCTGGTAGATGATTTTAGGGCTGGTTGTGATTACGTGTTTGAATGTGTATTCGGAAATTATGTGAGAAATGAAAGATGTGTTCCAAAAAAGTGAATTACATTAACTTGATTGTGCATGTGTGTGCCGTGAGTTAGCCATGGTTTGAAGCCTGGATTTTTACATGCTAAAATGTTGTATTTTACGTATATGAATATGTTAAAAATGGGATGTTCATATGAGTTCAAAGTTTCTGAATTGAATGATAATTCTTGATTGAAAGTAACCTTGAAAATGCACCTAAATATCTCCCTAAAAACTACTCGAAATGTGTTGATGTTTAACGTTAAAGAGGGTGATAAAATGGACTTAAAAAAGGTAATTAAATTCTTGAAAATAACCATGAAAACTCACCTAAATATGCACTAGTTGTTACACGAAGATTTATCCTAAATCTAACATCTAAAAGTTGAGAAAATGAAATGCAAAGAGGGTGAACAAATTTCCAGCATTCTGGAAATTTGTTTTTGGGCAGCTTACTGTAACAAAAACACGTTCTAAAATATATTTTTAAATGCTTGAGGTCATTGGGGATTGAACCCAAGACCTCACCATATACATGTTATAAAAAAATTAATTACTAAAATGTGGTAAACGGGATTCGAAATGGGTTAAAGCTCAAGTGAATAGTTTACGGGAAAAAATGAAAGAAAATGTAGTGAGGCGGGTGGGGTTCGAACCCACAACCTCCTGGACGGATGAAGGAGAGAGGAGAAAAATGAAATAAAGAAATAATAAAGATGAGGTATGTGGGATTCGAACCCACAACCTCTTGGCAGAAGGAGAAAAATAAAGGAGAAAACAATAAAATGAGGTGAGTGGGGATTGAACCCACAACCTCTTGAATAGATGAGAGAGTTAGGAGAAAAATAAAAGAGGTGAGTGGGGATTGAACCCACAACCTCTTGAATAGATGAGAGAGTTAGGAGAAAAATAAAGGAGAAAACAAAATGAGGTGAGTGGGGATTGAACCCACAACCTCTTGGATAGGTGAGAAAGTTAAGAGAAAAATTAAGAGAAAAAGAATGAGCTTGTGGGGGATTGATCCCACAATCTCCTTGTCTTAAACAAGAAAGAGAAGAGGGAAAAGAAAGAAAATGATATGGGGGTGATGGGGATCGAACTAGGATCCCCCAAATATGAAAAATGCAATTATCAAGTTTAATATAATATTAAGTGTTGCTCAAGGGATTCGAAATCGGGTTCTCTTGCCCAATTCCGTATTGACACACAAGTCGTACGTGAACAAATATGTAATGAATGCTGCCTCTAAAGATTGAAATCAAGGTCTTGGGTATGCCTTAGTGAGGTCTTGGGTTCGATCCATGCAGACCTCACCTATTTTATTTTATTTTTTTACGTCCAAAATTTCCAGAAACTATCCACAACCTATTTCCAGGTTTTGGAAGTTTATTCCACGTTTTTATGCAGCCTTTTACAGGTCATTTGTGCATTTCTTTCTTAGTCGTTCGTTAGGGTTCTTAAGACAAGTTAGAGGAATGATTTGGTCATTTGTTTTAATTAGAATTGATATCATTTCAACCATGTGAAAATCACGATTTAGGAACATCTAATTGCACATAAAACACGAGTAATTCTTTGCCATTGGTATGCTCAAATAGAGGCTCAAAGTCATGGTCACAAACTTGCACACATAGATTCATGTCTACATTCATATTTTTGGAAGACACAAAAACATAAGCACATAATCATGAACACATACTCGAAACGAGATCATCACCACACACAGTATCCCTAAATTCTACCAGCAAACATACCAACCTAAGATCATTGGGAGCTAGTGACAGGGAACATGTAATGGGGAACAACCCTAGTTTTCGGAGTAGATTTATCTGAGACTTAAGGGTCTCTTGGGAAAGGACCAAGAGAAAGAAAACCCATGCCTGATTTCACGTCGTTCAATAGTTCAACTTGCTGCCAAATCCACCCCAAACCAAACGTCCACCAACGAATCCCACACTTTACCCGACGAGAATATAACATTTTGCTTTAAGTTTTTTGATTGCGTTGTCGTTTGTAATTTGCGTGTAAGTTCTTCAAGTATGAAGAACTTTTGTTTTTGTTATTATTTTGATCGTTGTTTTCTGTTTGTTAAGTAAAGAGAACGTGAAAGAGAGTGTTGAAGAGAGGGAGATATAGACGTGAAAGAGAGAGAGATGTGAGGTAGTGTTCTCTTAGAACTAGGACTTTTAGGCAAGACTTAGTCAAATAAACTATCTTAATTAATAAATAATAATTAATAATAAAAATCTGATTTTCCTTTTTCTTAAATCATCTGTGAAATATTAATTAATAAAATTAATTCACCAAATTAAATAATCAAATTAAATCATTGCTCCCACCTAGGTTCGAACCCGGGTGGAGCAAGATTTTGCTCAAAGGCCAATTTTGGCCCTTTCTCCCCAAAATGCCCCTCCACCATATAAATTAAATAATTAATTAAATATTTAGGGTAATTACGATACTACCCTTAGCCTAGAAAAAGACCATTTTACGCCTAGACCTTCCAAACTTATGATTTCCCCTTTTTAAGTCCGGTAAAGACTCATCCGAGTAAATCTTCATATTCGGGTGCCCTACATGGCTGGACCCAACCTTTCCTAGCTGAACTAACTCACCAAATTAGTTGTCTTGGCTGTTACAGAGGTTCAGAGGTCTGGTTCAATGCGCATCAATCCGTGTGAACCCGGTCTAATCGTAGGCATTCTAGACACACTAAACACTACTTAGCATATTCATTTTTAGGGTTGTTACAATAGGATTGACTATGGTGATGCCTTTATGTGTATATGCTTGACGTTCAAGTATGATTCTTATTATTTGACTATGTGATACTTATGATTAACTATGTTGATATATCTATAGGGGTGAATAGGGTGACTTGTAGTAGATTTTGTTGTCCCTACGTGCTACGTGAAAATTATTGTACATGTTATAACATGATGATGTGTAACGCCCAAAAATTAACTAAGGTGAACTATAAGTCAAACGTCCATGACGTTCGGAAGATATACCTTAGAAAGTGCTTGTGTGTCATGATGTGTTTGAGTGAGTATTATTTTTGTTCGTTTTGTTTGAAATTGGTACGGGGTGTTCCAATTACCTAGAAGACTACGTTTAGGGGTTTAACGTCCGGGTACGACCCCACCTAGGACCCACAAGGGGCCCTAGAGAAGGGCCGAAGAGAAGGACAAAAAACTGCCTTGGCAGTGTCCACCAACGAGACCAAACGACGGCCAGTGGGTTAACCAACGTCCCATCGACTTGGTACTCCATTTGGACCTACAGACCTTCCCATTTGGGTTTTTAAGGATCAACCAATGAACCACCATCAACGGACCATCGATGGACAAACGGTCCGTTGGTTGGTCTCGTTGGTGAGCAGCCAAAAAGCTGCTAAGTTGGCTGCCTTTGCTTGAGGTGTTTGGTAAATTTACCCCAAGTCTTATAAGGTCCTTTGACATTTATTTTAGTGTTACTTAGGTATATTAAATAGTTCCATACCCTAATACCTAATTTTAGACCTCATTTCCTAAAATCAAAACCCCTCTCCCTTAGAACTCCCTCTCAAACTCCATAGAAGCTAGAAGTCAAGAAGGATCTAGGAGGGCTTTTAGTGATAATGTTCTTCATCAAAATCAGTGGTGTTTGTCTTTTATAAGGTATGTTATACATCCTTGAACTACCTTCCATTCAAGGAGCCCTTTCTAATAGTTTTCAACCCTAGTTTCTTCTATCTTCAACTCTAAATATGGGTCTTGCATGAAAACGTTTCTAATGATTCAAATATGATGTTTGTAATTTTAGTTGGTGATTTTAATGCTAACACTTCAATCAAAATATGTTAAAGCTTTTTATCAAATTTTGGATTGTGGCAAGGCGTACTTGACCCTTTGGGGTCTCATACAAGCCCTTCAAATATCGTTCATTACATAAGACATGAAAAATTTAAAACTTTTCACGTTAATTAAATAAAAGAAGTCTTTCATACAAACTAGGAAATCTCATCGTCACAAGCGAACTTGAAGACACAACTTAGAATCTTAGGGACACGACCCTTTGCAATGAAAAAGGAAATACAAAGTAAGTCTTAATAATGAAACTAATAAACATAAACTATGTCCTCGAATATATGAGGAGATACCAAATCTTGAGAGATAGAATTCCCAAGCTTAAATTTCGATCTTCCAAAAGCTTCCAACATATACTTATAAGTATATAAAAGTATGAGGTTTGTACAAACAATGTACTAAGTATGACATATGCAAAAACATGTAAGAAAGGGACAATTTAGTAAAATAAGATTTCATGCCAATTTAATAAAACATTCATGAACATAGGAACAAAGCAACATAAGTAGCATTATTAATAACTTAAAGAAGAATTTCCATAATTTTGACCTAAAGACACATTTTACAGTAAGGGCACTCGACTTTACAGTAAACCCACTCAAATATACGATTTCACATAAGTACTCTCCTCCAATGGGACTCTTAGGTCACACTAAGTGCAATGTGATAGTAGCATCCCATACTACCACTCCCACTAGCGCTCCTAATGTATTGCCAAGGATTTAAACCCGTTACAACAAGTTAACCAAATAGTTACGCTTACAGTGAGCTATACCCTTAACATTACAGTGAACCATTTTAAGACATTATAGTAAGTTTAAAAGCTTTACATTGAACTAAAGACTCCAACAATGGTGAACTTCCAAAGTTTTGCAAATGAGGAAGTGAACCCATTTCCGTAGGAGTTTTCCTACCTAAGGATAATCCTAAGATTCTTTAAGGTAAGATATGAAGAAAACGTCTAAGCACTTCCTTCAATGCACACCCAAGCGATCCTCAAGACTACCCCGTTCGGCTTACTCACCTGGTTGTATAAGTCACCACTCAAGGACAAGACATTAGAAGGACACCCAAAAAAAACCAAAGACTTCCCTTTCGGAATGCCTACTTAGTGCAATGAGTAGAATAGCATCCCATACCACCACCTACCCTAAGTAGTACACTCTTTTAGAAGGTTTGGAACCAAGTCTTCCCTTTCGCAAGGTCCTACTTAGAGAAATGGGTAGGTAGCGTCTCATACCACCACCTACCCTAAGTAGCACGTTCTATTAGAAGACTTATTTAAATCAAATCACATAGGTATGACATTAATTATATGACTTATATTTCATTACTTTTGTGGGGGGGTAGCATAACCGACAAGAACATGAGAGCTAGGCATGGAATTCCAATATTAACCCCTATTGGATGAGTGATCCTCACTTGCCTAAAGTAAGGTCATACTTCTTAGCTTTTAGATGGCTTTCCCAATAGCTACACCTATGCGGGCACATAGTTAAGGGATAGGGAGATTGCTACTAAGTGACTCATTCTCTACTAACGAGGAGTACTCATCTGAAGAGGTTCAATGGAATACAACATCTCAACTCACGAAGTGTATTCCACCTCTTCTTCCTATCCTCTCGGTGCTAGGCATAACTCCCCACGGATTCTCACATTATAGACTATAGGTTAAGGATAACTAGCGAATACCACATCTCAACTCACGAAGTGCATTCATCCTCCGACCTATCTTGGAAAGATCATTAGAAATAGTGAGGTTGCTACTATAAACTTTATCTCAACTCACGAAGAGTGTCCACCCCACGACTCCCCTTCTTACTAATCTTACCTTCATTCATTCACTTAAAGTTCGTGTATGTACCTGTGAGCACACCTTGCATATAAGAATCATTTCGTATACATTACTTCTAAACATGCTTTAGACCTTTATTCATCAACTTACACACTTTACAAACTTCACTTAGTCATATTCTTCAATTAGACCAAAATCTAGGTCAAACATACAATTTCAGCTTCAGAACCACAATACAAGACTCATTTCCGATTCCTATTCATTCTACATATTAGACCTTCAAGATCACATTCTCAATACATACTAAACATAATCAATTCGTCAAATAAACACCGCCACCAAGAAGGTGCACCATACCACTCAAGAATCAATTTATAATAAGAAATAATACAATATAAGCAACTCTTCATTTTACCAAGCCATAACATCCAATAAGAATTTTACCAATAATTCATCATAATAAAGTCCTTAGTGCAGTAGCTAAACCAACATTACAACACAATAAAACCAAAGTTCATTCTATACATAAACATGCTCATTAGACCTTTTTATTAAACCACCATTTGAAAGGAAACTTTAACATGATTTCATTAAGGTCTTAGCATTAGGATCACCAACTAACAATAAAAATATCTTAATTAACCATTAGAAAAATTTTCATGCAAGACCCATGCTTGGGGTGAAGATAATAGAAACTAGGGTTGAAAACCCTTTTTGGAAATTCATTGGAAATGGCTCCTTGAGTGAAAGATTACTCATGAGTGGACACCACACCTCAAATTCAAGAAAACCCAAGAATTTTGGTGAAGAAACACGTCCAACCAGCCCTTCCTATCCCGCCCTGACCTCTAGTTTCAATGGAGACTTGAGAGTGTTTGTTTTTAGAGAGAGATAGTTGATTTTGAAATGAGGGGTCTTGTCTAGGTCTAGGGATTAAAACATAACCTAATATAAATAAAAAACCCTAAAAACATCATCCTAGGGTCCCAAAAGACTTTGGATGAATTTCCCATAACACCCCAAGACTTTACCATTCACGTTGCAGCTTTTGGGACTGCCGCATCGACGGACCAACCGACGGTCCGTGTGTCCATCAACGGACCATTGGTGAGGGTCTCGTTGGTTGGGACTGAAAGTCCCAAACCTGCAGGAAATATTTCCCAAACAACGGACCAGGTCGACGGGCCATTGGCTGGTTGACTGGCCGTCGATTGGCTCGTTGATTTGACACTGACTTGGCAGTTTTGGTCCATGGCATAGGCCCTTTTGTGGGGGCCCCTCGCGGGTGCTAGGTGGGGTCATGACTGAATGTTAAAACCCTAAACATGGTCACCTAGGTCTTAGGAACATATCATACAATTTTCAAGCAAAACAAACACATAAAACTCATCCACACACAAAAAGACACACAAGAACATTCTAGGGCACACCTTCCGAACATCATGGACGTTTTTGGTCGATTGACCTCCAAACTCAACCAAACTTCACGCACAGCATAAGGACACTAAAGTAACTTGATTTAACACTAAATTCACTCAATAAACACTTATGAAGCTCTAGTTCACATTAATTCGTTTTAGGGCGTTACATTCTCCCCCACTTGGGATAAAATTCGTCGTCGAATAACACTTACACTTCAATAACAATAAATACTGACTTAGCATCACATAACACAACATAATAATGATCAAAACATCAAATCAAAGCATCAACTAACAAAGAGCATCATTTCACACTTTTACACACTAAGCAACATAGGCAACTTTACCAAACTTCACAAGTTTCAAAACTCATTCTTAACCTTCTTTTATGGAGGAACTACCTTATCCAACATTAAATATGCTCATATACAACACTTTTTCATACATTGAAACTTCAATTAAAGAAAAAACAATTTTTCTCAAAATTCACCAATTTCACAATGAGCATCACTGTACCACTGCCCAAAATGCAAATTTTTTTTCTTTCAATAATTCATTCTTTGAGCAATTCATCAAGATGACATGATCATATGAACTATGAAACCACATAAAATCATTTCATAACATAAAAACAACAATCACAAAAGGGTTAAGACTTACCAAAAGCATCAAATCCGGATTAGTTATCCTTCCTAGCTCCTATATCATAGGAAGGGTTCTTCTTGGGAAATTAGGAATTAGGGAAGCTTGATTGACATCTTTTCCCCTTGATTTGAGGTTAGGGAAGTCCCTCATCTTGTGGAATTTATTACCACATGCAAAACAACCATCCGTCCTGGCAAGAGACTTACCCGAATGTTGCTTTCAACAAGTAGGACACCTAGCCCTTTCAAAAGTATGACCACCACCTTGAGAATGTTGATTTGGAACCCTATCCTTGTTTCCAATGGAAGAATCTTGATGATAGAACCTCTTCCTAGGATTTTGGTGACTAGAATCATCTTACCTAGGCCTTTTATCCTCTTGCCTTATCCCCCTAATTTTGGACTCCTCAATTTGTTGTGCATAAACGATGAGTCTAGAGATATCCATGTCATCAAGAAGCATTGCCGTACGATACTCTTTTTCCACCAAGATAGACACTCCCATCACAAATTTGTTCATCCTAGCCCTAGGGTTGCCTACCATAGTCGGGGCATACTTATAGAGTTGGCTAAATTCGAGAGAGTACTCTTGAAAACTCATTCCCCCTTGACGAAGATTCATAAACTCAACCATTTTCTTATCCCTCCACTCTAGGGGAAAGAACCTATCTAAGAAAGCCTCTTTGAATTCCTCCCAATCAATCACACCTCTTTCTAAGGGTCTCTCACCTCTCCATTGCTCATACCACACTTGAGCAACATCCTTAAGTTGGTAAGAGGATAACTCCGCTTTCTCCCTAGGGGTCTATAACGCCCCAAAATGAACTAAGGTGAACTAGAGCCTCATGGTTGTTTCTTGAGTTAATTTTAAGTTAAACGGAGTTAGTTTGGTGTCCTTAGGCAGTGTGCAAAGTTTGGTTAAGTTTGGAGTTTAATCGACCCAAAACGTCCATGACGTTCGGATGGTATGCCTTAGAATGTACTTGTATGTCTTGGCAAGTTTGGATAAGTTTTATGTGTTCATTTTACTTGAAACATGCGTCGAATGTTCCTTAGACCTAAACGACTTAGTTTAGGGGGTTTACGTCTGGGCACGACCTCACCTAGGACCCCAAGGACTCTAGATGAAGGGCCCCAGGACTTGGGCAAGTCTGCCCATCAGTAGCTCACGACGGCCATGGCGACGGTCCGTCGTACTCAGGATGGTCCGTCGTACTCAGGACGGTCCGTCGTACTCAGGACGGTCCGTCGTACTCAGGACGGTCCGTCGAGGGCGTCGTGGGTGTCGACAGAGGGTGACAGAGAGTGAAATTGGGACAGGCTCCATTTAGAAGCCAAGTGTTCCTCGACGGAACCCCGTGACGGTCCGTGGTGGACGTGACGGTCCGTCGAGGAGGTCTCGTCGATGAAGCCTGCCAGTGCATGATTTAAAGGCTGCCAGCTTAGGGTGTTTTATGTAAATACACCCCAAGCCTTATAAGACTCTCTTACACCCTAAACCTAGAGAAGATCCCCCTTTTCTCTTCAAGATCCAACTCTCTCTTTCTCTCAAGAAAACTCTCTCAGCTCTCTTGGAAGCTAGAAGTCAAGGAAGGATAGGAGGACGGATGGGGAATTGTTTCTTCATCAAATTCGTGGGTTTCTTTCTCCTAAAGGTATGGTATCCATTCTTGAATACCTTTCCATTCAAGAAGCCAACTTCCAAAAATGGTTTTCAAAAGGGGTTTTAAACTCAACTTCTTCTAAACTTTGATTTCTATTATGGGTCTTCTTGTAACTAAGTTTTAATGGTTTAAATGTATTTATCTTGGTTTGAATAGATGATTTTGATGTTAAAACTCCATGAAACTCTTGTATATGCATACTTCAACTTTTTGCATGAAAATGGGTTATGTGAGCATGATTTGAGTAAGGTATGAACTTGGGTCTTCTTGTGTATGTCATGTTGGTGTAGCTACTGCCCTAAGGGCCTTCATATGGTGAAATATTGATAAATTGCTTATGGGTAATGATGGTTTGAATTGTTGATGAGTTGCTCTTATTGTATAGTTCTTATTATGAATTGCTATTTGAGTGGTATGGTCCACCTTATGGGTGGCGGTGCTAATTGATGAACTTGATGTTACTTAGTATGGTTTGAGTATGTGACCTTGAAGGTCTAATATGTGAAATGAAGATATATTGGAAATGGGTCTTATGTTGTGTTTGATGTAGCTTGAATCGCATGTTTGACCTAGTTTATGTCTAAATGAAGTATATGATCATGAGAAGTATGTAGAGTGTGTAGCTTGATGAATCAAGGTTAAAGTATGAGTAGAACTTGATGAAAATGAAATGATGCTTATATGCAAGGTGTGCACATGTACACACACACTCTTCTAAGATTTGTATTATGTCAAGTTGAGCAAAAAGGGGAAATCTTGAGGTGGACACACTTCGTGAGTTGAGATGTAGTGTCTAGTAACAACCTCTCCATTTCCTAGTGAGCTTCCTATGATAGACTTTTATGATGAGAAATCCATGTGGAGTTATGCCTAGCACCGAGAGGATATGAAGGGGAGGTGGATTGCACTTCGTTAGTTGAGATGTTGTAATCCAAAGTACCTCTTGAGATGAGTACTCCTCGTTAGTAGAGAGTGAGTTACTTAGTAACAATCTCCTTATCCCTTAACTATGTGCCCGCATAGGTGTAGCTATTGGAAAAGCCATGTAAACGCTAAGAAGCATGACCTTACTCTAGGCAGGTAAGGATCCCTCATCCGATAGGGGTTAATATCGGGATTCCATGTCTAGCTCTCATGGTATTTGTCGGTTAAGCTAACTCCCACAAAAGAATTGTTTTGAAACTAGTTATCTTGTGTATTGTTGAAATTGTGTATGTATGTCGTGAAGTGCTCAATCCACATTAGTTACCAAGTAGGAGCATTGAGTGGGAGTAGTAGTATGGGATGCTATTCTCACATTGCACTTGGTGTGACCTATACCTACTATGGGAGAAGAGTACCTTCATGAATTCCGTGTGAATGAGTACTATGGTGTAGTGTTATGGAGGATTATTGTGGAGTACTTGAGTAAATGGAATCCATTAGGAGTACTAAGTGGGAGTGGTAGTATGGGATGCTACTCTCACATTGCACTTGGTATGACCTATATTTCCATGAGTGTTTTGCATATGTTAGCCAAGGGCGTGGATTTGATTTCTAACGAAGTAAGCCTAAGATTAGGTAGTTTTAAGGGTCGCTTTGAAGGGAGGTGTAATGAGAGTCCCTTCTTGGCTCACCTTAGGGAGTCTTAGAATAACCTTGGGTTAGGGCAACTTCAAAGAAAAAGGGTTCATATGACTTGGACCGTGCCTTTCACTGTAAGGTCTTCATGGTAAGAATTCAAAATGTTCACTATGATGCTTTATTCAATTTTATTGCAAGTTTAGCAAAGTTATTGGAATGTTCCTTTTGTTTACTTTAAGTTTGGTAAGATAGCCATAAAGTGTTAATTGTTGATTCTTATGTGGGTTTGCTTCTAGATTCATGAAGGTTATATTTGAATTGCATAAAAAGCTATCTTTACTAAAATGTCCCTTTTTGCATGTTTTTGCATATGCCATACTTAGTACATTGTTGTACTAACCCCATACTTTTTATACCTTATGAGTATAGGTTGGAAGCCTTTGGAGGATCGAAGTTGAAGCTTGGGAATTCTATCTCTCAAGACTTGGGTATGTCCTCATATATTCGAGGACATAGTTTTTATGTTTCCTAGTTTCCTTATTAAGACTTAAAAATGTATTTATTCTATTGTAAAGGGGCGTGTCCCTAAGGTTCTAAGTTGTGTCTTTAAGTTGGCTTGTGACGATAAGATTTCCTAGTATTTATGAAAAGACTCCTTTATTTATTATTATCGTGAAAAGTTTTAATTCTGCACTACTTTTCATGTTTTATGTTATGAATGCGAGTTAGAGGGCTTGTACGAGACCCCAAAGGGGTCAAGTACGCCGATCACGATTCAAAGGTTTTCCCTAACTTCTAGGGGGTGCTTTCGGGTCGTGACAAGACTTGGTATCAGAGCATAAGGTTTTGGGAATATAGTTTAAGGTCTGAAAGTCTCACAAGCCACATCTAGTAGTATCTTGGTCATTGGTGTGAGTCGCGACACATCCATGGACAAGAGGCTATAGGATGCTAGAAGTTTCACTTTCTTCTCTATTCTAGTATAGTGCCTTAGAGTTGAGTATATAAGGTGTCTATTCTCAACCTCTTCTTTTGTGTTTTTAGGACATGAATACGAGGAGATCGACCGCTAGAAGGGAGGAGGGAAGTGTACAAAATGAGAGAGTCCTTCCCCATGTTGACCAAATTCCTATTGTTGTCTTAGGGGAGGAAAATGAGGAGGTTCCTCTTCAAGAACCTCAAGTGCCTCCGGAACCTCAAGGACCTCAAGTGCCTCCTATGCCTCAAGCTCCTTTTGTTGAGGGTGATATGACTAATGCGGAGTTGAGGGCTGCCCTAATGAACTTGACCCAACTCATGACGGCTCAAGCTCAAGTTGTTAACAATCACTTTGTGGGCCAAGCTAACCTAGGAGATAGGCCCCAACCAAATGCTAGTACTCCCGCTTCTAGGATTCGGGATTTCATGAGGATGAACCCTCCTACCTTTCATGGCACTAAGGTGGATGAAGACCCACAAGGCTTCATAGATGAGGTTTTCAAGGTGGTAGATGCTATGGGTGTGACCCCTAGGGAGAAAGCGGAATTGGCCGCTTACCAACTTAAGGATGTTGCTCAAGTGTGGTATGAGAAATGAAGGGGTGAGAGACCCTTAGAAAGAGGACCGATTGATTGGGAGGAATTCAAAGAGGCTTTCCTAGATAGATTCTTTCCTTTAGAGTTGAGGGAGAAGAAGATGGTTGAATTCATGAACCTCCATCAAGGGGGAATGAGTGTGCAAGAGTACTCTCTCAAATTCACCCAACTCTCTAAGTATGCCCCAAACATGGTAGCCAACCCTAGGGCTAGGATGAACAAGTTTGTGATGGGCGTGTCTAGCTTGGTGGAAAAAGAGTGTCATACGGCTATGCTTCTTAATGACATGGATATCTCTAGGCTCATGGTTTATGCGCAACAAATTGAGGAGTCCAAAATTAGGGAGATAAGGCAAGAGGGTAAGAGACCTAGGTCGGATGATTCTAGTCACCAAAGGCCTAAGAAGAGGTTTTATCCCCAAGATTCTTCTACGGGAAACAAGGATAGGGCTCCAAATCAATCTTCTCAAGGTGGTGGTCATTCCTATGAAAGGGCTAGGTGCCCTACTTGTGGCAAGCAACATGGGGGTAAGTGTCTTGCCGGAACGGATGGTTGTTTTGCATGTGGTAATAGAGGTCACAAAATGAGGGACTGCCCAAACCTTAAATCAAGGGGGAGAGATGTCAATCAAGCTTCCCTAGATCCTAATGCTCCCAAGAAGAACCCTTCCTATGGGATGGGGGCTACAAAGGATAATTAATCCGGATTGATGGTTTTGGTAAGTCTCAACTCTTGGTTATTGTTATTTTTGTGTTATGAAATGAGTATATATGGTTTTATAGTTCATATGATCATGTCATCTTGATAAATTGCTCAAAGAGTGGAATTTTGAAAGTTTTGTATATTTGACAATGTTACAGTGAGTATTCACTGTGAAAAATTTGCAATTTGAGAAAAATTTGCCTTGCCTTAATTGAAGTTTATATATGTGCAAAATTGTTGTATATGAGCATGTTTAACGTTGGAGAAGGTAGTTCCTCCATAAAAGAAGTTTAAGGTTGAGTTTTGACTTTGTGAGTTTGGCAAAAGTTGTCTATGTTGATAAGTGTTGAAAGTGTGAAATGATGTTCCTTGCTAATTGATTCTTTGATTGTTGATGTTTTGATCATGATCTAAGTGAATTATATGATGCTAAAAGAGTCCTTGTTGTTCTTAAAAATTTAAGTGTCATTCGAGGGCGAATGTTATTCCAAGTGGGGCAGAAT